>OZ018318.1:119361660-119961660 GCA_963969495.1 Ceratothoa steindachneri | reverse complement strand
TTCCCAGGATCTTTTGAGTTGGATCTGCCAACTCAAAAGATCCTGTTGGATTTTGTACCTTTGCCAAGTTATGACCCAAGTGGTGTGTGATTGCAGGACCACAGGACACTCATAATTTCTGTGTGTACACACACACCAATACCTTAAACTTAGGATAGCAAGTATTGGTGACAAAGACATTACATATAAGACTGACAGAAAAGTGTGTTTGTGATGTAAACAATGCAGAAAATGCCCAGGAAAAATTGGAGTGGAAGAGTATTTGAGAACTCCCAGAATTAGATGAAAAAGACCACCTTAATTATACCCATGTACGCCAATGGCTTGGGAGGGAAATTTATGATTTCTCCATTCTCTGTGAATCAATTTTGATGAAACGTTTCCCAGCTGGTCTGTACAATATGGCAACATTAATATTATGTTTTCATTCTGTTGTGTATGTCCTTCAATTTTTATTTCAGATTCATCATTTGGGGGGTGAGCCACACTAATAGTTCCTCTTTAATAACTATGGGATATTGGAGTGACCTCAATGATAAAGAAAAGTCTTTCATCATCAAGGAAAGTGTTAAAGGCTTCCCCTTTCATGTTATTGCAGAGAAGTTAGTTTGCCACATGGACACGGTTAGATGATTTCTGAAGGACCCTTCCCTAAGGAAGAAGCTATTTGATTGTGGGACCTCCAAGACTGTGACAGCTAGGGATTTGAGAACTATTGACCAGCAGTTGCTTGGAAAACTCGCCGCTGATCATCCCCATATATCAAAAACCAACACGACCCATATCCTAGGGACCATGGCTTCTGTGCAAGCTCCTCTGAAACTGCTTCCTTTAATGCCCCATTACAAGACCCTGACTCTTCAATGGCCCCAGAAGTACATAATGTTGGAGATGAGTTGCATTCTCTTACCAGACAAGACCAGGGTGACCTTTAATGGAGCTGACAGTTGGGCAAATTGTTGGGTCTATTTCAGAGATGAGTGTCACCAATGTTTGCTATGTCAACAGAAGGGAGGAGAAGTCATGGTGTGGGGGGGGTATAATTGGGCACTGACTTGTTGGCCCAATCAGTGTGCCTGACGGGTTGAAAGTGACTGCAGCTGCCTACTGCACACTCTTGAAGGAGATCTTGAATCCTTGGCTAGATGCCATACCATTGTGACTTTTAAGGACTAGTTTTCATGAATGACAATGCTCAATCCCACTCTGCCAGTGCTACCCAAGCTTTCTTAGGCTCTTACGGCATACAAGGTGCTAATTTGATGGATTTTAACCCAATCAAAATTTTTAATCCATCATTAAGCAAGATGCTAATGCTGATGAACTTCACTTTTTGTCTAAAGTGGTCTTATGGGCGACCATCAAAGCTGCAGCAGAGGCAGTCCAACCTGCTACTATTAAGAAATTGACTGATTTCATGCATGATAGAATTTTGTTTTTGCAGTCATGAACTACATTTATGTCCATCAATCAAGGTATGCTTAATGTGTATAATTAGATGGGCTACTTTCATTCAAAAGCTGTTAGAATGTTTCACACCCAAAATGATGAATCTGAAATAAAAATTGAAGGATGTAACACATCATAATGAAAACAACATTAATGTTGCCATATTGTACAGACCAGCTGGGAAACGTTTCATCAAAATTGATAAAGAGAGAACAGAGAACTCATAGCTTTCCTACCAAGCTATTAGTGCAGTTCAGGGGGTATTTGCAGTGGATTAATACAGATAGGTCAACACTCAGAACCCTTGTTTCTTCAACAGATGAATTTATATCCACTCTATCATTTAAAATTCTTTCCCTAGCACACCACCATTATATTTTCAAGTCACAATCGGCTTATTTGAAATATTCAAAAAAAAATTGTACAATAAAGAAGTCATTATTCTCTGACTTTTCTGAAAATTACTCCTTTGTTTTGCAAGATGCAAGACAAAGCTTTCATTGGCTACTGTACACCCTTTCATAGTCTATTATAAATATTGAGAACACAGATTGTCTTACCATAACAGTTTTTGCTTTATCAGTGATTCATTTACACATAGGGTAGATGCAGTTCATGCATTTCTAAAAAAAATGTTTGACTGCCATAAATGATATTCTTCCAAAATGCACCAAAGTTCACGTATTTCTCAGATGGTTTGGCTGCTCAGTACAAAAATAAGTACAACTTCATAAATCTGTGCTATCATTTTTTAGACTTGAATGAATTATGAATGGAAATTTTTTGGTACAAGTCATGTAAGAATACCTGTGATGGCAGTGGAGGTGTGGTTAAAATGGCTGTAACTAAAGGGAGTCTTGAGAGGATCTATAAATCACCAATTATAACACGATTAAAATGTTTAAAATTTTCTGCAAAATTATTTTCCACAAATTCAATTCTTTTACCTTCCATCTGATGACATCAAGAATTCAAGAGTAATTGCCATCTAGATTTGAGACTGCTCAAATTTTAAAAGGTACACAAAGATTCTATAAAATTATTTCCAACAGGTTAATAATGACTGTCAAAACATTCAAATCATCACAGTCAACAGAATATGCTATCCACCAAATTTCAGCTGATATATCAATTCCTTCCATGACCTAGATTGACTACAATAGAGGCCTAAAAAAGCCTAATTATTGATGCGGAGGAGGTGACATTCAGCTCTGCTCTTGTTCAGTGCATTGTGTATTTGTACAGGCAGGTTCAGGATTGGACGCAGTCACCAACGTCTTTATTTCGTCTGCAACCCATCTTCCATTTCCTATGCCGATGTGGAAGCGAGTCAAAAGGATTCAGGGCAAGTTCTCGCAGGACCCCCTCCCGTTCTCCAGGAGGATGGGACCGCAATCTCACACCTAACGTCCGTGGCAGAGTCCTTCACGACCGCATTCTCTAGCCAGGATGCTGCTCCGCCAGCATTCAATGCGCGTCGTGATATCGTGGAAGGCTGCCAACTGGACTTTAATTCCAGAGGCGGAGAACCCTTCAACGACAGGTTTACTTGAAGGCGTGGACACAGTCCCTGGTCCGGGCGATGTCCCGTACGCCATGCTTCGACACCTGGGTGAGCGAGGCATGGCATTTCTCTTAGATTTGTTCAACAGGATCTGGATAGAGGGTCTCCTCCTAGATTCCTGTCGATTCGCTACTGTGCTCGCATTTTGTAAACCGGGGAGAGATCACTCTATCTTGGCCAGTTTCCACCCAATTTCTCTGACCTCCTGTTGTGGTGGGGCGAATGTGAGTGTGTGTAAAAGGGCCATTCTCCCACCCCTTTTCTCAGTACCCTCTCCCTCCCTCTGTAAGAATGTGTGTGAATGGGAATGGGTTTGTTTTATTTTTGTTTAATTCATGTATAAAATGATTACCATGTTTTTCTTTCTTTCCAGGCGTTATTCTGGAAAGATAATAGCTAATTTTAAGATATTACTTTGTATTAAGAAAATTTAACGAAGCGTTATTCTGGAAAGAGAGAGAGTGGAAGTGTGGACTGGAAGAAAGAGGGGTTCTGTAGAAGAGTGCTCCACCCAGCCCTGAGAGGAGGGCTTTCGTGTCTCTATCCACCTGAACCGCCATACCTGCCTTCGTTGACAATCCTGCCTCCTTCTAGTTAACCAACTACCACCCACCTCCAGCAAGACATAGCGCGTGTCCCCTTTTCGTTCGGTTGTGGTTGTGTTTTTTTGTTTTGTCTAGAATTTGCGTAAATTGTTGTATCTGCCCGTTATAAGATTCTCGTTTGGTATCATTATTTTTATTTGGGAATTTAGCCTCATTTTGAAGTGTGCACACTTCCCTAGTAAAATATAAAATTTTTTGTAAATATAAACTGTAGTTATCATTGTATTTTTTTTGTAAGTAAAGGGACTGTATATACAATCCGTTTTATTCTCCCTCGATTTCTCACGTCCGGACAGTGTAGGAAGCGGGTTGGATCGATTATCGATTGGGATTAGAGATCTATTTTCGGCCCGCTACATTTGGAGCCCGAATAGGGGCGTGAGACTTCGAAACTGGGAGCGTGACTGGATTGGATTGCAGTCCATACCCAATTAGTGTGACAAGTAGTTTGATTGATTTTTCCCTCCTCCTATCTTTTTACTAACTTGGGAACAATGGCTGTAGCGGAAACATTGAATGAAGAAGTAGTGCGATTGAGACTGGAGTTGAGAAAGAAAGAAGAGGAGTGTGAAATGTTACGGGGAATGATGGAGGGAATGGAGAATAAAATAAAAGGGATGAATGAAAAGACTGATAGGATGAAGAAGGAAATGGGAGACCGACAGGATCAGACGGACCGACGGATGCAGGACCTGTATGACATGATGAAGGGGTCAGGACCGGCCCTAGGACCCTCGACCTTGACCCCTGCTCCGACTGAAGGGGATAAGACTAATGGGATCAATGGGAGTGTGTGCGAGTCTAGAGAGGATAGGGTGATTATGAGTGATAGGAAGGACGGAGAATGGAAGAGAGTTGAATGCAAGAGAAGAAGGAAGAGTGGTGCAAAGGGGAAGGATAGGAAGGTAAGAGGCAAGAGTGTGGACTCATTGTACTCGGATGAAGGAGAGAGTGATGGTATGATTGATATGAGTGAGAGTGAAGGCAGCTCAAGTGAGAGTGAAGTGAATGTGGGAAAGGGTATTTTGATAAGGGAAGTGTCAAAGATAGATAGATTTAGGTTACATGGTGGGAAAAGTGTGGAAGAATTTGAGCGATATTGTAAGCTCAAGTACCCGGAGAATAAGGGATACTGGATGAATGTTTTGGGGGAATGTTTGGAGGGAAAAGTATTGGAGTTTTTCCGTGTGATTACAAGTGTGGGAGAACCAAGGTACGATGTGGTGAAGAAGCGGATGATTGGACAGGTAAAACGAATGAAAGAGAGTGTGAAGTATAAAAGGGTAAATGAATTTGAGAAGGCTCGAATGGGGAAGAGTGAAAGTGTGAATATGTATGCACATAGACTTGAGAGTATGGCAAGAACGAGGTATGGTGATGATGATGTAAATGAATGTAAACCACTCATGAGGAAGTTTTTGGACACGATCCCACGAAAGGTGAGTGAATGGCTGGGTGGAAAGAGAAAGGAGAGAGTGAGACTGACAGGTGAACGGTTGATGTGGGAGGATGTGTTGGAACTGTTAGAAGATGGATGATTTGATGATGAAAGCGATCTAGAAGAGGATGGATGGTACAGTGTGAATGTTGGGGGTAAGAAGCCCAGGAGCTTTCATCCACCCCAGCAGTTTGTCAGCTACAGGGATGCCCTGAAGGCTGCACCAGCTGGAGTGATGTCAAACTTCCTGGGCCGGCAGAATGGATGGGCAAATGGAGGGTGGTCGAATGGAAGGGGGCAGATGAATTTCAAGCGTGGGAACGGATATATGAGAGAGAAACCGAGGTATGTCCCAGCAAATGAGAGACCGAATGGTGTGAGAAAGATTGTGGAATGTCGTCGGTGTGGAAGGAAAGGTCATATGTTGGCAGAATGTAGGTGGACATCTGGTGCGTGTTTTGGGTGTGGTAAGAAAGGGCATATGATAAAGGATTGCCAGGAAAGTGTGAAAGAGTGCTTCGAGTGTAAAGAAATAGGCCATCTGAAGAAAGATTGTCCGAGGTTGAATGGTGGAGCAACTGCTGGGGAAAGTATGAAATATGCATGTGGTAATTGTGGAAAGGCTGGTCATTATGCAAGGATGTGTCGTGACCAGAGGAATGTATGTAGCTATTGTGCGATGGAAGGACATTCAAGTGAAAAGTGTTGGATTAGACTGAGAGCGCAAGGTGTGAATGGAAAGTCTGAAGCGGGAAACTGAATGGTAAGAGGGTACCTGCTGAAGTATCCTCTGGGTGCATGAGTGTGAGTAATGTGTTGGTAAGTCTGTCTAGTGTGAAAGTGCTGTCTGGTAGGAAGTATGAGTGTCTGAGTGTGAAGGTGGAGTTGAATGGAATTGAGTGTTTGGCTTTAATAGATTCTGGATGCAAGGCGAGCTTGGTGTATAAAGATGTGTATGACAAGTTTAGCGAGAAAGCCCTCCTGTCTGAGTGCAAGGGTAGTTTAGTAGGTATTGGTAATAGGAGAGTGCCTCTGATTGGAATGATAAGGTCACCTGTTCGAATGCATGGTATGATGATGAATGAATGTGAATTTTCTGTGATTGATAAGGTGAGTAGTGAGTATGGTGTGATTTTGGGCTATGATTTTATGAAAATGAATCGTATGGTTGTGCATCCTGCGAGTGATCAGATTGAGAGAAAGATTGGTAAAAATGGGGTGTATAAGTTGTATGTAGGGAAAGATGGTAGCGTTTTGAGGAGTGTGTTTACTGGTATTGAGGTGACTGCTATGGAGAGTGTAAGGCTTGTGAAGGGTGAAAGGGTGTCTGTTAGAGTGAGTTGGAGTAAGGATGTTAGTTTGAATGTGAGTGAGAACACTGTGATATTGGATGGAAAGGATGCGTGTTATAAGGTAAGGCGTGTTGCTTGTGTGTTTGATGGCTTGATGAGAATGAATGATCCTTTTGTATGTGTGCAGGCAGACCCCAGTGTGAAAGGGCAGGTGAGGGGAATCCAAGTCGGAGATGTACTGGGCCACCTCTCCACTGTCAATGAGGTAGGTATGGATGATAGTACAGATATCAGGGTGAATGTTGCGAATGAAAAGACATGTGAATGGATGTATAATGAGGTGAAGGACATGGTGAAATTGGATGGATGTTTGACTGAGTATGAAAGGGAGGATGTGTATCGAATGATTTTGGGCTATGATTTTATGAAAATGAATCGTATGGTTGTGCATCCTGCGAGTGATCAGATTGAGAGAAAGATTGGTAAAAATGGGGTGTATAAGTTGTATGTAGGGAAAGATGGTAGCGTTTTGAGGAGTGTGTTTACTGGTATTGAGGTGACTGCTATGGAGAGTGTAAGGCTTGTGAAGGGTGAAAGGGTGTCTGTTAGAGTGAGTTGGAGTAAGGATGTTAGTTTGAATGTGAGTGAGAACACTGTGATATTGGATGGAAAGGATGCGTGTTATAAGGTAAGGCGTGTTGCTTGTGTGTTTGATGGCTTGATGAGAATGAATGATCCTTTTGTATGTGTGCAGGCAGACCCCAGTGTGAAAGGGCAGGTGAGGGGAATCCAAGTCGGAGATGTACTGGGCCACCTCTCCACTGTCAATGAGGTAGGTATGGATGATAGTACAGATATCAGGGTGAATGTTGCGAATGAAAAGACATGTGAATGGATGTATAATGAGGTGAAGGACATGGTGAAATTGGATGGATGTTTGACTGAGTATGAAAGGGAGGATGTGTATCGAATGATATTTGAGCGAAAGGGAGCCCTCAGTAAGGGTGATCTGGATTTCGGGGTTGCAAAGCTCCCGGAATTCAAGATTGTCCTGCAGGAGGACTCCCCAATCTATCAGCGGCCGAGGCATTTCCCACGTCCGGTTGCTGAAGAGATTGAGGAGCAGTGTTTGGAATTGGAGCAATTGGGGGTGATTGAGGAGAGTGAGAGTGCATGGAATAGTCCAATTGTACCTGTACGTAAGCCGGATGGAAGATTGCGTCTGTGTGTGGATTATCGAAAGGTGAATGAAAGGACTGTGAAAGAAAGGTTTCCGATGTGTGTGGTATCTGAGTGTGTGTATAGTATGCATGGGATGGAGTGGTTTACGAAGCTGGATCTGGTACGGGGGTATTACCAGATGCCCATTGCTGAGGAGAGCCGGCCAGTAACTGCCTTCTCTTCCTCAAAGAGGCATTACCAGTTCCGGAACCTCAGCTTTGGGTTGGCTAATGCTCCCGGAGCCTTCCAGTGGGCAATGAATGTTGTGTTGAGTAAGTTTGCGAGTAAGAATGTGATTGCGTTTATAGATGATATTTTGATTATGACTGAGACTTTT
Organism: Ceratothoa steindachneri; assembly: GCA_963969495.1. NCBI lineage: Eukaryota > Metazoa > Arthropoda > Malacostraca > Isopoda > Cymothoidae > Ceratothoa > Ceratothoa steindachneri. The sequence goes on along the minus strand of OZ018318.1, from coordinate 119,953,754 downwards.
GAGGAGCATATGAGATTGGTGAATGATGTGTTGAGAACGTTGGAGAGTGTTGGTGTGAAGGTGAAAGTGGCAAAGTGTGAATGGTTTGCGAAAGAAGTGGAATTCCTTGGGCATATGGTGAGTGAGAATGGATTGCGTAAATCATCGAAGTATGTTGAGAAGGTGCGAATGTTTCCTAAACCGGTGACTGTGAAGCAACTGAAGTCATTTTTGGGTTTGATTGAGTTCCAGCGAAAGTTTATACGTGATTGTTCTGGTGTGAGTAAGCCTCTGACTGAGTGGATGGGCAAGAAAGGTAGTACGGTTGTCAAGTGGAATGATAAGATGAATGAGGCGTATGAGAGACTGAAGGAGGCAGCGGCTGAAGATGTTGAATTAGCTTACCCAGATTATAGTGTAAATGCTAAAATGCTTGAATTGTATACAGATGCGAGTGGGTATTGTATGGGAGGTTTTCTGATGCAAGAGCAGCGTTTGAATGGAGAGAATGTCAGGCAAATAATTGGGTATGTATCCAAGGCTATGAATGTTGCAGAACGAAAGTATTCGACTGTGGAACGAGAGCTGGCTGCGATAAGATATTGTTTGAAAGTGTTGCGTCCATTTTTGTATGGTGTGAGGTTTGTGATAAAAACCGATCATCAACCTCTTGTGTATCTGCAGCGTATGAAGTGGGCTGATAGTAGGATTGCAAGGACTTTGGAAGATTTGAGTGACTTTGACTATGTGATTGAGTATGTGCCTGGTGAACGGAATGGAGTGGCTGATTTGATGTCAAGGTATCCTGGTACGAATGATGAAAATGTGTGTGGAGTGAGTGATCCTGAGTATTTGCCGAAAGGAATTATGAATGGAAAAGAGAGTAAGGGTGGTGGTGATTCCTTGTTTGAGAGTGTATGGAATGGTTTGCAAGATTTGAAGAGTGATGGAGTAGATGTGAGAGTGCCCGATAGTGTAGATGATTTAAGGAAGGAGGTAATGAATGAAGTGTGTAGTAAGCCTGAAAGCATTGGTATGGCAAAGGTGCGGAACTTCATGAAAGAATTGAGAGCGATGTGTATGCAAGGGGTCCCGCCATTTCAGGAAGTGTTGATTGTAGTGAGTCGTTTGTATGGAGTGATTGTTTATGTGCACTTTGGTGGTGAGAGGCTGATTGTGTACAAGGATGAGAAGATGAAGGGTTTGAATCCTAATGTGGTACATCTGCAATGTTTGAGCGGTGTGCACTACAATTGGGTAATTGAAAAGTGTTCATATATAAGAGAGAAGAATGATTGTCTGGATGAAGATGAGTGTGTGTTGAGTAATGATATGGGAGTTAATGACAGTGTGGATATCAGTGCTGATGTTGGTGTGCTTGTTCCTTCTGTGTATTGCGAACATGGTGGACCTGATATGATGGAAGCGAGAGTGAAAGTTAGTGAAAGGTTGTTCTGTGGTTTGATTGATACTGGAGCGCAAGTGTCTTTAGTGAATGAGAATATTCTGAGTAAGTATGAAGAGTTTAGATGTTGCGAGCATAAACCTGTGAAGTTACGGATAAGTGGATTAGGGAATGGCATGATAGTGGCATGGGAACAGGTTAGTCTGAAAGTGAGTTTGGGTGATGGTGTGAATGTGAAGCATGACTTTGTGATTCTGAAAGGTGAGCAAATGCCTTGTTGTTTCTTGCTTGGTGTAGACTTTATGAGATTGAATGATTTGTCTTTGGATGCTGATAAGGATCGTCTTATGAAAGGTGAATGTGAGGTGATGAGGTTGAATGAGTGTGCAAAGAATGTTGTCAAGTTTTGCGGTATGATTGAGTTGGTCATGTTTGATGAGAATGAGATTTTAAGTGATGATGATATTCTAGAGATGCAAGAGATGTGTCCTTTTGTTAGTGAGTTGAAGAGGTGTGTAATGATGCGTGTTGATTTGAATGAATGGCCAGAGTGTTTAAGTAATTTTAAAAGGTATGCTAAGGATTTTGTTGTTTGTATGGATGTTGTATATTTTGTGAGGCATGTGAAGGGTGGTGATGATATGTATGTACCTGTGATGTCCTTAGTTGGTATGATTGGTCTGGTGAAGGTTGTGCATGATAATTATGGGCATATGGGTAAGTTTAAGCTGTGGGAGTGTATGAAGGAGCATGTGTTCCACCCGTTTCTGAGAACTGTTGTGAATGATGTTGCAACTACGTGTGAAAGGTGTCAGAAACGAAAGGTGCAAGGTGTGCAAGTGAAACCACCGATGTTGAAAGTTGATGCGAAAGAACCGTTTGAATTGGTAGTGATTGATTGTGTGTCTTTGCCGCGTACGAGTGCTGGGAATGTTGGTATGGTTGTGATGGTTGACCATAAAAGTAAGTTTGTGTATGCAGCGCCTGTGAGAGATAAAAGGAGTGTGACTGTTGCGCGTGTGGTTGAGCAGTTATTTTTTCCTATGTGTGTATGGAAGCCTAGAAGATGTCTGAGTGATAATGGGCCTGAATTTGTAGGGGAAGTGTTTGAGCAAATGTTGAGAGAGAATGGTGTGGAGCATGTGAGAACAACTCCGTATGTACCGTCTTCAAATGGATTGGCTGAACGGACTATAAGAACCTTGTGTGAGATGTTGAGAATGATGAGTACGACAGTGAATGACTGGGATGTGTGTCTGGGGAGAGTGTTGTGGGCGTATAATTCAACTGTGCATAGTGCAACTGGAATGTCCCCATGTCAGTTTGTGATGAATTTTGAAAGGCGAGTGAAAGATAGGTTTCGTTTGAGTGAAAGTGAGCAGAGTGTATGGCGTGAGGCGCATGAAAGGTTCCGTTCATTTGAATTAGGTACAAAAGTATTGAAGGTGAAAGAAGTGAAGGGTAGGTTGAATGTATCAAAGATGAGTGAGAAGTTTGATGGACCTTATAGAGTTGTGAGGGTTTGGGAAAATGGAGTGACATATGTTTTGGAGAGTTTGAATGACGGCATGACTGAGAGAGTGCGGGCTCATCAGAGTCAGTTAAGGAGATGGAGAGAACCTCCTGACTACCTGGTGAGCCATCCGGTGTATGGACTGTGTAGAGAAAGAGGTAAAGTGCATGATGATGAGATTGAATGTGATAGTATGGATCTGTCTGGGAAAGAGCTAGTCTTAGTCTCGAGGAGTAGAAAGCGTACAAAGAAGGGTGAAAGGAAGAATGCAAGTACGAATGAAAGTAAGTCTGAGCAGAGTGTTTCTGGTATGGGGGATCTTGAAAGGGAGATTGAGTTTTTGCGTAAACAGGTGAGTAATTTGGCTGGTATAAGTAGACGAGTGAGTGAGCTGCCTGTGCCTGATTTTTCTGGTTTTGGGAACAGTATGAATGATAGTGTGTTTGGGCAGAATGAACCTAGTGTGGCTGATTTTTCGGGTTTTATGAATGGTAATAGTAGGGGTAAGTTTGATGTAGTGAATGATGAAGTGGCTGATTTTTCAGGTTTCTGGTGGGAACCAGTCAAAGGGGTTTCTGGTATGCCTGTTGAGAATACAGGGGATGTGAATGACCTGTCTGTTTCGCAAGAATGTACCTTGAGTTGGATGAGAGCTGTGAGTGAGGAGCTGATGAATGGGGGTATGAAGAGTGAGGGTTCTGAACAGAAGAGTATGAAAGAATTCTGTCGTGAGATGGGAGAACTGGTAATGAGGGCTAAGAGTATGGTTGATGAGATGATAAATAGTGACGATGAGACTGACAGGACGACTGACGAACAACCCCGACTAATTGCTACGCGTAGCCAGGGACCAGTAGACGAGTGTGAATGGGTGCAGAAGGGTGCGATTGAGCACAAGTGGTACCGTGAAGAGTGATTGAAAGGGTTTAGTGAGTGGCTGGTCGAATGGCTTAAGGAAGGAGGGGTGTGGTGGGGCGAATGTGAGTGTGTGTAAAAGGGCCATTCTCCCACCCCTTTTCTCAGTACCCTCTCCCTCCCTCTGTAAGAATGTGTGTGAATGGGAATGGGTTTGTTTTATTTTTGTTTAATTCATGTATAAAATGATTACCATGTTTTTCTTTCTTTCCAGGCGTTATTCTGGAAAGATAATAGCTAATTTTAAGATATCACTCTAATAAGATATTACTTTGTATTAAGAAAATTTAACGAAGTGTTATTCTGGAAAGAGAGAGAGTGGAAGTGTGGACTGGAAGAAAGAGGGGTTCTGTAGAAGAGTGCTCCACCCAGCCCTGAGAGGAGGGCTTTCGTGTCTCTATCCACCTGAACCGCCATACCTGCCTTCATTGACAATCCTGCCTCCTTCTAGTTAACCAACTACCACCCACCTCCAGCAAGACATAGCGCGTGTCCCCTTTTCGTTCGGTTGTGGTTGTGTTTTTTTGTTTTGTCTAGAATTTACGTAAATTGTTGTATCTGCCCGTTATAAGATTCTCGTTTGGTATCATTATTTTTATTTGGGAATTTAGCCTCATTTTGAAGTGTGCACACTTCCCTAGTAAAATATAAAATTTTTTGTAAATATAAACTGTAGCTATCATTGTATTTTTTTTGTAAGTAAAGGGACTGTATATACAATCCGTTTTATTCTCCCTCGATTTCTCACGTCCGGACAGTGTAGGAAGCGGGTTGGATCGATTATCGATTGGGATTAGAGATCTATTTTCGGCCCGCTACACTGTGTGCGTAAGTTGATTGAGAAATTAGTAAATGGTAGATTAGCCTTTTTTTTTTAACAGCGGAAGCCATCTGTCTCATGCACAGGTGGCTTCCACAAGTTCCACTCCACTTCAAATGCTCTGCCCCGACTGGAAAATACCGTCTGCGAGGTCTTACCTCGTAGACAGCACTACCCCACAGTGTTTTTCGACCTGGAGAAGGCCTATGACACCGCATAGCATTACGGTATCATAGAGACTCCACACGATGGGGGCGAGGGGACACCTCCCAATTTCTATATCTGAATTTTTTCAAAATTGTCGATTCCGTGTAAGGGTGGAGGGGAGCCCTCTCTGGCCCAATAGAGCAGGAAGAGGGTATCCCCGCAGGGAAGTGTCCTCAGTGTCCAATTCTTTGCCCTGAGCATCAACAGCATCGCCTCGTTGCTGTCGGAAGATGTTCTCACTACTCTCAATGTGGATGACCTTTGATCTCTTATGGCGCGACCCAGATGCCAACTCGGAAGCGTCGACTCCAACAAGCATTGAACCATGTCTCTCACTATGCCGAAGCGCACAGGCTTCGCTTTCCTTGGCCAAAACCAAGGTGGTGCACTTGTGCACCATCCACGGCTCCATCTTGACCCTGACTTCTTTCTAAATTGGGTTCACCTGTAAGTGGTAGACTCACACTGTTTCCTTTGTCTTGCATTTGACTGATGCCTCACCTGGGAGGCTCATATTCACAGCCTTAGAGCCTTTTCTACCTGTGCCATGGATATTCTTCATTCTGTGCCATTCAGCGCCTGCCATTGCTGATGGGCTACTTCCTTACTTTATTGATACTTTGCTCGACTATGGATATGTGTTTTATGCATCCGCAGCCAACCATGTATTGCGAAAGGTGTACTCGATCTACCTCACCGGTCTTTGTTCCTTTTTTATCTTTATTTTTGTTTTTTTAATATAGCCTATTATTAGGCCTTCCGCTAATTACGGCAACTTCTGCCCTAGTTGGCAGTGCCAGATGGGCTCTTTAAAAAAAAACAAAATGAAAAATCAAGTCTCCGCATCCTAGGTCCCTGGATTTCTAAGGGTTGCTGGAAATGAGTATGCTGATGACTGGACCAGGTTGTCTGCACAGACTGTGCTATTTGACCAGCGTTTCACCTCTCTTCCCTCCACTAACTCCATTATAGAAATCACCTCACCTCTTTCTATACTTCATCATAAAAAAAATTTAAATGTTGGCTATGCATTTGAAGTTGCATGCCTCCATGCGCAGACTATTTGCATAAGCCTTATCACCTATTTTTCTCAAAGGTATTAAGCCATTTTTTCTTGCCTCCTATTTGCACGTGTGGGTCACAGTGCTCCACTGAACACTTCAAGTATTATTTGTTACCCCATATTGCACTAGCATTTGTCTCCAGTACTCGGGGCATGCTTTTGCTCACCAGGATCTTGTGTCATACAGTTCTCGGAGGAGGCAAACCTCCTACACACTTAAAATGTTATTGCGCACTTGGATGTCTGAAGGAGACTAACCTCCCCTGGGGCACCTGTGCATTCATTTTAGTTGCTTTTTCCCAGGGGGGAGGCAAGCTTTCCCTTAATGCTGGAACGTGCTTCCTTCTTGCTTTTGCCTGGTTTCTTGTTTGGGTTTTATTTCTTGTTCTTTTGCTTGGTGTTTTTGACTGATTTTTATTTTAATGTAGCTTAGTATTAGGCTTGAAATTAAGTACAGTGATTTATGCTCCCTTTATTTTTTTAAAAATTATTATTATTTCATTGTTCTCTCTCCTTTTTTTCGTGTCCTTGCCCTGGTCAGTGCCCACCAGAGGAGTTCAGTAAGATTTAATAAATAATCTTTCTCCCAAGGCTTCTGCACCTATTCGAATTCTCCTGGTAGAGGAATTGTGTGACCTCCTCGCCACAAATTTCCCAGATATGTGGAAGCTGAGCCAGGCTTATTTTGGCGGGGAACTTCTCCCCACCACCGCCATCATTGACCACTCAAAGCATCCGGAATGCAAAGTAAGTGGGGGAGTTTTGGGGTGGGTGGGTCCTATAACTCCTTGTTTGATGATGTGAGGAGGAACCTCTCTCCCCTCTCCTTCAGTCTGATCTGCCTTCATTGAGAGGGTTTGGCGAGTTCTTGAGGGTTGGGTCCACTGCGCATGCCAGTCCTGACCACCCCAGGTAGTCTCTGCTCTGGGCTATTCAAACTCTTTGCCTTCCACACGCCACTTCTTAAGGTTTAAGTAAATAGTAATAATAGTTTTGTGTTCCAACTTCTGATAGACTATGTCATACTTGGACTCTTGTGAATTTCTTCTTTCGCCTGTCTCCTTTCCCTCATGCAGTTGTGGCCCTCTCATGGTCTTCACAACTGCTTGGTCATCCTTGATATTATTCTCTACTGCTTGCTCATCCTTGATATTTTTCACTACTACTTGCTCATCCTTGATATTTTTTACTACTGCTTTGTCATCCTTGATATTTTTTACTACTGCTTAGTCATCTGATATTTTACACTACTGTTTGGTCGTCCTAAATATTTTTGCAACTGCTTCATCATCCATGATATTCCTCACTACTGTTTGGTCTCTAAATATTTTTCACTACTTCTTGGTCATCCTTGATATTTTTCATGACTGCTTGCTCATCCTTGTATCATTCTAAATATTCTTTTCACTACTGCTTGGTCATCCTTATATTATCTTAAATATTGTTCATTACTGCTGGATTCATGTTTCAGATCACCTTCTTGGTGGCTGGCATATGATGTTGGTACCTGTGGGTTTGATGCCACATTAAACTGTTGGTCACCACTGAAAAATAAGTCTTAAATCAGTACAAATTGGTGGTAAAACCCCTACCATATTTTTGTTCAGCCGAATCTTATTCTCTTCTTCTTGGCTATCCTTGTTTAACTTAATGTTTTTCACTACTTCTTGGTCATGTTGTCATCCTGATATTTTCACTGTTTTATGATGCTGTGTAGCACAAAAGTTAAGGTTAAAAAGGCTACCCAATGTGCACTGAACTTATATTTCCTTAAAATTATGTTTTACTCTTTTCACCCTTAATGACCCATTTAATAAAAGAACGCCAAGAAATTAAGTAATATTAAAAAAAGAATGAGGTGGTTTTATAATCATCCCCCCTCAACTTGGGACTCAACAAACTTTGTAGGATCATAAGTGTTGTAATTACCCACAACAAGGATATTATCTAGCTGTGTTTAAATGTAGTATAGCAATGGCTTGTAGGACGCAGAGTGCTCAGAAGGTTTGGTTTTCCATTCAGTCATTGTGTGAGATGGAAGCTAAGGTGACTAGAGGTATTGGTGAAGAGTATGTCCTCTCTGTATCCAATTATCCTCTGCCTTCATTGTTTCTGTTTGTTTTTCCTGGTGTGTTCTTGGTACCTTTGTAATGCAAGCTGTGTTTAGTTTTGTTTCCTGGATTAAGGCAAGATGTCTCCTGTGGTTGATGAGGAATTTCCTGAGCTTGATTAGTTTATTGCATATAATGTTTATGTTCACTTGTAAGATGTTGTGCCTCAGTGATGTGCTTTGGGGCTCATATAAAGGAAGGGGGGATGTTTTGGTTGTTTGTTAGACAGGGTGGGTTAGGTGTGCATTGATTGGTGGGGCGCGGTGATTTGCCATCCTGGCCAGCGTGCTGACAGGACTCAGCACCCTGTCCGACCCCAGCTTAGCCACTTCTCCTTCTTTCAGACAGCCTGTATTTCTCCCCTACTTCGCCACTTCACCTACAACCTCTCCCACAACTTTCAATGGTCGGCCTCTATTGTCACAGGGTAGATACCTACCTTCACAGCCAACTATCCCGGATCGGGGCTGAGGGAGGAGGGCACAATGTTCCCTAACCCCTGAGCTCTGGTTTGGGATGGTGGGTTTTTAACAACCTGCTTCATCCCCACCCATACCTTCCTCAAATCCCTTTTCCTTTTCTATTCATACTCTATCAATTTTACACTGTGTCCAAGGTGGAGCCACCATGTTGAGGGACTGCCAGGCCACTAGGCAGGAGGGGCGGTCTTAAAAGGCAGCACCTAGCTCTGCCAGGCCTGTATGCACCCCGTGCAGGGTGGGCTACTGCGAGGGGTGATGAGCGTGTGCATCCTGTGAGAAAATTAGGGTCACCATACCCAATGATGCAAATAAAAAAAAAAAACCTTTCCCGCTCACAATCAACGGGCAGCTCTCCACAGAAGAATTGGAGGTTCCTCCCCCCTCTCCTGTGCTTGTGAAGGGTACCCTCCAAATTTCTCTAGCCAGAGAGGAGGCTTACTCCTCTCCGTCTATGGGAGTAGGGGACTCCCCCTCACCCCCTTGTCTGGAGATGACTTCAGGCACCTCCCTCTTTCCAGCGGCAGTCCCCCCTTTACTTTCCAAGGGGACTGCCAAGAAAGCCAGCAGGCAACCCATAGCCGACCGCTCCACAATGAAGTGGCTCAGTAGAGCAAACCCCTTTAGGGGAGAGAGGGAAGCCAAGCCCTTTCAGTCGCTTCCCTCAAAAGACCTGCTGGCTAGAATATTAAACCTAACTGGCGTCAAGGCCTGTGACTCACAAGATGAGACTAAAGACACTGCTGCCAATAGGACCTGTGATATCCTGGGGGGGGGGGGGGAGATGGCCGAATGGAGGCCCCATCCCAGATAGAGATGTTGCTTGAGGCATCCCAGCCTCAGACGGTAGGGCCTTCCATGGGAGCGAATCTGGGTTCGGCGCCAAGCACCGAACTCGAGTCCGCTCCTATTCAAGGTCGTCCTCAAACAGCTATGTTTCCAAGGCAGTACAAGGAGGGGAGGGATCTCCTCCTCTGACGGTGCCCCTACGACTGCCAGAACCTTCTCCATCTCGGAGAAGGACCTTGCTGAGGCCAATCCATCTGGCCTGGAGGCACCTGCCGATGGAGGGGAGAATAGGGTTCATTTCCCGCCATGCTCTCGTAAAAAGAAAAGAAACAACAAAAAAAGACTAAAGAGACTCGGGGCTCCTCTCCATCCACGGCACGGGGGCTGCAGGGAGGGATGGGTCTGCTGACATTTCGGTAAGCGATCAAGCCAAGATCGCACATCCGGCCCCTCTGCTCCCCCCCCCCCATCCCCCCGGGTACAGAGCCCATGACTATGACCAAAAAGTGCGAAGGGCGGAGCCTCAATTACGTCGGGACCCCTTATTCAGAGGTTACCTGGCATTTTCGACCCCGCTGGCTTCAAACGCTGAATTGTTATTCTCTCCAGTGATGGCACCATGTTGCCCAAGGGCAACATGATCCATCAGAGGAGAGCTCTACCTAGCATGATTGGTAGAGAGCCCTAAAGTGACCCGTTTCTCAGATGGGAGCCTTTTGTCAAATGCATTGAATCCCTCTGAGGAGGCCATGATTAGTGCGCTTCGGATACTTGTTGGCACCCCAGTGAGTGTGATGCCGCACTCTAGCATGAACTTTATGAAAAGGGGTAGTTTATGCGAGGGAACTCGTTGACTACTCCATTGAGGACATCACCTTAGAGCTGGCCGACCTAGGGGCGGTAAAGGTCGATCGTGTGATGAGAAAACGGGGAGGGGCCTAGAGACTCACTCCTAAACTCTTCGTCACGTTTGACTGTGACAAGCTCCGTGAGTCGGTGCGTGTCTGTTGGTACCGCTACCTCGTGAAGGCATTTGTGCTACTGCCGTGGAGGTGCTATTACTGTCACCACTTCAGCCATATGAATCTCTCATGTAGACGTGCAAAATCGGGGTCACCCGAAGTCTGTGTAAATTGCTCCAAAGCTGCACATGCACATGATAAATCCAAATCGTGTGTGGCCAAGTGTGTCAATTGCGGAGAGCCGCACCCTGCTTCTTCGAAGTAGTGTGGTGCATATCTCCTTGAGAACGAAATCCTGGCTGTTCAGGCCCAGGGTTGACTCTCATTCCGCGAGGCTAAGGACTTGGTCTTGGCGTGCCCGGCTCTGCCTAGGACGTCTTACGCCTCAATGCTTACAAAGACACCCTCTGCTCCTGGCCCATCCAGGCCAACGAGCACGGTTGTTTCCGCGCCTATTCAGAGCCCTTCTGCGGGTTCTACTCAACCCGGGCACTCCCCTGGTAAAGCTGGCAGCACAAAGGATTCACACACAGCCCTGGCTAAAACTAGTCCCCCCCTCCCTTTCCCCAGCGTGACCCTTTCCCGCAAGGCGAAACGGCCACGCGCCTCCACCGAGTCGGTTATCTCACAGGAGGCAACACCCCTGAATTTTGTCGCCAGGCCATCTTCCGGGGTTCCTAAAGCTGTCCCCCGAAAGGAGGGCAACAACAAAAGAGCTTCGGCTCCTTCGCCCACGCCTAGTGGCGTGCTGGGTGGCTCGGAGACGGTGGATTCTCGAAAAGAGGGGCTCCGCCTCCGAAGCCGCAACGCCCGCCTAAGGTTTCGAGGCGGAGGGAGGATAAGACTCGCATGGCAAGCCCAAGCTCCCCCAATAAGTCCTCGAAAGCGACAGCGCCCCGGGTTCTGCCTCCGGGAAGCGTACGGCCATTCCTGTTAGGGTCTTCTGTTCGAAGAGGGACCCCGCGTCAACTCCAAGCTAGTCCTGGAGGGCATATTCCTTCAATGGAATTGCCATGGACTGCGGGCCAACTGGGAGGAGCTGCGGAGGCTCGTCTCGTCCCGTTCCCCGTTAGCTTTTTTTTTTGCAGGAGACCATGCTAGGCGCGTGCCACCTGCCCGCCCTCCCGGGGTATACAGATTTTGCGACCCCACCACCATGAGATGGGGGCTGAGCTGGGGTATGCGCGGTTTACACCCGGCATGATGTCTCCATTCTTCTTTTCACTTTAGATAGCTCCTTTCAGGCAGTGGCTGTGCAGCTTCACCTGGATAGGAGGTATACTGTTATTTATGCATTCATTCCACCATCAGCTGAATTCGAAGCGGGGGACTTCTACCTCGTCGTGGCACGGTTGCTGAGGCCCTTTCTCTTGCTAGGAGAGCTGAACAGCAGACATCCTCTCTGGGGAGACTACTTAATAAATACCAGAGGACAAGTCCTTGCCAATCTGATCGAAGAGCTTGAGATAGGTGTCCTAAATGTGGATGAGTTTAAGCATCACTGCCCGAGAACCGCTTCATTTTCTTGCCTTGATCTATCTCTGTGCTCTCAGGATACACAGCCTGATTTTGATTGGGGGTGGTCGATGACCTCCATGGTAGTGATCACTTTCCCATTCAAATATCATTTTCATGGCAGTTGCCGCCTGAGAGCCCACCTCGGTGGTGCTTGGTGCGGGTGCAGTTGCCTGCATTTCAGGAAATGACTGAATTCTTTATCTCAGTCAAGGAGTTTGGGGCGGTAGATGAGGCCATTGAGTTCTCCGGCAACCTCATCGCTTTCAGACTGACTACTATGTATTCCCAGAACGTCTGGCCGTTTTTCACGCCGACCACTTCCGTGGTGGTCCCTCGAGTGTGAGACGACCCTCAAACAGAAGGGTTATGCCTACATGCGCTATAAGCGCTGCCCGAACGACTTCACTGTCGCTGAATTTCGTCGGGCTAGGGCTAGGTTCCGGTATATTTCTAAGCACGCACGCCTCTCTTCTTGGCGGGCATATGTGTCTTCACTTAATGGGAAGACCCCTCTAGCAGAGTTGTGGAAGCGAGTCAAAAGGATTCGGGGCAAGTTCTCGCAGGACCCCCCTCCCGTTCTCCAGGAGAATGGGACCGCAATCTCGGACCCCGCGTCCGTGGCGGAATCCTTAGCGACCACATTTTCCACATTCTCTAGCCGTGATGCTGCTCCGCCAGCATTCAATGCACGTCGTGATGTTGCGGAAGGCCGTCGGTTGGACTTTACCTCCAGAGGCGGAGAACCCTTCAACGACAGGTTTACTGTGAATGAGTTGCGTTCTGCTCTTGCTTAGTACGTGGACACCGCCCATGGTCCGGAAGATGTCCTGTATGCCATGCTCTGACACCTGGATGAGCGAGGCATGGCCTTTCTGTTAGATTTATTCAACAGAATATGGGTGGAGGGTCTCCTCCCGGATTCCTGGTGAATCGCTACAGTGCTCGCCCAGTTTCTGCCCAATCTCTCTAACCTCTCGTGTGTGAAAGTTGATGGAGAAATTAGTAAATGTTAGATTAGCCTTTTTTTTTCTGGACAGTGGTGGCCATCTGTCTTCTGCACAGTGCAGCTTCCGCAAGTTCCACTCCACGTCGGATGCTCTGCTCCGACTGGGAAATGCCATGTGCGAGGCCTTCCTTAGTAGATAGCACTACGCCACGGTGTTTTTCGATTTGGAGAAGGCCTATGATACCGCATGGCGATACGTTATCATAGAGAATCTCCACACGATGGGGGCGAGGGGATCGCTTCCCAATGTTTATATTGGAATTTTTGCGAGATCGTTGATTCCGTTTACGGGTGGGGGGAGCCCTCTCCAGCCTAATGGACCAGGAATAGGGTGTCCCGCAGGGAAGTGTCCTCAGTGTCACACTCTTTCCCTAAGCATCAACGGCATCACCTCGGTGCTGCCGGAAGATGTTCTTGCTATGCTCTACGTGGACGACCTTTGGATCTCTTTTAGCGCGGCCCAGATGCCAACTCTGGAACGTCGACTCCAACAGGCATTGAACCGCGTCTCTCGCTATGCCGAAGCGCACAGGTTTCAGTTTTCTTTGGCCAAGACTAAGGTGGTGCACTTCTGCCGCCATTAACGGCTCCACACTGTCCCAGACTTGTTTCTTAATGTGGTACGCCTGGAAGTGGTTGAATTGCACCATTTCCTTGGTCTTTTATTTGACCGACGCCTCACCTGGGAGGCTCATATTCGCAGCCTTAGGGTCTCTTGTACCCGCGCCATAGATATCCGTTCCGCGACGTTCAGCACTTGGGGCGCTTATAGGGCTACTGCCTTACTTTTTTATCGATCCTTTGTTCGTTCGTGCTATTCATGCTAGTTTTATGCATCCGCAGCCTAGCATATATTGCGGAAGGTCGACTCGATCAACCACATCGGCCTTCGCCTGGCGATCGGTGCCTTCTGCACTTCCCCCATTGAGAGCTTACTAGTCGATGCTGGGGAGATGCCACTCTCTCTACTCCCTGTACAGTGCATTGTGAGCCTGGCACCTCCCTCAGTCGCCAGCAGCTCTCACTGCATCAGTAGCTGATTTCGACGGTGCCTATGCCGCCGAGAGACGCCAGTCATACCCTAAGCCCTTTAGGTTTAGGGTCAGGAAACTCCTTCGAGAGCTAGGTATAGCTCTCGGGCCTGTGGCGCCCCTGGTTCTGCCCAGGACACCACCCTGGAGGGTACTACATTTTGCTATTTGTCGCTATGCCCCTGCTCCCAAAGCTTGTACAGCACCGAGAGTATTGCATTCGACCTTTTTAGAGCACACCTCGTGTCACGCTGGAACCGTGCCAGTGTATACAGATGGCTCCAAGTCCCAAGAGGGGGTCAGCTTCCTCGACGTTTTCCCTCTGTTTGAAGTCAGCGGGGCTCTGCCAGGCGCTGCATCTGTCTTCACGGCCGAACTGGTTGCAATACACCACTCAGTACGGGAGATTACGCGACGTGCCCGGTTCGGATGTCGAGATTTTCTGCTGGGTTCCTGGACATGTAAGAATTGTGGGGAATAAGCGCGCCAAAGAGTCCGAGAGGACTCTGCGACCGGACTAGTGTTTCACTCTTCCTCCCACCGACTGCATGGCAGGAATATGGGCAGCTCTTCGGGCTGCTTGGCCAAGAAGATGGGAGACTGTTCCCACGGACCTACCCCCAATGCCGCGAAGGCTTCAGAGGTTGCTTTTTGTCGTCTCCGAATTGGGCATACTCGCGGGACTCACTGCCATTTGATGGAGCGCTCGCGAGCACCCTACTGTTAAGACTGCGTTGTACGCCAGACTGTTCGGCGCATTCTTGTTGAATGTCCCAGTCTGGGCGATCTTCTCGCACGTTACCTGTCCCGAACCCGGGATGGGTGGGGTCGCTACCGCCTGTCCCTTGTACTCGGGACGAGTGCGTGCTCAATGACTGGTGGACTGATAGACTTTTGGGGGGAGGCCGGCCTTCTCCCTTTTATTTAACTAGGTTTTGTTGTTGTTTTCTTTGTAGGTCGCACGCTTCTGCGCCGGGGGGAGGGGGACCTCCGCCTGACGCCGGAGCTTGCTTCCTAATTTTTGTCATCTCCACCTTTTATCATTGTTTTGTTTTCAAATTTTTATTTTAAAGTAGCCTAGAGCTAGGCTGTTTGATTGCGGCAACTTATGCCCACGTGGGCAGTTTCCAGATAGCCCCTAAAAAAAAAAGGCACTGGGGCTGCAAGCCGTTTTATTAGGGGCAACTGGTCGGTGTGGACTTGTTTTTATTTATTGGATCTTTTTCCCTTAAGTTAAGGCATCCTCATCTCCTCACTATTGCCCTCCCGTCTGCAGGGGATATCCTGAGTAAACTTTGTACCTGGATTAGCTACAGGTCCTCCCGGCCTGAGTGCAAATTAGGGAGGCCCTGTCACTGAGTTGACATGAACTCTCTGATAGGACTCAAGAAAGATGTTTGTGCGCTTATCCCTCGCTCTCAGCGATACTTTTTTTTTTTACTCTACGACTATCCCCTTAACCTTATTCCTACCTGCACTTAGTTCCAGGAGGAACTGTTCTCAACCCGATAGAGTGCAAATTAGCTATCCCCCATCACTGGGTTGAATTGAACTCTAACGGCACTTCCTCCTCCCTCCCTGTAAACATTCCACTCTCTCTAAGGATTTCCCTTCAACCCTATGTCCAAACCTAAGGACCTGACCAGCTACCTCATGCCATTTCAGTAGAGAAGCCTTGTAACTTCTATAAACAATGCCTTTTAACGCCTGCAGGTTCCAAGAGATTAAACCTTAGGGTAACTGGGGATATCGGTTTTGCTTCAATAGCCATTTCCCTGCTTGTAATGGGCTGACCACTTCCATGTGGCCGCTCTCGGGTGCATAAGGCTGTACTGCTTGTGGCTGGTGAGCTTTACTGCCTTGCTGGCTCCCAGGATAACTAGAAGTCTCGATTCCCGTCTTGTGGTCTGGTACAACGGATCTTCAGATCCTGGCCATCCTGGCCATCCTGGCCAAGATTAGTACGTCCCAGTAAGGATATTCACCCTATCGCCCTGTCTCTCTGGCTGCCCAGTTGGTAGATGCAATCTTTGGGGATTACAGGCCAGTGGGTAACATTTGGTCAGTGTGAGTCTCTGTCCTAGGTTGTGAACACCATTCTTTAAAAAGTCCGAAAACCCAAGACAGGATATGGAGGAGCGGCTGGACGTGGGATATAGCCCACCAACCTACATTGGTCACAAGCTTAAGAAATTACCATGTTGTGGCAGGCTTTCCAAAGTCTTCAACAGTTCTTCATCAGCATTTCAAACTGCGTCCCTCTCCCTCTCATTCCTCGCCCGAACTTGGTGTTGAGGCAGACAAGGAACAGCTCCCCTCCTACCTTCTGAATGCGGTAGAAAGGCTTTCCCTTTGTCATCTTTGAGGGCCGCCCCCGGGCAGCTCCCGCAACCCCTGTCCTTTTTCAGGGGTCTCTGCTCCAAAACTCTTCTAGTGGAGATGGCGTTTCTCTCTTTCTTCCTCTCCATTTTTGACGGGTTCACGGGTGTCCCTCCTTTTGTAGAGTTGCATCCAGGCGACTCTCCACTTGCGGCGGGTCCCCCTTTGTTTTCTCAGGGACCCTCCAAGAGCATGGAAAGACAAAGGACGCGCCGCCTCGGTCCCAGCCCCCCATTGGAATCGGGTTACCCACTAGAACCGCCTAGAGGGGTAAGAGGCGGCAACGTCTGCTGGGCTATGTTCACGCACCTCATAGGCCCGAGGTTTGTCATGTTAATGAGAGCCGGCATGCCCGCTCCCCTTATCTTCCCAATGCGAGCCATCATGCCGCCCCTAGTGACGGGGCATTGGCCTTATGAATTCCCGGTGAAGATACTTGACACCTTGGGATGGGGGAGGGGGCATGGCCAATTGCAGGCCCCTCCTGAGGTGGAGATGGTCCCGAAGGCAACCCCGGCCCAGATGACAGTGTCTTCCAAGGGAGAGAACTTTGGCTTGGTGTCAAATGCCGAATCTGAGTCCTCCCTCTTCAGGCAGCACAGCCCCCGAAGACTCACAAGGAGAAGAGGAACCCACTCCCGCGCCTGATGCCCCCTTGATGGCCAAGATCTTTTGCATCTTGGAGAAAGATATGGCTGAGGTTTGTCCGTCTGGCCCTGGACCCTTCTGCGGGAGGGGGGGGATCACTTACACCGCCCTTATCTCCAAAGAGGAAGAAATGAAAGAGGACAAGAGATTCCTCTCCCTCTGCGGGGGCTCAGATGACGTTCGGGTCTGCTGCTGTATCGGTAAACGGCCCGGCCAAGATCGCCACGTCTGGCCCGAGGTGCCCTCGGGCGGAGAGCCCCAGACCAAGACCAAAGTCGTAAGTGCGATGAGTGGAGCGTCGATTACGTCGGGGCCTCTCATTCAGAGGTTACCTAGCATTTGTAAGGCTTGCTTCAAGCGTTTTTTAGTTATTCGCTCTACTTATGTCATCAAGTTGGCCAAAGGCCACATTCTTCATCAAAGGAGAGCTTTAGCTAGATTGAAGCAATGTGGCGCGTATCTCCTGGTCAAGGAAATCCTGGCCGTTCATGCTGTGAATCATCTCATTCTTGAGGTTAAGGACTTGGTTCTTACGCAACTATGACGTCTCACACTACAATATTAAAAAAACTAACCCTCTGCTCCTGGTCACTCGAGGCCTACGATCACGGTCGTTCCTGTTCCCATTTGGAACCATTCTGCGGGTTCTACCCACCCCGGGCGCTTCACTGATAGAGCTGACGGCACAAAGGGTTCTCACTCAGCACCCGCTAGATCCAGCGCTCTCCCCCTGCTCCTTCGTGACTGCTTTCCGTAAGGTGAAACGGCCGCGCACCTCCTCCGGGTCGTTAGACTTACATGAGGCAAACCCCCCCGAAGTTGGTCATGAGTCTGTCTTTGGGACTCTTAAAGCTGTCTCCTAATAGGAGGACAGCACCAAAGTCCTTCTACTCACCTCCCCCCTCCAAGACTGGACCGGGCGGCTCGTTGTTGCGGGAGGCCCACCATTTAAAGGCTTCGAGGAAAAGACTTGCATACCGTGATCAACCTTCCCCGATAAGTCCTCGAAAGCGACAGCGTTTTGTATGGCCAAACCGCCCGGAGTTCTGCCTCTGGGAAGCGTACAGCCATTCCTGAGAGGGTCTTTACTTCGAAGAGGGCCCTCCACACACCCTGGTTCATGGTATACGTGACGCCACAGTTGCCGCCAGCCGGGTGGATGTCGAGATTATCTTTGTTTTCTTGGACATGTGAGAATTGCGGGGAATGAGGGCGGCCAAAGAGTGCGCGAGGAGTGGGAGACCAGACCAGCGTTTGGCTCTTCTTCACATCAACTACTGGCAAGAATCAGGGCAGCCCTCTGGACTTCTTGGCAAAGGAGATGGAAGGCGGCAGAAGGTAACACAAAGTTGGGTGCCATTGAGCCTCGACTGTTCCCATGGACCTATTCCCCAATGCTGCGACGGCTTCTGATCGCTTTCTGTTGTCTTCTAATTAAGCACACTCGGGGGATGCACCGCCATTTGATGTAGCGCTCGCTCGCACCTTATTGTGACGACTGCGTTGTTCCACAGACTGTTCGACCCCACCACCACGGAATGGGAGCTTGGCAGGATGATGCGCGATTTACACCGGGCATGATGTCTCCGTTCTTCTCCTCATTTTAGATACCTCTTTTCACGAGGTAGCAGTGTAGCTGCACCTCGGTAGGAAGTATACTGCTATTTCTGCGTACATTCCACCGTTAGCCGACTTCGACGCGAGGCACTTCTGCCAACTCGAGCGTCGACTCACAGGTTTTGGTTTTCCAAAACCTATGGAGAGAAGGAGAGAGCTCTGAGGCCGAAGCGACGCAGTAGAATTCCGAGTGTTAGAAGGTAGATGGGAAGTAGTAGCGGACCGAAAACCGAGCCTTGAGTGACACTATAAAGTAGAAGTGGCGAGCGCAAGGCCTCCCATCCTTTTATCCAGGCCAAAGGTCCTTCATAGTGATTGGGTGTGATGTGTTGTAACATTTCTTCCAGTTAGGGTTCATCCCGGGGCAGCAGGTCCCCTTTAAACCCACTTCCATACACATCTACCATACACAATATCATTTACTGCCTCTTGGTCATCCATTTCTCTCTCAAACAGTCATTTTCAACGAACCTTTTACATGTTCTTCCAAACCTTTTCATACCCAAACACTTGAATATTATTTTCACAAGTCTCTTTCCATACATTCTCTTTATATACCCATACTACCTCAGAACACTTTGTCACAACCTCATTCCCCCCTATCTTCAGAGAATAAACATCTCATCCAGTTGTTCCTCTCTATCGACTTTTTGCATGCCAAACATTCCTTTCAAGTGGTCCATTTGCACATCTCTCACTAGATATCCTTCCATCTCCTTCCATACTATACACCAACGTTGGCATCGATGTACTCTCTTTTCTCATTTAAGAACTAAATTCCCTGTCAACTTACTTTGTAGCCCTCGGGTTCTCTTCAGTCAAATCTGGCATCACCCTTGAATGATGCCACATCACTCGTTTTTTCCTGGGGTGTCCTTGAGAGATGATATTGAAAAGAGTGCTGAGATGGTCGAGGGATGGCTAGAATAGGACGAGATTGGTAATGTTTTTGCCTTCTAGATTTGTTTTCACTGGTGTTTTACATCCTGTTGGTGAGCACAATTTATCTTCTTCCCCGTTCTAGAAATAAAGTGAATCTCTTTCATAAACTGGTCCCTTACTCTCCCCCTTCTTTCATACCTGTCTAATGGACACACATTTCTACTTCCAGGAGATGATTTTGGAACTTCTCGGCGTCTTTTCTGGCATCATTCGAGGAGGGATCATTCCACAGACGCTTAATCCCAGTGGGATGTACATAAAGAAATACCATGTGTGGCCAGAGGTATCTTTGGATCAAATTACCCCATGGTTACCGCAGGTACGAAGAAATGAGCATTTTCTTTAAGAGATTTGGTCATTGTGAAAGCAGAAGAAATTTATTTTGTTGGATAGTGGCTGATATAATCACCCGTCCTTGTATAAAACCTTTTTGTTTTCAAACCCTGAGAAAAGGTCCCTTAATCAATTCCCTTGATAGTTATCCTGTTTGGTCTACCGGCATTGGTAACTTAACTGTGATTTCTCTTCTTTCATGGGATTCCCTAACCGAGTGACTGCTTTTTAACCCACCGAGCTCGTAAAGGGCTGTTATGTATAGCATGGGAAAACATGCTCAGCAGACACTCGGAGGATTTTAAACCCTCCCACCCTCAACACCTGAAGGGGGATCTTTCATAATTGTGGTGGTTGGGCAGGTTCTGGAGATTTGCGCTCACTACTGATCCCGAGGACCTTCATTTTGCCTCCAGCCGCTTACCTTGACACTGACCGTATCGACGCTGCTGTTAAAAGAGCCCTGCAAAAAGCGATATAATATAGTGACCTCGCCCCCGATGTGAGGGTGTTTGCTTTCGTTTTATGATTGGTGGTGGCCCTCAAAAGAGAAAATTAAAAGGATTGTTTAAATTGCCTTCTGTTCTGCTGGTTGTCTTTCGGCTATAATGGTTTGTAGCCTACAGTGGGCTATGGCGGGAGTAGATGGAATTTCCGCTTCTAGAGTTTGGGGCCTGACCCCAACAGGGCGATGATGCATTCTCTTGGTCTTCTGGGCTAAATCGGTAAAAGAGAAAGAGGAACTGAATATATCATCGGAGTTGGGACATCTTATTCCATGGGTTCGTGTAAGCAACGCTCTTCCAGATTATCAGGAACAATTGCTGATTTATTTGAATGCTATTGTCTCCTTATCAGGCAACTTTTGTTCGAGCATATGTTTAGTGTAGCCTGATGAATTTCCCTCCCATGGGATAGACTGCCACCGAAGTGACATTGGCAAGCCTTCATTGACGCTTTAAACTACTAAAAAGGCGGTAACAAAATCCTGAAAAACTATAAGAAACTTGCCACATCAAACAGCCTTTAAAAAAACACACTCGAAGCCATCTACTCAAACTCAAACACGGTCAACTTCATCAGACACGCAAACACCATCATACAACACTATGCAAATTCAGTAAGAAATGTGTAAGAACTAGAAAGTCTGCTCACATAATACCTATCTTCAAGCCAAACCACCCATCAACTCTTCCTACATCACACTACTCAATCTCCCCCATCTTCACCCCCTCCATAATCATGGAACGTCTAGCACTAAACACATTAAGCCCACAAATCCGATCCGACTTTTCCCCAACACGGATTCCACCCATTACCACCCAAGCATTAACCTTAACTCATCACCCACCTCATACAAGAAGGCCCAACCCTCCCCACCACCACCACATACTCTGCACATTGATCACAACATATCGACATAAACAGAAGAAGAAAAAAAACCCCATTGACTCTAACTATTCAAAATAACACCAATTTTCGCAGAGGCCGACAATCACGAGTAATATACCGCGGCAAACTATTACAACCACACGACATACACAACGGAATCCCGCAGGGACTCGTACTCCCCGCCATATTCCCCCTTTTTCTCCTAGACACGCCACCTCTTCGCAATCTACTGGTTCTCTCCTTATTCTCGGTGACTTCAATCTTCCTAGCCACATCGACCTCTTCTCTCTTAGGAAACATGTGTCATCCCCAACACACATACATGGTAATACCCTGGACTTAGTCATATCGAACCTCCATATCTCTAACAGTATCTGACCTTTCTAATACGATTTTCGACCACTTCTTGGTCAATTTTAAATTCTATATTCCCTACCACCTACCTCCTCGCTCGTCCCGAGATCCTACTCCTTTCCGGCGACTATCGTCAATTGATACTACTTCTTTCTTTAACGACGTTGTTTCTGCCCTACCTCCTATTGATACTACTGCTTTACCTGACCAAACCTTAAACTCTCTGCACCAATTATTACTTGCCTGCCTTGACGCGCACACCCCCTTTATCATCCCTTCTTCAAACCGCCATCACCGCGCCCCTTGGTTCACCATGGAACTTCTTCGTTCAAGGAGGTCCTTACGTGCTCATGAACGAGCCCTTCGTAAAGCACGCTCCCATGGGCAGGACACGCCCTTCCTCTCACGTGCCTATCGCCTCGCTACTTCGACTTATTCTTCCAAATTAAAATCAGCGCGCGAGGCTCATTCACGCAAACTTTTGTCTGAGAGCAAGAATGACCCTCGGACTATCTTTCGTTTCCTCTCGTTTTTCTTCACCTAGCCCCATTTCCACTACCTCTCCCCCTATCAACCCTTCTACCTCTACTCTTTCTAAATTTTTCTCTGATAAAGTTATTAACCTACGTGCCGTACTACCTCAGTCTTCTGAACAAGCCCATGCTCTTCTCCCTGACCATACTCCATTGCCGCTTAACGTCTTCACTCGGGCGTCCTCTGAGGAAGTAACTGCCCTGATCTCACGCTCTAACAAATCTGGATCCCCTAATGACGTCATTCCACTCAAACTCCTCAACCAAATTCTCCCTGCTGTCCTCCCACTGATTCTTCATCTCAACACTTCACTTACCACAGGGGTGGTTTCTTCTTCCTTCAAACATGCCTCAATTCGTCCTATCCTTAAAAAATCACACCTTAACCCCTCTAAACCATCTAGTTATTGCCCCATCTCACAGCTTCCATTCCTCACTAAGGTCCTCGAAAGAGTGATTTTCTCTCGCTTTAATGACCATATTTCTAACTGCAATATCGATGAAATGTACCCGTCTGGGTTCAAAGCGAAGCACTCTACTGAAAGCGCTCTTCTTAATGTTTCAGACGGTTTACGTAGAGCAGCCGATAGGGGTTGTACGTCCATTCTAGTCCTCATAGACCTCTCCTCTGCTTTCGACACCATTGACCACACTGTCCTCCTTGATCTTCTTCACACTTTCCTTGGTCTTTCGTGTAGTGCACTTGATTGGTTCCGCTCATACCTCTCCTCCCGTACTCAGTCGGTTGCGCTCGATAACACTCTCCTCTGAGCCCGCGCAGATTCATTTTGGGGTGCTTCAGGGCTCAGTCCTTGGTCCCCTCCTGTTTCGATCTACTTACTTCCTCTTGGCTCCCTTCTTCGCGATTTAGGCCTGTCCTTCCACCTCTATGCTGATGACACTCAGATATACCTTTCCTTATCCCCTGTGTCCTTCTCTCGATCAATTACCAAGCTCCTTTCAGCCTACACCTCCATAAACCAATGGCTGTCTGCCAATTTTCTCAAACTTAACCACGATAAAACTGAAGTTCTCCTTGTTGGTACCACTTCGATGGTGGAGAAATCTAAAGCTCTCTTCCCCTCCCTTAACCTTGAGGAAACCAATGTCGCCTTCTCTGATATCGTTAGAAATCTTGGTGTTATTTTCGACGAGCAACTCTCGTTTAAGCCGCACATCCATCGTATCTGTAAGTCTTCCCTCGGTTTCCTCCGCAACTTCTCATGTGTTCGATCCCAATTTGATCGACGAAGCCTTGAAACTGCTATTCATGCCTTCGTCACCTCACGCTTAAACTACTGCAATTCTCTTCTAGTTAATCTCCTTTCTTCGTCACTTCGCCCCTTTCAACTAGTTCAAAACTATGCTGCCAGGCTCCTCCTTCGCCATCCCCGGTTCTCTCCTTCGAAGCCTCTGTTACAGGAGCTACACTGGTTACCTATTCGCTTCCGTACCCACTATAAAATTCTCATCACCAACAAGGCCCTAAACCTCGAGGCTCCACCTTATCTCTCATCTGCCCTCCCCGTAAGGGGCCTGGCGATTTGCCTTCCTGGCCGCCGTGCTGACGGGACTCGGCGCCCCGTCCGGCCCCAGCTTAGCCTCTTCTTCTTTCCCACAGAAAGAATAGGGTCCCCATGCCCGATGATGCAAATCTAAAAAAAAAACTTCTCCTTTCCCCATCACAATCAACGGAGCCACCTTCGGGCAGCTCCCCAGAAAAAATGGAGTTACCCCCCTCCCCCCGTGATCTCGCAGGGGACCCTCCAAATCACTCTAACCGGAGAGGAGGCTTACTCCTCTCCTTCGCCTACGGGTGCAGGGGACTCCTCCTTAACCCCATGTCTGGAAGTGCCTTCGGGCACCTCCCTCTTTCCAGCGGCAGTGTCCCCTTTACTTTCCAAGGGGACTGCCAAGAAAGCCGGCAGGCAGCCCATAACCGACCGCTCCCCATTGAAGTGGCTCGGTAGGGCAAACCCCCTTAGGGGGCGAGAGGGAATCCAGGCTCCATCGGTCGCTTCCCTCAAAAGACCTGCTGGATAGAATATTAAACCTAGCGAGGGTCAAGGCCTGTGCCTCCCAAAACAAGACTCATGACACTGCTGCCAATAGGACCTGTGATGTCCTGGGGGGGGAGGGGGCAACTGGAGGTTCCACCCGAAATACACATGATCCTTGAGGCAACCCAGACTCAGACAGTAAGACCTTCCATGGGAGCGAATCCGGGCTCGGCGCCAAGCACCGAACTCGAGTCCACTCCTATGCAAGGTCCTCCTCAAACGGTTAGGGTTTCTAAGGCAGTACAAGGAGGGAAGGTATCTCCTCCTCCGACCGGTGCTCCTACAACTGCAAGGACCTTATCCATTTCAGAGAAGGACCTTGCTGAGGCCGGTCCATCCGGCCTGGGGGCTCCTGCCGGCGGAGGGGAGAAGAGGGTTCATTCCCCGCCATGCACTCGTAAAAAGAAAAAAAAGTCTCAAGGCTCCTTTCCATCCGCGGGGACGGATGGGTATACTGCCACTTTGGTAAGCGACCCAGGTTCAGAGCCCCTAACTACGACCAAAAGTGCGCAGAGCGGAGCCTCAATTATATCGGGGGAGGGTCCCTCATTCAGAGATTACCCAGCGTTTTCGAGCCCACTGGCTCAAACTCTTCTTAGTTATTCGCTCCACTAATGGCAGCATGTTGGCCAAGAGCAACATGATCCATCAGAGGAGAGCTTTAGCTAGTATGATTGGTAGAGAGCCGAAAGTGACCCGTTTCTCGGACGGGAGCCTTCTGGCGAATGCGGCGGATCCCTCCGAGGCAGCCAAGATAAGTGGTCTTCGGACACTTGATGGCACCCCGGTGATGTGACGCCGCACTCTACCATGAACTTTGTGAAAGAAGTAGTTTATGCCAGGGAACTCGTGGACTACTCCATAGAAGATATCACTCTAGAGCTGGCCGACCACGGGGCGGTCAAGGTCGAGCGTGTGAGAAAACAGGGAGGGGCCTCGAGACCCACCCCTACACTTCGTTACATTCGACTGTGACAAGCTCCCTGAGTCGGTACGTGCCGGTTGGTACCGCTACCCTGGGTTCCTGGACATGTAGGAATTGCGGGGAATAAGCGCTCCGATGAGGGCGCCAAAGAGTCCGCGAGGACTCTGCGACCGGATCAGCGTTTCGCTCTTCCTCACACCGACTACATGGCAGGAATACGGGCAGCTCTTCGGACTGCTTGGCAAAGAAGATGGGAGACGGTCGAAGGGAACTTAAAGTTGTGTGCCATTGCGCCGCGACTGTTCCCATGGACCTATCCCCCAATGCCGCGACGGCTTCAGGTCGCTTTCTGTCGTCTCCGGATCGAACATACTCGTGTGACGGAGCGCTCGCCAGCGCCCTATTGCGACGACTGCGTCGTCCCCCAGACTGTTCGCCACATTCTTGTCAAATGTCCCAGTCTGGGTGATCTTCGCGCACGATACCTGTCCCGGTACCGGGATGGGCGGGGCGCTACCGCCTGTCCCTTGTGCTCGGGACGAGTTCGTGCACATTGACTTGTGGACTTATTGACTTTTGGGGGGAGGCCGGGCTTCTCCCCTTTATTTAAAAAGTTTCCTTTTTTGTATTTTTTTTGTTTGTTATTGTTTTTTTTGTAGGTTGCACGCTCCTGCACCCGGGTGAGGGGGACCTCCCCCCGATGCCGGAGATTGCTTCCTAATTGTTAAGTTTTTCTCATTTTTATCATTGTTATGTTTTCATATTTTTATTTTAAAGTAGCCTAGTTCTAGGCTGTGCCGTGTTTCCGGCGACTTATGCCCAAGTGTGTAGTTGCCAGATGGGCTCAATAATTTAAAAAAAAAAAATGGAACCGCTACCGCGTGAAGGCATTCGTGCCACTGCCACGGAGGTGCTATTACTTTCACTGCTTCGGCCATACGAATCCCTCATGTAGACGTGCAAAGTCGGGATCATCCGAAGTCTGTGTAAATTGCTCCAAGGCCCCACACGATAAATCTAAATCGTGTGTGGCCAAGTGTGTCAATTGCGGAGAGCCGCACCCCGCTTCTTCGAAGCAATGTGGTGCATATCTCCTCGAGAAAGAAATCCTGGCTGTTCCGGCCCAGGATCGTCTCTCATTCCGCGAGGCTAAGGTCTTGGTCCTGGCGCGCCTGGCTCTGCCTGGGACGTCTTACGCCTCAATTCTAAGAAAGACACCCTCTGCTCCTGGCCCATCCAGGCCAACGAGCACGGTTGTTTCCGCGCCCATTCGGAGCCCTTCTGCGGGTTCTACTCAACCCAGGCCCTTCCCTCGTAAAGTTGGTGGCACAAAGGGTTCACACCCAGCCCATTTCCCCAGCGTGACTGTTTCCTGTAATATATTTACGCAGATTAATAAGGTCTGAGTGCACGGGATTCGTGACATCCCCGCCCATTACCACCATTGCATATCATGCTCGTGGGATTAAGTCAATCAATGGAATCCAGTGTCACACACTCAAGCAATATACCCGTCTCTCACTTATCTAAGCCTCCACAAAACACCACTTGCCTCGTAACAGGTTGCACTCACAGCATCCCGATTAACTACCTTTACTACTAACAACGGCCGTGCCACAAAACAATATCTCTACCTCCTTTGGACGTTTTCGCTACTCTTCTGCTCCGAAAGTTTTTACAGCACCGGGAGTATTGTGTTAGTATTTTGTGGAGCAGAGGAGCCGTGTACACAGATGGGTTCGGCTGAGATCTTTCGGACCCTGCGTCTGTCTTCACCACTGAGTTGGTTACAATACAGCGTTCTTGATTTGGAGACCGAATTGTGATATATAGCGACTCACAAAGCGCACTGAGTGCATTCCCTGCATTGGAATCTCCGCCCCCTATGGTTCATACTATCCGTAACGCTATGGTTGTTGCAAGCCGAGAGGATGTCGAGATTGTCTTCTGCCTGGGTTTCCGGACATGTATGATTTGTGTGAAATTAACGCGCTGATGAGGGCACCAGAGAGTCTGTCTGCACTGATTAGGTGACTGGAGTATCCTTTTGCTCTTCCCCACTCTTAACTATCCGCTCGTCCGGGAAGTTCTGAGCGATTTCGACAGTTGTCTTTAAACTCTTCATATTACATCTGTAATGTTTGTACGACTGTTATGTTGGCATCACTTGCAGCGAGGTAACTTACTGGGTAGGTATCCTAAAAAAATTAATTAAATCTTATTTTTGTCAGCCCTTATCAAGGTCAAGCACGAATAACCAAAAGTTGCATTTTAGGCACGTAATTCTTTTCTTCCTTAAAAAGTGTGAAAACCTTAGAGAAATTTGGAAAACCATTTGTAATGTTTATGGTATAGGTGCTGTATAAGATGCAAGTCAGTCTGGAAGACCTTCAAAGTTGGATGACGATCTTATGAAGGTAAACATTGAAGCCAACCCCAAAATGCCTGAACTCTCAAAAAGTATTGTTTATGAACACTTAGTGAAACCTGGGTACATTTCCAGTTATAATGTATAGCTCCATCGTCACTTTTCAGAGAAAAACTGCACTGATATTCCATTTGCGACATGCCCTTGAAACGCAATGAAACAACCTTTTTTTGAAAAGATTGGTGACTAATCCATCGTCACTTTTCAGAGAAAAACTGCACTGATATTCCATTTGCGACATGCCCTTGAAACGCAATGAAACAACCTTTTTTGAAAAGATTGGTGACTGGAGATAAAAAAAATTGGTTTGTCTACGATAACTTTGCGGAAACGATCCTGAGGTTTGTATGAGAATTCACCAAAATAACTGCCGAAATGGAATATTCATGCAAAAAAGTTAAGTTTGTTTCTGGCGGGATTTCAAAGGTATTTAATAGCTACTCTCATACAATCAAACATTCTCTTGCTTACTGCCATTACCATTGCCATTGAATAAAAAAATTTCACCAGATGAGGCTAGAACTAATCAACATTAATAAAGGGGTTGTGTTCCGACAAGAGAAATCCAGACCTCATGTGTCTTTGGCTACCAGCACAAAGTTGCATGAGCTTGGGTGGGATCTCTTACCGCATCCACCCTACTCTCCCAACATTGCAACATCTAAATTTCATTTGTTTAGATCACACATAACTTTTCTTCAAAGACTGCCCAGCTCTACGCAGATGGAACTATGAAGGTGCCGAATAGATGGACTGAAGTCATTAGCAAAAAATGGAATGTACTCTGATTGATAAAAATGATCGTTATAGGAATAAAAAAAATTTATTTCCATCCTTCATAAATACTTATAACTTTTTGGACGACCTGATACATTGCAGGAATCAGGTCAGCCCTTCGGTCTGTATGACAAAGAAGATGGGAGACGGCCAATAGGAATCTAAATTGCGTGTCATCGCGCCGCGACTTTACCCGCAGACCAATTCGCTAATGTCTCGGCCGCTTCAGGTCGGTTTTTATCGCCTCCTTATCGGGCACTCGCGGGAAGCAGCGCCATTTGATGGAGCGCTCCCCTGCACCTTACTATAACGACAGCGTTGCCCTTCAGCCTGTTCGGCATATTCTTGTTCAAACCTAGTTAAACACTTATCTACAACATGCCCAACATTATCAAAGCTTAAACAAAACGTCCAGATATGCAATGTGTGGCATACCTTGGAGAACCCTGTCGGTCGACGGAGTTTATCGAAGCTGTCAGCCATTGGGAGGTGCATTAGCCTGGGTCAACATAAGTAATGCTGCTTTGGAACTGGCCAACAAGTTGGCTTGGTTGTCATACCGATAAGCTTTTATTTTTAATTTGCATATTTTTCTAAAGAAATCTTGTGAATATGTCGATGAATTTTCCTTCACTTCCATCCTTGGTTTTAGTTAACGATAATTCTGCTCCGACTAGCAACCTAAATTTACCTGAGCGCCCAGTGGATGGATCTTAATTGACATTTGGCGAAAGAAAGTTGTGGAACCAACTCCATTTTCTGTCTAATGTCGTATCAAGTAATGTGTGAAGGCAATTGGTTGCTCACTCTCTTATCGAAGCATCTTTGTTTCTCACCCTAGGTATTGAGGCACATCCGTGGGTGTTATGGAACGTTATTGCTGTTAGATCTCCCCAATGATGCCTTGGATGTGATCAAGACGCTTCTTTTTGATCTCAGGTTTGTATCCTGTGGTTTGTTTGAATTATGCTCTTAAATGGAACGAATAAACAAGCAGAAAATGAATGAAAAATCAAGGGATTTGGATGATAATGAGTCAAGATCAACCATAATAAATTAAATAAGAATGTCTAAGGACATTACTGACAAGCAAAGAAACCAAGGCCCTTCCGAAATTTCGTTATGATTAATATATTAATTCTTCCCCTACTTTTGATTAGGGTCCATTGCCTGACTTCGCTTTTCCAGCAAACTGTGGATCATCTTTGCAATCTTCATTTGAGGGAGAATTGGAAGCTAGAAGTTGATGACCAGCAAGGGGGATACACTCAATTGGTAAGTCTGCTGGACATTCGCATCACTATTTAACATTCTAAAAGATCCATTTATACCATTTATACCGGGGTGACGCGCTTTCTAACACTACCGGCGAAGAGGAGACAACAGTGAGGAGGAAGGAGTCTGGTCGTCTACAGGTCGAGAAGTCACGACGCCCCAAGCCGAACGAGGACCTCGGTTAAGACGACTATGTACCCACATCAATGTTGTCTCCGGCGAAACGGCCCTTGCCCCTGCCGCCTCTGAGTTTCATTTCAAGGGCGTGACCTGAGCCCCGCTGGTCCGGATGGGCCTTCCCACATCCTAGAAACCAACACTCCATACCTTCATCAACAAGCTTGATGTAAGATATGGGCCAGAGCTTGACTCAGAGCCCAACACACACTAAAACCAGGGCCCACGCTCCACATGCCCCTTCTGCAGCAGACTGCCTTGTAAATGGCCAAGCCGCAATCCAGTGTGCAGTCTGTAGAAGCTGGTCCCATTACACCACGGGCTGTGCTGTTTTCTTGTACAGGCATCACCCACATGAAACCAAATTCACCTGCACCACATACACAACCCATACTCCCCATCACCTACCCTTCCAGTCCACCATTATGCACCCACAGCAACGCATCCCAGAGTCGCAGCACAATCTCTTTCCAGTGCCCCTCACCTTCCCTACCAATATCTCACGATACCAAAAACGCGAACATTAACATATGCAACAAACTAATGGAACTTAAGGAATTCCTCAACAATCACAATATATATCTAGCCTTTATCCGCCATCCTTTCGCAGCCGTAGGCTCTCTTGTATCTACACCATTAACATTATTCGTTCCGTGGTGTTCAGCGGAACGAAAAGTGAATTGCGTAGGTGGACTCTATCCATCCGCTGGGGTAGCGACCGGTGCCTTCCGCACGTCCCTGGTAGAGAGCCTCCTTGTCGATGCTTGGCAGATACTGGGCCTCCGAGAGCACGATGTAACCTTTGGGGCCCTTGGTGCCTTGGTTCTGCTCACGATGCCACCCTGGGGAGTACCACCGCGGAAGATTTGCCATCACTCCTCTGCTCCCTAAGGTTCTATAGCACCATGAGTATTGCGTTCGAACGTCTTGGAGCACACTTCATGTCATGCTGAAACCGTATCAGTGTTCATAGATGACTCCAATTACAAAGAGAGTTCTCGGCTTTCACGCCTTTATCCATTTGTTGAAGCCGTCGGGGCTCTTGGCGCGTCTGCCATCATGGCCAAGCTGGTTGCAATACACCGCTCAGTTCGCGAGATGATGCGCCGTGCCCGGTTCGAATACTGGATTATGATTTTTAGGGACAGAGCGCTCGGAATGTCTTCGAGACATTGTATTCTTCACCCTCTCATTCCTTGTCTGGAGGATGTCGAGATTGTCTTTGGTGGGTACCTGAACATGTATTGATTGTGGGAAATGAGAGCGCCACCTGACCAGCCTTTCGCTCTTTCCCACTCTAATTACATGGCAGCAATCAGTTCAGCCATTCGGGTTGCATGGCTGTCGCCAGGAGCGCCTTAAATAATAATCGAACTTCGCACCCACTTACCTCAGCACAATACACCAGACACAAAAGAAACTACACCAGTTCAGGTTGCACCCGTAGCACTCCTGATTAATCAACCGCCACCGTGAAACAAAGGTCGGGCAGTTTATTTTCAACCTCAACATCCGGGAACATAATTTCTCCATAATACAAGAAACCCAAACCACCCATGCCATTACATACACACTTGACATGCGAAAAACTCCAATAACATACTATACCGAGACCAACAAATCTTGAAACCAGGCCTCCAGCATGGACAAAACTATCCATACAAGATTTACACAACACAGCAAGGCATACAGTCACTGGGCCCAAACTATCTCTTCACCACCATTCCACTGGACATCAACCCAGAGGGACGCTCTACGTAGCCGACCTTTCTATATCTTTCGGTGGGGCTCAGATGCCAACTTAGGAGCGTCGACTCCAACAGGCATGGAACTGCATCTCTCCTTATGCCGGAGCCCACAGGCTTCGGTTTTCCTTGGCCAATACTAAGGTTGTGCATTTCTGCCAACATCCGCATCTCCACCCCGACCTGGACTTGTTCCTAAACGGCGCTCGCCTGGAAGTGGTGGATTCGCACTGTTTCTTTGGTCTTGTTTTCGACCCACTCCTCATCTGGGAGGCTCATATTCGCAGCCTTAGGGTCTCTTGTACACGCGCCATGGACAATGAACATGCTTCGTTCCGTGACGGTCAGCACTTATGGTGCTGATAGGTCTACTGCCTTACTTTTCTACCATTCCTTTGTCGTTCGAAGCTAGACTACGGGTGCGAGTTTTATGTATCTGCAGACGAGCTTGTATTCTAGAAGGTGGACTAGATCCACCATACCGGTCTCCTCCTGGCGAACAGTACCTTCCGCACGTCCCCCATTGAAAGCCTACTTGATGCCTGAGAGATGACACTCACTGCGCTGTGCAAAATGCATTATGCGCTTGTACGCGCGGGCCCGGTGTCTCCCTCAGCCGCGAACGACTCTGCATCCGCGGCCAAATTCGACGGTTTCTATGCCGCCGAGAAACGTCAGTCATACCTTAAGCTCGTTCTAGCTCTCTGGTTCTGCCCAGGTTGCCACACTGGAATATACCACCTTTTACTATTTGTCGTCACCCTTCTGCTCCCAAAGCTTTCACGGCGTTGGGTGTTTTGCGTTCGGCCTTTTTAGAGCATACGTCGTCTCAGGCTGGAGCCGTGCCAGTGTACACCGATGAATCCAAGTCCCATGAGGGGGTCAGCTTCCACGTCGTATCCCCTCTGCTTGAGGGCAGCGGGGCTCTGCCAAGAGCTGCGTCTGTCTTAACGGCCGAGCTGGTGTCGATACACCACTCGGTACGGGAGATTACGCGACGTGCCCGGTTCGGAGACCGGATTGTGATCTATAGCGACTCACAAAGCGCCCTGAGTGCTCTCGGGGCATTGGAATCTCCGCATCCCCTGGTTCGCGATATCCGTGACGCCACGGTTTTTACGACCCGGGCGGATGTCTAGATTATCTTCTGCTAGGTTCCTGGACATGTAGGAATTGCGGGGAATGAGTGCGCCAAATAGTCCGCTAGGACCGGGCAACCGGACCAGCGTTTCGCTCTTCCTCACACCGACTACATAGCAGGAATACGGGCAGCTCTTCGGGCTGCTTGGCAAAGAAGATGGGAGACGGTCGAAGGGAACTTAAAGTTGCGTGCCATTGCGCCGTGACTGTTCCCATGGACCTATCCCCCAATGCCGCGACGGCTTCAGGTCGCTTTCTGTCGTCTCCGAATCGGGCACACTCGTGTGACGCATCGCCATTTGATGGAGCGCTCACCTGCGCCCTATTGTGACGACTGCGTCGTCCCACAGACTGTTCACCACATTCTTGTCGAATGTCCCAGTCTGGGCGATCTTCGCGCACGTTACCTGTCCCGGTACTGGGATGGGCGGGATCGCTACCGCCTGTCCCTTGTGCTCGGGACGAGTGCGTGCACACTGACTGGTGGACTTGTTGACTTTTGGTGGGAGGTCGGCCTTCTCCCTGTTTCTTTGTAGGTTGCCCGCTCCTGCGCCGGGGGGGAAGAGGACCTCCTTAGACGCCGGAGCTTGCTTCCTAATTGTTGTCATCTTCCCTTTTGATCGTTGTTTTATTTTCATATTTTTATTTTAAAGTAGCCTAGAGCTATGCTGTTTGATTGCGGCGACTTATGCCCAAGCTGGCAGTCGCCAGATAGCCCCTTAAAAAAAAAAATTGAGGTCAGCGAGACTTTACCAGGTCCTGCGTCCGTCTCCACGTCCCAGCTGGTTGCAATACAGCGCTCGGTACATGAGATAACTCGTCGTGCCTAGTTTGAAGACCAGAGTGTGATCTTCAGCGATTCGTAAAGCGCTCTCCGTGCTCTCGGGACATTGGTATCTCTACACACCCCGGTTGGCGGTATCCATGACGCCACGGTTGCCGCGAGGCAGGCGTATTTCGAGATTATCTTCTGGTGTGCTTCTGAACATCGGGAATGAGAGCGCCAAAGATTCCGCGAGTACTTGGCTAACAGACCAGCCTTTCGCTCTTCCTTACACTGACTCTATGTCAGGAATCATGGCTGCCCGCCGGGTTGCCGAGCAAATAAGATTGGAAGCGGCCGAGGGGAACTTTAAGTTGCGTGCCCATCGCGCCGTGACCGTTCCCTTGCCCCCCCCCCCCTTCTTTCCCTCCAATGCCGCGACGGCTTCGGGTCATTTTCTGTCGCCTTGGAATTGGACACATTCACGGGATGCACCCCCATTTGATGGAACTCTCCCTTGCACCTTAATGCTTCGACTGCGGCGTCTACCAGACTGTTCACCCCCATTCCTGTTCAATGTCCCATTCTGTGAGATCTTGGTGAACGTTAAGGCTTGATTCACACTATAGGTTCGGTCACACTCCGGTCACGGTCCCGTCCAATAATGTTTAATGCATTTCAATGTAAGCATTCATACTGGCGGTAACGGTCCGTGCTCGGTCCGCTCACGATACATTCAAAAGGTATTTTGACTGGAGCAAGAGCGAAGCTAGGCCGGACCGTTACAGCCAGTGTGAACACTAGCGCAACGGTCCGGCTCCGCTCCAGTCGAGATTCAGCCTTGGTATAGGAAGGTGCTGCTGCCTTTTATCCTATGAAACATGGAGAATCAGAAGAAAACACCACAATGGGATCATGCAAAAGGTAGGTGAATGATTTTTATTTTTTTTTTATTTTATTTATCACTGATATAAGGACAATTTTTACAGCTAGCCTATACATGACCACAAACTGAAAAAAATACACAAAAGTTAATTTCATTTTGTGGTTTCAGATGAAATATTAATAGAATTGGTGAAAAACAAACCTGAATTGTATGACCTGACTTCCCCACACTATAGTGATAACGTGGCGAGAAGAAGAAGGTGGGTTAAAATAAGCAGGCAGCTGGGTTGTAAAGGTAAGAAATTCAGTGCCAAGGCACTGAACCAACTGAGGAGCTGAAATAATCTTTCATTGTTTCTCTCACGCCAAAAGCCTCCCTTGTAGCATTTCCCCCTCTTCCTCTCATTGGACATAGGCCTACTGTATTTAATGAAGGCATGCCAACAGTATCTTGTAATGCAACGATGTTAGGGTGTATCAGATTTTGAAGTATGCATGTTGTGGAGAAATGGCTACATTAAGCCTCCTGGAGGAGTATAGGTACATTCAAGCCCCCCTCCCTTCATGAGGAGAAGCGTGGGAAAGGTAGCCGGCGAAAATGCTTACCATGTGTGATCTCCTCGCCGCTGTGGGCAGTTGGAGCTAACATATGTTTGAAGGCGACCACCTAAGGTCCTTAAACGACGCTCTAACGATCGTATTACCTACGAGACCCATAAACCCGTGGTTAGGAAAAAAAAAAACGGTGCGAGTCAGAAGGCACGCCAAGTAGCGGTGCGGTTGCGAGCCTATAATTTGCGAGCTGACTTGGGCACCCCAGTGCCACCTCAGGAATTCTCGCTCTCCCCAGATGCTAACTCTCCATTCGCTCCCCCCCACCTTTTGCATCTGTGGCCTGGTCACTTCCCCCTTTAGATGGGGCGGCAATCCGCCTATATATAAGCCCCGCAAAGAAAGAGAAGAGATTTATCAGAAGTCGATACGCTAGAGGTGGATTAGTTCGTGAAGATCGATCCATCGGCTAGACAAGAAGATTATTAGAAGTCGATTCGCCAGAAGAAAGATTAGTTCGTAAAGATCGATCCTTCAGCCATACCAGACTATTTCCGTGAGAAACGATAAGATCAGATTGAGAAAATCGATCCCCCCTTTCAGGACCGTATTAACCTAATTAGTCAAGTTTTATATCGGTGCCATACCGAAGAAGCCTTTTCCGTCTGCAAAGAAGTCTGACTGAAGAAAAGCAAAGCCGCTCACACTCGAGTGATTTAACATCTCAAGCACCGTAAGAGTGAGAGGAGAAGAACCCTGCCCCAACGAGCTCCCGTTCTTTAATTACGTTGCAGAATCATCCCCGGCACAGGCGACAAGCAATCCCTCCTCGAAAATTTCAACCAGCGGCCACACCACTTCAAAGCGAGAGATAAGTCCTCCAGCGACATCCGGCAATCCCTAATACCTACCTGTAAGTTAACAATAACATTTATATCTCTATTGCGATAGTAGAAGTTTAGTACGTCCCACGTTTTAAAGGAGAGTAGAAACCATTATTCTTGAACCTAGGTCATATGTGTTTGTAGATGACAGTACATTAATTTAATGTTTTATGCTAATCAAATAGGGTCGTGATAAAAATACTAATTGGCAATTGGTATGTTTACGAAAAGCCTACTTGTTTATGTTTTGTCATTGAAAAATCTGAGAGGCCAAATATAGAAATGTGTGTACTGTTGGTTTGTAATATTTAATTTAAAATACATGTTTATTTTGGTAGATTCGGGTGTTTCCTCTTATCCTTATGTGTTTAAAAATAGCTCTTCCTTAAGGACTAAACCACTAAAATAGCACTCTTAGAACAAAGTCTACTTCATCATAGAAGTAACTCACACCCCTTAAAGCATACCGCTACTAAAAGCGGGTCAAAGCGTAGAGTGATCAAAGCCAAGGGTCATTCTACGACATATTATAAAAGTGGTGTCAGGTCTAGAGGTTTTATATTAGAAAGAACCCAGCAGTGTCTATTTAAGGAAGAGCTAACACATAAAAGGAACACCAGGAATAATAGAATATTTGACGAGTGGGAAATTGGTAAAGTTAGAGGTGGATACCATCTAAAGGTAATTGTTAGGCCAAGTGGTAAGTTTCGGTGGTGGAATAGGTAAGGCTTGATTAAAAACAAGGTAGATGACTGACATAAGCGCGATGGCATTGTTTGACCTTTATCGGAAGCAAGGTCAAAGCCTCGGACTGGAAGGAACCGATCTGAGTTCGTTTATTCAGGAGAAAGAGAGAAACGAAAGAGAAGAAATAAGAGAAAAGATGAAAATGGAAGCAGAAAAGACGAAAATGGAAGCTGATGAAAGAAGAGAAAAGACGAAAATGGAAGCTGATGAAAGAGAGAAGATAAGGGCCCACGAAAGAGCTCTTAGTAAAGACCAGTTAGAGGTGCAGTCAGTGTCATCTAGAACAGGAGTGTCACCAGCGGCCAGCATGAAATTCCCGGAGTATAAGGACGAAGAAGATTTATGCTCATATCTCTCCCATTTTGAGAAAATATTTGAAGTCAATAATTGGGACCTAGAAGAAGATGGGGTCGCCAGACTGTTACCGCTACTCAATCGTAGGATGAGAGAGATATTCGTATCTTTACCCTCAGAAGCGACTGTGGACTATTCCACTCTCAAAGCCGAACTTCTCTCAGCAACAAACCTTAACCCGGAAGAATATAGGATGAAGTTCAGGCAGTCTCGTATAAGACCTGGACAAACATACAAACATTTTGGCTCTGAGCTTCGTCGAAGCCTACAGTTTTGGATGGAGTCAGAAGGGGTAGAGAACGAAGTCGCTGCGGTCGTCGACTTCATGCTTAGAGATCAGTTACTAAGTACACTACCCCAGGAAATCCGTGCATTCGTTAAGGACCGAAAAGCTTCTACCTTCAACGAGTGCCTTGACGAGGCTGACCTCCACGCGGTAAATCATCGGTTATATCCTAG
Source organism: Ceratothoa steindachneri (assembly GCA_963969495.1). Classification (NCBI taxonomy): domain Eukaryota; kingdom Metazoa; phylum Arthropoda; class Malacostraca; order Isopoda; family Cymothoidae; genus Ceratothoa; species Ceratothoa steindachneri. The sequence goes on along the minus strand of OZ018318.1, from coordinate 119,916,587 downwards.
GGAGTACAAGAAAGAGAAGGCTCCCTCCCCAAAGAAAAATGGGCCGCCACCCAGGCCTTTACAGAAGAAGCCCTTTAAGTTCTCAGCCGCAAAAGGAACTTATAAACCAAATTTTGGAGGAGAAAAAAATCAAAAAGAAGTTAGGATTCCACAAGGATCATACCCTAATACCGGCACGTATCCCAGGAAGCCCGTCACTTGTTATACCTGCGGGATAATAGGTCACCTGAGTTTCAGTGCCCACAGAACTCCCGACTGAGGGAGACCTCGAGACAACAGGTGCAAAACCTGACTGCCGCGATCCCAGCAAGACAAGCTGATTCGTCCTACGTCCCCGCGCCAACATCCGAAGGGCCCCAGCAACAGGTAAACTTTCTATTCAACAAAAGTTCGCCAGGCGGCCTACAATTTGAAGAGGGCACTGTTAATGGGTGCCGAGTATACACTTTAGTCAGAGACACCGGATGCACGTGCATAGTGGTATCCGACAAGTTGCTGCCCCCAGTAAACCCTGCCCATAAGAAATTCGCAATCGTCCACGACTTTTTAGGACGCGACAATAGATTCCCCGTCGTGAGATGTCATATACAATGCAGATATTTCACCGGTTGGACGGACGTGGTAGTAGCCCCGATTAAGTTCTGCGCAGTACTAATCGGACAAAACCCCCTAATTCCCCAGCAAGAAGTGGCCCAACAAGTAGTCACCCGGGCACAAGAAGCCCAGAGGAAAGAGCAACCTGCTAAGTTGACCCCGAGGATTACCCTCGAAGACAATGGGTTCAAATTGACTTCCTTCGCCAGTGCTCAGAAGGAATGCCCCACTCTTAAACCTCTTTGGGAGAAAGCTATTAAAGGTGAAATTCTCCAAGTGAAAGGAAAGAAGCCTATCCAGTATATCGTAGAAGACTCACTCCTCTACCGTACTATCAGCGAGGAGGATAAGGAGAACAAGAAAGCACTGTGTGTACCTCAAGAATACACGCAAAGAATTTTGAATACCGCGCATGATGGAATATTAGCCGGACACTTTGGGCACAACAAAACGGCGCAGCAGATATTCCGACACTTTTATTGGCCCCAGGCCGCCAGGGAAATTGTGGCCTATTGCCGATCATGCGACGTGTGTCAGAAGGATCCCTCCATAGGACGGGTACCTCCCGCTCCCTTACAAAAGGTGCCCGTTATAACCGAACCATTCTTTCGAGTGGCAATTGATTTGGTGGGACCAATTCACCCCCCTTCAAGTGGAGGACACTCCTACATCCTCACCCTAGTGGATTGTGCCACCCGGTTCCCAGATGCCGTGGCCCTACGGAAGATTGACACTATTTCCTGCGCGGAAGCATTAATTTCAATTTTTGCACGAGTAGGCCTGCCTAAAGAAATTCTATCTGATAGAGGGCGCCAATTCACCTCAGAATTGATGGAGTATTTTAACAAACTTCTGTTAGTCAAGCCAATTTTTACGAGTCCATTTCATCCAGCCGCTAACGGAATCTGCGAGAAATTAAACGGGACTCTCAAAAATATATTGAAGAAGTTGTGTCAAAACAACCCTACACAGTGGCACAGATACCTGCCGAGAAATACCTCATCGGACGTTGGGATTCTCGCCCTTCGAGCTATTATACGGGAGAAATGTGCGAGGTCCTATGAGTATTCTTAAGGAATTATTTTCCAACGCGAAGCTCGAGCAAGAAATCAAATCGTCTTACGCCTACGTGATGGATATGCGCGAGCGCCTAGAATACTGCTCTGGCTTAGTTCGAGAGAACGCCGAGAAAAATTTAGCCAAATACCGGGACTATTTCGATATGAAAGCAAAGGCTCGAAAATTAAAGGCAGGAGATGAAGTCTTATTATTACTCCCGACCGAAAATAATAAGTTATGGGCCCAGTGGAAGGGACCGTTTGAAGTAATCGAGGCACGGGGTCCAGTCGATTACTTGATAGATACCCCAACAGGGCGAAGAACCTATCACATAAACATGCTAAAAAAATATCACCACCGCGCGTGCATAAAGAATATTACCCTTCTAGACGAAGAAGAACCGATGGATGCCGTTTACCCGGGTACGCCCCTGCAAGTCATACACATCGTGTGTGTGGAACAAGACTAGGAATACGAACTTCCCTCGCTCTCACCTACCCCGGAAGACCCTCGGGTGGATTTAAAGATAAATCCCCACTTAGAAATTCAACAAAAAGCGGAAATGTTGAACTTGCTCATGGAATTCCCAGAAGTCATTTCTGAAAACCCTGGATGTGCCAAGGATTTTATCCATGAAATAAAACTAAAAACTAATTCAGTGGTTCGGAGCAAACCATATCCTTTACCAATCCACCTACGAGAAGCCTTCAATAAGGAAGTCCGGAATTTACTAAAATTGGGAATTTTAGAGCCATCGGAGTCCGATTATTGCTCCCCCATAGTAATGGTTAAGAAACCTGATCAATCATTTCGGATGTGCGTGGACTTCCGAAAATTGAATTCAGTGACCGTTTTCGACGCCGAGCCCATCCCACTAATAGATCAAAATCTCCATTTATTTGAAGACGCTAAATTCATCACCGAATTGGATTTGTGTAAAGCGTACTATCAAATACCTCTCGCTAAGGAGTCCAAAAAACTGACGGCTTTTGCGACCGAGAGAGGTCTGTTACAGTTTACCAGGCTACCCTTCGGACTACTTACAGCCGGTAGCAATTATAATAGGATGATGAGGCGAATTATCGCTGGACTAAGCGACGTGTCGTTTTACTTCGACAACGTGTACGTAGCTACCCGTACATGGGAGTCACACTTACACGCCCTACGCTCATTGCTGGAGAAATTGAAGGAGCAAGGTCTAACCGCCGGGCCGACCAAGTGTTATTTCGCCTACGAATCCATTGACTACCTGGGATTCAAAATAGGACAAAAACACTTGACTACCCAGCAAGAAAAAGTGGACGCCATAGTCAAGATGCCCCGGCCGAAAACAAAGAAACAACTCCGATCGTTTATGGGAGCGGCCTCGTTCTATAGGCGTTTTGTACCACACTTCGCTTCCATTGCGGCCCCACTGAATGATTTGTTAAAAAAGACAGCGTCAGACCCTGTCACGTGGAACCCCCATGCAATAACTCAGTTGGAGGTTCTAAAAGGAAAACTCGTAACTGCGCCCATTCTTCGCTTACCAAATCCCAACAAGATCTTCGGCCTTCGCACGGACGCTAGTCGGGACGGGTTAGGCGGAGTATTGCTTCAATACGAAGATGACGAAACAGCCTATCCCATAGCTTATGTCAGTAGGAAACTGTTGAGTAGAGAAAAAGCCTACGCTACTATCGAAATCGAAGCTTTGGCAATAATATGGTCCATAGGTAAATTCAAATATTATCTAATAGGGCGCGAGTTTAAGTTGGAATGCGACCATAAACCGTTGTCATACTTAGGTAAAAATAAGTGTAAGAATGGAAGACTCCTGAGATGGAGTTTACTCTTGATGGAGTACCAGTACTCCATTCACTATATAAAAGGGTCCAACAATTGTATGGCCGACTCGTTAAGTCGGAACCCTGTCGACGATTAAGGAGCAGCCCAACTATTGTATTATAGAAAAGTTAAGTGTAAATCAGTAGAATTGTAAGTAAGTAGGGGCGAGTGGTAGGTAAGAAAATCCTAAGTTGGCACAGTAATATAGGAATTAATGTAAGGTCAGGTGAAATGTTATCGAGGCATTCCCGAGTGAACTAGAATTTATTGTATAATTTAATGTTCCGTAAGTTACCCATGTATATTATTGTAAGCGTCGGATTGGAACCCCCACCTCCCGTTATTTTCTTAAGAATGGAGGTAAATGTGGAGAAATGGCTACATTAAGCCTCCTGGAGGAGTATAGGTACATTCAAGCCCCCCTCCCTTCATGAGGAGAAGCGTGGGAAAGGTAGCCGGCGAAAATGCTTACCATGTGTGATCTCCTCGCCGCTGTGGGCAGTTGGAGCTAACATATGTTTGAAGGCGACCACCTAAGGTCCTTAAACGACGCTCTAACGATCGTATTACCTACGAGACCCATAAACCCGTGGTTAGGAAAAAAAAAACGGTGCGAGTCAGAAGGCACGCCAAGTAGCGGTGCGGTTGCGAGCCTATAATTTGCGAGCTGACTTGGGCACCCCAGTGCCACCTCAGGAATTCTCGCTCTCCCCAGATGCTAACTCTCCATTCGCTCCCCCCCCCCTTTTGCATCTGTGGCCTGGTCACTTTGTAGCGGCGGGATCGCGATTCCCCAGCCAAAAGTTCCCGCCGCCCTGACAAGGTCCGCTCGGTGGTTCAAGGAGAGTGTATTGAGGAGAGAGAGTATTTTCTAAATTTATTAAAAACCAATGAATAATGGCGATCAACCACAACCCCAGTAAATAATAAAAATGCAAATTCAACCAATCACCAAAATATTTACAATTTCTAAACACAAAAAAAATATATATAGTTGGCCTCACAATAATACCTTGGCCAACAAACACATGTATATTTACACAAAAGGCCTTACAATAAGATCTTGGCCACGCAACGAATATTAGAACCAAGATTTCGCGAAAGATGGGTGCACCCTTAACTATCTAATCGAGTGAGACGTATTGGAGAAAGTGGGAGGTGGATCACTTTCTGCGGGATTCTGAGGGGTCCAGGACTCGGCAAAGCCGAGGATTTTGGGTTGCTGGGACGCTTGTTGGTACCAACTGCTGGGTCACAGTCGGTTGTATGCTGCTTCAACCACTCCCTGGAGACTGGAAGGTGCTGGCCAAGGTCCACTCCTTAGAAAATTGCCCCAAAAGGTAGGCACACTTGCGAGGGTCAGGATTGGCTTCAGCCGTCTCTGAAAGCCAGATGTCGGCGACAATCGGTACCACGGAACTGGAAAAGAGAAGGCACATTCAGTCACCTATTCGCTGCCACACTCAAACATCTTTACTCCTAACTCATTCAACCATATCCACTCTCACACAATCTTCACTCACCTATCCTCCGTCCAGGCGGTTCTTCCTTCTTCAGTCACAACTAATGACTTCCAAACTTTTACCTACACTTTCTAACAAAAAATATATGCTGAAAGAATCCGCCTAAAAAGAAAACAGGAGATGAATGGGGGAGCACGATAGAGATCCATCGAGTCCCCCCACACAAAGCAAAGACGGTGATCACACGATCCACACACACACACATTCTGCAAAAGAAGAAAAAAGATTAGACATAGGGGAGGGGAGGCGGACAACCAAACTACTACATCCCTCCCAGCTAAATTCGCCTCACCTCACCATGTCTCAATCCCCATCTTCATTCATTCACAATGCTTTCGACATCACCCAGTCATACTCTTTCACTCTGCCTCTCCTCCTAGTCACAGGTCCATCAACTGTCTCTGTCATCTGTCGTAATGTCTCCTCATGTCTGTCCATGGCCCCTTCTCTATGTACTTCATCCACACACACATCCGACATTCCCTGACCAATCCCACTCAAATCCTCAACTAACCTCTCTACTACATCCATCAAACCTTCCCATTCTTTCATAGCATTTATCGACTCTTGTTCCAATTTCGCACTTATCCCATTTATACTCTCTAGCATAGACTCAGACTCATTCAACGGAAACTTACAAATACTGTACGTTCTATCATATACTCCATCTCGATCTTGCACAAACCCAGAAAACTCTCTCACATCACTCTCACCAAACTGTTCCATCCATTCATCCTTTCTCAATCGTTTACTCTTACGCTTCCCCCTTCGATGTTCAACTAACACTAACTGCTTCCCCTCTAAAGCACTAGCTATATCATCCACCATTTCACAGTCTTCCATTCTTTCAGACAGATATTCATTCACCGGATGTTGCACCAAATATTGAGGAGGTTCACGCCACTTTCGCAACTGACCTTGATGCGCTCTACGTTCATCCAAACTTCCATCCTCTCTTTCACGAACTATCACATAACTTACCCCATTTGACCAAACCTTTCTTACTACAAACGGACCTTCAAATTTCTCTTTCAACTTATCCACATTCAGTCTACCTTTTGTCTCAATCTCCTTTAGTACTTTATCACCCACAGAAAAACTCTCAAACCTTTCATTCCCTTTTCTCCACAACTCACGATCCTTCTCACTAAGTCCCATATGTGGCCTAATCATTCGTTCAAAGTTCATCAAATACTTACATGGTGACATTCCAATCGCCTTATGCACTGTCATGTTATACGCCCAAAGCACTCTTCCCAAACATTCATCCCATTCTTTCCCATCTTTCACCATCAATCGTAACATCTCACTCAAAGTTCTTATCGTCCTTTCAGCCAAACCATTCGCACTAGGCATATACGGCGTTGTTCGCACATGATCTATTCCCCATTCACTCAACATCTCCTCAAAAGCACGTCCTACAAACTCAGGTCCATTGTCACTCAACATTCGCACAGGCTTACACATGCACATGGGCAACATTCTCTCACTCACTTCTCTAGCAACAGTCAATGAAGATTTATTTGTCACAGGTGCAGCATACGCAAATTTGCTCTTATGATCCACCATCACAATCATCCCTACATACCCTCTTGCAGTCCTCGGAAAAGACACGCAATCGATCGCTACCATTTCAAAGGGTTCATTCACACTCAACTTTAATACAGGTGGGGCGGCAGACACTCTCTGATACTTTCTCTTCTGGCATACTTCACACGTAGTCGCTACATCCACGCAAATCTTTCTCAAAAAGGGACTAAATATACATCCTTTCATACATTCCCACAATTTATTCTTACCCATATGTCCAAACCTATCATGCACAATCTTCACCATTCCAATCGTGCCACACACGGAAAACACCGGAATATATACATCCTCATCATCTATACATTGAACAAAATACACTAAACCCTTGCACACTACAAACTTTCCAGCAAACCTTCTAAACTCTCTTAATATGCAACTCCATTCATTCACAGGAACACTGGTCATCACGCTATCTTTCAATTCACGCACCATCGGACATGACTCTTGCATGCTCTCTATATCTACAGCAGTCAACAGTTCTTCACTCAAATCGACACCTGCCACTCCTACAAATCCAGTTGAGCCTACAAGCTCACTCTGCAACTTCCCAACTGTTACACCATCTTTCACTAAACATTCATTACATACATCCACTGAAATCCTATTCTTACGCAGAAAATCAATCCCAAACAGAAAACAATAAGGTAATTCATTCTCACTTAGCACAACAAATTCATGCAATATATCATTCAACTTCCCCATGCTTACAGACAAACTCACTTCCTCCCATGCCATAATACGTCCACTTCCGAGTCCACTTATCGAAACTGTCACACCTTTTCTAGAAACATTCAAACTCATATTGTCAGCATCATGCACAACCTTTGCATTCACCAAGGAAATTTGCGCACCTGTGTCAATCATTCCACAATAGCTCTTCCCATTCATAGTCAAGGTAACTTGCACTCTCTCTTCAAGTCCATGTTCACACATTATATTCAACACTTCGGTCTGTTCCACAAACACTTCTGCAGCATCCAAACCTTATCTTCACTAACAGGAACAGTTCCTTCGCAAACGTAGTCAATCTCTCTTCTTACATAATTCTTCTTCTCAATCAGCCAATTATAATGCACACCACTCAAACATTGCAGATGCAACTCACACCCATTCACTCGGTCTACACCTTTACCACGATACATCACTGGCTTCTCCACACCATAATGCACATATACTCTCACACCAAACAGCTTACTCACTATCGCTAACACTTCCTGAAACATCATCACTCCTGGCATACACATACTTCTTAACTCTTTTCTTAACCTACTTGAATTTTCCATTCCCAATTGCTCTGGTCTCTTACATGCTTCTTCCATAACCACCTTTCGTAATGCATTCACACTTTCTGGCACCTTTTCAAGCAATCCATCTTTCACCAAATCTTGTAAACCATATAACACACTTTCAAACATAGAATCACCTCCACCCTTACATTTTCTTCCAACAACTACACCTGCTGGCAAATACTCAGGATTTATGCTTACAACCTCACTCTCATTCAAACTACAAGGCAAACGTGACATCAAATCAGCAATCACATTCCTTTCACCTGGCAAATACTCAACCACAAAATCAAAATCACTCAAATCCTCTATCGTCCTTGCAAGCCTACTATCAACTAACCTCATACGCTGCAAATACACTAGTGGCTGGTGATCTGTTCTCACTACAAACCGTACTCCATACAGAAATGGTCGTAACGACTTGAGACAGAATCTTAACGCAGCCAGCTCTCTTTCAATCGTTGAATATGCACGCTCTGCCACACTAAACGCCTTGGAAACATACGCAATTACTCGCTTTCTTTCAACCCCATTCACAACTTGATCTTGCATCAAACATCCACCCATCGAATGACCACTTGCATCCGTATACACTTCAAGCATTCCTGCATTTGTTCCATATGCTGGATACGCAAGTTCCACATCTTTTGCAACTTCCGCTTTTAACTTTTCAAACGCTGCATTCATAGAGTCATTCCACTTAATCACAGTACTCTTCTTTTTCCCAGTCCATACACTCAACGGTTTCATTACACCTGAACAATCTTTCATAAACTTTCTTCCAAACTCAACTAAACCAAGAAATCCACGCAGCTCTCTCACTGTGGTAGGCTTAGGAAAATTCCTAACCTTCCCCACGAACTTCTCCGATTTACGCAATCCAACTGCACTCACTTTATGTCCTAAAAACTCAACTTCACTAGCAAACCATACACATTTAGACAACTTCACTTTCACACCAACCTCTTCCAACTTTCTTAAAACATCATTCACCCAGGTCATATGTTCTTCAATGTTCTCACTCATCACCAAAATATCATCCAAAAACACTCGTACATTCTTACACGGAAAACCACTCAACTCTACATTCATAGCACGCTGAAAAGCAGCTGGGGCGTTCGCCAACCCAAAGCTCAGGTTTCTAAACTGATAATGGCGCTTTGAGGTAGAGAACGCCGTAATAGGCTTACTCTCTTCAGCCACAGGCATCTGGTAGTATCCACGTACCAGATCCATCTTAGAAAACACTTTCATTCCATACATACTGTACACACATTCAGACACAACACTCATAGGAAACTTGTCTTTCAACGTTCGTTCATTCACTCTTCTATAGTCAATACACAGTCGCAAACGTCCATCTGGCTTTCGTACAGGTACAATCGGACTATTCCAGGCACTCACACTCGGCTCAATCACGCCAATTCTCTCTAATTCCTCACACTGTTCCTCAATCTCTTGAGCCACAGGGGCAGGGAAATGACGAGGCCTTTGATATATTGGCATATCGTCGCTCAAAATTATTTTGAACTCAGGCAAGCGAGCGTTGCCAAAGTCCTCATCCCCTTGACTCAAAGCACCTCTCCTATTCCACAACATCCTGTAAACTTTTTGCTTCTCACCTTCACTCAACTTTTCTTCCAATTTCACTTGCTCAATCAAATCTTCATACTTCCAAACATTCGACGTTACACTCACGGAAAACACATTTGCGTTCACCACATGCATATCATTCTCCATATTCACCACTGTATTTAACACACCCAATTTATCTCCCACTTGCACTCCTCTAAGACTCTTCCTTCGCAGATCAGGCCAAACTTGCATGCAGACACGCGGATCTTTCATATCAATTATACCATCAAACACATGCACCACTCGCCTTAATCGATAGTTTGCAGCATTACCATCCAAGACATAAATATTCCCATCATTCTCATTTATCTCAACATCCGAATTCCATCCAATCCTTACACTCAATGTTTCATTCTGCTTGACAGGCACACTCTCAATCGCATATACCTCCAGACCTTTCATGATGTTCACTCTCACACTTCCATCTGGATTCACATACCATTGACATTTCATACTTCCATTCTTCTTACATTCAATCATCTCTAAATCCGGGTGAATCACAATACCATTCGCTTTCAAAAACTTATAACCTAATAGCATGTCATACTTCTTGTTTGCACCTTCTACAACACAAAATTCATCTTCATTCATCCGGACACCGGCAATCAAAACACTTTCTCTAAACCTTGCAACAATCGGCACATCCTGTTCACCTAATCCAGTCAAATGATATCCACGATCCTTAACTTCACTTACTTTCATTCCTACAAATGCTTCATAGTACACCACATTCACCTTACATCCTGTATCAATCAATGCACTAACTTCTCGTTCTCCACACTTAATTTTAACACACATACACCTATTCACTCTCTGACCCCAATTCACTCCATGATTTGACAATCCTTCTCTCACATTCATCACTTGCACTCTAGAGAATTCCCCAGAAGGAACCCTCTCATTCCTTAGTTTCCCTGAGTCGTATCCTCTCGATTACTTGCATCATTCCCATCCATTCTTTCATTCATGCATCTTTCACCAGTCCTACACAACCTTGTTGCATGACCTACCATTCCACATTTACCACAGGTAGCTCTTGGACTGGCACACATCCTGGCATAATGCCCTATCTGCCCACAATTACCACACACTCCAGGTCCACTCATATTTACTCGACCACCTTCCCTGCAATCTCGTACCAAGTGGCCCATTCTTCCACATCCATAACACGCTCTTTCCCTCGCACGACTACAATCTTTTATCATGTGCCCCATTTGTCCACAGCCAAAGCAACTTCCTTGTGACCAGCGACAGTCAACCCTCATATGCCCAACTTTCTTGCACCTCAGACACCTAGGCTCATTTACTCTAGATCTACTGTCATTCCTACCATTTGTGCGACCACTATTCCGACCATTCTGAACCCTACTCCACCCATTCCGACTCTCACTCCTACTTTTACTCCCTCTCGGTTGGCGGCCAACATACACACTCTGTTGTTCATTCTGCTCGCTGTAATAATTTTCCAAAAATCTAGACATCACTTCGATCGGGTTCTCTGTCAATGCGTCCCGATATGACCGGAACTGGGGCAACTTACTTCTACTTGAGTTGCGCACAGTGTGAATCGAGGCCTCCTCCCTTCCATAATCCTCAAATTCACGGTCCTCTAACATCTCCAGTACATCCTTCCATAGCAATCTTTCACCAGCCCATTTCATCTTCTCTTTCCTCTTATACGTCACATACTCACTCACTTCATTCGGAACCGTATTTAAAAACTTCTTCATCAGCTCCTTATTCCCATTTATTCCGTCATCTCCAAATCTCATTCGTGCCAAGGACTCTAAGCGATGCGCATAAGAATTCACATCCTCATTCTTCCCCATTCTCGCTTCCTCAAACCCATTTGTTTTCTTATACTTCACACTTGTCTTCATCCTCTTACAGTGCTCTATTATTCTCTCTTTCATAACCTCCCACTTAGGCTCACCCACGCTCATAATTGTCCGGTAAAAATCCTTCATACGCCCATCCAGAAACTCGCACAACTCTTTCACCCAAAACCTATTATTCTCTCCAAATTTTTCCTTACAATAATTTTCATACTCTTTCAAAAACACTTTCACATCTTTTGCTCCTTCCACTCTAAACTTACTTAACTTTGGCACTTCTCTGATCAGTATACTCCGATGAACCTCAGCATCACTTTCACTATCACTCACTTCTCTCCCACTTTCACTCATGCCTTCATTCGAGCTGAAATATAAGGAGTCAATACTAGCCAGTCGGGTCCTTTCCTGTCGGTCTGGGCATCTAGTGTTTGGGGTCTTCTTTTTTCGATGCCTAGTCATTTGCAGGGGTTCCTTTATGCCTGTCAATCCCTTTTTATCAGTCATGTCAATTCCAAGTGGAGTCGAGGCCACACCCCCACCAATTGCACCTGATTCTCCCATTTTCTCATTCAGCATTCGCATCAATCTTTCCTCCATTCGCACCTCACTGTCTTTAATCCTCTCTTCCATTCTCACTTCCATCTCCCTCATTTTCCTTTTCAAACTATCATTCTCTTCTCTCAAATGCGCATTTTCTCTGTCTTTCTGCCGCACTAACTCATTTAGTCTTCTCATCTCCAACTCCATGGTCCCAATCTGTTCCTCCTCCATTAGGGACAAAAGACACAGGCTCTCACTCCTCTCCTTCCTCAAACCACCGGGCAGTCCCTATTCGGGCGCCAAAAATATGTAGCGGCGGGATCGCGATTCCCCAGCCAAAAGTTCCCGCCGCCCTGACAAGGTCCGCTCGGTGGTTCAAGGAGAGTGTATTGAGGAGAGAGAGTATTTTCTAAATTTATTAAAAACCAATGAATAATGGCGATCAACCACAACCCCAGTAAATAATAAAAATGCAAATTCAACCAATCACCAAAATATTTACAATTTCTAAACACAAAAAAATATATATAGTTGGCCTCACAATAATACCTTGGCCAACAAACACATGTATATTTACACAAAAGGCCTTACAATAAGATCTTGGCCACGCAACGAATATTAGAACCAAGATATCGCGAAAGATGGGTGCACCCTTAACTATCTAATCGAGTGAGACGTATTGGAGAAAGTGGGAGGTGGATCACTTTCTGCGGGATTCTGAGGGGTCCAGGACTCGGCAAATCTGAGGATTTTGGGTTGCTGGGACACTTGTTGGTACCAACTGCTGGGTCACAGTCGGTTGTATGCTGCTTCAACCACTCCCTGGAGACTGGAAGGTGCTGGCCAAGGTCCACTCCTTAGAAAATTGCCCTAAAAGGTAGGCACACTTGCGAGGGTCAGGATTGGCTTCAGCCGTCTCTGAAAGCCAGATGTCGGCGACAATCGGTACCACGGAACTGGAAAAGAGAAGGCACATTCAGTCACCTATTCGCTGCTACACTCAAACATCTTTACTCCTAACTCATTCAACCATATCCACTCTCACACAATCTTCACTCACCTATCCTCCGTCCAGGCGGTTCTTCCTTCTTCAGTCACAACTAATGACTTCCAAACTTTTACCTACACTTTTAACGAAAAATATATGCTGAAAGAATCCGCCTAAAAAGAAAACAGGAGATGAATGGGGGAGCACGATAGAGATCCATCGAGTCTCCCCACACAAAGCAAAGACGGTGATCACACGATCCACACACACACACATTCTGCAAAAGAAGAAAAAAGATTAGACATAGGGGAGGGGAGGCGGACAACCAAACTACTACAACTTCCCCCTTTAGATGGGGCGGCAATCCGCCTATATATAAGCCCCGCAAAGAAAGAGAAGAGGATTTATCAGAAGTCGATACGCTAGAGGTGGATTAGTTCGTGAAGATCGATCCATCGGCTAGACAAGAAGATTATTAGAAGTCGATTCGCCAGAAGAAAGATTAGTTCGTAAAGATCGATCCTTCAGCCATACCAGACTATTTCCGTGAGAAACGATAGGATCAGATTGAGAAAATCGATCCCCCCTTTCAGGGCCGTATTAACCTAATTAGTCAAGTTTTATATCGGTGCCATACCGAAGAAGCCTTTTCCGTCTGCAAAGAAGTCTGACTGAAGAAAAGCAAAGCCGCTCACACTCGAATGATTCTCACATCTCAAGCACCGTAAGAGTGAGAGGAGAAGAACCCTGCCCCAACGAGCTCCCGTTCTTTAATTACGTTGCAGAATCATCCTCGGCACAGGCGACAAGCAATCCCTCCTCGAAAATTTCAACCAGCGGCCACACCACTTCAAAGCGAGAGATAAGTCCTCCAGCGACATCCGGCAATCCCTAATACCTACCTGTAAGTTAACAATAACATTTATATCTCTATTGCGATAGTAGAAGTTTAGTACGTCCCACGTTTTAAAGGAGAGTAGAAACCATTATTCTTGAACCTAGGTCATATGTGTTTGTAGATGACAGTACATTAATTTAATGTTTTATGCTAATCAAATAGGGTCGTGATAAAAATACTAATTGGCAATTGGTATGTTTACGAAAAGCCTACTTGTTTATGTTTTGTCATTGAAAAATCTGAGAGGCCAAATATAGAAATGTGTGTACTGTTGGTTTGTAATATTTAATTTAAAATACATGTTTATTTTGGTAGATTCGGGTGTTTCCTCTTATCCTTATGTGTTTAAAAATAGCTCTTCCTTAAGGACTAAACCACTAAAATAGCACTCTTAGAACAAAGCCTACTTCATCATAGAAGTAACTCACGCCCCTTAAAGCATACCGCTACTAAAAGGGGGTCAAAGCGTAGAGTGATCAAAGCCAAGGGTCATTCTACGACACATGTTGTTGTAATGATTGCATTAGCATTAGAAGGCTTAGCTTTAAGTTTGCACTAGAATACCAAATGTACACTCAACTATCCTCCTTGCTCTAGATAACCTATAGTTAATCCTTTTTTCTACATCATGTTCAGTCTGTGAACCTGGGTAGGGCCTCATTAAATTTCTCTTCAGAGGGAAAGCCTCATCTCCTGCTACAACATATGATGCACATTAGTGCCAGGAAGTGCAGCATCTTCTTGTACATTCAATTGGTCTTCATCCAGATATTTGCAAAGTTTGGAATTAGTAAAAATTCCACTGTCACTATTCTTACCATATGATCCTACATCAACCCATATGAAACGGTAGTTTGCATCAACCAAAGCTCATAGAACAACAGAAAACGTCTTTTTATAGTTGAAATATAGGAAACCACTATTTGCTGGTGCTTCAATTATCACATGTTTACCATCCAGTGCACCATTGCAGTTTGGGTAGTTCCACTGCGTCTAATATTCATTTGCAATTCACTTGCAGTCTTCTTTACTTGGTGTTGGTATAGCCTAGGCCATAAGGTTCGTCATTATTGCATGACAGACTTCTAGTACAATACCCTGAGTGGTTGAATGGCCTAGACGATAGCTGAAAGCTATTGATTTATAGGAATCCCCCGTTGCCAAAAAACCTGCAATGAAACAACATAGGGAATAACTAATTCTATTTTCTACTTACTTTCAGGATCTAAGTGTAAGGAACGTTGGGAATGCCTGCGATCACAATATCGCAAACACATAAATAAGAAAATAAAGAATGGGCAGGCGGCTACTAATAGCCAGAAATGGAAGTATGAAGACCAAATGTCATTTCTGTCTGGATTTATGAAGGACAGAACACGAATTACATCTCTGCAACAGGCTGGAAATGAATCAGAAAACTCAGATAATTATGAAGACATTGGCACACAAGAACTTTGCAGTCGACAAGAATGTGAAGAAAACGACGAAGTTGATGATGTTGAACATGTTACACTCCTCAACAAGAACGTCGCACACGTAAAAGAAAAAAAAAACAGGAAAATCACAACAGTGCATCTGCTACTCTTATGAGATATTTAGTAGAAAAAAGGAAAAAGAACGGGCTCCAGGACCAATAGACACCTTCTTTTCATTGATGGCAACTACTGTCAAGAAATTCAGTCCAGCTGATCAACATTTTATTAAGACAAAAGTGTTTTCATTAGTTTGTGAAATTGAGACCAAATACATTCATAACCAAAACGTACAGACATATGCACCCCTAGCACAGAATGTATGCCCCCCTACCTTCAGCATTGCCTGCTCTGTCTCAGTACTCTACTTCCTCATCCACAAGTAGTCAACCTATACAACAATTGCATCAAGCAACACAATACCATGAGTCCATCCACGAGACGCCATCACCTCTGCAGCCTACATGCACCTCACAGTGGCGTAACCAGCAGGATCATTTTGATTTCCCTTCATAATGATTGTACAGACAATGTAACAATTAAAAGGAATAACTTTTATCGTATGTGCCTTTATCTCTTATCCTAGAGTAGTGCAAAATTAATTGAGTCACAACTTTTCTTTTTCTTACCTTAGACACACAGCCAGTTTTTATCTTGGAGTGATTGCTTCTCTGTATGGTGTGTTTTCCTTTTTCAGGTCATCCTCAATTTTTGATAGTATTTTTTCAAATGTTCCAAAGTGTTCATTCTGAAATAGTTATAGAATTTACTCTCATCATCAATAAGATGAGGATACAAAGTATGAAATTCTCCTTCACTCTTTCTATCATGCAACATAGGATGAACCCACAATCTCTTCCTCTTTTGCTTTCTTTCTTCTTCTTCTTGATCAAGTGCAATGGCGATTATTGCCTAATCGGCTCGAGAAAAGTCACACATCCTCCGTAACTGGTGGTATGACTTCCACTAGTTTTGAAGGAAAGGAAAGCATGGTTCCGAGAGCGAAGCGAGACCAGACCGGACATGTGAATGCACCAGGACTGTGAGCTAACCAAGACCGGAGCGAGAGTGGAGTGTGACCGAACCTATAGTGTGAATCAACCCTAACTGTCCCGGTAACGACGAGCAGGGTCGCTACCGCTTGTTCCTTGTACTCCGGAGGAGTTTGTGCGCACAGACATGTGGGCCATTTGGTTTTTACAAGATGCTGGCCTCCTCCATTTTATTTTACTCTTTGTTGTTTGTCGCATGTTCCAGCGACAAACAAGCTCCGCCGTCGGGGGGAGGCATACCTCCCCCCGACGGCGGAGCTTGCTTCCCTCTTCTTGCTTTTGCAGACCATTACCATGTATGTAAGTGTTCAGTTTTAGGCAGAATGTTACTTATTCTTCTCAGTCTGTGGAGAATGAGATGAACTTTGGCTTGACTGATCTGAACTGCTGAACAAGCTAGTTTTATTTCCCATAAATTGGGGGAGTCTGGCGTGTCCCTGGCTTGGACAAGAATGGCATTCACATATAAAGTTGCTTCTCGAGGAAACGGAAGGGAAAATAGCAAGAATCTTATCTGTGAAATGCAGAGAAGGTTCATTTTCTCTCTCCCTCCACAGAGGCAGGCGGTAGCTCGTCCAGAAGTTTCCATTGCCGTGTGGCTGGGTGTAAGTCATGTTGGAAAAGCTGGAAGCTGGCATCCCCATATTTTGATCTTTGTAAACTAATATCATAGAGCTGAATTTTTTTTTTAGCCCCTTTAAAATGCATTTAGATCAGGCACTGTATGCTGTACGAATTCAAAATGGACTCTTTAGCAATGGAATCGATGAAAAATATGCATTCTTTCTATTGGAAAAGAAGCTGAATACAATTTACACAATCCTAATCACTTCCATAATCTAAAAAAAAATGTCTAAATTTGATCATTGTGTCCTGCATTGTTTGACTATTATTCAGTTTATTCACAGAGTTGCCCCGTTTTCCTCAAAGAAGTTACTTGCTACAATACCTTTTTATGGGAAAATCATTGTGATTTATGAAAATTGTGTTTTCTATAATCATATCAAACGAATAAGACAATGGCCTCTTAGCATCTAATTAAAAAGGAGAACCTATCCCTAAACCTGAAAGGTATGCTGTGTTTGGGATATGAAGGATGTGTATCACAAAGTGCTAAACCGAAACTAGACAGTTAATGCTGAGAAGTTTTGTTGTCATTCAGAAGCATTACACAAAAATAGGCAGAAAGAGAGACCATCATTGGTGAATTGTGAAGAGGTTTTGCTCCAGCGCAACAATCCAAGACCACATATTGCCTGAATTATGCAGGTAAAAAATGTGGCTTTAAATGTAGAAGCTTTGCCTCATTCTACTTACTTTCCTGACTTTTTTTCCATCAAATTATCATCTTTTTAGATTATTACATTTTCTAGAAGGGAAACAATTCATTGTCAAGAGGTAAAATCAATATAAAGTGTTTCTTTCCCTCAAAACCTTAAGAATTTTATGTTCGAGAAATCAACAAATTGCCAACTAACTGGGATTACGTTATTGAAAATGAGAGATTAAATATTATCTTGATTAAATTATATCAATTTTAATTGAATAAACATCAAGTTTCTCTCATGTTATGAAATGCAAAAATACTTTCTTTCCGACCTTTATATCTATATTTCATTCTGCATTTACATATTTTTGTCAGTCAGGAAATTTCCTAGCGGTAATTATATGGAAATAAAACTTCATCTGACAAATTAAAAATGCACGGAGAGAGTATTAGATAAAAAATACTTTTTAATTACTCATCATTTATCTATATTTATCTTTGTTGTTTGAATTTGTTCGCTTAGTCATTTGCATGCCGGTCAAAGGTTGAGGGGGTAAGAAGCTTTTCCATCTAAATCCTGGTGGGTTAAATCATTGTTTTAAACACACAATTATCTTGTGTGAACAGGGAAGACGAGTCTGGAATTAAATAACTGGCTCTAATGACAGACCATCAACAAACTATTTTGGTCATTGTTCCCAACTCACAGAATGTGTAAGTGAATATGTCCAAAAGATCTCCGAGTGACTAAGGCAACTTGATATTTGAAATAACTATAGTTTTACTTTTCTTTTCCTTTTTTTGATGGGGGTCGATTTTCAATTACCTTTTTTTCATTTCAGCCACACATGTGTGAAACAGACATTATAGAGTGCGCTCAGCTCGTTAAAGAGACTGTACTAGAAGGAGGCCGGAGGGAACCTTCTCTGTTGGATCACCCCAGCATTGGCAAAGATATTGGCACTTTGATTCACAACGTCATCGTGGCGTTCGCTCAGGTACCTAATGCTCTCAGATTTCTAAGGTCCATTCTATCAGATAGACTGAAACTTGCTTTCTTCCATTGGCGTTCTCATTTATTTAGTTTTAGTTTTCATATTTGCTCAGCATTCCAATGTCACTTTTTTATGTGGGGAAATGCTAATTTGTGTAATGGCGTAAAGGTGGATGGCTCTTGGAGTTGGGTTGAAGTTTATTGAAGAACTGCTTGCCTATCATGTTTCATTGGTCATCGATTGGGAGGATTTTGTTTCTGCATTGGGATTGGTTTGATCGAGCCCAGTTGTGATGTGCAGAGCACTATTTTTTTACAGTTTGTATCTTCTGTGTGCAGGTGTCTATTCGGTATGGTTGGTTCCCTAGCTGGGGATGTGTCGGTCAATGTCGTACGGGCGAATTCTGTATAGGATTGTCATTGTTTCTTTGCATTTCCCAAAATTGGTGTTCTAGGGGTGTTAAGTTTGGACATGAATTTCGAGGTGTTGTTTTTGTGTGTTAAGCAAAGGCCGTGTGTGAGTCTAAGGTTAGACCAAGAAGCGTGGGGTTATGGTTGAGTGGCAGAAGTTGGCCGTAGAGCAAGATGTGTGTTAGAAGGGCTGCGAAGAAGCCTCATTTCATCAACAACCCTAAAGATAGGCTCCACTTTTGTAGGAAATATAAAGGATAGACTGTTGAAGACTGGGGCAAAGTGTTATTCTCTGATGAAGCTCCCTTCCGCTTCTGGAAGATCATTCGTTAGGAGGAGAAAAATGGAGCGCTTTCAAGAGCCCTGTATTGTGCATACGATCAAGTACCTGGGCACTACATGTCTGGGTCTGCTTCTCATCTATTTAAACTAAAACCGAAATGGTTCGAGCCATCATCCAGCAACTCACTGTTGACACCGGATTTTGCCTAACTCACTTCAAGTGGGAAGCGGTATTTCCAGTCGCGTCTAGGCCGTCGTGAGAAAATAGACTCGTTTATAAGAGAGCGAGAAGTGAAGTGAAAAGTCGCGTGAGTTTTGATATGATAATAGTGATATGATGTGAGGGAGGAGTGATTGAATGTGTAATTGATAAGCGATAAAATAACGAAAGGCCCGGAAGGCCTTGGTTCGTTTAATCATTTCCTTCGGCGTCATGAGGCTCACGTCTCCCTTTCCCCGTCTTATCTTAGGCTCTCCGTAAGTTGACGCTAAAAGACCCTGACGACCCCGAACCCGAGGCAGATGCGTCTCTCAACGCCCTTGATCGTCCGGATTCTGGTACCAGCACCGTTCCCGGGGTGGAAGTTCAGTTCCTGATCACGTTGAGCAACTGCGCCTACGTGCAGCGGGTGATCCTCCCGCACCTCACCAACACCCTGATTAAGGCTGGATACCCGAATGTGGAGGTGAGTCAGGGTCTCACAACTTTCCCACACTGGACTCACTTGACCTGCAACCCCTTTTAAAGAGGTATTTGTGGTAGGTATTCCAAAGATTTAGGACTGATTCACCCTCTATAGAAGCTTTCGTAACCCTATTTCCCGCCCACACCATTAAATTGTCTACGAGTAATCTTTATGTGTAAATTTAATACTCAATCACGCTTTCACCCCCTTTGTTTAAAGTGGTTATACAACTTTAGTGAGGAAGTAATTTTACCGCTTTTTTTAAACCATTTATTGAAAAGGGGGAGAGGTAGTAAATGGGTTTATAAAGGGAGATTGCAGAGGCTGGTGTTATCTTAGACGAACGTGGAGAATGAACAGATTTTGAAAAATTGTGTCAATAGAGTGACAATCAGGTGTGATTTGTGGTGGTAGAGTTAAAGAGAGGGTGGTTGTACTATTGAGTGAAGCGTAGCGTGAAGCAAGGTTCGGGAATGAATGTGTGAGCGAAGTTGATATTTCTTCGGGTGAAACTGTGTGTGGTTGTTATGTATTGACACCAATAATATTAGTGAGTCTGAGAAGAAGTTCTGAAATGACTGGATGGAATTGGGAACGGGTTTCGCTTGAAGATTGTAGTAGATATGAATGGATATTCAGGGCAACAGATTGAATAACTGGAGAAAGATGTGCATTGGGACATACGAGTTGGACAAACTAGAGAGGGTCATTGTAAGAGTATGATAGATTTGCTGCTGCTGGGGATAATGAATATTCTGAAGGATGCCCCCGTAAGGGGCGCGGCGATTTGCCATCCTGGCCGCCGTGCTGACGGGATCCAGCGCCCCGTCCGGCCCCAGCTTAGCCTCTCTTCCTTCCTTCAGATAGCCTGTATTTTTCCCCTACCTCGTCGCTTTTCATACAACCTCTCCCACAACTTTCTCTGGTCAGCCTCTAATTTCACAGGGTAGATGCTGACCTTCTTCTCAAGCCAACCGTTCCGGATCGGGGCTGAGGGGGGAGGGGACAAAGTTCCCTAACCCGTGAGCTCCGGTTCGGGATGGGTTTTTTTTTTAACAACCTGCTTCATCCCCACCCATACCTTCCTCACATCCCTTTTCCTCTCCTCTTCACATTCTATCAATTTTACGCCGTGTCTAAGGTGGAGCCGTCATGCCGATGGACTGCCAGGCCACCAGACGGGAGGGGTGGTCCCAAATGGCGGCGCCTGGCTCTGCCGGGCCTGCAAGCACCTCTTGCAGTGCGGGCAACTGTGAGAGGTGGTGAGCTATTGCGTCCCGTGTAAAAAAGAGGGTCACCATGCCCAATGATGAATATAAAAAAAAACAACCCCCAACTTCCCCTGTAACATCAACGGAGCCGCCCTCGGGCAGCTCCACCGAAAAAATGGAGGTACCCCCCCTCGTGCTTTCGCAGGGGACCCTCCATACTTCTTTAACCGGAGAGGAGGCTTACTCCTCTCGTACGCCTATGGGTGTAGGGGACTCCCCTTCACCCCCTTGTCTGGATGTGCTTTCGAGCACCTCCCTATTTCCAGCGGCAGTCCCTCCTTTTCTTTCTAAGGGGACTGCCAAGAAAGCCAGCAGGCAGCCCATTGCCGACCGCCCCTCGTGTAAGCGGCTCGGTAGGGCAAACCCCCTTAGGGGGGAAAGGGAAGCCAGGCCCCTTCGGTCGCTTCCCTCAAAAGACCTGCTGGCAAGAATCTTATACCTTGCCGGGGTCAAGGCCTGTGCTTCCCCACAAAAGACTGGTGACGCTGCCAAGGGGACCTGCGATGTCCTGGGAGGGGATGACCAACTGGAGGCCCCTCCTGTGATAGACATGGTCCTTGAGGAAACCCAGCCTCGGAGGGTAGGGCCTTCCATGGGGGAAATCCGGGCTCGGCGCCAAGCATCGAACCTGAATCCGCCCCTATGCAAGGTCCTCCTCAAACGGCTGGGGCCTCCGAGGCAGTACAAGGAGGGAAGGGATCTCCTCTGACCGGTGCCCCTGCGACCACCAGGACCTTTTCCATTTCGGAGAAGGACCTGGCTGAGGCCGGTCCATCTGGCCTAGGGGCTTCTGTCGGCGGAGGTGAGAAGCGGGTTCATTCCCCGCCCTCCTCTCCTAAAAAGAGGAAAAAGACTAAGAAGACTCGGGGCTCCTCTCTATCCGCGGGGGCTGTGGGGACGGATGGGTCTGCTGCCACTTTGGCAAGCGACCAAGCCAAGACCGGCACATCCGGACCCTTTTTCCCCCGGTTGCGGAGCCCCTGACTAAGACCAAAAGTGCACAGGGCGGAGCCTCGATGACATCGAGGCCCCTGATTCAGAGGTTACGTGGCGTTTTCGAGCCCGCTGGCTTCAAGCGCTTCCTCGTTATTCGCTCCACTGATGGCACCATGTTGGCTAAGGGCAACATGCTCCATCAGAGGAGAGCTTTAGCTAGTGTGATTGGTAAAGAGCCGAAGGTGACCCGTTTCTCGGACGGAAGCCTTCTGTCGAATGCGGCGAATCCCGCCGAGGCGGCCAAGATAAGTGGTCTTCGGACACTTCATGGCACCCCGGTGAGTGTGACGCCGCACTCTACCATGAACTTTGTGAAAGGAGTAGTTTATGCGAGGGAACTCGTTGACTACTCCATTGAGGACATCACCCTAGAGCTGGCCGACCATGGGGCGGTCAAGGTCGAGCGTGTGATGAGAAAACAGGGAGGGGCCTCGACTGTGACAAGCTCCCTGAGTCGGAGCGTGCCGGTTGGTACCACTACCGCGTGAAGGCATTCGTGCCACTGCCGCGGCCGGTGCTATTACTGTCACCGCTTCGGCCATACGAATCGTTCTTGTAGACATGCAAAGTCGGGGTCACCCGAAGTTTTCGTCAATTGCTCCAGGACGCACACGATAAGTCCAAATTGTGTGTGGCCAAGTGTGTCAATTGCGGAGAGCCGCACCCCGCTTCTTCGAAGCAATGTGGTGCATATCTCCTTAAGAAAGAAATCCTGGCCGTTCAGGCCCAGGATCGACTCTCATTCCGCGAGGCTAAGGACTTGGTCCTGGCGTGCCCGGCTCTGCCTGGGACGTCATATGCCTCAATAGTTAGAAAGGCACCCTCTGCTCCTGGCCCATCCAGGCCAACGAGCACGGTTGTTTCCGCGCCCATTCGGAGCCCCTCTGTTGGCTCTACTCATCCCGGGCGCTCCCCTGGTAAAGCTGGCGGCAAAAAGGTTTCACACCCAGCCCCGGCTAAAACCAGGGCTCCCCCCTCTTCCCCCAGCGTGACCGTTTCCCGTAAGGCGAAACGGCCACGCGCCTCCACCGAGTCGTTAGACTCACAGAAGGCAACACCCGTGAAGATGGTCGCTAGGCCATCTTCCGGGGTTCCTAAAGCTGTTCCCCGAAAGGAGCTTCGGCTCCTTCGCCCACGCCTAGTGGTGGAGCGAGTGGCTCGGAGACGGTGGTTCCTCGAAAAGAGGGCCTCCGAAGCCGCAACGCCCGCCTAAGGTTTCGAGGCGGAGGGAGGAAAAGACTCGCATGGCGAGCCCAACCTCCCCCAATAAGTCCTCGAAGGCGACAGCGCCTTCAGCGCTTTGTCCGGCCAACAGCGCCCGGGGTTCTGCCCCCGAGAAGCGTACGGCCATTACCGTGAGGGTCTTCTGTTCGAGGAGGGTCCCCGCGTCTCCTCCGAGCTAGGCCTGGAGGGCATATTCCTTCAATGGAATTGCCGTGGATTCCGGGCCAACTGGGAGGAGCTGCGGAGGCTCGTCTCGTCCAGTTCCCCGTTAGCTATCTTTTTGCAGGAGACCCTGCTAGGTGCGTGCCCCTTGCCCGCCCTTCCGGGGTATAAGGGTCTCGCGACCCCACCACCGCGGGATGGCCGGGCTGGGGGATGCGTGGTTTACACCCGACATGATGTCTCCGCTCTTCCTTTCTCTTTTGATACCTCCTTTCAAGCAGTGGCTGTGCAGCTGCACCTGGATAGGAGGTATACTATCATTTCTGAAGGATGTGTTTGATGTGAGTATGGAGCTGTTGTCAGATCACATCCATGTTTGGGAGAAAGGATGAGAATAGACTTGCGAAGAGAATAAGATGGGTTGATTATATGAGAAAATGCTTAAGACAAAGAGGGGGTTAATAGAGGGACACGTGGATAGTATTTTGTATGAAAAGAGAAGTTATGTTTGGGCCTTTCGGCCCCTCTGCCCAGGAATGAGCCCTGACCCGGCGTATAGTCTCTCCCTCGAAGGACCAAAGAGGTAAAAAGAAAACTGTAGAGATGGTCGGTTCTGGTAGGTGGTACATTTTGAAAATGTTTAGGATCCAACAAAATCTATATCAAGAGGTGCTTTTATACCACTGTGTGTGGTACTGGTTAATGAGCCCAGAATTCCTAGTACCCGATAAATCCGTGTCCCCTCCTCCCCCACAGGTTCTGGACGCCGTCGATAAAGCGAGCCACACGTACAGCGAACTCCAGGAAACGCTCTTCGAGGCTTACCTCGAGGAGAGAATTGACCCCATCGTGGGTATGAGTTGCTTCTCCTCTTTGTATTTTTAAGTCTCAAGACCTTCTAGAGGGCACTAGGGGATACCCCTTGTAGACTGTCACACCTGGTACCTAGTGGAGCAGCGCCCCTTCCTGGCCCATGGGTGATGGGTGGGTGCTCTAATAAAAACAAAACGAGAACCCGGCCCCAGCCTCCCCCCCCCCTCCCGTCAGTCGCTCTTCCTTCCATTTTACGCTTTTTCACAAGCTTTTTCTCGCCTATTTTCTTGCTCGTATTGCAGGTTAGTCGCCAACCAGCTTTTATCCATTGAGCCCTGGTCGGTGGTATCTGATTCACCCCTCCCCCTTTGGCTGCACTCTTTCTACCTTTGCCTCATACAGCACCCCAAACATCAACCCCATCTTTCTCTCCATTACCCACCGGAAAGAGGGTGTCAGGTGGCTCTGGAGGCTTGTGTTCCTTCCCAGGCACAATAGCCGCAGTTTACTATCCCGGCCCCATTGCTGGCAGGAAGAGATACGCCTCTATACCTTCTAACTTTTTCACTGGTTTTCTTACAGGTCTCTCCTTTCCCGTGTGATACGGCCTCTTTGCTATTGTGCTTTAAATTCGAAGACCACCAAAAGAATAAGCTAGATTTCTCTCCTCGGTTGGGCGGGCGGCAGCATAAAAGAGGCTTTAAAATTCTAACTCTGACCAGTTACAGAACATTTTTCACCCGGGACTTATGTAAACATGGAAGATAATTTCCTGCTTGGGGATTTAGCTATGATGTTAGATGACGTGAGAGTTTCAGTATCTGGTCCTTGGATTTTATAGTAATTCCTTTCTATTGACTAGGAAATATTCGTGGTTAAATTAGGAGTAAGCTGAAAACTATTATTTCATTCCATATTTCAACTCTATTATAATAATTATGAATTTGAACAGCAATCTATTATGATTATGTGAAAAGTTTTATTGTGCTATGATTTGCTCCACGAGGGAATGGAAGATGTAGCCTGGGTAATACCTCGGGTACACTTGAAACCTGTAGGAGTGGCGGCGCCCCGCAGTAAAGTAACTTTACACCTAGTACCTGGAGGAGAAGCATGTCCCGCTTACCTGGTTGAATTGAACTCGTTGACGGGACTGAGGAAACTGGTGCGCTTCCTTGTCTATCTAAGCATCCACTTTCTCCTTTCTACCCCGTAGGAGGCTACCCTGTGTACCCTGGTACGCTTGGCACCGCCTGGAGGACCCGCTCATCCTCCCGGCCTAAGTACAAATTAGGGAAGGAAGCCACGTCACTGGGTTGACTTGAACACACTGATGGAGCCTGGCAAAGTTGTTGGGGTGCACTTTTCCCTCGCCCTCTCTCAGCACTACTTTACCTTATTATTATCATTATTAGTTATTAAAGAATTATTGTTGTTATCATTCTTATTTATTATTTAGCAGTAGTATTTCTTATTATGATTATTATTATTGAATAGATTATTTATTATTATTATGACTATCCCCTCAATTTTTTTTCCCGCACTTTGTACCAGGAGGACTGTTCTGCTAGCCTTGGTGGCTTATTGGACTGCATGCCATCCTGGGATCACCTAGCCCCGGGGTATGAGAATAAGAGACGATCACCCACCCTGCTCGTTAGTGGATTCGCCTCTCTCTACTTCTCTTTATTACATACCCTCCTCCATTTGTTCCCTTATCCACGGAAGTTGTGGCTGCCTGGCGCACTTTCATTCTGCCATGGGTTCTTAGTTGAGGAAAGTGTAGACAGTGAGGTCCCTACCTGCTGCGAGGGCCAAAAGCCCCCTGGCTAAGGCAAGTGTTAGGTACGGGGTGTGTTGGACGGCCGATTCTGCTCGCCTTCCTCCAGTACACACAAGGTGACTACGACGGCACCATCCCCTATGGTTAAAACTCCGAGACAATGTTGCCTGAAAGGCGGGCCAGGTTGCCAAAGCCCATCAACGCTGGACCGATTATGTGTAAATGATCCCATTCTGGAATTTTTTATCCTACGGAGACTTTGCTCTAAACCTTCCCACTCAGAAGGAGGTAGGTCATACTATCTACTTTGCATGTGTCTTTTTTCTCTTATTCTAATTTATGACAACAGAAGGCATTAGTGGGAAAGCACATGGAGATCCGCTTCCAAGCGCGGCCTCGCATTTCCTAGGTGTCAAGGAGGACGAGGATAATCGAGTCACCTCCTTTGACTGGTGGAGGGGCTTCCCTCTCACTATCGCCATGCCGCAAAGGGGCTTCCCCCTCTGCCATCTTTGGAGCCGCTCTTTGGTAGCTTCACCTCTGAAAAGGAGGATTTCTGCCGCGTCATACTACAGTTGCCGAAGCCCTTTCTTCTGCTCGGGGATCTGAGTGGTAGACCCCCTGTGGGGGGCTACACGATCAATCCCTGGAGCTAGGTCCTTGCCTACCTGATCGACGAGCTATCAATAGATGTCATAAATGTGTATGAATTTACCGCTTCTCTTTTCTGCCTTGATCTATCCCTCTGCTCTCCGATGCACAGCTGATTTGGGGTGGGAGGTGGTCAATGACCTCTATGATAGTGATCACTTTCCCATTTAACTCATTTTTGAAACAGGTGCGGTGGTCCGCATTTCAGGAAATTACTTATTTCTCTGTCCGAGTCGAGGAATTTAGGTCAGTGGACGAGGCCATTACTTTTTCTCCGGCAACCACATCACCCTGAGCCTAACTAATATTCCTAGAACATCTGGTCGTTTTGCACGCCGTCGCTTCCTTGACGGTCTGCCGAGTATGAGACTCCCTTCAGAGAGAAGTGATATGCCTACATGTGCTATAAGCGCTGCGCGCCCCCTATTGAGAGCCTACTCGTCGATGCCGGGGAGATGTCACGTGCTCTGCGCCGTACCCAGTGCATTATGCTCTTGCAGGTGCGTGCCCTGCATCTCACTTAGTTGCCAACGGCTCTCACTGCATCCGCGGCAGATCTCGACGGTGCCTATTCCGCCGAGACACTCCAGTTATATCCTAAGCCATTTGGGTTTAGAGCTAGGAAACGCCTTCGAGAGCTCGGTGTAGCTCTCGGAGGCAGTGGCGCCTCTGGTTCTGCCCAGGACGCCACCCTGATGGGTACCAGCTTTGGCCATTTGTCGCAACGCCTCTGCTCCCAAAGCTTCCACCGCGCCGGGAGTATTGCATTCGACCTTTTTCGGGAACACTTAGTGTCAGGCTGGACCCGTGCCAGTGTATACGGATGGCTCCCTTCATCCCTTCTTTTTTTAAGTGAGCGAGGTTCTAGCAAGCCCTTCGTCTATCTTCTCAGCCGAGCTGGTTGCAATACTCCGCTCGGTACTGCAGAGAACATATCTTTCCTGGTTCGGACACTGGATTTTGATCTTTAGCGACTCACAAAGCACCATGAGTGCTTTCGAGGCATTAGAGTCTCCGCCTCTCGTAGTTTCGCGGTATACGTGATGCCCCGGTTGCCGCGTCCCAGATGGGTGTCGAGATTATCTTCAGCTCGGTTCTTTGACATGTAGCGATTGCCGGTAATGAGCGCGTAAGAGTCCGCGAGGACTGCGCGAACAGACTAGCGTTTTACTCTTCCTCACACTTGCCAATGGCATCAAGGATGCATTTTAAATAATAGTGGTACAAATGAATCGATTGCAACAAGGTTTCAAATAGTAGAAAAGTCTCTGTGGGGATTAGAACGTTAGTAAATGCTATGGATTTGAGTATGGCAGCCATCAGGAACCTGCATGAGAGAATGGTGCCAACGTTTGTGTATTTGAGTGAGTGGAATCGAAGGAGAAGGAAAGATCTTGAGTGAGAGCAATCCAAATGGGCAACTTGTATGTGAGATCCTTGTTGTGCGAAATTAGGATTGTGTGGGAAATAGCTGGGTAAAACTTGTTTATGTTGTGAATGTGGTTGTGACTGAATGTTTTTGAGGTGCTATGGACATCTGAGTAGAATGGATAGAAATAGACATTGATAAGACTATACGAGAATGAGTTTAAGGTTGTGTCAAAGGTTGCAATGGCACGTAGAAGGTAAGTTGATTATGTGAATGAGTATGTGAGAGAGAGAAACGGTTGACTGATGTGACGTATGATAACTGTGGTTGGAGTAGAGGCCATCGATCAAGAATGAACATGGCATCCCATCACTATCTTGGCCAATTTGGGTGTGGCCAAGATGCCAGGTACCCCTGTGTTTAAGCATAAAGAAGCTATGAGGGGCATGTAGTTCTTAGTGGCGTTGATCCCGTAAGGGGCGCGGCTATTTGCCTTCCTGGCCGCCGCGCTGACGGGACTCAGCGCCCCAGCTTAGCCTCTTCTTCTTTCAGACAGCCTGTATTTCTCCCCTACTTCGTCACCTTCCCTACAGCCTCTCCCACAACTTTCTCTGGTCGGCCTGTATTTTCACAGGGTAGATGCCGACCTTCTTCACAGCCAACTATCCCGGACCGGGGCTGAGGGGGGAGGGGACAATGTTCCCTAACCCTTGAGCTCCGGTTTGGGATGGTGGGTTTTTAACAACCTGCTTCATCCCCACCCATATCTTCCTCACATCCCTTTTTCTTTTCTATTCACACTCTATCGATTTTACGCCGCGTCCAAGGTGGAGCCGCCATACTGATGGACTGCCAGGCCACCAGGCGGGAGGGGTCTTGAATGGCAGCACATGGCTCTGCCAGGCCTGTACGCACCCCTTGCAGGGCGGGCTACTGCGAGGGGTGATGAGCGTGTGCATCCCTTGAAAATTTTAGGGTCACCATGCCCGCCTTCGGGCAGCTCCACAGAAAAAATGGAGTTTCTCCCCTGTGCTTGCGCAGGGGGACCCTCCAAATTTCTCTAACCGGAGAGGAGGCTTACTCCTCTCTTTTGCCTACGGGTGTAGGAGACTACCTCTTTCCAGCGGCAGTCTCCCCCTTTACTTTCCAAGGGGACTGACAAGAAAGCCAGCAGGCAGCCCATAACCGACCGCTCCCCATTGAAGCGGCTCGGTAGGGCAAACCCCCTTAAGGGAGAGAGGGAAGCCAGGCTCCATCGGTCGCTTCACTCAAACGACCTGCTGGCTAGAATATTAAACCTAGCGGGGGTCAAGGACTGTGCCTTCCAAGACGAGACTAAAGACACTGCTGCAAAAGGACCTGTGATGTCCGGGGGGGGGAGGGCAAATGGAGGCCCCACCCGAGATAGATATGGTCATTGAGGCAACCCACCCTCAGACGGTAGGGCCTTCCATGGGAGCGAATCCGGGCTCGGCGCCAAGCACCGAACCTGAGTCCGCTCTTATGAAAGGTCCTCCTCAAACGGCTAGGGTTTCCAAGGTAGTACAAGGAGGGGAGAGATCTCCTCCTCCGACAGGTGCCCCTACGACTGCCAGGAACTTCTCCATCTCGGAGAAGGACCATGCTGAGGCCTGTCCATCTGGCATGTGGGCTCTTACCGGCGGAGGGAAGAGGGTTCATTCCCCGCCATGCTCTCGTAAACAGAAAAAAAAAAAGACTCGGGGCTCCTCTCCATCCGCGGGGGCTGCGAGGACGGATAAGTCTGTTGCCATTTCGGTAAGCGAGAAGCCCTCGATAACGTCGGGGCCTCTCATTCAGAGATTACCCGACGTTTTCGAGCCTGCTGGCTTCAAACGCTTCCTCGTTATTCGCTCCACTGATGGCACCATGTTGGCTAAGGGCAACATGCTCCATCAGAGGAGAGCTTCAGCTAGTGTGATTGGTAGAGAGCCGAAGGTGACCCGTTTCTCGGACGGGAGCCTTCTGGCGAATGCGTCGAATCCCTCCGAGGCGGCCATGATTAGTGCCCTTCGGACACTTCATGGCACGCCTGTGAGTGTGACGCCGCACTCTACCATGAACTTTGTGAAAGGAGTAGTTTATGCAAGGGAACTCGTTGACTACACCATAGAGGACATCACCTTAGAGCTGACCGACCCCGGGGCGGTCAAGGTCGAACATGTGATGAGAAAATAGGGAGGGGCCTCGAGACCCACCCTTACACTCTTCGTCACATTCAACTGTGACAAGCACCCTTAGTCGGTGCGTGCCGGTTGGTACCGCTACCGCGTCAAGGCATTCGTGTCACTGCACGCGGAGGCGGAGGTGCTATTACTGTCACCGCTTCGGCCATACGAATCGTTCTTGTAGACGTGCAAAGTCGGAGTCACCCGAAGTCTGTGTTAATTGCGCTAAAGCTTCACACGATGTCCAAATCGTGTGTGGCCAAGTGTGTCAATTGCGGAGAGCCGCACCGCGCTTCTTCGAAGCAATGTAGTGCATATCTCCTTGAGAAAGAAATCGTAGCCGTTCAGGCCCAGGATCGACTCTCATTCCGCGAGGTTAAGGACTTGGTCCTGGCGCGCCCGTCTCTCCCTGGGACGTCTTACTCCTCAATGGCTAAGAAAGACACCCTCTGCTCCTGCCCCATCCAGGCCAACGAGCACGGTTGTTTCCGCGCCCATTCGGAGCCCCTCTGCGGGTTCTACTCAACCCGGGCGCTCCCCTGGTAAAGCTGGTGGCACAAAGGGTTCACACCCAGCCCCTGTTAAAACCAGGGCTTTCCCCTCTTCCCCCAGCGTGACCGTTTCCCGTAAGACAAAACGGCCACGCGCCTCCACCAAGTCGTTAGACTGACAGGAGGCAACACCCCTGAAGTTCGTCGCCAGGCCATCTTCCGGGGTTCCTAAAGCTGCCCCTCCCCCGAAAGGAGGACAGCAAGAAAGGAGCTTCGGCTCCTTCGTCCATGCCTAGTGATGGGCTGGGTGGCTCGGAGACGGTGGTTCCTCGAAAAGAGGGGCCCCCTCCTCCAAAGCCGCACCGCCCGCCTAAGGTTTCGAGGCGGAGGAAGAAAAAGACGCATGGCAAGCCCAAGCTCCCCCAATAAGTCCTCGGAAGGCGACAGCGCATTGTCCGGCCAACAGCGCCCGGGGTTCTGCCTCCAGGAAGCGTACTGCCATTCCCGTGAGGGTCTTCTGTTCGAAGAGGGCCCCCGCGTCTCCTCCGAGCTAGGCCTGGAGGGTATATTCCTTCAATGGAATTGCCGTGGACTCCGGGCCAACTGGGAGTCGCTGCGGAGGCTAGTCTCGTCCCGTTCCCCGTTAGCTATTTTTCTCCAGGACACCATTCTAGGCACGTGCCCAGTGCACGCCCTCCCGGGGTATTAGGGTTTTGCGACCCCATCACCACGAGATGGGGGCTGGCCGGGCTGGGGGATGCGCGGTTTACACCTGGCATGATGTCTCCGTTCTTTTCACTTTAGATAGCTCCTTTCAGGCAGTGGCTGTGCAGCTTCACCTGGATAGGAGGTATACTGTTATTTCTGCATACATTCCACCGTCAGCTGACTTCGACGCGGGGGACCTACCCCGCGCCCTGGCACAGTTGCCGAGGCCCTTTCTCTTGCTAGGAGATCTGAATGGCAGACTACTCAATAAATCTCAGGGGACAATTCCTTGCCGATCTGATCGAAGAGCTTGAGATAGGTGTCCTAAATGTGGATGAGTTTACGCATCACTGCCCCAGGACCGCTTCATTTTCTTGCCTTGATCTAGCTCTGTGCTCTCCGGATGCACAGCCTGATTTTGATTGGGGGTGGTCGATGACCTCCATGGTAGTGATCACTTTCCCATTCAAATATCATTTTCAGTGCACTTGCTGCCTGAGAGCCCACCTCGGTGGTGCTTTGCGCGGGCGCGGTGGCCTGCATTTCTGGAAATGACTGAATTCTCTATCTCAGTCGAGGAATTTAGGTCGGTAGATGAGGCCGTTGAGTTCTTCTGCGGCAACCTCGAACGTCTGGCCGTTTTTCACGCCGACCACACACATGGTGGTCGGCGGAGTGTGAGAAGCCCCTCAAACAGAAGCGTTATGCTTACATGCGCTATAAGCGTCGCCCGAACGATTTCACTGTTGCTGAATTTCGTTGAGTTAGGGCTAGGTTTCGGTATATTTCGAAGCATGCCCGCCGTTTTTCTTGTCGAGCATACGTGTCTTCACTTAACGGGAAGTCCCCTCTAGCAGAGGTGTGGAAGCGAGTCAAAAGGATTCGGGGCAAGTTCTCCAGGAGAATGGGACCGCAATCTCCGACTTCCCGTCCGTGGCGGAATCCTTCGCAACCGCTTTCTCCGCATTCTCTAGCCGGGTTGCTGCTCCGCCAGCATTCAATGCACGTCGTGATGTCGCGAAAGGCCACCGACTGGACTTTGCCTCCAGAGGCGGAGAACCCTTCAACGACAGGTTCACTCTGAGTGAGTTGCGTTCCGCTTTTACTTCGTGCGCGGACGCCGCCCATGGTCCAGACGTTGTCCCGTACGCCATGCTTCGACACCTAGGTGAGCGAGGCATGGCCTTTCTTTTAGATTTGTTCCACAGTATCTGGGTGGAGGATCTCGTCCCGGATTCCTGGCGAATCGCTACTGTGCTCTCCTTTCGCAAACCGGGAAGAGATCACTCTACTCCGGCCGGTTTCCGCCCAATCTCTCTAACCTCTTGTGAGGGCAAGTTGATGGAGAAATTGGTAAATGTTAGATTGGCCTTTTTCCTGGACAGCGGAGACCATCTGTCTTCTGCACAGTGCGTCTTTCGCAAGTTCCACTCCACGTCGGATGCTCTGCTCCGACTGGAAAATGCCGTCTGCGAGGCCTATGATACCGCATGGCGATACGGTATCTTGGAGATTCTCCACACGATGGGAGCGATAGGACGCCTCCCAATGTTTATATCTGAATTTTTGCGAGATCGTCGATTCCGCGTACGGGTTGGAGAAGTCCTCTCCGGCCCAATGGAGCAAGAAGAGGGTATCCTGCAGGGAAGTGTCCTCAGTGTCACACTCTTTCCCCTGAGCATCAACGGCATAGCCTCGGTGATGCCGGAAGATGTTCTCGCTACGCTCTACGTGGACGACCTTTCGATCTCTTTTGGCGCGGCCCAGATGCCAACTCTGGAGCGTCGACTCTAACAGGCATTAATTGAACTGCGGCTCTCACTATGCCGAAGTGCATAGGTTTCGGTTTTCCTTGGACTAGACTAAGGTGGTGCACCTCTGCCACCATCCATGGCTCCACCCTGACCCAGACTTGTTTCTTAATGGGGTACACCTGGAATTGGATGAATCGCACCGTTCCATTGATCTTGTTTTTGAGCGACTCCTCACCTGGGTGGCTCATTTTCGCAGCCTTAGGGTTTCTTGTACCCGCGCCATGGATATTCTCCGTTCCGTAACATTCAGCGCTGATAGGGCTACTGCCTTACTTTTTTATCGATCCTTTGTTCGTTCGAAGCTCGACTACAGATGCGAGTTTTATGCATCCACCCTCGAACGTGTATTGCGGAAGGTGGACTTGATCACACGGGCCTTCCGCACTTTCCCCATTGAGAACCTACTAGTCGATGCTGGGGAGATGCCACTCGCTCTACGCCGTGTACAGTGCATTATTCACCTGTACGCGCAAGCCCTGCATCCCTCTCAGTCGCCAACAGCTCTCACTTCATCCGCAGCTGATTTCGATGGTGCCTATGCCGCCGAGAGACGCCGGTCATACCCTAAGCACTTTGGGTTTAGCGCCAGGAAGCTCCTTCGAGAGCTAAGTATAGCTCTCGGGCCGGTGGCATCGCTGGTTCTTCCCAGGACGCCACCTTGGAGGGTACCACATTTGGCTATTTGTCGCCACTCCTCTGCTCCCAAAGCTTATACTGCGCCGGGAGTAATGCGTTCGACCTTTTGGAGCACACCTCGTGTCACGCTGGAATCGTGCCAGTGTATACGAATGACTCCCAAGTCCCAAGATGGGACTTGCCAAGGCGCTGCGTCTGTCTTCACGGCCGAGCTGGTGGCCGTGAAGACATCAGCTCGGCCGGGAAATTACGCGGCGGGCTCGGTTCGGAGACTGGATTATGATCTATAGCACTCACAAAGCGCCCTGAGTGCTCTCGGGGCATTGGAATCTCCGCATTCTCCAGTTTGTGATATCCCTGACGCCACGGTTTTGGCAAGCCGGGCGGATGTCGAGATTATCTTCTGCTGGGTTAATGGACATGTAGGAATTGCGGGGAATGAGCGCGCCAAAGAGTCTGTGACCGGACCATCGTTTCGCTCTTCCTCACACTGATTACATGGCAGGAATACGGGCAGCTCTTCAGGCTGCTTGGCAAAGAAGATGAGAGACGGTCGAGGGGAACTTAAAGTTGTGTGCCATTGCGCCGCGACTGTTCCCATGGACCTACCCCCCAATGCCGCCAAGGCTTCAGGTTGTTTTCTGTCGTCTCCAAATTGGGCACACTCGCGGGACGCATCGCCATTTGATGGAGCGCTCGCTAGCGCCTTACTGTGAAGACTGCGTGTCCCCCAGACTGTTCGGCACATTCTTGTTGAATGTTCCAGTCTGGGCGATCTCCGCGCACGTTACCTGTCCCTGTACCGGGATGGGCGGGGTCGCTACCGCCTCTCCCTTGAACTCAGGACGAGTTCGGGCACATTGACTGGTGGACTTGTTGACTTTTGGGGGGAGGCCGGCCTTCTTCCCTTTATTTAACTAGGTTTTGTCTTTTTGTTATTGTTGTTTTCTTTGTAAGTTGCACGCTCCTGCGCCGGGGGGAGGGGGACCTCCCCCCGACGCCGGAGCTTTCTTCCTGATTGTTGCCATCTTCCCTTTTTATCGTTGTTGTGTTTTCATATTCTTATTTTAAAGTAGCCTAGTGCTTGGCTGTCTTGATTCCGGCGACTTATGCCCAAGTGGGCAGTCGCCAGATAGGCTCCTAAAATTTTTAAAAAAAATTAGTGGCGTTGAATGGACCATCCCCACTATGTGAAACTGGTAGATGTGAAAGATTTGACATTATTTTTCTTTCAATGTCTCTCCCTATTCCTTAGAATTTGGATCTCATTTTACTTGTGCCTTCTTCCTGATTCCCACCCTCTACGTCCTTTCTCTTCTCGTTCTTTTCAGGCCTGATCGAGCGCTCCATGTACATCGGTGAATACGATTGGGGGAAAATTCGACACCCGCCCACTGATGTGAGAGCTTATGTTAAGGAAATTCTCCTTAACGTGTCCAGAGTTCATGCCGAGGTGAAGAACAGCTCTTTACGCGATTGTTTTCTAAGGCTTGTCACGCAACTCTTATTACGATTTAATTTGGTGATAGTTCACTGGACATACATGGTTCTTATTATGTGCGCCTACCAATGTTGGAGCGGTCTACCAGCGAGTATGAACTCATTAATTGGAGCCAAAGTTTAAGTGAGCTTCATATTTTTGGATTAGTTGTTTCTCTGACGCTTAGATCTTAGCATTGATGAAACCCATTCCTTTAACCTAACTTAGCTCAACTAATACACAATAAATTATTTGAATAATAATGTATACTGTCAAATTGATTTTGTATTTCCTTTTTTCATTTTTAAGACCACATACTATACCAGAAATATGATGGTAAATGCATACCATACCAGTACCTATTCAATGTTGGTTCCAATTTTAGGTTGTTAGTGTGTGGCCCGGTTTGGTTACTCCAATGATAAGTCGAGTGGTAGAAGTCATTGGCGAGGAGATGGCGCGTCTCATCACCTGCGTCCCGTCCTTTTCCCAAAATGGCGCCCTTCAGGCGCATATCGACCTCGCAGCCCTCAACTTGGCCTTCCACAGTTCGCTTTCATCCACTGCCGCGTATGTATTTGTCGGTGTTTCCATCATTAACCATCTATCAAACAAACGAGAACGCAAGCTAATATTTTTTTTCTTCCAGTGCATCTTTCCAAGAAGCGACGGACTCCTTGCCGAAACTCAGCAACGAAGCTAAAAGGTAAAATATGAAACAGATTTGGTTCACTTTGAGCTCTTCTCAATGCACTCAAGCCCCTAAAAACGTTAAGTATAAGCACGAGGTAGCCCAGGGTAGTCCGAAAGAATCCACGGGGAGCTGTACGCCATCGTGGAGACCTTGCGTCCGTTCTGTTTGCTTACTCCTTTCCACCGAATTCGTGCTGTCTACCGTTGCACTGCCCATTACTCTTACTCGAATCCTTTGATCCGTCTATCTTCATGAGCACCCAGCACAAGTTCCTAGATGTGTTCTCCCATGTTAGGATGCCTGGCAACGAAGCAACTGACCATGCTGTTCTCTCAACCTCCGCCCACCACTCCCAGTTCCCCTTCAATTTCGTGATCTTTATGTGGGGATCCCTAATGTACAATGGCTAGCTGCCCTGCAAACAGACTCACCAAACTTCACCACATTAAACTCCTCCTGGGTTACTGGGCCTCATGTTTCCATCGCTCGCCTGATTAAGAAGTGCTGGCCCGCCTCACGGTGTTTCTGAACTCACGGTTGAGGGGCTCCTGCCTTCTAGCTGCACGAGGGATCCGCCCTCACCTCTGTAAGGGTGATCAAGAGACTTGAATGTTCCGTTCCTATTTCCTGTTGTCTTGTGTAATCTTAATATTCAATATAATCTTCATTTATGTTCGCTTACTCCCCCATCTGCCTTCGTCTCCTTTTCTATCCGTTTTGGAGTCATTGGCCCTCCTAATATTCCACTCTGTATGCCACTTGCTCAATTCCTCCCCCCCCCCCGCCATTCAGAGACCGGATTGTGATCTATAACGACTCACTAAGCGCCCTGAGTGCTCCCGGGGCATTGGAATCTCCGCATCCCCTGGTTCACGATATCCGCGACGCCACGGTTTTGGCAAGCCGGGCGGATGTCGAGATTATCTTCTGCTGGGTTCCTGGAAATGTAGGAATTGCGGGGAATGAGCGCGCCAAAGAGTCCGCTAGGACCGGACGACCGCCGGACAAGTCTTTCTCTCTTCCTCACACCGACTACATGGCAGGAATACGGGCAGCTCTTCGGACTGCTTGGCAAAGAAGATGGGAGACGGTCGAAGGGAAATTAAAGTTGCGTGCCGTTGCGCCGCGACTGTTTCCATGGACCTATTCCCCAATGCCACGACGGCTTCAGGTTGCTTTCTGTCGTCTCGGAATCGGGTACACTCGTGTGACGCATCGCCATTTGGTGGAGCGCTCGCCTGGGCCCTATTGTGACGACTGCGTCGTCCCCCAGACTGTTCAGCACATTCTTGTCGAATGTCCCAGTCTGGGTGATCTTCGCGCACGTTACCTGTCCCGGTACCGGGATGGGCGGGGTCGCTACCGCCTGTCACTTGTACTTTGGACGAGTGCGTGCACCTTGACTGGTGGACTTGTAGACTTTTGGGGGGAGGCCGGCCTTCTCCTTTTTATTTAACTAATTTTGGGGGTTTTGTTTTTTTCCTTATAGGTCGCACGTTCCTGTGCCGGGGGAACCTTTCCCCTGACACAGGAGCTTGCTTTCTAATTGTTATCTTCCCTTCTTATCGTTGTTTTGTTTTCATATTTTTATTTTAAAGTAGCTTAGAGCTAGGCTGTGTGATTGCGGCAACTTATGCCCAATTGGGCAGTCGCCAGATAGCCTTCTAAAAAAAAAAAAAATTCCTCCGCACGCCCTTAATTTAACTGACTGGTGATGACCACCCTGCTTGCATTTGGACTGTTACCTTCCCTATTCTTCGGTGAAAGTAGGGTTTGGGCAACCATTATTTTTAGTAGGTCATGCCCAAAGGAAAGACCTCACTGGCCCTGGTTTACTCCGCGTAGGGCGATCTCCACGAAGCCTATACCGCAGTAAGGCTAATCTTACGCTAAGCCTTTTGGGTTTCTGGCATTCTAGGGTTCGATGTAGCTCGGACCAGTGGTGCCTCTAGTTTTTCTTTGTCCAGGAAGCCACCCTGGAGTGTACCATGTCTCATCATTTGTCGCCACGCCTCTGCTTCAAGCGTTTTGGCCTTCCTCACACCAATTACATGGCAGGAATCT
The DNA here is from genome assembly GCA_963969495.1 of Ceratothoa steindachneri. Lineage (NCBI taxonomy): Eukaryota > Metazoa > Arthropoda > Malacostraca > Isopoda > Cymothoidae > Ceratothoa > Ceratothoa steindachneri. Next base: position 119,878,306 of record OZ018318.1, on the reverse strand, counting down.
GGGCTGCTTGGCAAAGGAGATGGGAGACAGCCGAGGAGAATTTAAAGTTACGTGCCATTGCGCAAATTTCTGTCGTCTCCGAATTAGACACACTCGCGGAACGCACCGCCATTTGATGGAGCGCTCGCCGGTACCTTATTGCGACGACTGCGTTGTCCCCAGACTTTTCGTCACATTCTTGTTGAATGTTCCAGTCTGGGTGATCTTGTACTCGGGACGGGTTCGTGTACACCTACTTGCGGAATATACGACTTTTTGGAGGAGGTTGCCTTCCTCGACTTTATTTGAAACTTTGTTATAGGTCGCCAGGGGCGGCGAGCCTACCCCGACGCCCGCTCGTGCTTCCTTTTTGCTTTTCTGTTTTGTTTGTTTTTATTTATTGTCTTCTTTAGCTTGTTTCTTAGCCTTTGTTCTTGTTTTTTTTATCTATCATAGTATTGGCTTTAGTGTAATTACGGCGACTTATGCCCTGGTAGGCAGTCGCCAGATGAGCTCATTAAAAAAAAAGAGCATGTTTCTACATCGTCGGGAGAATTGTGTTCGAAATTCTGGGAGCACACGCCGTGTCACGTTGGAGCCGTCCCAGTGTATACGGATACCTCCAAATCCGAAGCGGGAATCAGCATTCATGCCATCTTCCCTTTGTTGAATCCGGCGGGGCTCTACCGAAGGTTGCGTCTGTGTTCACGGCCGAGCTGGTTGCAATACAACATTTGGTACTCAGGGTGTCTACTGCCCTTGAAATCCTTGAAAAGTCCTTGAATTTTATGAAAAAGGTAGATGGTCCTTAAATTAAAAAAATAAATCATTGAGTGATTGTTCAAATGATTTTTCAAATTCACTATTTATATAGTTCTTAATTTTTATTAGGAAAATAGTAATATTTAAGTTAATCTTCTCACTAATGTGAGTGAGCATATGTATGCTTTAGATGCATTGTATTATATATGGATGCTCGCTATACTTCTGTGACTGTCGCTTGGATACCTCGTTCTTGTTTTTTTGCACCGGTGAATTGATTTTGGTTATGCTTTGCTTATAACCCATTTTTCCCTTAAATACCTCACCTTCATCAATGTCCCATAATGTTTATTGCACTTTTTTAATTTAAAAAAAGAAAATAATGGCTAAAGTCCATCCTTGATTATTTTTTAAAAGTCCTTGAAAACCTTGAAAAGTCGTTGAATTCAAAATGACCAAACAAGTAGACACCTTGGTACAAGAAATTACGCGTTGTGCTCGGTTCTGAGACCGAACTGGTATATATAGCGACTCATAGCGTACTGAATGTCCTCTAAGCTTTGGAATCACCGCATCCCTAGTTCACACTGTCCATGACGCACGCTTCCTCTCAGCCCGGTAGAGGGCCCGTCTATTTGCCTTCCTGGCCTACCGTCCTGTCGGGACTCAGCGACCCGTCCGGCCTTAGCTTAGCCTCTTCTCCTTCTTTCTAACAGCCTGTATTTTTTAGCCTACTTTCTCACTTTCCCTACAACCTCTCCCACAACTTTCTCTGGTCGGCCTCTAATAACACAGGGTAGACACCAACCAGCTTTCTCTCACCCAACTATCCTGGATTGGGGATGAGGGAGGGGGAGGCAACGTTCCCTCACCCTTGATCTCCCCCTCCCTCTCTGGGATCTTTTCTTCAGGGGTTGTTCCCAGAGAGGCTCTGGCCTTCTCGTGGCGAGGGGGGTCAGCCCTGGGCCCCCTAGGGGACCCATGGTGCTGCCAACAAGACTTTTAACATACCCCTCTTTCTTTCCTCCTCTATTACGCTCTTCCACTGCCCTTTATTTCCCCCTCTTCCTTCACCTATCTAGTGGTCCATATCAATACCCGACCTCTGCTCGTTTAATGGATTGGTTCTGAATTGTTCTTTCATGAAGGTGAAAGAGGCTGGCCATCTCCACCGCCTTCGTCTACCGAATGCCGAAGGAGAAACCCATCGTTGGCCCCTTTTCTCCGTGCGTAGGAGAACTCGGGCAGCCTCTTAGGGTTATAAAGATGGTGTGGTGGATCCGTATCCATTCTCCAAGAGGACATACCGGACGTAACTGATTGTATAGTTGCAGTAGTGCCGGGCCCTTGTAGGCCTCCATGGTGGGGAGCCCCGAGGGAGAATGCGAAGTTTTTTTCTTTTTGCAATGGCTAACCATAAACCAAAAACCTCCCCTTCTCGTAAGGGTTCTCGTGCCAAACGTTCCTTAGCTTCCCTTTCAGCCTTTCCTCGCTCGTTGGACCCATATTCCAACGAAGTAGACCCAGATCTTGATTATCCTCGCTTTCTTGTCATGAATTCATCATCTGACATTCCACTTGCAAAAGTCGATGTGTTTGACGTCATTGAATCTTTTGAGTCCCGCTGGCGTGAACCCCGCCGGATGTGGTCAAGAGGAAGTGGTGATGTCGTAGTCGGGGTGTCATCCCACTCTCAACACAACCTTGTGCGAAATCTATCTTCGATAGCTGAAATTCCAATAACTGTCTCGCCCCATCCGCGTCAGAATTTCGTCAAAGGTGTCGTCCGTTCAAACGAACTAAAGGACTACGAGCCCACCCGCCTTCAGAGTAAGCTCAGTACCCAACGTGTCACACACGTACACAGGCTCTACTAAAGTTCCAACCGCCACACTGATTTTAACATTTGAACGACAAGAACTGCCGCAGTATATTAAAGCTGGATACCTTCGTGTCCCGGTAAGTCCCTACATTGAACTACCCAGACGCTGCTTCAATTGCAATCAATTTGGACATGTTGGCCGAGCTTGTCGGCACTCTCGCTCCTGCGTGAATTGTAGCTCTGACTACCATGGCCCCGAATGCACCAAAACGCCCCACTGTGCCAACTGCGGAGGTACCCACAGTGCCGCGTCGAAACTCTGCTCTATATTTTTATATGAAAAGGAAGTTCTCGCTTTGCGCGACTCCCTACGTCTAGATATAAGAGAGGCCCGCCAGCGTGCCCGAGCACAAACCTCGCCACTCGGCCGGCTCTTCTCTGACGTTTTACGTGATGCTGGACGAAACCGACCATCACGCGCGAGTTCCGACCAGCCTGAAGCACTTCACCCTAGATCTACTCGCAGCGTCGAAAATATTCAGAATATGCAGTCGAAGCATCGCTTTCATACCGAGATAATTAATGTAGCCCCCCTCTCTCCAGCAGCTCTAGCTGGAAGAGACGCTCAGGGTGAGACGCTTGAAGACATCAGGCGCTATTTGAAAGAATCCTCAACATCGAACAGTGAAGGTTCATCCACCCGGCCACGAGACTCAAAGCCCAGTGGTAAGAGAAAGGATTCCTCACCTGGGTCATCGACCACCAATAAGCGGGCAGCCTCTGGAGCCGACTCGGCCGAACCCCAAGAATCTCCAATGGACTCCTTCCCTATGGTTGAACATTCTCTGCCCTTAAGTCCGTCTCGCCCTTCACAGGACGTAGACCCCATCCTGATCCAAACGATGGCAGAAATACACCCAGCTCCACACACCTCGCTCAGATCACCTGTTCGTTCCGCTCACCCTTCAACCCAAGATCCGATGGAAGCAGTTGATAGTCCAACATCACCAACTGCGGCGGCTGGACCAACTCCTCAGACACCGAAAATACCCTCGACCCGTGAATCCGGATCTACCGGCCGAAAATTCCTTCTGGATCTTCCTTTTCCGCCAGGTTGCGAGCCAGAATTACAATCAAGGGTCTCTGTCGGTTCTCTCAAACCCACGAAAAAAAACCCAGTTACTGCTCCATCTAGGATCTCTCCCCCTGCAAAAGCAGGATCCTCAAAATCAGCTCTCCGTCTCACAAGCTCTTTGGGAAGAACCTCAAATACATTATCGGCCTCAAAAGAGAAAAAGATATCCACAGTGGTATCTAATCGTCACACATAATATCTTCCATTTTACAATGGAATTGTCAAGGAGTTCTTCCAAAGTGGGAAGAACTCAAAATTCTTTTGACGACTATCCACCCCGCTGTTATTTGTCTCCAGGAGAATAAACTGGGTATACGGCCCTTTCCGCTGGTACCCGGTTTTCTCACTTTTAACTCTATTGCTCCTGCTGGAAGCCCCTCTCATGGAGGGGTGTCAATCATGGTATCTTCATCCTACCATGTTTCTCTCATCTCCCTACATACTACCCTCCAAGCTGTTGCTGTGAGGGTTTTTCTTACTAAGCTTTTTACCGTTTGCTCTATTTACCTACTCCCTTGTTTATCATTGTCAAGATCCGACCTTTTAGAACTTATAGACCAGTTGCCCTCCCCATTCTTATTACTAGGAGATTTTAACGCTTGTCATCCATACTGGGGTGACATCACTCGAAATGCCAAAGACAGTGTTTTAGAGTCTCTTTTATTATCTGACCTTCTTTGTGTTTTAAATACTGGCGATTTTACCTCTTATCATGGCCAGACGGACTCTTTTAGCTGTGTTGACCTATCTGTTTGTTACCCTGATTGCTTCACCGAATTTCGATGGTCAATTCTTGACGATCTCCATGGGAGTGACCACTTCCCTATTGTCTTGTCGGCCCTTCAAGTTAGCCCTCATACAACCATGCCCCTTAAGTGGGACTTAGGTCATGCAGATTGGGAAGGTTTCCAAGAGGCGTCCTTCACAAACGCATCTTTGGGGACCTTCAATGGATTGGACGCGGCAGTAAAATACTTTACATCGACTATCTACAATGCAGCAACACAGACCATCCCACGGAGGCGACCTGTCACGGGCCGCTCAACCGTGCCCTGGTGGACTTCGACGTGTGCAACAGCTATCAAAAATTACAAGTTAGCCCATGCCCGATTCCGAAAGAATCCAACTTTGTGCAACAAGGTCGACCGAAACCGAGCTCGTGCGCTTCGCCAAAGAACCCTTCGTCAAGCTCCCTGAAATTCATGGCGCAGATACGTTTCATCAATTTCCTCTATGACACCTACTGCTAAGATCTGGAAGAGGATTAATAAGATCAGGGGCCGTTATGCTAATCATCATACCCCCACACTCAACTTAGACGGTTCCTTGGAGAATGACGGCCTTGCGGTCAGCAATGCTTTTGCTGACCATTTCCGCGCCGTCAGCAGTGTCAGCCGCTACGATAAGGCTTTTCAATCCTACAATTCAAAGGAAGAATGTCATTCTCTCAACTTTACAACAAAATCTAACCTTCCGTATAACGCTCTATTCAGCATCTATGAGCTGCAAAGCGCTTTGTTCCTTTGCAGATCTACTTCCCCTGGCCTTGATGAGATCCATTTCGACATGATTCGGCACCTACATCCACACTCTACTCTCTTCCTGCTTGATTTGTACAACCTTATATGGGTGAAGGGTTTTTACCCGTCATTATGGCGCATTGGGATCATCCTTCCCTTTGTCAAACCGGGCAGGGACGGGTTGAATGCAGATCTCTATCGCCCTATAGCTCTCACCAGCTGTTTGAGTAAGTTGCTGGAAAAAATGATATTGGAGCGCCTAAACTGGTTCCTAGAAGCCATCACCTTCTCTCCCCATTTCAATGTGGCTTCCGCAAAGGTCATAGTACCCTTGACGTACTAGTACGTTTCGAGGGATCAGTCCGGAAAGCTTTCTCATTAAAGCACCGAGTCCTAGCCATATTTTTCGATATTGAGAAAGCCTACGACACAACATGGAGATACGGCATCTTGAAGCAGTTATACATCTGGGGGATGAGAGGCCTTTTACCTTCACTTATTCAAAGTTTTTTAGCATCTCGATCCTTCAAGGTACGTGTTGGAGACGCATACTCTGACCTGCAACCCCAAGAGGAGGCAGTTCCTCAGGGCAGTGTTTTAAGTGTCTTATGTTTTATAATTGCCATCAATGATATTATTTCGTCTCTCCCATAAGGTGTATCGGCAACTCTGTTTGTCGATGATTTAGCACTATACTGTTCCTCACCTCGCCTTTCATCAGCAGCGCGTCAGCTACAACTGGCGGTCGATGCTGTATCCAAAAGAGCAAAACTTAAGGGATTCCGCTTTTCCACGACCAAAACCAATGCAATGTATTTTCACCGAGGCAGAGGGGTTTTTGTTCCGCCATCTATATCCCTACAAGGCGAAGATATAGAGTTTGTCTCCGAGTTTCGGTTCCTTGGCCTAACTCTCGATCCAAAGTTATCCTGGTTACCACACCTACGCCGACTTCGAACAGGCTGTCTGCGGGCTCTAGACATTTTGAAAGTCCTCTCACACACTTCGTGGGGCAGTGACCGACAAACATTGTGGACATTATACACAGCCCTCGTTCCATCCAAACTGGATTATGGCTGTCAAATTTACTCATCGGTTTTCCCTTCAGCCCTTAAAATGCTGAACCCCATTCGAAATCTTGGAGTTCGCCTTTCTAGTGGAGCCTTCCGTACTTCTCCTGTCAACAGCCTTAACTGCGAGAGTGGGGTACTCCCTTTGCCCTACCATAGACTTCAAATCTGCATGCGATACCTCTGCCGAGTACAGCAAGCCCCTGTATCAGAGGTCTACAGATGCCTGTATGCTGCCGAATCAACGGCGGCATATGATAAGTTGCCATCTTTACCCCGCCCTTTGAACCTTCGCATAGGAGATCATCTCTCTAACCTGGGTGCTCCAAGGGTCCTTACCCTTCCATCCTTACTGAACCCTAGGTGGCGTGCTCCTCTTCCCACAGTATGTACCAACATGTGGAGCCTGGAGAAGTCCTCCATGGACCCTCGCATCATTAAAAGCCTGTTCTTAGAGCATTCGATCTCCCACAAACAATGTTGCCCACTATAAACGGATGGCTCTAAGTCGGACGGTGGCGTGGTCACCGCAGCCATCTACCCAGGAGGAGAATTCCTAACTCTATCTTTGCCACCAGCAGCATCCATTTTTACCGCTGAACTTTCAGCAATCCTTTTAGCCTTTAGACTCATCCAAATTTTACCTTTTAGTGATTTTGTCATTTTTTCCGACTCAAGGAGTGTCTTACAGTCAATTAGATCTTTAAATGCGTCCCATCCCCTGGTCACAGAAATTTGCAACTGGCTGATCCAAAATGCATCCCGATATAGAATTATTTTTTGCTGGGTCCCTGGGCATGTGGGGGTACTGAGCAACGAGAAGGCTGATCGGCTGGCCCGCTCAGCACATTCTGTGTCCCCTGAGAACTCGGCTCTGCCTTTTAGGGACTACTTTCCTTCAATAAGAGAGTATATTTTTCAACTGTGGCAGAATGAACTGGATGACTGTTCATCATCCAAACTATACAAAATTAAAAATTCTATTCGCTCTTGGCCCTCGAGTCGTCATAGAATGCGGTCGTTGGAGGTGGCCCTTTGCCGAGTTCGCATTGGCCACACGAGACTTACTCACGGCCATCTTGTTTCGGGTGATGCCCATATCAGCCCTTGCTGTCGTTTTTGCGGTGGGGACCAATCGGTTGCCCACCTTTTATTGGATTGTAGCCATTTTACCATTCTCCGGTTGTCCTGTTTCCCGACCCTTTTAACTATCCCTCAACACACCCGTCTTCGATTCATATTGGCGGAGGAATCTTTTAACCCGTCGTTTTTTAAATTTTTGTCACAAAGTGGTCTCCTCCACCTTTTATAGATGATATTTCTCGTTTCACCCTAGCGGCCATATAGAATCCACTTGGATTGGGCAGCAACCCACCGGTAACTTATCTTAAATCTCTTACCAGCATTAAGTCATGAGCTTTCCCCATCTTCAATAATCTGTGCGTAATCAATCATTTGGGCTTAATTTGATCAAAAGCCTCTCATATGAGCTTTTGAGATTGGGGCTGGGTAGTTTTGTGCCGCCACACATCATTGAGAGTAATGTGCTTATGTCAGGAAGAAACTACTATAATTATAAAGAGTACTGCTAGTAATGGTATTGATTTTCTTTTTCACAGAACCAAAGAAAATGTGTTGAGTTCTTTCCACGCCAAGACAAGGTTTCTTCTTGCTTGTTTTCTCGATTTGGGTGTACTGCAAGATAACTTCCAACCTGTAACTATTATTTAAAGAAGATTGATATATATTCAATAAAGGTTATTTTTTTTTAAACTGAAGTACGATTGTGAATAGTAAAGACTTGTCAGAGATGATGTTACAAGTGGAGATAAACGAGGATTTCACCTTACATCCACATCTGACATTTAATTTCAAGGTTTGAATCGAAACCAAAAAAAAAAGTTGCAGCCGATCCCTTGGACAATCACAAAACTTGATGGTCCATCTAGTTTTGATATTCGTAAAATCACTTGTAGTTGGTTATTTTCACTTTCGTCATGGCCTCATATTGGAATTCACAGTATTGTTTCTCAAGAGGAACAAGAGTAAGTGGAAGGTGAACCTGGCACTTTTAAATTGTAGGCCAATTTTATCCCTGAGCTAATATGCCCGTACTTTGGTCAGGATTCTCCTAGGCCAGCTGTCTCGAACACCTCCACCCACCAGACAGGTTTCTCCCGAAGAACCAGCGCAGCATCCCATGTATGTAGATTTTGCCTACGGTACGCGAGGATTAGCCAGGACATGATTGTGCCTGGTTTTCGGAGGCAGGATATACAGATGTCATTTTGGGTCAAGACGGTCTGGTTGAGAGGTGTTTAGTTTTGGTTGATGCCCAAATCGAAGCTTCGCTCGAGGGACTTTTCTCCTGATGTTCGGAATGGGTTTGGACTAAGAAAGATTGGATTGCGTGCTGTGTGAGAGATGGGGCCCTGGTTTTGGGGTTGTAGGATCCCTAAAAGCAGTGGTATTATTACTTTCGGAGCCAACGATAGCTCTGCCAGCACCCCCCATCCCAAGAAAAAATATATATATACATATAATCCTCATTTTGAACTATATCGCTATGAAAGACCACCTCACTGGACCTTACTTACCATTCGCATTTTCTGAATATTAGCTACTCTTATGAACAATAGCTGATACGTATCTCTATTTCTGATTTTGTTGTATATAAATGATGTGAGTTCAAAATATGGTTGTCTTCAATTGCATTTATTGATAAAATAAAAGAAAAAGTGAGAGGTAGTGCGGCAAAACTTATGAGAAAAGCTCATTTGGTTGGTACCTTGACTCAACCAAACTAATATGAGCGAGACAAGAGTGCTTACTGACCAGTTCGCGCGCGGCCTTGGCTAAGCGTTCCTATCCCCCTGCGCTTGTCGGAAAAGGTGACTAAGCTTGTTGTTATTGCTCTCTGGCCGACACCCCGAGTAAGGATATAGCCTGTACCTGGTTTTCTCACAGAACCATCGAGGAGTATATATTCTGTTGGTGTGTGTGTGCAGTGGTCATCCATTGTTTAATTGTATGGGGTCCGGTGTTGCATTCTGGACAGGCATCCGCGGTGGCCACTTTCAGCCTTTTTTGATAATTTATCAGGATAAATTGTGTTGTTTTATGTGGCAGTAGATGTTCTTCCATGTAGTATAGTGGGTTTGTGGAGCCTGCGACTAGTATTTGTGTGCCTCCTGTCAAGATGATCCATGATGCTGAGGGCTTTGGTTTCAGTATAGGTGCCATGTGGGTGTTGTAGCTGTGCAACCTGTTTTGGTGCTTTGCTTTGTATGGTCTGAAGAGTATGGAGGAATCTTTGAGAGAGGTTAGGAACACAAGAAGTGCTTGCACAGTCCATTAATGCGAGTATAAATTGTTTATAAACTTTGGCTGTGGTTCTTAGTTTTGCCCTTTTGTGCGTGCGATGGATTTGAGGGCTTTAAGTCTTGGTGGATTATTTTTTTTTGTGACGTGCGAATGTCATTGACGTGCTGTATGTTATGCCATGTATTGTGGGTGTGATTTTGATGTATTGTTTATTGTTGGTCGAGGCATGCACTGGTGTTCCCATGTATCCCTGGTGAAGATGATAACTGTGCACTTGTTTTTAGTGTTTTAGTCTGGTGAACCAGGTGTGTAAACGTAGGGATGGAGGAGACGAGTAGTTGTGCCATTGCTTCGGTGCGTGCATGTGAGAGTTGTATGCGTATGAAGCCCTGCGAATCTGGGTTGTGGATATGTCATGCATGTATAAGTTAGAGTGTGGGGGGGGACAGCGATCTTTGCGTGTTATGCACGTTGGTGTTTTTTCTTTAGCGAGGTTGTAGCGCTTGATGCCATCGAAAGCTATGCTGTCTAGAGTTATAAAGTATGTTGTGCGGTTGTGATTGGTCGATGTCATCAGTGATTCTTTGTGTGAGGTCTGTAAGACGTGTTTTGTAGGTGATAATGGAATGTGTGAAGGGCTCTGGTTTAGAATACGGCGCTTGAGGATTTTGTATCTGGTACAGAGGGAGTGATGGGACAGTGTGAGTAAGGTAGTGTAAGATGTTTGGTTTAAAGGATGGAATGTAATGATTCTACCATTCTTCCAGATGCATTGTGTGAGTAGCTGTAGTTTGTAATGTTTGTGAGCGCTTGTATCCTATGTGGTCCACGAGGCTAGCGAGTGCTCCGTTCTCTTATTTTGTTTGTAGCTTGTATTAGGCGATCGTCTTGGAATGCGGCACTCGCGGGATGCATCGCCACTTGATGGAGCGCTTCCCTCCACCTTACTGCGTGGTCCCTGGAGTGTATGGCACAGTCTTGTCGAATGTGCCACTCTCGGGAACCTTCGCGCACCTTACCTGGCCCGGTACCGGGACGAGTGGGGTCGTTATCGCTTATGCCTGATTGTGACACAATGGAATTTCTTGAAGAGACGGATCTCTATTGTATATAGCGGTTTGGTGTATGATCTGCCCTCGCTCTAGCACCTAATCCTCTTTTTCTAGTGGTTTAGTCTAGTTTTTTTTAATATTTAGCCTAGCAAATTAAGAGTTATAAAAGGTAATTTCGGTGTCTATCTCCTTGCTGGTAGTCGCCAGATGAGTAATTATAAAAAAATGTATTAGGTGAATTGTGTGTCAAGTGTATTAAGTTTTTGTTTATCGCGTTCTCTCGTGAGGCCTTGAATTTTTTGTGTGAAATTGGTGATCAGACAGGAATCTTCGTCGCCCCGGATGATGAGGATTCGTTCCGCGTCGTGTATGTTGATACAAATACTACCCATCGCACGATTCCTTGGAACGTGTCTAAGAGTGTGTGTGTTGTGTTGTGAAGAGGATATAGGAAAGACAGCGGCGTTGCGATGATCTGTCCATCACAAGGGACACCATTACGTGCGATAACGTTTGTGTCACCTCGCTTGGGATTGAATCTGGTACATCTTAGTTATCAAACCAACGCCTTGTCCACGAGGCTTGAGAGAGCTCGTGTTTTTGTTGTTTTTTTTATGATTGGTAGATGGTCAGATCTTAATGATTTGACCACTGGTCTGGATGTTTTGGGCCGATGGGTGGTAAAGGGCTTGATGAGGGATGAGTATGAAACTGAGGGTTGTTCAAAAGTATCAGGTTGTCTGTCTGCGACTCGATGTCATGCTCTCTCTATCGGGGTGGCTGAGACATCAGGATAGCGTCTATGCGTTGAAATCGTCACCCAGGATATTTGGTTGGATTTTGAGTTGGGGGTGAAAGAAATTTGCTGGAACATTGGGGGAGGTTTGAGGTGAGATATATAAGTATTCATGATGGTTGTAGGGGGTTTTTGCCTGTGCGGACTTTGATTGCAGTTATGTGCTTGTAATGACCTGATATATTATCCAACCCTGCAGAAGCGTAACCAAGAGGATGAAAAACGTAGATGATGATCATCCAATCCATGTAGATATACGACCTACTTAAAACAAACTGTAGGCACAACAACAGTACCCTACCTGTTCCTGTACATATTTTACTCTATTTACTATCACTATTATCGTAACACTTATTACCCCCATCTGCCACGTTACATCATCAAGGTGATTGTTGTTCACGGTCTAACTATAATTGATAACCTCGATATTACATTGGCGACGAGGATAAAGGATCTGTGCAATGTCTATTGTTGGTAGATTATTGCGGTGCCCTATTCGTATTTTTGTGTGGAAATTTATAGTTTGATGGGTTATTTTTGCAATTAAATGTCATATAGGTTCTATTGATAGTTTCGATGCTAGTCTAAGAGTTAAACTCTATTTTCTTGCTAACTCTAACCCTGAGGAGAAGGTACCAGCGTTTCTTTGGTGGAACCTAAGGTTTTTGGCTTAGTTAAGGCTCTGTTATCTGCAAAGGAGCCAGGGATTGTAAATATCCTGATATTAAGGTGTTGAAGGAACATTACAAACCCAAGTTAACTGTGATTTAGGAAAGATTTAAACTATTCAAGGAATAAAAAAGTCTAATGAAACTATTGCGAATTTTGTTGCTGGAATTAACGCACTGGCTCACGCGTGAGTTTGGTGACTAGTTAACAGATATGCCAGGAGAGTTTTTAACTTAGTCTTTGCCGTTGGCAGCTTCTATTTTGACCGCTGAACTCAGCATTATTTTATCTTTTGGACTGATTTAAATTTTAACTTTTAAAGATCTCATAATTCTCTCTGATTCTAGCCACAGAAATATGTAACTTCCTGGTCCACAATGCGTCCCGATATCGAGTTATATTTTGTTGGGTCCCCGTTCATGTAGGGGTTCTGGGCAACGAGAGGGATGATCAACTGGCCCGTTCAACTCTGTGTCCCCAGATAACTGCATTGCCTTGTCGAGATTTCTTTCTCTCTATAAGAGAATATATTTTTCAGCTGCAGCAGGACGAATGGGATGGATATTCACCATTTAAATTATATAAAATCAAAAAGTCTTTAGAGACTACGGTCCTTAGAGGTGGCCCTTTGCCACGTTTGCATCGGCCACACAAGACTTACACACGGTCATCTTGTTGCGGCTGATGCTCGAATCAGCCCTTGCTGCTGTTTTTGTGGTGGGGACCAAGCGGTTGCCCATCTTCTACTAGAATGCCCTCATTTTCCCTCCGGTCATTGTTTCCCCGACCCTTTTTACTATCCCTCGCCTGTCCCGCCTTTGTTTCATTCTGGCAGAGGAATCTTTTAAATCTTCATTTTTTTTTTTATCACATTGTGGCCTACCTCTTTTATAACTAATTTGCTTCTTTTTATTTCCGCTGCCACTTAGAATCTACTTGGATTGGGCAGCTGCCCAACTGGTATTTTACCTTAAACCCGTTTTGGAATTTTCCCTGCACCTCGAATTTAACCCCACTTCTGACAAAGTTGAAGTTATTGCAGATCGCCACTGCTCTTACTAATATAACGGCTAAAGTTACTTAAGCTTGCTCAACTTTTATACGGGATATATTCCTAAGGAAGCATCAATGCTGGAGCCTCTTAACAGCTCATTTTACTTTAAGGAATTTCATTTCTATTTGTGGGGTCAGCACAATTTTACATTGGTGACAGACCATAAACTGCTTCTTGGTTTATTTTCTTATAGAAAATATATCCTTACTATGGCTCATGGCTCTGGAAACTTAATAGGTACTGCTGATCCTCTAAACCATTTACCTAGTACTGACAATTCTTCAGTTCCAGTTGAGTGGTCTATGCTGGCGAATTTTCTAGACTGTTCACCAGTTACTAATGTCTCGTGAATTGCACACGTTCAGATGCGGTTCTTTCTAGAGTACACAAGTTATGAAACGAATGGCCAGCCTCAACTATAAGGGATCCCGGAATTGCTCTTTATGTACGGAGGAGGGATAAGTTGTCCATTCAGCCGGGTATAGTCATGTGGGGCAGTTGAGTAGTCATTCTTCTTAAATTAAGGAATGCTCTTTTGCATGAACTACATGCTAATGTGGGTTCTTCTCGCATGAAGGAATTAGCTCGAGGGTAGTTTTGTTGGCCTAATTACATCCTTGGGAGTGACCCCAGTCGCCATAGCACAGGTTGCATGTTGATTATTCTGGGCCAGTAGATGGGAAGCATTCTCTCATCATAGTGGATGCTCACTTTAAATGTGCGATATTTACTCTACATCAGGTCCAAATACTAGAGAAAATAAAGTTTCTTAGACATTCGTTCGCTATTTGATTTGTCAATTTCAGTTGTTTCTGACAATGGTCCTTGTTTTACTTGAGCTGTCTAAGGAATTGGTCACAAGTTGTAGTATTCATCACATTACTACGTCTCAGACCTTAGAGAAAGCTCTGTACATATAGGGGAAGGGGGGATCCTTAATATCCCCTTTCGTTTATCTATCAATATTATACTTCATCTTGAGATTTTCTATATTCGTAATCTATTTATTTCTTCTTGACTGAAGATGCCCCTTGAAAATATTTTGTCTTCCAATTATCCGACTCTTGGTATTCTTGTTGGCGGAGATTCCTTCTTCTTTAAGTTGGCTGGGTTAGTTCTTGATCTTCGTTTTCTTTTCTTTCTTGATGCATCTTCCAATTAACTTGATGACGTGATGATTTCTTCTTAATTCTTGATCACGTGATGATTTCTTTTTGATGCTTGATGATTTGATGAGTTGAGATGAGTTAGCCCTTGAAGTTATTTTTCCTTGAGTTCCGTTTTCTTCTGGAGGCGATCCATTTATCTTGCGTCTTCTTGAGTTGTCCTTAAAGCGTTTTCCGTGGTCTCCGTTATCTTCGTGAATTTTCTTCGTAAAAATTGTGGACTTGAGGATCGATCGCGGGTCTTTGAATCCAAAGGCCAGCACTCTGCCGCCATGCATATGAGTCCGTTCTGACTTGGTAATTTAATGGGTTATTTATATTCTCGCGTTGGAAGGAATTTTCTCTCTGATACATCTTCGCACCCTACACATCTTCGGAACCTTAGGGCGACTATAGATAGGTTCCTGTTTAACTATCGACTGACACCACACTACTACTGGAGTTTCCCTAGCTGAGTTGGTTTGGTCAACGCTTTCGGTCTCGATTAAATTTGCTGTAGCCTACAGAATTATTTGCTAGAATGGCCCATAGGCAGGAATGTCAGAAGATTCGTCACTCAGTTTGTTAGAAACATCGCTGCTACTATCATCTTCAGTGATCAGGAACTATACTCTTGGTAGTTCTAAGTGGATACCTGCTATGGTAGAGAAGTAGACTGGGCCTTTATCTTATTGCTGGTGTACTTACAGGAAATCTAAAATGGTAATTCTTAGATTCACAAGGGTTCCTGTTCGTCCTATTTTTACCATCTACGCCTATCCTTCAGCTAATGTACACAAGTTTCCTAGAGTGAGGAAACCTAAAGATAGGTTGAATTTATAAATTTTGTTCAATGATAGAGAGATGTAATGACGTGATCTACCCCGTAAGGGGCGCGTCGATTTGCCATCCTGGCCGCCGTGCTGACGGGACTCAGCACCCCGTCCGACCCCAGCTTAGCCTCTTCTTCCTTCAAAACACTTGTTTCCTCGCTTTTCATACAACCTATCCCACAACTTTCTCTGGTCAGCCTCTAATTTCACAGGGTAGATGCTGACCTTCTTCTCAGCCAACCATCCCGGATCGGGGCTGAGGGGGAAGGGGACAACGTTCCCTAACCCCTGAGCCCCGGTTGGCGATGGGTTTTTTTTGACAACCTGCTTCATCCCGACCCATACCTTCCTCACTTCCCTTTTCCTTTGCTATTAACACTCTATCAATTTTACGCCGCGTTCAATGTAGAGCCGTCATGCCGATGGACTGCCAGGCCACCAGGCAGGAGGGGTGGTCCTGAATGGCAGTACCTGGCTCTGCTCGGCCTGTAAGCACCTCTTGCAGTGCGGGCAACTGCGAGAGGTGATGCCAACCGCTCCCCATCGAAGCGGCTCGGTAGGGCAAACCCATTCGGTCGCTTGCCTCAAAAGACCTGCTGGCAAGAATATTAAACCTTGCCGCGGTCAAGGCCTGTGCCTTCCCACACAAGACTAGTGACGCTGCCAAGGGGACCTATGATGTCCTGGGAGGGGATGGCCAACTGAAGTCCCATCCTGTGATAGACATGGTCCTTGAGGAAACCAAGCCTCAGACGGTAGGGCCTTCCATGGGGGAGAATAAGGGCTCGGCGCCAAGCACCGAACCCGAATCCACCACTATGCAAGGTGCTCCTCAAATGGCTGGGGTCTCCTCCAACCGGTGCCCCTGCGACCACCAGGACGTTCGCAATTTTGGAGAACGACCTGGCTGAGGCTGGTCCATCTGGCCTAGGGGCTTCTGCCGGCGGAGGTGAGAAGCGGGTTCATTCCCCGCCCTCCTCTCCTAAAAAGAAGAAAAAGACACGGGGCTGCGGGGACGGATGGATCTGCTGCCACTTTGGTAGGCGACGAAGCCAAGATCGGCACATCCGGCCCACCGGGTCCGGAACCGCCGACTAAGCCCAAAAGTGCACAGGGTGGAGCCTCAATAACGTCGGGGCCCCTGATTCAGAGGTTACCGTGCGTTTACGAGCCCACTGGCTTAAACGCTTCCTCGTTATTCGCTCCACTGATGGCACCATGCTAGCCAAGGGCAACATGATCAATCAGAGGAGAGGATTAGCTAGTGCAATTGGTAGATAGCCGAAGGTGACTCGTTTCTCGGACGGCAGCCTTCTGTCGAATGCGGTGAATCCCGCCGAGGTGGCCAAGATAAGTGCTCTTCAGACACTTCATGGCACCCCGGTGAGTGTTACGCCGCACTCTACCATGAACTTTGTGAAAGTAGAAGTTTATGCGAGGGAACTCGTTGACTACTCCATTGAGGACATCACCTTAGAGCTGGCCGACCAAGGGGCGGTCAAGGTCGAACGTGTGATGAGAAAACAGGGAGGGGCCTCGAGACCCACCCCTACACTCTTCGTCACGTTCGACTGTGACAAGCTCCCTCAGTCGGTGGGTGCCGGTTGGTACCGCTACCGCGTTAAGGCATTCGTGCCACTGCCGCGGCGGTGCTATTACTGTCACCGCTTCGGCCATACGAATCGTTCTTGTAGACGTGCAAAGTCGGAGTCACCCGAAGTCTGTGTAAATTTCTCCAAGGCCGCACACGATAAGTCCAAATCGTGTGTGGCCAAGTGTGTCAATTGCGAAGAGCCGCATCCCGCTTCGAAGCAATGTGGTGCATATCATCTCAAGAAAGAAATCCTGGCCGTTCAGGCCCAGGATCGACTCTCATTCCGCGAGGCTAAGGACTTGGTCCTGGCGCGCCCGTCTCTTCCTGGGACGTCATATGCCTCATTAGTTAGAAAGGCACCCTCTGCTCCTGGCCCATCCAGGTCAACGAGCACGGTTGTTTCCGCGCCCATTCGGAGCCCTTCTGCGGGCTTTACTCAACCCGGGTGCTCCCAGGGTAAAGCTGGCGGCAAAAAGGGTTCATACCCAGCCCCGGATAAAACCTGGGCTCCCTCCTCTTGCCCCAGCGTGACCGTTTCCCGTAAGGCGAAACGGCCACGTGCGTCCACCGAGTCGTTAGACTCACAGGAGGCAACACCCCTGCAGTTGGTCGCCAGGCCATTTTCCCGGGTTCCTAAAGCTGTCCCCCGAAAGGAGGACAGTAACAAAGGAGCTTCGGCTCCTTTGCCCACGCCTAGTGGTTGACCGAGTGGCTCGGAGACGGTGGTTCCTCGAAAAGCGCGCCTCTTCCCCTGCCTCTCAAGCGTCAACGCCCGCCTAAGGTTTCGAGGGGGAGGAAGAAAAAGACGCATGGCAAGCTCAAGCTCCGCCAATAAGTCCTCGACGGCGACAGCGCCTTCAGCGCTTTGTCCGGCGAAGAGCGCCCGGAGTTCTGCCTCCAGGAACCGTACGGCTATTTCCGTGAGGGTCTTCTGTTCGAGGAGGGACCCGCGTGTCCTCCGAGCAAGGCCTGGAAGGCATATTCCTTGAATGGAATTGCCGTGGACTCCGGGCCAACTGGGGGTAGCTGCGGAGGATCGTCTCGCGCCGTTCCCCGTTAGCTATTTTTTTGCAGGAGACCATTCCAGGCGCGTGCCCCCTGCCCGCCCTCCCGGGGCAAAAGGGTCTTGCGACGCTACCACCACGAAATGGCCGGGGTGGGGGATGCGCGGTTCACACCTGGCATGATGTCTCTGTTCTTGCTTTCTCTTTAGATACCTCCTTTCAGGCAGTGGCTGTGCAGCTGCACCTGAAAAGGAGGTATACCTGCATTTCTGCCTTCATTCCACCCTCAGCTGACTTCGACGCGGGGGACTTCCCCCGCGCCGTGGCACTGTTGCTGAGGCCCTTTGTCTTGCTTTGAGATCTGAATGGCAGGCATCTTCTCTAGAAAGATTACTCAATAAATCCCAGGGGACAAGTCCTTGCCGATCTGATCGAAGAGCTTGAGATGGGTGTCCTAAACGTGGATGAGTTTACGCATCACTGTCCGAGAACCACTTCATTTTCTTGCCTTGACCTATCTTTGTGCTCTTCGGATGCACAGCCTGATTTTGATTGTGGGGTGGTCGATGACCTCTATAATAGTGATCACTTTTCCATTAAAATATCGTTTTCAGGGCAACTGCCGCCTGAGAGCCTACCTCGGTGGTGCTTGGCGCCGGCGCGGTGGCCTGCATTTTCAGGAAATGACTCAATTCTCTATATCAGTCGAGGAGTTTAAGTCGGTTAATGAGGCCGTTGAGTTCTTATCCGGTAACCTAATCCCCGCGGGCCTCAGTACTATTCCCAGATCATCTGGCTTTTTTGCACGCCGACCAATCCCGTGGTGGTCGGCCGAGTATGAGACGGCCCTCAAACAGAAGCGTTATGCCTACATGCGCTATAAGCGCCGCCCGAACGATTTTACTGTCGCTGAACTTCGTCGGGCTAGGGCTAGGTTCCGGTATATTTCGAAGCACGCCCGCCGCTCTTCTTGGCGGGCATACGTGTCTTCACTTAACGGGAAGACCCCTTTAGCTGAGGTGTGGAAGCGAGTAAAAAGGATTCGGGGCAAGTTCTCGCAGGACCCCCTCTCCTCCTCCAGGAGAATGGGACCGCAATCCCGGACCCCGCGTCCGTGGCGAAATCCTTAGCGACCGCTTTCTCCGCATTCTCTTGCCGTGATGCTGCTCCGCCAGCATTCAATGCACGTCCTCATGTCGCGCAAGGCCGCCGGCTGGACTTTTCCTCCAGAGGCGGAGAACCCTTCAACGAAGAGTTTACTGTGAGTGAGTTTCGTTCCGCTCTTGCTTCGTGCGCGGACACCGCCCATGGTCCGGTCGATGTCTCGTACGCCATTCTTCGACACCTAGGTGATCGAGGCATGGCCTTTCTGTTAGATTTGTTCAACAAGATCTTGGTGGAGGGTCTCCTCCCAGATTCCTGACGAATCGCTACTGTACTCGCCTTTCGCAAACCGGGGAGAGATCACTCTGCTCCGACCGGTTTCCGCCCAATCTCTCTAACCTCTTGCGTGCGAGAGTTGATGGATTTTTTTTTTTTTTTAAGAGCTAATCTGGCGGCTGCCTAATTGGGCATTAGTCGCCGTATTAAAACTGGCCTAGTTCTAGGCTACTTTAAAATAAAATTAAAGAGAAAAAAAAAACCTAAAAGGGGGAAAGGAAGCAAGCTGGTGCGTCGGGAAGAGGTCCCCCCGGCGAAGGAGCGTGCAACTAAAGGAAAAAAAAACAAACAACCTTGCTTAAATAATAGGGAGAAGGCCGGCCTTCCCCAAGAATTCAACAAGTCCACAAGTCAATGTGCACGAATCTGAACCGAGCACAAGGGACAGGCGGTAGCGACCCCGCCCATCCCGGTACTGGGACAGGTATCGTGCGCGAAGATCACCCAGACTGGGACATTCGACAAGAATGTGCCGAACAGTCTGGGGGACGACGCAGTCGTTTCAATAGGGCGCAGGCGAGCGCTCCATCAAATAGCGATGCGTCACACGAGTGTGTCCGATTCGGAGACGATAGAAAGCAACCTGAAGCCGCCGCGGCATTGGGGGATAGGTCCATGGGAACAGTCGCGGTGCAATAGCACGCAACTTTAAGTTCCCTTCGACCGTCTCCCATCTTCTTTGCCTAGCAGTCCGAAGAGCTGTTCGTATTCCTGCCATGTAGTCGGTGTGAGGAAGAGCGAAACGCTGGTCCGGTCGCAGAGTCCTCGCGGACTCTTTGGCGCCCTCATCGGCGCGCTCATTCCCCGCAATTCCTACATGTCCAGGAACCCAGCAGAAGATAATCTCGACATCTGCCCGGCTCGCCAAAACCGTGGCGTCACGGATATCGCGAACCAGGGGATGCGGAGATTCCAATGCCCCGAGAGCACTCAGGGCACTTTGTGAGTCACTATAGATCACAATCCGGTCTCCGAACCGGGCACGTCGCGTAATCTCCCGTACCGAGTGGTGTATTGCCACCAGCTCGGCCGTGAAGACAGACGCAGCGCCTGGTAGAGCTCCGCTGACTTCAAACAGAGGGGATACGGCGTGGAAGCCGACCCCCTCTTGGGACTTGGAGCCATCCGTATGCACTGGCACGGTTCCAGCATGACACGATGTGTGCTCCAAAAAGGTCGAACGCAATACTCCCGGCGCAGTACAAACTTTGGGAGCAGAGGCGTGGCGACAAATAGCCAAATGTGGTACCCTCCAGGGTGGTGTCCTGGGCAGAACCAGGGGCGCCACCAGCCCGAGAGCTATATCTAGCTCTCGAAGGAGTTTCCTAGCCCTAAACCCAAAAGGCTTAGGGTATGACTGGCGTCTCTCGGCGGCATAGGCACCATCGAGATCAGCTGCGGATGCAGTGAGAGCTGTTGGCGACTGAGGGAGGCGCCGGGCTCGCGCGTACAGGCGAGTGATGCACTGCACGCGGCGCAGAGCGAGTGGCATCTCCCCAGCATCGACCAACAGGCTCTCAATGGGGAAAGTGCGGAAGGCACCGGTCGCAAGGTGAAAGCCGGTGTGGTGGATCGAATCCACCTTCCGCAATAAACGCTCGGCTGCGGATGCATAAAACTCGCATCCGTAGTCGAGCTTCGAACGAACAAAGGATCGATAAAAAAGTAGGGCAGTAGCCCTATCAGCGCCCCAAGCGCTGAACGTCACGAAACGGAGAATGTCCATGGCGGGGGTACAAGAGACCCTAAGGCTGTGAATATGAGCCTCCCATGTGAGGCGTCGGTCGAATACAAGACCAAGGAAACGGTGCGACTCCACCACATCCAAGCGCACCCCATTAAGAAACAAATCTGGGTCGGGGTGAAGCCGTGGATGGCGGCAGAAGTGCACCACCTTAGTCTTGGCCAAAGAAAACCGAAACCTGTGCGCTTCGGCATAGCGAGAGACGCGCTTCAATGCCTGTTGGAATCGACGCTCTAGAGTTGGCATCTGGGCCGCGCCAAAAGAGATCGAAAGGTCGTCCACGTAGAGCGTAGCGAGAACATCTTCCGGCAGCACCGAGGTGACTCTGTTGATGCTCGGGGCAAAGAGTGTGACACTGAGGACACCTTCCTGCGGGACACCTTCTTCCTGCTCCTTTAGGCCGGAGAGGGCTCCCCCCACCCGTACGCGGAATCGACGATCTCGCAAAAATTCAGATATAAACATTTGGAGGCGTCCCCTCGCCCCCATCGTGTGGAGAGTCTCCATGATACCGTATCGCCATGCGGTATCATAGGCCTTCTCCAGATCGAAAAAGACCGTGGCGTAGTGCTGTCTACGAAGGAAAGCCTCGCAGACGGCATTTTCCAGTCGGAGCAGAGCATCCGTCGTGGAGTGGAACTTACGGAAGACGCACTGTGCGGAAGACAGATGGCCTCCGCTGTCTAGAGAGATTGGGCGGAAACCGGTCGGAGTAGAGTGATCTCTCCCCGGTTTGCGAAAGGCGATCACAGTAGCGATTCGCCAGGAGTCTAGAAGAAGACCTTCCACCCAGATCCTGTTGAACAAATCTAACAGAAAGGCCATGCCTCGCTCACCCAGGTGTCGAAGCATGGCGTACGGGACATCGTCCGGACCATGGGCGGTGTCCGCGCACGAAGCGAGGGTGGAGCGCAACTCACTCACAGTGAACTCTTCGTTGAAGGGTTCTCCGCCTCTGGAGGTAAAGTCCAGCCGGCGGCCTTCCGCGACATGAGGACGTGCATTGAATGCTGGCGGAGACACATCACGGCTAGAGAATGCGGAGAAAGCGGTCGCTAAGGATTCCGCCACGGACGCGGGGTCCGAGATTGCGGTGCCATTCTCCTGGAGAACGGGAGGGGGGTCCTGCGTGAACTTGCCCCGAATCCTTTTGACTCGCTTCCACACCTCAGCTAAAGGGGTCTTCCCGTTAAGTGAAGACACGTATGCCCGCCAAGAAGAGCGGCGGGCGTGCTTCGAAATATACCGGAACCTAGCCCTAGCCCGACGAAATTCAGCGACAGTGAAATCGTTCGGGCGGCGCTTATAGCCCATTTAGGCATAACGCTTCTGTTTGAGGGCCGTCTCACACTCGGCCGACCACCATGGGAGTGGTCGGCGTGCAAAACGGCCAGATGTCCTAAGAATAGTAGTCAGGCCTACAGCGACGAGATTGCCGGAGAAGAACTCAACGGCCTCATCTACCCACCTAAACTCCTCGACTGAGATAGAGAATTCAGTCATTTCCTGAAATGCAGGCCACCGCGCCCGCGCCAAGCACCACCGAGGTGGTCTCTCAGGTGGCAGTTGCCCTGAAAATGATATTTGAATGGGAAAGTGATCACTACCATGGAGGTCATCGACCACCCCCCAATCAAAATCAGGCTGTGCATCCGAAGAGCACAGAGATAGGTCAAGGCAAGAAAATGAAGCGGTTCTCGGACAGTGATGCGTAAACTCATCCACGTTTAGGACACCCATCACAAGCTCTTCGATCAGATCGGCAAGGACTTGTCCCCTGGGATTTATGGAGTAATCTCCCCAGCGAGGATGCCTGCCGTTCAGATCTCCAAGCAAGAGATAGGGCCTCGGCAACCGTGCCACGACACGGCGGAAGTCCCCCGCGTCAAAGTCAGCTGACGATTTGGACTTATCGTGTGCGACCTTGGAGCAATTTACACAGACTTCGGGTGACCCCGAATTTGCACGTCTACATGATCGATTCGTATGGCCGAAGCGGTGACAGTAATAGCACCGCCGCGGCAGTGGCACGAATGCCTTCACGCGGTAGCGGTACCAACCGGCACGCACCCAATCAGGGAGCTTGTCACAGTCGAACGTGATGAAGAGTGTAGGGGTGGGTCTCGAGGCCCCTCCCTGTTTTCTCATCACACGCTCGACCTTGACCGCCCCATGGTCGGCCAGCTCTAAGGTGATGTCCTCAATGGAGTAGTCAACGAGTTCCCTCGCATAAACTACTCCTTTCACAAAGTTCATGGTAGAGTGCGGCGTCACACTCACCGGGGTGCCATGAAGTGTCCGAAGAGCACTTATCCTCGGCGGGATTCGCCAGAAGGCTCCCGTCCGAGAAACGGGTTACCTTCGGCTCTCTACCAATTGCACTAGCTAATCCTCTCCTCTGATGGATCATGTTGCCCTTGGACAACATAGTGCCATCAGTGGAGCGAATAACGAGGAAGCGTTTGAAGCCAGCGGGCTCGAAAACGCCAGGTAACCTCTGAATCAGGGGCCCCGATGTCATCGAGGCTCCGCCCTGTGCATTCTTGGTGTTAGTCTCAGTCAGGGGCTCCGCACACGAAGGGATAGAGGGGCCGGATGTGCCGATCTTGGCTTGGTCGCCTACCAAAGTGGTAGCAGACCCATCCGTCCCCGCAGCCCATGCGGATGGAGAGGAGCCCCGAGTCTTCTTCGTCTTTTTTTTTAGGAGAGGAGGGTGGGGAATGAACCCGCTTCTCACCTCCGCCGGCAGAAGCCCCCATGCCAGATGGGCCGGCCTCAGCCAGGTCCCTCTCCGAAATAGAGAAGGTCCTGGTAGTCGTAGGGGCACCTGTCGGAGGAGATCCCTCCCCTCCTTTTACTGCCTCGGAGCCCTCGGCCGTTTGAGGGGGGACCTTGCATAGGGGCGGATTCGGTTTCGGTGCTTGGCGCTGAGCCCGGATTCCCCCCCATGGAAGGCCCTACCGTCTGATGCTAGGTCTCCTCAAGGACCATGTCTATCACAGGAGGGGCCTCCAGTTGGCCATCCCCTCCCAGGACATCGCAGGTCCCCTTGGCAGCGTCACCAGTCTTGTGTGAGGAGGCACAGGCCTTGACCCCAGCAAGGTTTAAAATTCTTGCCAGCAGGTCTTTTGAGGGAAGCGACCGAAGGGGCCTGGCTTCCCTCTCCTCCCTAAGGGGGGTGCCCTACCGAGCCGCTTGTACGAGGGGCGGTCGGCAATGGACTGCCTGCTGGCTTTCTTGGCAGTCCCCTTAGAAAGAAAAGGAGGGACTGCCGCTGGAGATAGGGAGGTGCCCGAAAGCACCTCCAGAGAAGGGGCTGAGGGGGAGTCCCCTACACCCGTAGGCGTAGGAGAGGAGTAAGCCTCCTCTCCGGTTAAAGAATTATGGAGGGTGCCCTGCGCAAGCACAAGGAGGGGGACCTCCATTTTCTCGGTGGAGCTGCCCCGTTGATTTTCTTGGGGAAGTTGGGGGTTGGGTTTTTTTGTTTTTTCTGTCATACATGGGCATGGTGACCCTCTTTTTAATACGGGACGCAATAGCTCCACCTCTCGCAGTTGCCCGCACTGCGAGAGGTGCTTACAAGCCCGGCAGAGCCAGGCGCCGCCATTCGGGACCACCCCTCCCGCCTGGTGGCCTCGCAGTCCATCGGCATGGCGGCTCCACCTTGGACACGGCGTAAAATTGATAGAATGTGAAGAGGAGAGGAAAGGGGATGTGAGGAAGGTATGGGTGGGGATGAAGCAGGTTGTTAAAAAAAAAACCCATCCCGAACCGGAGCTCAGGGGTTAGGGAACAATGTCCCCTCCCCCCTCAGCCCCGATCCGGGGTGGTTGGCTTGAGAAGGTCAGCATCTACCCTGTGAAATTAGAGGCTGACCAGAGAAAGTTGTGGGAGAGGTTGTATGAAAAGCGACGAGGTAGGGGAGAAATCGGGCTATCTGAAGGAAGGAAGAGAGGCTAAGCTGGGGCCGGACGAGGCGCTGGATCCCGTCAGCACGGCGGCCAGGATGGCAAATCACTGCGCCCCTTACGGGGGCAAGTTGATGGAGATATTGGTAAATGTTAGATTAGCCTTTTTTCTTGACAGCGGAGGCCATTTGTCTTCTGCACAGTGCGGCTTCCGCAAGTCCCACTCCACGTCGGATGCTCTGTTCCGACTGCAAAATGCCGTCTGCGAGGCTTCCCTTCGTAAACAGCACAACGCCACAGTGTTTTTTCGATCTGGAGAAGGCCTATGATACCGAATGGCGATACGGTATCATGGAGACTCTCCACACGATGGGGGCGCGGAAAACCTCCCAATGTTTATATTTGAATTTTTAGGAGATCGTTGATTCTGCGTACAGTTGGGTGGAGCCCTCTCCGGCCCAGTGGAGCAGAAAGAGGGTATCCTCAGTGTCACACTCTTTGCCCTGAGCATCAACGGCATCACTTCGGTGCTACCGGGAGATGTTTTCGCTACGCTCTACGTGCACGACATTTCGAACTCTTTTGGCGCGGCCCATATCCCAACTCTGGAGCGTCGACTCCAACAGGCATTGAACCGCGTCTCTCGCTATGCCGAAGCGCACAGGTTTAGGTTTTCTTTGGCCAAGACTAAGGTGGTGCACTTCTACCTCCACCCACGGCTTCACCCCAAACCAGATTTGTTTCTTAATGGGTGCGCCTGGATGTGGTTGAATCGCACCGTTTCCTTCGTCTTGTATTCGACCGATGCCTCATCTGGGAGGCTCATATTCGCAGCCTTAGGGTTTCTTGTACCCATGCCATCGACATTCTCCATCCTGTGACGTTCAGCGCTTGGGGCGCTGATAGGGCTACTGCTCTACTTTTTTATCGATCCTTTGTTCGTTCAAAACTCGACTACGGATGCGAGTTTTTATTGATCTGCAGTCGAGCGTTTATTGCGGAAGGTCGATTCCTTCCACCACACCGGCCTTCACCTTGCGAACTGTGCCTTCCGCACTTGCCCCATTGAGAGCCTGTTGGTCGATGCCACTCGCTTTGCGCCGCGTGCAGTGCATCACTCGCCTGTACGCGCGAGCCCGGCACCTCCCTCAGTAGCCAACAGCTCTCATTGCATCCGCAGCTGATCTCTACGGTGCCTATGCCGCCGAGAGACGCCAGTCATACCCTAATCCCTTTAGGTTTAGGGCCAGGAAACTCCTTCGAGAGCTAGATATAGCTCTCGAGCCGGTGGCGCCCCTGGTTTTTCCAAGGACGCCACTCTGGAGGGTACAACATTTGGCTATTTGTCGCCACGCCTCTGCCCCCAAAGCTTGTACGGCGCCGGGAGTATTGCGTTCGACCTTTTTGGAGCACACTTCGTGTCACGCTGGAACCGTGCCAGTGCATACGGATGGCTCCAAGTCCCAAGAGAGGGTCGGCTTCCACGACGTTTCCCCCTCTGTTTGAAGTCAGCGGGGCTCTGCATCTGTCTTCACGGCCGAACTGGTTGCAATACACCACTCGGTACGGGAGATTACGCGACGTGCCCGGTTCGGAGACCGGATTGTGATCTATAGCGACTCACAAAGTGCCCTGAGTGCTCTCGGGGCATTGGAATCTCCGCATCCCCTGGTTCGCGATATCCGTGACGCCACGGTTTTGGCGAGCCGGGCAGATGTCGAGATTATCTTCTGCTGGGTTCCTGGACAGACTACATTGCAGGAATATGGGTAGCTCTTCGGACTGCTTGGCAAAGAAGATGGGAGACGGTCGAGGGGAACTTAAAGTTGCGTGCCATTGCGCCGCGACTGCTCCCATGGACCTATCCCCCAATGCCGCGACGGCTTCAGGTCACTTTCTGTCGTCTCCAAATCGGACACACTCATGTGACGCATCGCTCGCCTGCGTCATCCCCCAGACTGTTCGGCACATTCTTGTCGAATGTCCCAGTCTGGGTGATCTTCGCGCACGTTACCTGTGCCGTTACCGGGGTGGACAGGGTCGCTACCGCCTGTCCCTTGTACTTGGGACGAGTTCTAGCACATTGACTTGTGGACTTATTGATTTTTGGGTTGAGGCCGGGCTTCTTCCCTTTTTGTTTTTTTTTGTTTTCCTTGTAGGTTGCACGCTCCTGCACCGGGGTGCAGGAGCGTGCAACTTATTTTAAAGTAGCCTAGTTCTAGGCTGTCGTGTTTCCGGCGACTTATGCTCAAGTGGGCAGTCGCCAGATGGGCTCTAAAAAATTTTTTTTAAAAAATGACGTGATCTATTGTGCATTTTACTATTATTTTCGATAATAGGTGGCATCTCAACGTCCTGTAAAAATACGCAATGTCTACGCCCGTCACCCAGTCCAGAATGATAAAGACGATCTACTTATAACATTATAGCCACAAGAACTGTACCCCAGATGGTCCTATCATAACCTAAGCGTATATAATCTATTACCACATCGTATCGTAACACTTATTACTCACATACGAGTCCATAGGTGGGCGTTATCGCGATAACGATATCGGGTTATCCGATATTTTTTTCGGCGTTACCATTAATCGGTATCGCCGATTCTTTTGGTTCCAAACTAGCGATAATCGATAATTTCAGTTGTTTCGGGTTCCAGTTTAGCACAGGCACGAGCCGCGCGTGCCTTGGAGGCAGAAATAGGTAGGTCCGAGCTGGGAGGAGAATCCTCAAAACCTGAGATGGACAGCCTCACCAGGTAAGAAACTAAGAAACGGTATTCAAATATTCTTACTATTGTATGAAATAACGCTATATATAGTCAATAATCAATATTGTATTATAATTTTAGATTTATCGGTTATCGCGCCCACCTATGCATACGACATGCCACATCATCTATGAGTGTTGTTAATTAGTTGTTCAAAACAATCGCTGCATGTATCAGCGTTTGTGCAAGGAAAAACGTCCCCCACTAAACTTTGTTTTGTTGATTGGTCACATTTTCACTCCTTGTTCCCATCCACTCCCTCCTACGTATGGGTGATCTATTCAACCCCAAGTTGAATTTGTATCTTCTCCACTCTATAACCTCCCAAAAGGTTTGACGGAGATTGTCCATTTTAATTTAATATAATATTCGCGGGCGGATTTTAAGTTCATACCATTTATTTAGCCATTGGGTACTCCTTGCCAAGTGGACACACGCCTTCGGAATGCCGATCTGGGTCGTCTTTACGGCGGCTGCCATACGCCAGATACCATTTTTTTTCGGATTCCACTTTAAACTAGGTCTTAACTGAGAAATAAAAGGAATCTTAAATGAGTGCAAATCGGTTGTCAAGACCCTACTCTCTTTTAGCCCTCCAATACACACATCGGTCGTGCAAATAAACTACTTGGATTTGCGTGCAGTTTAGAGGGAGAGAACACAAACTTAATCTGAGTTAGGCCAAGCCACTTTAAAAGCAATTCGTCGAAGAACAAGGCAATCCGATAGGTTAGATTTTTATTTAAAAACTAAGCAAGTTAAAAAAAAAAATTTATTTACATTTTTTTTTTTTACCTAAACATAAGGTGAAACAACCTTAAATGAATACATTGTTCTGACGATAAAATTTTCAAGAAAATTAAGAACGAATTACACTCGGGATCAGTAAAAATGAAAAGGGCAGACAAGAACGAAAGAATGCTAGAGGCTCTGAACAAGCGTCGCTAATTTGCGATCATACGGTAATAATATTCACTCCCATAGAACCGGCTACAGGCCCGTTCAAAGCTTTAGCCGGTTTCCTTTAGCCTATATTTAACGGACAACTAAGTTGTATTCATTTGTTTTTCACTAAGCATTCATTCTTTCACTATTCTCTACCCCTTTTCATGCATCGTGTTGAATCTTAGAGGATCAATTTTTTGCATAGAATTCTCGGAATATATAATAAAAGTATTCATTCCTGCATTTTTAAATTTACTAAAATTCAGTTTAACTGTAATATATAAATATTCTGGGTTGTAATTACTTAATTCACCAAAGTTGTAATATAAAGCATCCAATATTGTGTTCACCGAAAAATACAAGAATCAAAGCACGGAACTGAAGCATTTATTTACACTATGTACACTTGTCTGTGCTATAAGGTCCATCCATATACAAAGTTGACCAGATTTCATACGGTCGGTTGACTTATGGAAAATGTACTTCGGAACCAGGAATATTGAAAATAAATTTCTTTAATGGGATAGGGCAAAGCAGAGCATTCAGTAATACATGCTCTTAGCTAAATTATCTTTCACAAAATATTCAGTTCCAGTGACTGCTCGATTTCCAAAAATTCGCTCCTAGAAAATTCTGATTGCAGGATCCTTTCTTAACTTAAAAAGCCAAAAAGGAAAAAAAACATTAATTTTCAACCAAAACTCGGAAAAACGTGTTCCATAAATAACGGAGCACTACTCCTTTTAGAGTCAGGGAATTCGAAATCTAGTTCTTTGGGTATTGTCCAAAACTTTTCCTTTGACATGAAGACACACTTGAAGACCATGACAAACTCATAGGGACCAGAAATTGGGTTTAAAAAATAAATTTACCATAGTTGAAATTTAATTAATCTTCAAAGCCGTCAAATAGTTCCATTACACGAGACGTTTGGAAAGTGGTATTATTTCATTCTAGGTGTACAATCAAAATTAAGGTCTTCACTTAATGTTAAAAAGGGGGACAAAAGAATTTAAAACACTTTAAGCGCTCTTAATAATAACAACATGCTTCATATAATGACAAAAATCAATAAATAATTTTATAACAGTAAAATCAAACAGCTAATGAATAAACAGGATTAGAGCGGGCTGGTGTGCCTGTGGTAAATACGCACACGATAACAGGGAGCGCAAAAATGATTATTAGTTCACGAACAAAACCTATGAGGTTGTAAATCCCCTAGAAAGATGAACCCGCGTCCTACGGCTTCAGTCTCCTCGCCAGCAGTTCCGCAGTGGAAAAGAGGTGAACCCTTCCTTTAAGAAGAGGAGGAAAATTATGTCAACTTGAAGCGCTTATGCTGAGGGGAATCCATCGTGACGTCATGCGAGGGAGAAGAAGAAGGAGCAGGGCGTTTGTGCCGAGCGAACTCGTCGCAAATGAACGATTGAAGCTCGGGAGTGTGAACGGAGCCCCTGCGTCGAGATGAGAGATTTGGGGACGACATCGGGGGAGGGGCTGAAGCAACAGAAGAACATTTTAATGACACCCAATAACTCATCAAATAATTGCAAGTAGAATTAAGCTGAGAATCAAGGTAACCACAACAATTGAGGTGATGAAAGAGTTGGAATACTATTACTTTTTTGCGCGTGCTCATCTGGTGACTGCCTTCAAGGGCATGAGTCTCCGTAATTTAAAATTTCCGCCTAGTTTAAAATTACCAAAACCAAGGGAGGGGGAGTAAGCAAGCTCGCCGTCGGGGGTAGGAGGGCCTGCCTCCCCGCTGGAGTATGCGATGATTTATTATTTTTTTTTTTGATAACTCAAATAAAATGGGTCCCAGACTTCTTCAAAAAGTTAGATAATCCACAAGTCTGTGTACACGAAATCGTTCCGAGAAAGCAGACCAAACGGGAACGACTCTGATCGTCCCAGTACCGAGAGAGATAGCGTACGCGAAGATCACCCAGACTAGGACATTCAAAAGAATTTGCCGCCGCAGTCTGGGGAAACCTGAAGCTGTCGCGGCCTTGTGGGGTAGGTGAATGGGAACAGTCGCGGCGCAAGTCACTCAACCTAAAGTTCCCTTCGGTCGGACGTTTCGCATCTTCTTTGCCTAAGAGCCGGGAGGGCTACCATATAGTCTATACGAGGAAGAGCGAAACGATGGTCTGGTCGCCTTCAAGGCGCGCTCAATCCCCGCAATTCCCACATGTACAAGAGACCAGCAGAAGGTAATCTCTCATCCCCCCCCGGCTCGCGGAAATTGTGGCATCACGGAAAACAGGAACTAGAGGGTATGGAGATTCAGATGCCCCGAGAGCACACAGGGCGCTTTGTGAGTCACTATGAAATATAATCCGGTATCCAAACCGGGCACGACGGGTTATCTCCTGTACCGAGCGGTGGATTAGAACCAGTTTAGTCGTGAAGACAGACGCAGAGCCCTGGTGACTTTAAACAAGGGGATACGGTGGGGAAAACCTTACCCCCCCCCACTCTCTTGTAATTTAGAGCCATCCGGATACACTTGCACAGTTCCAGCGTGACACGAAATGTGCTCCAAAGAGGCCGAACTAAATACTTCCGGCACTGATGAAGCTTTGGGAGCAGAGGCATGGCCACAAATAGTCAAAGGTGGTACCTTCCAGGGTGGCATCCTGGCTGAACCAGCGTCGCCACCAGACCGAGAGCTACACCGAGCTCTCGAAGGAATTTCCTAGTCCTAAACCCAAAGGAATTAGGGTGACTGCCATCTCTCGGCGGCATAAGCACCGTCGAGATCGGCTGCGGATTCAGTGCGAACTGTTGGCGAGTTGAAGGAGGCACCGGGCTCGCGTTTACAGGCGAATAGCGAACTGTGCACGGCGCAGAGCACCAGTGTGGTGGATCAAGTCCACCTTCCGTATTACACGATCGGCTGCAGATGCATAACATTAGCATCGGTAGTCAAGGATCGATAGAAAAGTAGGTAGCGAACGTTACGGAACGAAGAATGTCTATGGTGAGGGTACAAGAGACCCTAAGGATGTGAATGAGTCTCCCAGGTGAGGAAATGGTACGAATCCACCACTTCCAAAGAACTCCATTTAGAAACAAGTCCGGATAAGGGTGGAGCCGTGATTGGCGGCAGAAGTGTACCGCCAGTCTTGATCCTCGGCCCGAACGGCCAGGATTTCCTTCTCAAACAAATGCGCACCACATTGCTTCGAAGAAGCGGGGTCCGGCTCTCCGCAATTGACATACTTGGCCACACACGATTTGGACTTATTGTGTGTGGCCTTGGAGCAGCTTACAGACTTCGTGTAACCCCGACATTGCACGTCTACAGGAGCGATTAGTTTTGGCGAAGCGGTGGCAGTAGTAGCACCTCTTTGGCAGTGGCGCAAATGCCTTCACATGATAGCGGTACCAACCGGCACGCACCGACTCGGGGAGCTTGTCACAGTCGAACGTGACGACGAGAGTAGGGGGATGGGTCTCGAGACCCCTCCCTCTTTACTCATCACACGTTCGACTTTGACCACTCCATGGTCGATCAGCTAAGGTGATGTCATCTATGGAAAAATCCACGACTTGCTTCGCATAAACCACTCCCTTTAACGAAGTTCATGGTAGAGTGCGGCGTCATACTCACCGGCGTGCAATGAAGTGTCTGAAGAACAGAAATCATCGCCGTCCCTGAGGGATTTCCCGCGGGAGGAGAGGACCCCCGATTCTTCAGCCTTTTTCGTCTTCTAGTTCCTTTTCTTAAGGAGAGGAGGTTGGAGGATGAACCCGCTATTCTCCTCCGCCGATAATTGCCCCTAGGCCAGATCCTTCTCTGAAATGGAGAAGGTCTTGGCTGTCACAGGGAAGGAGATCCCTACTCTCCTTGTGGATCCTCGGAGGCCCGAGCCCTCTGAGCAGAAGCTTGCACAAGGGAGGACTCGGGTTCTATGCTTGGCACCGAGCACGGGTTCGACCCCATGGAAGATTCTACCGTCTGGGGCTGTCACCTCGGGGACCATGTCCCCCAAACATATCACGGATCCCATTCGAGGAACCTTTTTTGCTTGTCTTGTGCAGGCAAACCGGCATCCGTCGGGGAATATAGGAGGGGGCAAGTATACTAACCCCTGCAAGCTGGTCACGCAAGCAAGGACATTAGGGAGGATGGGCCCTGTCATCCCTTGCTTCCTTAGGGTGGTGGCATAATGGAGCCACTCTTCTGGGCCTCCTGCCTGCTTTCTTGGCAGTCCGCTTAAAAAATAAAGGGAGGACTCCCGCTGGAGAGAGGGAGCCGCTCAAGGGTGACTCCAGAGAAGGGGATGAGGGGGGAGTAAACCTCCCCTCTGGTAAAAGAGTTTTGGAGCGTCCCCTGTCAAAGTATAGGTTGGGGGAAATCTTTTCTACTTTGGAGCTACCCGAGGGCTGTTCCGACGCTGGTAAAGTGGAATGGGAGAGAGAGGTTTGTTTTTTTTATTTACATCATCGGGCATGGTGACTATTTTTAGCAAGGGACGCATACGCTAATCACCCCCATGGGGCCAGCAAAACCAGCTGCCACCGTTTGAGGCCACTCCTCCTACCGAGTGGCTTGGCAGCCCATCGGCATGGCGGCTCCACCTTAGGCACGGCGTAAAGTCGATAGACAGTGAAAGGACAAAGAATGGGGATGTGAGGGAGGTGAGGGTGAGGGAGGCGAGGGTGAAGTAGGTTGTTAAAAACCCATCACCCCAAACCGGAACTCAGGGGGGTTGTCCCCCCCCCCCCTCCCGATCCGGGATGGTTGGCTGAGAGGAAGCTGGTCGGCGTCTACCCTATAAAATTAGCGGCCCAACAGAGAAAGTTGTGGGAGAGGTTGTAGGGAGAGTAGGAGGCAGGGTAAGAAGACAGAGTGTCTGAAAGGAGAAAAGGCTAAGCTGGGGCCGGACGGGGCGTTGAGTCCCGTCAGCACGGCGGCCAGGAAGGGAAATCGCCGCGCCACTGACGGGGTGGATGAGGCCAGTCTCGTCCAGAGTCTATGTGCACAAACTCGTTCCAAGCAGAAGGGACAAGCAGTAGCTACAGCACTGGTCATGGCACTGGAGGAACTAACGTCCTCAAAGATGCCCCAGAGTGGGACATTCAACAAGAATGTGCGGAGCAATTTGGGGGACAACGCATTCGTCGCAGTAAGGTGGCGTGAAGCGCTCCATCAAGCGGTGTGTCCAATTCGAAGACGACAGAAAGTGACCTGGTGGAGTTCGGGGGACTTAAACAGACAGGATAAGGAATGGAAGCCAACCCTCTCTTCGGACTTTCAGCTATCCGTGTACACTGACACAAAGTGTGTTCCAAAAAGGTTGAACACAGTACTCCCGATGCTATGGAACATTTATGAGCAGAGGCGCTGCCCAAAATAGTCAAAGGTGGTACAAACGACTATGATCAATAATTTGTGTTAAAACAATACTACCCGATACCTTCTCCCTCAATGAGGATCTGTTTCTGGTGCCTTCAGGCATACCAGCTATTCCAATTCTGAACTTTATGTTCATTTTCTCAAACAGTCTTGGGATTTCATCCACCATAAGAAGGAGAGATGGTGCAACTTACTACAACAGTGGTGTGATATTTACTACTGCCAAGAATAAGAGGGGTGTCATTACTGATTTACTTCACTTACTTGGTATTCCAAGGGCTTCTCTAAAGGTATTCAGATTATCTTCATGGCCATGTTGATTGTGGGCTTGATGGTTATTGGGTAGTCGAGGACTCACACGATCTAAGGAGAGACGCGTCTTGGGAGAGCTCCTGTCAAATGACAGATAATGAAAAAAGTTACTGTAACAGACATCCATTGCTTACTCATCAGTTATCATAACCTCACTATGGCAATAATGATAACCTCGATTGAATGAGAGCATAAAAAAATAGTGTCAATGATTTAGGATGAAAAAAAAAGCAGAGGAAATATGAGTAGCATTCAAGAATTTCCTCTGTCGATCAATCTTTTCCTTCGCTGAACTATCATGCCAGTTATTTATCCATCTTTCTGGATCCATTCTTTCAACATACGACAACCATTTCTATCAATCACTCTACTAATATCTATTTGCACTCTACAAACTGCTCCCTATCAAATTTATTCTCTTCATTCATGTTATACGCAAGTTCCTAAAGCAATCCACCAGAAGAACTTTGGTATTTTTTTCTTTTTTCCTTCTGGCTACATATTCACTCCCATTCATGAAAGTTTCATAAAACTTCTATCATTCATAATATATTTAATTGCATTACAGTGAAGACTTAGAACCCTTTAAGTGGCTGCCAAAGCCAATAATTTTTTGCTATTCACCTTTGTTTCATCAAGGGTCTATTTTACAGTCATTTTAACTACAAGACCACTTCACACAAACCACATTCCCTTGCATACTTATAATTGTTTCACCAAGAGCAGGGTGAACAAATCTACATTTTGGAATATATTACTCATAATTAACCTTCTCAACATTATCAGTATAAGAATAAAGACCATCACATATACTTCACCATGAGCAAAATAAGCCATGTGTGGCATGATTAGTTATAGGATAGGAGCCCAATTTGAGTCTGGTCAACTGCTATATTCCAACGGAGATATGCACAAGATTATGTAAATCAGTGATACTACAGGCAAAAGCAGCACTACATCCATGATATTCAAAATTTGAGATGTTTAAGACGAGTTTGTAATTTCAGTAACAAGCAATGAGAATTAAAGATGGCAGTAGTAGTTTAAATGTTATACCCCTACTACAAATACAATCAAAAAGTATCAATATAAATCATTTTGAACTTAAGTAGAACTAGTATACCAAAGCTACTAATTCTTGGTATTCAATAATAACAAACTTCCCTACCATTCAAAACCATGTTATTAAAGTCTGTCACGCCATTGTTAGTTATTATTCATGATACATCTAAGTAGTTAAAACAATGTATTTGCTCAAGGCACACACCAGGAACTAATATCACAACCTCTCAAATGCTTCTTCAATCAACAATGGGGAATTTCTCTCATTCCCAGCCACTAAACAAAGTCACCAGCATACACTACAGATGACAGTATGCATCCCATACCAGGGATTGCAAAAGTACTGTTACACGATAGTTTTCATTTTTAAACATGTTTTAACATGTGTGTGTGTGTGTGTGTGTTGATATTGTAATATTAATCAATGTGGACCTTCAGAAGTGAGCATGTGCTCCAGGTAAGACCTGAAGGCCATGCACACATTGAGGATTAAGTCCTTCCTTCCTCATACTGGCCTACATGAGGTTGGCAGAGGACTTTAGCTCCTTGCTGTTGCTGTGGTGGATCTGGCAGGCCTTGCCCTCAACATGCGCCCACACACTGTAGTCGATGGGATTGAGGTTGGGCGACTGTGGCAGCCAAAAGTTCATGTTCGACCCCAACCACTCTTGCACAGTCTATGGTCGTGTGGGTCGGGTCACTGTTATGCTGAAAGGTCATAGTCCACCTTCTTCATGATATTTCTCATCAAAGGAAGGACTTTCATGGTCAAGATGACCCTGTAACCAGCCGCGAAACAGCCCAGCAGAATCTTCTCGCCATTTGAAGCCACGATGCCGACCATCATCAATGATGGCGGGTGCTTGGTCAGAGCACGAGAGGAGAGATCTCGAATCTATTCACTTCCATCTTGACACAAGTGCACAAAATGGAAAAGGTATTTTAATGATTCGAGATCTCTCCTCTCGTGCTCTGGCAGGATTAGGTGCGATCATTGTCACCAGAAGAAGATCTTCACCCCCCCCCCCCTTCAAAAATACTTACGAACTCAAAGGTATCTATAATTTAATTATCCCCTTCCCTAACTTTACCAGTTTATTTGTCTACTAGAATTCTCATCCTGAGCCCATACCCTTGAATATTGGAAGTGCTTACTTAATTCAGTGTTTAACTCAATAATAATATCCCCTTCATTCTGTCTGGTGTCATTAAGACGCAAACATCACAGTGGGTAGTAATCTGCAAGTAATCCCCACAACATTTTTGTAGACTTATTTATTCAGTGCAAGATTAATCCTATTTATATTTATATACGCTGTGCTTATTTCAAATTCATGTACATTAAAGATTATTTTTGTATATGTGTGTTTAACTAATTTGGACGATCCTTTGGCAATTATTAAGCAATCCACTCGGCTTAAATCTCAATATTCCACCGATCCACCCATGGTTGGCTTTTACTGAGTGGAGAACACACTCAGGAGATCATCATCTTAGTTTTGATCAAAAGGGTACGCACCAGGGTTATTCTTATTCACCGGAAGTGGCTAAGGTAAGTGTATTGTATATGCTTCACCTCCGCTTCACTTTGGTGCGGTAATAAAATATATGTCCAGGAAGTGGGACTGGGATTACCCACTCTCTAAATCTCAACAAATTTCTTGGAGTAGAACTGGGAGAG
Organism: Ceratothoa steindachneri; assembly: GCA_963969495.1. Taxonomy (NCBI): domain Eukaryota; kingdom Metazoa; phylum Arthropoda; class Malacostraca; order Isopoda; family Cymothoidae; genus Ceratothoa; species Ceratothoa steindachneri. Next base: position 119,841,314 of record OZ018318.1, on the reverse strand, counting down.
AGCAGATTACCTCAAAATAAATTACACACTTGCCTGAAATGAGTAGGTCGAGGTGGAGGAGTTTTGCCTGATAAGAAAGCAAGTAATTCATCTCTCCTAATACTCCGCTTCCGGCGTGCCCAATTGGCAACTTCTTTATTTCTTTTCTGGTAACCTGAGTGTGAACCCAATTCACTGCATTTTCGCATACATTCTACAGATTCTGTTGAAATATGGAAGGTCAACATTAAAACACATACAGGTCATCAAAACTAGGTATTTAACCAGTGAAGAAAAAAGCAACAGATTCCCATTTTTCCATGTCATTGTTAGTTATACCAATTTCCTTTTCTAAAAAATGAGTTCAACAAAACAATTAGTCTAAATGTAGGCATTCTAAAGCACATTTCAAATCTACCTGAGGTTATGAACCTATAATAATGGTGACAACTTTTTTTTTACTCTACATTACCCAACTCTAAGCCCCAATCTTTTCTCCCTTTATCAAATAAAAAAGATCACCAAATTTAGATACACTCTCCACATTGTCATTGAATATGTACTTGCAAGTGCATATAGGGAGGGGGAAGAGGAATAAAAGTGTACTCAAGTTTTGATTGTACAAGGAAGCTTAAATGTCGAATCCAGTGGAGTTGTTGGTCAAGTTCCTTGAGAAGTAGATGGGTCAGGAGCAGACCCAATGTTGAACTGGGAATGCAGTGATAAGCAGGAGTGGGATAAATATGACTGGAAATAGGAACTTTACTAGTAGTAATTGTATGAATTAGGTGAACCAGAATGTAGATAGAGTGGATGGGCATATAAATTAGCAAGTGAGGTGTTGGGAGTGCGACAAATTGGACATTTGAGAGCAGTGTCACCCAGTGGCAAGGACTGTCAAAATGCCTAAATGATCAAGTGTTACCAGTGTGGGAAAATGGGTCATTTTGAATGAAACTGCACTGAGGGTAGCAGAGTGAATGGAAATGGGCCTGGAATAGGTGGAAACTGAACGAATGGGACATTATGCAAGAATGTGTGTTTGCCCAAGGAGTAAATATGAGAAGTTGATGTGGTTGGTCACTTGACAAGATAGTGTAAGACTTCATCGAGACCAGCAGCAAATGTAAGTGGGGATAATGAAAGAATGAATCCTGTGACTGCTGGAGAAACTGCAGAGCAGGATAACTGAGAAGTGAGAGAGTCCTTCTCATGGCAAACTTTGGTGGGAGTGTTGAGTGTGAGGATAGTGAGGGGGTTGTTGAGACATGGAGTGCATTGGGGTGAGAGAGAATAAATGTATGTGTTATAGTTAAATATGGAGGGCAAAAAATACCTGCATTGATAGATACTGTTTGTCAGGTAAATCTGGCATTTCAAGAAGCATTTGAAGGCATGAATGTTAATAGAATTTATGAGAGTGGATGTAATTTAAATAGATTGGGAAAGCAAGGGGTGCCAATTATTAGTATATGTTGTTAGGCTATAAGTTTTTGAAAGACAATGGTATTGTGATAGATCTGAGTTGGGTGATGATAGAATGCAAAAGGAATGGAAGTTTGAGGTGTCAATAGTATGTGATTCAGGATGGATGGGGAAAATTGAAATTAATGAAGGAAATGAACATATTTATTATAATCTGCCATTGAAAAAGGAGGGAGTGTCTAGTGTGAGTTAGATGAAGTCTGGATATAAAAATAAGAGGAGGATGAGAATATGTTTGTTTAGGATGGTGATAGTGCAAAATATCAAGTACAGAGGGTTGTGCATGTTTTTGATGGGGTGATTGATCTGAAGAGTCTGAGGGTGTGTATACAAGTGGTACCTAGTTTGGTGAATGCAAGTATGTTTTCTGGGAGCATGCTGTCAAAAGATTGGGAAGTATGAAGAGTTGGTTGCTAAAGTGAAATTAGATGGAGGCCAGAGGAATGTGAGAAGCAGAAGATTTAAATGTTGTTGTGGAATAGAAAAGATACCTTTAGGCAAGGAGACTAATATTTCACCAATTCACATTGTGTTAATGAATGATGCACCTATATACCAGAGGACTCATCATTTTCCTCCGACTGTTGCTCAAGAGATAGAAAAGTGCTCAGTGTGATTGAGACAAGCAAGAGTGCATGAAATAGCCTGATTGTGCCTGTATGAAAGCCTGTGAATTTGTATCAATTATAGAAAGGTGAATGAAAGAACATTGAAGGAAAAATTTCCTTTGTGTCAAAATGGGAGTATTTATTATTTATGTCTACTTCTCTCCTTCAATTTTCCATGAAGTTAATAGTAACTTTTGTTTCAGGATATCCTGTTGTGTGTGCAACCCTGTTTCATTTTTTCTAGTCTGCTTGCATCTTTTGGTTGCACTTATTTTCTATTATGCCCTCTCAGGTAATGCATTATGCTTTGCATGGCTTCTTTCTTTTTTTTAGTGTTCTGTTTGTCTTGAGTGACACTGATTAATTTTTAGTATACCTGTATGTATTCTTGCCAATAGTTTCATTTATGTAAAGATAAAAGCCAATTATTTTTCTTCTTTTTTGAGGGCAAGGAAACTTTAGCCCCATTGAAAGTTTAGTCCAAAGGAACTTGCGCAATGCTTGTCACTTTTATTGATTCGGAAATTTGAAAATTGCACCAATGTGCTATCTCTTATCATGATTGTAATGCATGTAAAGAAACTGTATAGTGTCAATTTTCTTTATGTACATTTGATTCCAGTTGAGGAAAGTGTCCTCAATTTTGGCAAGTGACCTCAATAAGTCAGAATACTAAACTTAGTTGCACACAGAGCTTATTCTTGAAACTAGTCTGGTGACTATCATAAAGTTTTAATGAATAGGGATTTGAATTATGTTTACTATGTTGTGCTACTGTGGACTTGTCTGTTAGGCTAGCAGTCCAGAAGAAAGCGTAGAGCACTTTTGTAATAATTTTATGTTACTCTTTTTTGAAAAGTAATCAGTATCCTTGTATATAATTTGGATTTATGGAATTTTGATTACACACTCACCTCTCTTTTCTCTTCATGAATAATAATTACTAACCAGTTGTAATCCCAACTGACTTTCACCTTTGTCTATTCTGGTTCCTAGTATGTGGATCAAAATTGAAATATAAAAATATATAATATATAAATATATATATATATATATATATATATATATATATATATATATATATATATATATATATATATATATTATTATGTTTCCTAAATGTAAATACTTGTAAATAATTGGGATTGTATATGCATTTGGGTAAATAAGGTTTTTTTCCTCATTAAATTTAATCTTAACAATTTCTATTCTTTTCTCTATCGAATGTTAGGGACATAGAAGAAAGTAGTAACCTTAACATGGACTGATAAGGTTGCCTTCATGCCAGAATATGAAGGTTGTGCCCAGAGGATAAGTGGCAGATTACCAGCCAAGATCTTTGGATCAAGTTGACTTATGTAAAGGGTTGTGCTGAGTAACCAGCAGAATTCGCTACATATAAATCTTTGGTGCCCAGACCCGGGACCAAATATTTTGATGTCTCTTGATTTGGTTTGCTGACTACTGGAATTCAGGATGGATCTCTTGACAGGTTCTCAAGAGGATAGGAATGCCTTAGAGGATGCAACTCAGATTGAGCTATTAAACTTCATCGAGAAACAAAAGGGGGATATTGCTGCTAAGGATGCAGTGATTTCTGAGATGATTTGACAATTGCATGAGTTGAAAATCCAAATGGCTGCTTTAGAGAGCTCTATGCCTGTATTTACAGGTACTTCAGTGATCTTAACTTATTCTATTCTTCTTAGGACTACCCTGAATGTGACTTTTGGCACTAATTTGACTAGTACTTACATGCCTACACAAGCTGCTGGACCAGTGAAATTTCCTGTTAGTTTTACCCCAATAAGTGTATCAAGTTCTGATACAAAGATGACATACTCTCAGTATTTACCCAAATTTTCAGCATTGCCTTCAAAATCGAAAATTAGTTTTGGACCTGGTCACAAGGATACAGCCATTCTCATTGACTTGTCATCTTCCACTGATGAAGATACTGAGGGTACCGAAGAGACTGATGATGGTTCCTGTGGTGCCAATAGGCATAAATCAAAGATGCAAGAAATGGCTGATTTATTGGTAGGTCGTGGTGCTCCAAAGCCTGGAGCATATACATTTGATTCTGGTCAGTCTTTTGATAGATTTTTTTACTCTTTTGAGGCATTTTGTTCCAGCCATTACTCTAGTAAACAAAAATCTTGGTGGACTGCTGAATTGGGACAATTCTTGAAGGGGAAGGCTCTTCAGGTATATCATGCTTGTGATGGACTGGATCAGAAATATATGAAATATATGAAACAGAGGCTGCAAGACTGGTATACAGGCGCTAAGGTAAGACTTTCATTGAGTCAAAAGTCTCAGTATGAGAATGCACCACCTTTAAATGGTGAGGGATTAGGCATTTTTGCTACTAGATTGGGACATTTGTACCAGAATGCTTATCCTAACAAGTCCTTGGATGGGAAAAATTTGAAGAGGCATCTAATCAATGCTTTACCAAGAGGTGTAGTAGATGGTTTAGAGCAAGATCTAGCCCTTCTGAGAGCAGCAAATGGTCGACAGAACACCTGGCATGATGTTCTTGTACTCCTAGAGGCACAGGATGAGGCTGTTCATTGGAGTACAGGTCTATGATCCGTTGGTTCTGAATCTCGGAACATCTCTGCAGCTTAGCCTTGGGCAGGTACCCAGAATAAACATATGAATATGAAAGTATCTAGTTCAGGGATGAATCCTGCTTATGAGACTCCTTTTAGGTCAAGGTCAAAATCTCACCATTCAAAGTCTCCAAAAACATTCTATAGATGTAATTGAGGCAAGAAACTTGGCCATGTCTTTAAGGAATGTCGCCGTTGTCAGAATCAATATCTTAGGTGTGGTAACACAGATCACTTTATAAAGAAGTGCCTACAGCCTAAACAGAATTTTCCTAAGTTTGGAGAAGCTTCTGGAAGAAGTACCAGTTCATCTTCTAGTACTGATAATGTAGAAGGTGCTCAGAAGGTGACAAAATTCTGTCAATAAAAAGTCTCCTTTAAAAGAAGACCCTCTGGTGTAAGTGATGGGGTTACATTGGAGGATAAGGGTACTAACACAGTACCTTGTGATGTTTCAGTATGTGAAGCTACCCTGTCTAAATGTGATCTGGATGAGGAAGAGTTAGGCCAGGTTGAGGCTATGGTCACTGACCTGATAAATTTCAAGACTCCTGAAGATAAGAAGCAGATTGATTTAGAAATAGAAAATAATCCTGATGAAAATGTTGACCCCCATGTTGTTAAGTCAATTGTTTTCTATTAAATGAAACCCCTTCCTTGAGTGAGCTAGAAGAAACTTCTGAGTCTCAGTTTTGTGAAACTTCTTCTGAGATTGTAGTTGCTTCAGATACTGTTCCACTCCAGGAGTCAACTGCCTTTGTGACTGATTTGGATGCTATATTACGTGCAGTTAAGAGATTTAACTATGCACATCTGAGATAGGTGGAACTTATGATCTCTTTTTCAGAATTTGATGATGACCAATGTTGGAATGCTCTTGTTGACTCAGAGGGGATGGGAATTTACTTCATGAGGATGTTGTAATTGAATTAGGATTAAGGATTGTGCCATGTGGTGGTTCATTGAAAGGCTTTAGAACTAAAGAAGGTACTATACTGGGAACAGTCACCTTGTTACCTGTTTTGCACGGAGAAGTTTAAACTAACTAAATTCCTTGTTGTTCCTGAGGAAGGTTTGACTGAAACTGTGGTTCTTGGTAGTGAATTTCTTGAGGATAATGGCATTTTGGTGGATAATGCTAAGAATTATCTGAGTACTGTGAACCCAGAAGATGGTTCAAAATGGGATTTTTATGTTTCTGATGAGGAATCTTGTCGCTAAACGTATTATGCTTTATGAGTCACTGCAGCCGAGAGCATTAAATTAACAAGTGGGGAACCTGTATTGATACCCATTTCTGTGGACTAACCTGAAGGGCAGTTGCCTGTTGGATGGGCCCCAGTCAATTGACCCATCCTTGGTTTCGGTACCTTTCGTTCGGCATGTATACTCCCTCCAGTTAGTGTTACTACCTGAGGTTAAACTCCCTCGAATAATCAATCGATCCCTGTTTCATCTCAACCCCTTCAAGGGAAGTGGTTCAAATAATGTACCACCTGTTTGGCTATATTTGATGCGTGGTGGTGCAAAAGGAGTACCACTTTAAAAAAAGCAATTTTCCAAATTGAGCAGCAGCTCAGAATCTGTACCACCTTCATAAATACACTCTCTGAAGCTTCTGGAGGCATTTGGCTACAAATTCGGATGCCAAAATTATTTACCCTCATTGTGGCTGAACCGTTGAAGGAGAATGCTGCATCATCGTCACTCCCTAATTGAAATTAGCAGAAATTTCAGTTTTTTTATAAAGTAAATATAATTATTTAGATATATTTTTGTTTCCTGGATAGGATTAAAGTATTTATGTTGATATTATCAAATAAATCATACAAACGCTCAAGTAATTCGAAAAAAGAAGGTGGTACATTATCTGTACCACCGCACAAATGTATTATAGATGTTCATATTGACCTACACATTTCCAACCTATTTTTGCCGGATATATAGATATATGTTCCTCACAAAAATAGGCTTACACATTTCACATATGCACTTCATACATTAATTGTTGAGATAATTAGAGCTTTTATATATATATATATATCATTTTCATTCTTCAGGATGGCTAGCCAAAAGCGAAAATTATCAGAAAAAGAGTTATAAGATGTGGCCTGGGACAATATTCCTTCAGAAACATCAATTGACACTTCAGATATTGATGAAGAGCTTGAAGATAGAAGAGAATATATTATCCCGTATTGAAGAATATTCACAATCATCGTCATCAGACAGTGATTTAGACGATGTACCATTATCTACAATTTGCTCTTCTGATCAAACGACTGTACCGAAATGGAGAAAAAATTATTCAGCAGAAGGAGCGAAAAAATTTTCAAAGTCATTTGGGTTAAGTGATGCTCTAAGACAAGTAGATGAAGCTACCCCTTGCAAAATATTTCTTGAACTTTTTCAAATAAAATTATTGACCATATTGTTTTTCACACAAATTTAAATGCTCATCAGTCAGGAAAGAAATTTGTCTCAGTTAGCAATGATGAAATGAAATGTTTTCTTGCGATTAATTTGCTTATGGGAATTAAAAAATTCCCCAGTTACAGGGATCACTGGAGTAGTGATTATTTCATTTCCAATTTGATGTCTGTAAAAAGATTTGATTGGATCTTAGGCAAATTACATTTGAATGATAATGCATTCATGCCTCAGAGAGATTCCACAGACTTCGACAAGCTTCAGAAAGTGAGGCCTTTACTTCAAATGCTTATTGGAAATTTCAAAAAAAAGTTTTCTGTCTAGTGAAATAGTTGCTGTTGATGAGTATGGTCAGATTCCAAGGTCACACTACCCTAAAGCAATATAATCCAATGAAACCAATTAAAAGAGGTTATAAAGTATGGGTTCTAGCTGACAAGTCAGGTATTTTCTTGATGGGAAAATATACACTGGTAGGGGGCAAGGAAATGTTATTAAAGATTTAGGAGGTAGTGTTGTTCGGAAGCTTACGCAATCACTTTAAGGGGGAAATCCTAAAGTTTTTTTTTTACAATTATTTCACTAGTTACGATTTAGTTAAGGATCTGCATTCATGTGGTACAGTAAACCAGAAAAGGAAAAAAATTCCATCTAATTTCAAAGAAGACAAAAGTATGAAGCGAGGAGAATATGACTGGTATGTAAGTGAAGATGGAATATCTGTGTACAAATGGAAAGATAGACATATGGTGCGTGTTACATCTAGCTATCATTGCCCAACTACTGTAGTACAAGTTTAAAGAAAAGAAAGATAGAGGTACTAGTCAAATCAATTAGCCTGAAGCTATTAAAGATTATAACGAACATATGAATTATGTAGATATATTTGAATAGCTGAAGGCGTTATATGAAATAGATCGAAAAAGCCACAAATGGTGGCACAGAATATTTTTCTATTTCCTCGATGCAGCCCTTGTAAATGCCTTTATAATTTCTAAGGATATATTACCAGAAAAGATGAATATGAAAAACTTTCGTTTGAAAATTGTTGACGGACTTGTTTCAGCAACTTGTCACAAAGCTAAGAGAGAAAGGCCCATCCTTTAAAATAAATAAGCATAAACCTCAGATGCAACTTGAAATCAGGAAGCAAGAATCAACTCATCAACCAAGAAGAGGAACAAGAAGAAGATGTGGCTTATGCAGCACAAAAGCAAAACCATCCAGAACAGAGTGGGAATGCTCAGTTTGCAAGGTGGCCCTTTGCCTTGAAAAAAAATAAAACTTGCTTTCAAGATTTTAATAAATAAACATACTACTCATGCATGTTAAAAAGTAAACAAAATTGTTGTGAAAAAGGAATCAAATTTATAGAGGTTAAAAGGAAATTAAAGAATTTTTTTCTTCATTTGTTTGTTTTGTAGGGGGGAAATTTTACTAGGGAAATTTGGGCGGTGGTACACTATGAGTACCACCTTAATAATTAGTTAACCAGTTATAATTTTTAAAAAATAATAGAGAAATATCATTTTGGTGAAGATTTATTGTCAATATCAAACAAAATATTTTATTTTATTTCTGGGCACAGACTGAGGTAAAGTTTCTTGGACATTTGATAGGTCAGCCAGGCCTGAAGAAGCACCCTGATTATGTTCAGAAAATTAAGGATTTCAAGCCACCTACTACTGTCTATGAATTGCTAAAAAATTTTAGGCTTTGTGAACTTTCAGAGGAAGTTTATTCCAATGTGTTCTATCATTGCCGAACCCTTGTCTTGTTTAACTGGAGGGCATAAAAGTGAAGGAAAGAAGAAAATCTCTTGGACTGAAGAGATGAATAGTCCCTTTGAGAAACTTAAAGAGGTACTTCAACAGGAGATAATGTTAGCATATCCTGATTGTTCACCTGAGGCGAACCTTTATAGTTGTATGTCAATGCTTCTGGGAAAGGAGCTGGAGGCCATGTTTGTCAGGAACAAGCAGGTAATAGAGTAATTATTGTTTTTGACTCAAGGACTTTCCTTGATTGTGAGATATGCTACTGAACCATTGAACAGGAATTGGCTGCAATTCGTTGGAGAGTTAAAACATTTAGACCTTTTTTGTATTAGTCAGTTTTTTATATTTATTCTGACCATTGCCATCTTATGTATTTGCATGATATGAAAATGATTCACAGTCATCTGAGTAGGACTTTAGAAGAATTAACAGAGTTCGATTTTGTTGTTCAGTATTGTCCTGGTGATCTTAATACCAGTGCTGATTGGTTGTCTCATCATCCTGGTCTGCCACCTCGTGAGATGACTCCTGATAACTCATATTTGAAGTTACCTGTTGGCTTGAAGGTGCTTAAGGAAATGAGAGGGGGTCCAGATTCATTAATTGAGTCTTCTATGTGATCTTGAGCAGCTGTTTGAAGAACAAGATAAAGATTTGTTGATGTTGCCTAGTGTAACCAAGCTCCGGGAACTTCTAGTAGAGCAGTTTTTGAAAGATCCCACTAAACTTGGATTCAAGTTAGATAAGACTGTCTGAAATAGAATCTCTGCTATGAGGTATTCTGGCTGTGCGCCAGCTCTAGAATTGTTGTTAGCATTTTCAAAGTCCTTTAATCTACAGGTATGGGTGAATTATGGCCCTGCCTGTCCAGTTGTGTATTGTCACCCTGAGATGAGCGATGGATCTATCATTCATCTTCAATGTTTGGGCGGGGTACATTTTAATCCTGTGCTAGTATTAAAGAATTTTGCCATTCCAATCAAAGTTTTTAGTGGTGGTAAACTACTAGTTAAGGCACCAGAAAATGATGCCACTGTTCCTATTGTGGAATTGGAGAAATTAAGTCAAACACCCTTATATATGTCAAATATGGGTGAATGGTGTGGTCTTTTGTGCCCTCATTGATATTGAAGCCCAAGTCAGTCTGGTATCGGAGTCAGTAGTGTCAGAGTTGAATTTGATTAATTCTATTGAGAGTTATGAAGAAAGTAGTTGGCATAACTGGTGAAAATGGCATTAATTTAGGGGCTATTCTAATGATTTTGAACTTCCTGAATTTCTTTATGCTGTAGTTCCAAATCAGTCTACTGATCTCTGTTTTATTGTTGGTCAGAATGTATTGGCTAAGGCCAGTAGTGAGTGACTTTTCCAATAGGAGATTCTTGTATGAGAATTAGGTAATTGCTAGATTTATTGATTCCTTGAAAGTGAGTTTTGACGTTGCTGTTGATTCCTCAAAAGTGAATTTAGGGGTAACACTGAAAAAGTAGTTTATCAAGGTAATGAAACCTATGATAATGCCTTGGTTTCTGGCGATCACTTGAGGAAAATTCAGGCTAACCATAGGCTACTCCAGAATGTAATAAGAATGGTTAACTCAGAACTAACTAACAAGAATCTTCCCCATAATTTTAAAAGAGTCTGGTCAGATTTTGAGGTTCATGATGGTCTTCTATATAAGAGAGACAAAGAAAGATTGATGAGTGTTGTCACTTTTAATTATTTAGTGAGCTTTGTAATGAGTACTCATCTTCAGCAGTGCCTTATTAGGATCTTTAAATTGTTTATCTTTTTGAAAAAAATATGTTTGGCATCAGTCCTTGATGAAAGTGGTAAGGGATGTTTGTAAAACTTGTAGCATATGTCAAATGTATACAGTTTCTAGCCAAGTAGTTGTTCCTCCAACATTGTGTATTATTACCTCAGGCCCATTTGATTTGGTTGCAATGGATTTGGTTAAGTCTACCAAATACATCCACTGTCTTATGATGGTAGACCATTTTTCAAAATGGGTGATTGGTATCTCTATAATAAGGAATAAGAAAAGCCAGACTATTTGTCATGTTTTGGAAAGAAATATCCTTCCAAATATACCTCACGTACCTGTTAGAATTCTTACTGACAATGGTCCAGAGTTTATCTCTGAAGAATTTAGCTCGACAGTGGAGTAGTACAATGTTGTACATTTGCGATCGCCACCTTATAAAGCTTCTAGCTATGGAGCAATCGAGCGGATTAACTGAACCATTGGAGAATTGTTGAGTCTTGAATAAAGAATCTCATAAATGAGATGATTCTCTTACCAGTGCTCTTCTTGTCTATAATTATTCAGTACATTCAGAAATAGGATGTACTCCTGCCAAATGTATCTTTAAAAGGTCTAAGATATTGACAGTGTGCCATTGCTATCAGCTGAGACCTGTAACTTAGGCAGATGGACATCCAAGACATCAACCTTTCAAAGCTGGTACTTTAGTACTGAGAAAAGTTAAACTTATAGGGAACCTGACTATTCATAAACTAGCACCTCATTTTGATGGACCTTACCGAGTAGTTAAGGTAAACCAGAATTGGGTAACATATGAACTAATCCAATTAGCAGATGATGTGATGGCTTAAGCCCACCATATACAATTGAAATCCTGGTGTGAGCCTCCTTGGTATCTGAAACATGTCCAGTTTTATGGTTCACCACTCACCAGTCCAGTTAATAATGATACAACTGTAGTTTGTTCCATGTTGGAAAGTGATTTTTTAGAGGATGAAGATTCCAGTAGTGATAATGATTTTTCTCCAGTCTCTATGCTTATGGTACAAAGTTTTTAAAATCCATTTTAAAACCTTCTGGTACTTTTGAACGAAGGTCTATGGAGAGAGTTTTGAGATTATGTGAGGAATCTTCTGAAGTTTTAGCCACTACTCCAATAATGTTTCCCACAGTAATGGATCTCATTGAAGGATCTAGTAATATTTTAGATACTATTGGAATCGTAGTGGAAAATATTTTCTTGAGTTTGTTTTATACCCATCCGGTGGTCCCAATTCTGAGGGTGACGCTAGTTCAAACTATGGATTGAGTCATTTGTTTGAAGAGAACAAATATGTGGGAGATTTTCTGTTAGAGAAAACAACTTCCCCTAGGCCAGAGGAAGAAGAAATAACAGTTCCTGAGATCTTAGAATTGAGGAATGTATCCTCAAGTGACTTTTCTGGATTCTCTGATTCTTCCCCATCAGGAAGCCGTAAGTCTTCTCCAGTTGTTATGACCTATCAGGCTGTCAGGGAAGCTGTAAATTTTATGTAAAGAGAATATATCTCGCCTGCTCCTTCTGCGATATCTAGTAGACTTAGTTTGTCTCCGGTAATTTGAAGCTCGGGAAATGGTTGCTAAGTTTAGGGTTTTTTGTTGTTGTTTTTTTGTTTTGTTTTGGGGGGGGCATTAGTCGCCGTATTAAAACTGGCCTAGTTTTAGGCTAAACTAAAATAAAATTAAAGAGAGGAAAAACACCCCCAAAAGGGGGAAAGGTAGCAAGCTCCTGCGTTGGGGGGAGGTTCCCCCGGCGCAGGAGCGTGCAACCTAAAGGAAAGAAAAACAAAAAACAAACCCTGCTTAAATAATAGGGAGAAGGCCGGCCTCCCCCCAAAAGTCAACAAGTCCATCAGTCAATGTGCACGCACTCATCCCGAGTACAAGGGACAGGCGGTAGCGACCCCGCCCATCCCGGTACCGGGACAGGTAACGTGCACGAAGATCACCCAGACTGGGACATTCAACAAGAATGTGCTGAACAGTCTGGGGGATGACGCAGTCGTCGCAATAGGGCGCAGAGGAGCGTGCCATCAAATAGCGATGCGTCACACGAGTGTGTCCGATTCAGAGATGACAGAAAGCGACCCGAAGCCGTCGGGGCATTGGGGGATAGGTCCATGGGAACAATCGCGGCGCAATGGCACGCAACTTTAAGTAAGTTTTAGAAGAGAGCTTGAGATAGGGCTATTGGTGAGAGAAGGAAGCTGAAGTTTAGTCCTCCTTTCACTCGCTCAAAAGGTAAAGCAGTTCCTGTAACCCATGTCCAGCTTTGTGCATTGGAAAGAAAGAGAAGAAATTGAATATTGTAAATAATGTTTCTTGTTTAACCGCCTTAATGTTATATAAAAGAAAAACATGCAAAGTGATTGTGATAGTCCTGTAAACAAAAGGTTTTTTGAAATAGAGGAAGAAAAGAAGGGGGATATGAAATGAGAGTATTTATTATTTATGTCTACTTCTCTCCTTCAATTTTCCATGAAGTTAATAGTAACTTTTGTTTCAGGATATCCTGTTGTGTGTGCAACCCTGTTTCATTTTTTCTAGTCTGCTTGCATCTTTTGGTTGCACTTATTTTCTATTATGCCCTCTCAGGTAATGCATTATGCTTTGCATGGCTTCTTTCTTTTTTTAGTGTTCTGTTTGTCTTGAGTGACACTGATTAATTTTTAGTATACCTGTATGTATTCTTGCCAATAGTTTCATTTATGTAAAGATAAAAGCCAATTATTTTTCTTCTTTTTTGAGGGCAAGGAAACTTTAGCCCCATTGAAAGTTTAGTCCAAAGGAACTTGCGCAATGCTTGTCACTTTTATTGATTCGGAAATTTGAAAATTGCACCAATGTGCTATCTCTTATCATGATTGTAATGCATGTAAAGAAACTGTATAGTGTCAATTTTCTTTATGTACATTTGATTCCAGTTGAGGAAAGTGTCCTCAATTTTGGCAAGTGACCTCAATAAGTCAGAATACTAAACTTAGTTGCACACAGAGCTTATTCTTGAAACTAGTCTGGTGACTATCATAAAGTTTTAATGAATAGGGATTTGAATTATGTTTACTATGTTGTGCTACTGTGGACTTGTCTGTTAGGCTAGCAGTCCAGAAGAAAGCGTAGAGCACTTTTGTAATAATTTTATGTTACTCTTTTTTGAAAAGTAATCAGTATCCCTGTATATAATTTGAATTTATGGAATTTTGATTACACACTGCTAAGAGTCATTACCAATTCTGATACTGAGCTTACGTTTAGCAAAAGCCCCAGCTGCTTTTCAGCATGTGATGAATGTGATTTTAGGATGGTTTTCTTGGTAAGAGTGTGCAAGTGTTTTTGGATGACATTCTGATTACGAGTGAAGGCATGAATAAGCATATGACTAGTGACTAATAATTTGTCGAAGGATGTGGTTTGCAGAAGTGGAATTTTGGGGACAGAGTGAAACATGGTTGCAAAAATCTGAAAAGTTTCTAAAAAAAAGTGAGAGATTTTCCAAGGCTGAATACTTGGAGAGTGTTGCATGGATTCCTTGGTTTGGTTGAATTCGGAAAGAAGTTTATGGAAGATTGTTAAGGTATGATGAAACCCTTGAGTAAATGGACTATAAAAAAAAGATTAGCATGATTAAATGGAGTGAGTGAAAGACAGAGCTTGGATTTCTTGATTATGGAGAGAATTCTAATATACAAGTTGTTATGCTATGGGTTTATGTTTATTGCAATATTAGTTTGAAAGTGGAGTGAAAAGGGAGTCATAGTGTATGTATCAAAAACATTTAGTGTGGCAGGGCATGCATATTCAACAATTGAAAGGGAATTGGCTGTGTTATGTTTGAAATCATTGACACTATTTTTGTATGGAGTGAAATTTTAGTGCAAATGGATCATCAGCCTTTAGTGTATTTGCAGCATATGAGAATGGTTGATAGCAGACATGCAAGGACAATGGAAGATTTGTGTGGTTTTGACTTTGTGGTGTAGGATTAGCCAGGTAAGAGGAATGAGTTTGCAGATTTGATGTAGAGATTACCAGGTAGTGCAAATGAAAGTGTGAATGGAAGAATAAATCTTGAGTATTTGCTGAAAGGATTAACTGTTGGGAACAAATGTGAGGGTGGTGGTAATTCTATGTTTGAGAGTGTGCTTTGTGGCTTGCAAGACTTAACTAATGATGGATTAGATAGTAAGGTGCCTGAATGTAAATGACTTACAAAGGATGGTTATGGAAGAAGCATGTAAAAGACCCAATCAGTTGGGTATGGGTGATGTGAACAAGTTGAAGAAAGAATTGAAGGTTGTGTGTGTGCTGAGAGTGATGCAATTTCAGGGGGTGGTTATAATTGATGTGAGATTGTGTGTGCATTATGGAGAAACCTGTGGTTTATTGGGGTAAGTGTGTGAGCAAAGAGAGAGTGGACATGACCTGGAGAATATGATTAAAACCTTGAGTGAAATGTTTCGGTTGATGGTGAAAGATGGATTAGAATAGGATAGATGCTTAAAGTGTGTGTTATGGTAGTATAATATGATTTGACAAGAATGTACCAAACAATCTGGAAGACTAAGCAGTCATCACAGTAAGGTGCAGGAGAGCATTCTATCAGAAAACAATGTGTATGATGATGTGTCCAATTTGGAGGCGGCAGAAAATGACTTGAACCATCAAGGCATTGGCATTGGCAGGGAATAGGTATAGGGAAAAGTCAGTGCAATGGCAGCTATCTCCCATCTTCTTTGTCATGCAGCCCCAAAAGGCTGACTTGATTCTGCCATGTAATCAAAGTTAGGAAAAGTGAAGCTTTGGTCTGGTCACACACTCCTTGCAGAATGTTTTTGGTGTCCTCATCAGGGAGCTTATTTCCCATCCCTACATGCCCATGAACCTAGCATAAGACAATCTCAACATCGTCCCAACTTGCAGGAGCCATGATGTGGTGTCAGTCTCACGAACCAGGCACTGAGTGTAGCAGTCTACACAAGGGACTACTTGCAGGGGAAAAATTGGCCGCACAAAAGAATGACATATAATGCAAGAAACTAAAATCATATAAATTTGTGCATAGGTGCCAGTCAAATGAAAATGTATTTGGAGCCAATAAATGGCAATACTGAAAAATAAGTTTACCTTTATAAAGTGATGTAACATTGCCAGCTGCAGTTTGAAATGGTATCCATAAGGAATTCTGATGATCAGCGGCACCTGAAGAAATAAAGTGACAAAATATAGTAGATATCAAGGACCAGACACAATTAAAATGGTATCTCTTTAAATGAATCAATCAATACAGAAAAAATGTACTAAGTATTATAGGGAAGTATTATTATATGTGGGGAACAGCCTGAAAGGCATATTTGAGATCATCTATTCATCCTTCTTCCTCTCTAAATTTAAAACAAAAACTAACAAGATCATCTCCCTTGGAAAGTTTCTAATGAGACAATGTGGAAGATATATAGCCAAAGATCTCCCTGTAGGCATTGGGGCTGGGAGAGCAAGAAAATGCAGGTGTTGGGCTTGGAGGGCGCAGTCCTCCAGATCTCAGCTACAGCATGGCTTCTATGTAATACCTGACACCCAGTCAACTTAACATTCCAAGATAATAACTTATCTTTCAAAGAAACTCACAAAACTGATACCAAGAACTAAATTATGGAAACAATTACTATTTTTTATTTTAATATGGAGTTAGTTGCCCATCCTTTAGCATTAATAAGAGATCAAATATGTTGAGGAATGGATTCATACAGCTTTGGAACAGTTTCTAGAGGAATTTGAACAAATTCCTTCAGCAAAACCTCCTCCAGCACTTTCAGTCACACTAATGATATTTTTCTTGATGTTATTTCAATCAATAGGAATGCACTTCTGATTACAATCTTCCAACCATATGAAAAGAAAATCTTTCATTTCAATCATCAATGAACTTATATGTCTAGTGCATTGCATACTTAATGATATAGATGCCTTGTTGCCTTTCCCAGTACTTGCTTGCTTTGTTCAAAATCGCACGTAGCCTAGTGTTCTACCTACATATATTGACTTTTCTTTCACCATTATCAAATTGTTTGATAACATCAAGTTTAGTATCCAAAGTTATAAGATTTTATGTTTTTTCCTTTTTCCGTGCCCATGGCTATGTTTCCCTTTTGCCGTGCCCATGGCTATGTTTCCCTTTTTCCGTGTCCATGGGTATGAAGGGTGACTAAAAAAAAAATAGGACAAAAAATTTAAGGAGGGTAAGTAATAAGCAAGCCGCACGTCTAGACTTGACGAAGGTTGCTGAGGTACTGTCCAGTGACTGACTAGTTAACAGGTAGACAACAGTGGAAATTGTTTATAAATATTTGAAAACATTTCATTCAAGAGACAAAGTCTTTAGTTATTTCGTTTCATTTACAATGGAAGCTCTAGAGTTAGAAGGAAATGTCTTTCAGTCGACACGCTTCAAACTGAACAAGAACTATGTAAACATGTTTGTTTTGTTCAGCTCATTCTTGTTCAGTGTGAAAAATTGCATATTTGGTTGGCATTTTTAATAGAAACATCTAGTTTTTTTCTTATATTAATCTAGAAAAATATCCATCAACTAGATTGCAAATTCCTTGATCTAGATCAGTTTTTCGACCTTTTTTTTATCTCACGGCACATCAAGCCAGGGAGTAATATGGTTGAGGCATACCCGCAAGTCCGCCTCTAGTGTCTGAAGCCGCGACCTGTTCTTATTTTTTACTGTGTTCATTGCAGAGAATTGAGCCTCACACAGATATGAAGTTTGTAATTGTGGCATATTCGTCTTGAATGGACAACCAAAAAGCAGTTGTATTTGTGGATTCATGCTTAAGTTTTAGTCCTCTGTCATTCCTGATTTCCATCAGCTCATCCTCTTCAGTAACAGTTAACTCTCCAGACTCGCAAGCACTTGCCACAAACAAATCTCTCAGCCAGTCCAAGTTTCAAATGATGGAAAATACTTTGCAATGTTCTTACTCAGTAGAGACAAGCTTTGTAGAATTAAAGTAAGAAAATTTTTGTCCAATCTGCAATATTTTGTTTATTCAAACATTTCAACTTTCTCTTTTTTTATTCTAGATCCCCACAATGTTAGTTTTTCCTTAAATGAGCTAATTTTGCCTGTAAAAGTAAGAATGTTTTCCTTCTTTCCTTGCATACTCTTATTAAGAATGTTTATTGCACCAGGATTCATCACTAAGTAGGTCAGCCAGGTTTGACTCTTCTGATGTTAAAAATATAAGAATCTCCTCCTCTTAGTTCATAAAATCTTGAAAGAACTTGCCATTGAGATAGCCACCTCACTTCTGTATGTAATAGAAATTGTACATGAGCAGATTCCATGGCAGAACACAAGAGTTGAAAACAGCCTTGATTTTAATGGCCTACTTTTGATATAATTAACTATTTTGATTGCCTCATCTAATACTTGCTGAAGCTCAGGTACTGCTGATTTTGAAATAAAGGCCTGTCTATGCAGTAATTATGTAAAAACAATGCTAGTTTTTTTTATGTTTTGCCAGGGGGCAACATCTGTGCAGATACTAATACATGATTTCCATGACAAGTCGTTAGAGCTGAAATAATTGTCAACAACATCCAAAATGTCTTCATCTTATTGTTTCTGGAAGTGGTTTACAAAATAGTAATTGTCAAATGTCTTCATTACAAACCAACCTGATGAATGCTAAGAGTTTAGCTTTTCCAGTGATGTCAGTTGATTCATCCAACTAGATGGCGAAATACTTGGCTTCTTTTATTTTAGGTATGATTTGTGACTCAATGTCTTGAGACATATCAGAACTATGACGACTAATGGTGTTATTTGACATGGGGATTTTCAAAATTTATTTTTCATATTTTTCACCTAATATAATGTTCACAATTTTACTACATGCTGGTAATATTACTGACTGCAATTCTAAGTGATTTCATATTTTTGGCAACGATTTCTGCAACAGCATAACTTGCTTCTTGAGTTTTCTAAGATATAGTGATGATTTTGGTCTGTTTTTGAGACTGGCGTGTTTAGTCAGTGAGAAGCCTTTTAAAATATTCAGTTGGATACTCACATAAATGAGAGTGCTTTGCTTGAAGGTGTCTTTTCAGTTTACTTGGTTTGCCAGTTTCTTGCCATAAACAACACATACAGAACATGGCTCTTCTTCTCCAGATGAAACAAATCCAAAGAACAGTAGACTTCTTTATACTGGCACATAATTGATTTGGAAGTAACACTGCAAGTCCTAAGTGTTTTAATTCCAGAACTAGCTCCAGCCACTTCGCTGTCATAATTTTCTAACATGCATTTCTTTGTAAGAAATCCATCCATACCTCAAAGACCTGGAAACAAGAAAATATGACAATATTTATTTTAAAAAATGCAACTAAAACAAAGTAAACACTAAGTGCATTAATATGAGAATGAAAATATTTTAAAGAAATTAACAATAAGCAGACACTACCCAAAAAGAATAAAAAATAATAATGCAAATTACCTAGCAGATCAAATACACTAAATTTGAAAAAGTATAAATAAATACAGGGTCACCAAAAAAAATGGGCCCCAACTTTTAATAGGCCTCATTTCTTAATTTTCTGCAAGGATTGAATGAAACTTTGGTGATAACTAGTTTATTGTGTTTAAAAAAAATCATATCAAAACAAGGAGTCTTTGGACTTTTCTTCTTTATTCTAGAGCACGTGTTCGAGATGACCTCCATTTAGCTCTGTGCATTTCTTGAGGCGCAGCACAAAGTTTGTCCATGACGTCCTTACAAACTAACTGAATAATGGCTCCGAACTCCTCCCTGATGGCTTCCTTGAGTTCTGTGATGGTCCTGGGTCTCCCTGCATACACACTGCCTTTAAGGTAGCCCCAGGTAAAGAAATCTGGGGGGGCTAAGGTCTGGGCTGTGAAGTGCCCACTCAAAATTAGTCTTGCTCAATCTTGCTGGAACCAGAACTTCCCCATAAGAGATGGGAACAGGGTCTGCAGCTCCCTCATGAAGGTGTTGAGGACAACATACCGCTCCTTGGTGACTGTCACTGTTGCACCAGATTCCTCAAAGAGGAATGGTCCAATGATGCCTTTGGCTGAGATTGCAGTCCATACCATGCATTTAGGGGTGTAGGGGCTTGGTAGCTACCTTATTTGGTCTGGAGATTCCCCAGAAGACATTTGTCTTCGAGTTTACCTTTCCTTCAAGATGGAAGTGAGCTTCATCTGAGGTCCAAAGGAGGTTAAGGAAAGTTGGGGTCTCCTGAATGTACTCCAGTAGCCTTCTCTGCTCTTACCCGAAGGTGTAAGGGTCTGCTTCATCTGTATGCTGTATGGGTAGGCCTTTACATTCATTACTAGCACTCTCCTGCAAGTCCCACAGGATATACCAAACGACTGACTTCACTTGCGCACAGAGGATTTTGAACTCTGCTGAACACACTCTTGACCAGCTGAGCTATGCGCTTCCTAGGGTGACCTGAATGGCTTGAACGGTTGTCACTGGCTGCATTGAGGTTCTCCACTGTACCATAGTTCTTGAAGTGGTCGACCCAGTCCTGAATTCTGCTCTTGGCAGGGGCTTTTTCACATTTGAACTGATGCATGAAAGTGTCCTGCACTTTTTTGAATGAGCCTGTCATGTAGTAATGTTTGATGCAGTATATTCTTTGCTGGAGCTCCCATTGAGATCTAGTTGTGTTCACAGGCATTGCTTCTGTCATGTCCTGCAAAGTAAGGGTGATTAGTGAATGAATGAAGGATATATCACAAAAAGTTTGTGCTGTCCCATTTTTGGAGGGGGGGGGAGGGGGACCCTGTATAAAATGCAGTAAAGAAAAATTTCATACTGCATTCCCCCAAAAAATACAGTAAAGTTTTTAAGACAAAAAGCAAAAAAAAAATTAAGAAAAGAAAAACATTCAGTGCATAAAAAATAAAGCACTTAATTTCTAAATCCAAATACCATTAAACAAACCTATCAACTTATTTAATTAACAAGGAATGGAGGAGAATCAACTTTCCTCTAATCTCCCATGGCACACTGGTCAATTTTATAGACTTTTGTAGAGCTTATGGCCTCATTTTTAAAGCAAGGCGTTGCGACATGTATGGGAACGAGACGCGGCTTGATTATAATGTCTCCAGCACTAAATAGTGTTTGGTTTGTCTTTGGATTTGAACCTAATACTAGCCTTTAAAATTGTTAATACTACTAGGTGTTTTAGATTAGGTTTTGTTGTACTACTTTTTCCTGAGGTGCGAGCGGAGCAAGCCGGGAGGTAGGTATGGGGGAAGAGCCCCCTAATGGCAACCATGGTACGGCTCGATAGTGGATAATGGCTTCCAGTAACCAAACACACATACAAATAATCTATAAATAAATAGTATGTAAAAACGAGACTGATGGTGTATTTAGGCATTTTAGTCATCATTTATGGCTCCATTTAAGATAGTATCAGGGCAAATAGAGACGTACTTAGTGGTAATATCTTAAAAATAAGTGCTTTTCACACCTAACTGAGGCTGTAAATGACTAGAATGCCTAAAAACACTTTTAGTAGTATTTTTTACTACAAAAAAAACCTGGCGTAGGTTTTCTGAAGTTTCACCTCACAATGATCACAGGGAATTTACAATTTAATTCTTTACTACAAAAAAACCTGGCGTAGGTTTTCTGAAGTTTCACCTCACAATGATCACAGGGAATTTACAATTTAATTCTTTACTACAAAAAAACCTGGCGTAGGTTTTCTGAAGTTTCACCTCATAATGATCACAGGGAATTTACAATTTAATTCATTTGTGGTCGCCTAAAAATTGTATTCCCTTTTTCGCAGTTGGTAACTAATGTGGAAAACGTGAAAGAATTGCATAGTTTATATAAGGGAGTCAAGATAATGACTGACTAAAATGACTCAAGATGGTAATATGGCTGAATAGGCAACAAAAATGAGTTTATTTTAACATAGTAGGTAAATCCCTACAAAAAAAAAATGCAGATAGGAAAAATGATAAAAACTATAAAAAAATGCAGGAAGACCTATTAAGGCTGAAGGTGTGGTCAGAAAAGTGGTTACTGAAATTTCACCCTGAAAAGTGTATATCTATGAGGATCGGAACTAGTACAGAAGTGAGTGTATAGACTACAAGAAAATCTAAAAGGGATCTACTATGAATGTGATTCAGGTGTAATTATAGACAATAAACTGGACTTTTCTAGACACATAGCAGAAAAAATAAATAAAGCTAAGATACTTGGAGTGATAAGAAGTGTGTGTTTACTACTATGGATGAGGGCATACTAAAACCTTTATTCACTGCACTTATCAGACAATACTGGAGTATGTCAACCAGGTTTAGTGACCTTATAAAGTTAAGATATTGAGATGGTGGAAAATGTACAGAGATGAGCTACTAGACTCATACCAACATTAAAAGGCCTAACATATGAAGAATGATTGAAGAAAATTGGTTTACCCACTGTGGCATATAGGTCTAAGGAGACTTAATTGAAGCATATAAAATTCTAAATAGAAAATATGATAAAAGCACGGTACTTTTGAAATGGATGGGGGGTTGCACCCTCTATACACAAACGCAATTTTTTTTTTAAACTTGTAATATTCTTCATTCCAAAGGCTAACATTAGATTTGAATGTAAAAGACGATTGTTAAATGTTGTCAGGCCTCTAGCTTTTCTACCGCGTTCCTTGGCTACAGACATATAAACCTTACCTTTCTTTGAAAACAAAAGCTAACAACACTTTCATTTCCTTACCTTACAATGTTTCAGCTGGTGAATGCAACGTGGCAACCGCATTCCAAAAATGTTGATTTTTTTGTTTTTTTAATTTTAAGAGCTCATCTGGCAACTGCCTACTTGGGCATTAGTCGCCATATTCAACATTGCCTAATATTAGGCATCTTTAAAAGAGGATGCTAAAAAAAAAACAGAAAAGGGCAATAAGCAAGCTCCGCCTACCCCAGGCGCAGGTATGTGTGACCTACTATAATAACAAAAAAACATTTAAATAAAGGGGAGAAGGCCAGCCTCCCGCCAAAGTCTAAGTTGACCAGTCAATGTGCACGAACTCGTCTTGAATACAAAGGACAGGTGGTTGCGCCCCTTGCCGATCTCGGCACCAGGACAGGTAGTGTGCACGGAGATCGTCCAGACTGGTACATTCTTGTTGAATGCCCCAGTAGGGCGCTGCCGAGCGTTCCATCAAATGCAGGTGCATCCTGCGAGTGTGCCCAATTAAGATACAACAGAAAGCAACCTGAAGCCTTGGCGGCATTATGGGGTAGGTCCATGGGAACAGTTGGGGCGCAATGGCAAGCAACTTTAAGTTCCCTTCAACAGTCTCTCATCTTCTTTGCTAAGCAACTCAGATTCCTGCCATATAGTCGGTGTGAGGAAGAGCGAAACACTGGTCCTCATGGACTCTTTGGCACCCTCATCGGCAGTCATTCCTACATGTCCAGGAACCCAAGAGAAGATAATCTCAACATCTGCCTGGCTTGCCAAAACCATGGCATCACAGAGATCGCAAACCACAGGACGCGGAGATTCCAATGTCCCAAGAGCCTTCAAGGCACTTTATGAGTCACTATAGTTCACATTCCGGTCTCCAAACTGGGCACATCACATAATCTCCCGTACCAAGTGGTGTATTGCCACCAGCTTGACCATGAAGAGTGACATAGCGCTTGGCAGAGCCCTGCTGACTTCAGAGTGGATATGGCATCTAAGCTGACAGTTGAGGCATCAGTCAAATACAAGACCAATACAGTCATCGGTCAAATACAGGCATACCCCATTAAGAAACAAGTCTGGGTTAGGGTGGAACTGTGGACACGGTTCAATGACTATTGGAGTCGACGCTCCAGAGTTGGCATCTGGGCTGCGCCAAAAGAGATCGAAAGGTGATGCCGTTGATGCTCAGGGCAAAGTGTGACACTGAGGACACCTCCCTGCAGGATATCCTATTCCTGCTCCATTGGGCCGTAAAGGGATCCCCCCACCAGTACGCAGAATCGACGATCTCCCAAAAATTTGATATAAAGATTCGGAGGCGTCCCCTTGCCCCTATTGTGTGGAGAGTCTCCATGCAGTATCATAGGCCTTCTCCAGATCGGAAAACACCATGGCGTAGTGCTGTCTACGAAAGAAGGCCTCGCGTACGGCATTTTCCAGGTAGAGCAGAGCATCAGACATGGAGTTGAATTTGCAGAAGCCGCAGTGTGTCCAGAAAAAAGGCTAATCTAACATTTACCAGAACCTAGCCTTAGCCCAACAGTGAAGTCGATCGGGCAGCGCTTATAGCGCATGTAGGCATAGCGCTTCTGCTTGAGGATTGTCTCACACTCAGCTGACCACCACCTGAGTGGTTGGAGTGCAAAATGGCCAGACCTCTGTGTCGAAGTCAGCTGATGGTGGAATGTACGCAGAAATAACAGTATACCTCCTATTAAGGTGCAGCTGCACAGCTACTGCCTAAAAGGAGGTATCTGAAACAGAGAACAACTGAGACATCATGCCGGCTGTAAATCGCACATCCTCCCACCCGGCCCCCATCCTGTGATGGTGGGATCGCAAAACCCTTATACCCTGAGGGTGGGCAGGGGGCATGCACACCAGCATGGTATCTTGCAAAAAGATAACTAACAGGGAATGGGAGGGGACGAGCTACCCAGCCCACCAATGGACATGGGCGAAGCTTTGTTGCTGTCCTCCTTTTGGGGGGCAGCTTTAAGAACCACAGAAGATGGCCTGGTGGCCAACTTCAGGGGTGTTGCCTCCTGTGAGTCTAACGACTCGGTGGAGGCGCATGGCCGGTTCGCCTTATGGGACCGGTCATGATGGGGAAAGGGGGGTGGAGCCCTGATTTTAGCCAGGGCTAGGTGTTGACCATTTGTGCCACCAGCTTTACCAGGGAAGCGCTCAGCGTGGGTAGAACCCGCAGAAGGGTTCCAAATGGGCGCAGAAACTTTGAGGCATAGGACATCCCGGATAGCACCGGGCACACCAGGACTAAGTCTTTAAGCCTTGCAAAATGAGAGACGATCCTGAGCTTCAACAGCCAGGATTTGCTTCTCAAGGAGATACGCACCACATTGCTTCAAAGAAGTGGGGTGTGGCTCTCCGCAATTGACACACTTGGCTACACACGATTTTGAGTTATCGTGTGTGACTTTGGAGCAACTTACACAGGTTTTGGGTAACCCCAACTTTGCATGTCGACAGGAGCAATTAGTATGGCCGAAGCAGTGGCAGTAATAGCAGTGGCACAAATGCCTTCATACAGTAGCGATAACAACTGGCACGCACCGACTCAGGGAGCTTGTCACAATCGAACGTGATGAAGAGTGTAGGGGTGGGTCTCGAGGAAAATTTGAAATGCTCAGATGCAGTGCTGAAGAACTACCCCTACACACTGGAAGAGGTCTACAAATACCAATCAAACATAGCATCAAATGCCTAGGTGTTCAATTGAGTGACAATGCCACATTCAAGAAATAACAAATATAGCAAGGAAAATAGCTGGTTGGATTCTAAGAGTCTTTCACACAAGGGACAAAGACTACCTCCTCACCCTATGGAAAACCCTAGTACAGCCAGTACTTGACTACTGTGATATATGTGGGGTACTCTCAATTAATCTTAGTCTTCACATCAATTCTAGATCTTTATCTGCACTAAATGTGTCCACATTACTAAATAAGATAAGTAACTTAGTGTTTTTCCTTATTTACATGGTTCCTTATTCTTGAATCGTTTATGGAGCTTCTGTTTCCTCTCTCTGGTCAGACCTTCTTTCTTTGACTCTGGTGACATCATTCTGATCTCCACTTGCGTTTGTTGCATTGGTCCTCGTTGTTTCCTCTGTGGTTTTTCTTGATCACTCAGTCTGGTCTCCACTGGCACTCATTGTGTTGTTTGTGTTTGTCCTCCTGTTGGTGAACCCTGGACCTTGGCTACTCTCCTCCTCCATGGGGGCCTATCCCTATCACCCTGTTGTCCTTTTCCTGTATCCTTCAGGTTTTTTGCTTCCTGGATTCTTTCCCTCAGCATAGGCTTTTGTACCCTGGAGATTCTTGATGTTCTTAAATATATTAGGTTTTATCATTGCATCTTTAAACTTCAGTAGAATGGGACTGGGTTTTTTGTTTATTTGTGTTAGACTTACCCAGCCGGAATGCTTTGATTATTTTCTTTCCCAGATCTTGCTGAAATAATGCTGATATGTGGTAACATATCAGCATCATTTCAGCAACAAACCTTAAGTCATGTTTCATAGGTTACTTTAGATTTTGATTCCGGAACATTATACAGGGTGTCCACAAAGTCTGGGTACATAGGAATTTTAATATTTTATTTATTTGTTATTTTTCCTCCCCAGATCGAATGATGGCTCTGTCTAAAGAAGAAAGAATCGAGTTGGTACTCTTAAGTGGATGAGAAGGATTGGTCACGAAGTTTAAAGAAACCGGCAGTGTCTTGGACAAACCCCGTTCCGGGCGACCAAAGACTTCAGACAAAACGAAAGAGGTTGTCATGGCCAAGATTGCTGCTAGCCCAAAGAAATCACTTCGTCGGACATCCATGGAGTTGGGTGTTCCAAGGTCAACTATCCACAAAATCCTGGTAGAGCAGAAGTTCTATCCGTACAAATTACAGATATTGCATCACTTAAATGAAGACGACCCTGATAGATGAATGCAGATGTGCGAATGGTTTTCAGATAAATTGGATGAAAATATCAATTTTACTAAAGACCTTTTGTTGTTCAGTGATGAAGCTTTGTTTTATGTTAATGGTGAAGTCAACAGACAGAATCTTCAATACTGGTCTCAAGACAATCCACATTGGATGGATCCATCCAAACAGCAAGGCTGCCAAAAGGTGATGGTGTGGTGTGGTTTGTGGAAAGCTTATGTGCTAGGACCCTTCTTCTTTGATGAACATGTAACCGGTGAGACTTATCTGAACATGTTGAGAGACAAATTAATGCCTCAAATTGAGTGCCTAGGCGAGGGACTTCCGGACTGGTTTCAGCAGGATGGAGCCCCTGCCCATTTTGCTACAAATGTTAGAGATTGGCTGAATGGCACTTTTCCTCACTGGATTGGAAGAAGGTCATGTGGAGTGGTCCCCTCGTTCACCAGACCTTTCTCCCCTTGATTTCTTTTTCTGAGGTATGTTAAAAGAGAAAGTTTACTCAATGAAGATTGCAAATCTAAACCACTTGAGAAAACGCATTATCAGTCAGTGTGCTGAAATCGACAGCAATGTACACCTATTCAATCAAGTTCACCAGAATTTAGCAAGGCGCATCAAATTATGCATTGCAAATAATGGAAATCATATTGAAAATATAATTTCTTAACATTATAATTAAATAAAATTGTTTTGTTCTAAAAGTATGTATTTAGCCCCTATGTACCCAGACTTTGTGGACACCCTGTATACTACCAGATTATTCTTTCTATTTCTTCTTTCATAGATTTCTGATATTACACCTTCTACTCCTGGGGCATTCTCTGTGAGATCAACCAGAAAAATTGCAAGTTAACACCCTCATGTCTCAAATTTTGCTGAAATTTGGTTTATAGGAGGTTTTGGGGCCCTAAACCAATTTCTGAAATTTTAAGGTCAATCCGACCAATGGTTCAGGAGATATGACCTTAGCATTTTGAGGTCATAATTATATAAAAGTATATATATTTAGAATCAGAAAAAGACAAGGAATCCAAATATGAACGTTTTAGAACAATAGGTTGAAAAATAAAAAAAATTATACATTTGTTGAAATTTCAACATTTTACCTGTGGTGTATCAAAATTTTTATATTTTTATAAATGTAGAAAAATGAGGGCATATGCTTTGGCTATTAGAATCAGTAAAAAAAGTTTGTTTATGCTAATATTTTTCAAGTAATTAACACATTAGTAAGCACTATATTTCGGTTAAATTTGCATATAGTTAAGGGTAGAACAGCAACAAACTCCCCAATAATTCCAAATTGTTATAGGGGAGATTACGATAAATTACGCAGTATGCTAAATCAGATTAGGTGGGATATAGAATTCCATGGAAAGAATACTTATGAGATGTGGGATATTTTTAAGACTATATTAAACATGATTCAGGAACAGTGTATTCCGATGAAGTCTATTAGGAAGAAATGTAAACCATAATTTAAACCATTATAGATCAACCAGAAATGAACTAAATAAGAAGACCAAAAGGACAGCCAAAATTAATTTACCTAAAAATAATAATTAAGATCCTAAAAAATTCTTTAGCTATTATAGAATCAATAATAAATCTAACAGTGATAAAATAGGGCCTGATGAGAAATCTGATGAGGAAATAGTAGAGGTCCTTAATGATCATTTTGCTTCAGTATTCACAGAAGAGAAACCAGTTAGATTAATTGATGATAATTCTAGGTCAAGGGAAGTAGTGATAAATTCTATTAATATAGACAGAGAAGAAATTAAAGGGCTTATAATGCAGTTAAATACTAGTAAGGCATCTGGCCCTGACAACATTCATTCTACGATACTCAAAGTAGGTGTAGAAAGTATTGCAGTAGCTCTTGAGAAGATATTTATTAGATCGCTAGAGTCTGGAGAAATACCAAATGATTGGAAATTGGCAAATGTAGTGCCAATTTTTAAAAAGGGAAGCAAAGAGGACCCAAATAACTTTAGACCAGTAAGCTTAACTTCTATAGTCTGTAAAATTCTTGAGAAGATGGTTAAGAAAGGAATTTCTGATCATCTAGAGAGTAGCAGGATAATTAATGATGTTCAGCATGGTTTTAGAAAAGGTAGATCGTGTTTAACTAATTTACTGGATTTTATGGATTATGTAACTAAAGAATTAGATAGGGGTGAGAAAGTTGATGTGATCTACTTAGATTTCAGCAAAGCTTTTGATAAGGTTCCACATAGAAGACTAGTTCATAAATTAAAGCTGCATGGGATATGTGGGAACGTTTTAAATTGGATAACTAAATGGATGAAAAATAGGAAACAGAGTTGTACTGAATGGAGTGAGGTCAGAGTGGAGGAATGTTATTAGTGGCGTACCTCAGGGATCAGTTTTAGGCCCTTTATTATTTATAATCTATGTAAATGATCTTGGGCAAGGTGTGAATAGCAAAGTATCAATTTTTGCTGATGACACTAAATTGGCAGCTGTAGTCAAAGAGGTTGAGGGTAGCTTTAAAGTGCAGGGTGACTTAAATAAGTTGTTAGCTTGGGCTCAGAAGTGGCAGATGACTTTTAACCTTAATAAATGCAGTTATTAACATGGGGAGAGATAATAGGGAATTTAGCTATGAGATGGATGGGTATTGGCTTAATTCAGTGGAAGATGAGAAGGACTTAGGAGTAGTAGTAGATAGGTCACTGAAATTTTCAAAGCAGTGTATTGAGGCAAAAAATAGAGCAAATAGGGTGCTAGGTTACATAAAAAGAAATGTTAGCTACAAGAGTAAGGACGTCCTCCTTAAACTATACACCTCTTATGTCAGGCCACATTTAGAGTACTGTATACAGGCATGGTCACCACATTTTAGACATGATATAAACTTATTAGAGTCAGTACAAATGAGGGCAACAAAAATAATACCATCCCTGAAGCACCTTGAATATGAAGATAGACTGAGGGTATTAAATATGTTTTCATTTGAAAGAAGGTGTGTGAGGGGAGATATGATTGAGCTTTTTAAAATCTTTTCTGGGATGGATAAATTGGATTTCAGCAAGTTATTTGAGTTAGAAGGTAGTAATAGAACTAGAGGCCACCACTTAAAGATTAGAAAACAGAGGTGCAGACTGGATGTTAGAAAATATTTTTTCACTAACAGAGTGGTGGATTATTGGAATAGTTTGCCACCTGAGACTGTTGACAGCCCAAACTTGAATGTTTTCAAGCGCAGATTGGATGATTATATGGGTATGGAGGGTTAATTTCTTACTTTCGGTATGTGGATATGTTTCTTGACTCATTCCTGTGGATGCAGTTTCTTTTTATTGTATATTTTGGGGGACTTTGATTTTGTTTTTGACAGACTCCTATGGAGGCTTTAAATTATATATTGTAGATGCATGATCTGACAAAATCCTATGGATGCTTTATGTGGGTGGATTTGATGGATACAGATGACCTTTGATAGGCCCTTGTGGTTTTGTCATCCGTGAAATTATGTTAAGTTGTCTGTCAATTCCACATATTTTTCACACTTAAGCTCTTAAAAATTGAAATTGAAATTATAATGTTTTTTACATATAAAAAAAACAGTCAAAGGTCTTGGCTATTAGAAACAATTCATGTAACTAACTTATATTGACACAATATTTATAAATTACAGGTCAATTTAGGAATTTATTTTAGCTATCAGTTTGACTTGACCTAATCTCCAAGAATAAAAAAAAATATTTCACTGAAAAAATAATTACAATAATGATAGGGAAGACCTGTTAACCTAATACAATTTTGGCATATTCAAAACTTTCAGCAATTTCTTTCTGAGGAAAAATATATTTAATTCTACTGCCTCTTCTTAGTGTAGGACAACTCATGACAGTTAATATATGATGTCCTGGCACTGCACATGAATCTTTATTTGATGGATAATGATATGCACTTGCTCCTGATGACTCAGATGGATGTAAAAAGCTCACTGTGTAATCATCAAACTCCTCACAATATTCCTCCAGAATTCCATACCAAACTTGCCTGTCATAAATGCAGCTAACATACTCTCCTGGTTTGATACATTTTAGGTTATCAACCATTGCAGGTTCATTAGTAGTATGACTTTTCCTTATTCTTTTCTTTTCTCCAATGCCACTTGATATTTCTGAGTTCCCAGAATAGCCCTACTGTCCTTGAATTGATGTTCAAACCATTGTTCTGCATCTTTCAAATCAGATGTAGTTACAAAGACAAATTTTATTGTCTTGCTCAAGTTTTCTTTGCAAAACTGAAACATGTCTTCTGGTGTAAGAATTTGCCTCTCTGTAGTTCTCTGTAAACTAGCACAAGCAGTAGCTCTCTTCACTGTTCCCCGAATCCCATCACATCACATGCATGGTAACAGAGATTTGTGAAGTTGTATCTCCTCATATTGGCCAGCACATCCATCCAAAAAATAGTACACCTACTTCAGTTGTGGGCATCTAAATTTAACATAGTTCATAAGCTTTATTATAAATGAATAAACCATTACAGTGTTGTGATTTAGTGATGGAGATAAGCAACAGACACTAAAATGGTTAAGTTCCTGGTCTGCAGATGATCTATAATAATGACAAAAGGGTGAACTGTGCATTGTGAATTGTCCCAGTGTAATCCTTGGGCAGCATTTTGAATAATGAAAGAATAATTTTCAGAGAAATCACCTGATATAACTGCCTCACTCTGAGGTGGTAGTGTTTCTTTCAACTGTTTTGAGTACTATGATTGCTGCTGTGCAACAAAATGATGATGAACCATGATAAGTATCCATGAAGTGGCTCCGCTTCGTCTACCATTGTACAATGCTCAACAGTCACCCATTGCTTGTAAGATATTTCATTTGGAGCTGATTTTACACTGCTAGGCAACTCAAGAAAGTTCAGAACACCCTCTTCTCTTGGGCAATCTTTGCAAAGTTACATCATGCAAGCCTCTCTCTCTGTACTGCAGACACTGTAATCCATAAGATCTTTGTATGAGAGACCTTTTTCTCCCAATGTAGCCAGCTGTAATTTGGGGATTTGATAATATATGCAGACACAGACAGAATGAGTCCCACCACTACCGACAAGCACACAATATGATGGCCGTAATTTAACAAATGTGGAAAATCCTATTTTGAATTCTTTTTATCATTTTTATATACAGTAAACCCTTGATATAACGAACCTCAATGAATTTTGGATATAATGAACCAAATTTCCTGGCCAAACTCCATCGAGTTTAACAGGCAAGCGTTACAACCAGCCTGAGTGAGTGTTGGTGTGTCACATGTCTCCTACAGTGCAAAGTTTGTATCAATACTATGTTGTGTAGTTCACTTAACTTTATTAGTAATTACATACATATTATATATCCATAACGAACTTGGTTCATTATTTCCTTTGCTTTTAATGCCCATCAGGTTTAGCGAACTTTCGGCTTTAGCAAACGACCCCCCACCCCATATAGTTCATTATATCAAGGGTTTACTGTAGTTCAAATAACTCTCTTAAATTCCCAAGGACCAGTCATTTTTGCACCTTCAGCACTGATGACTTTCACACGATCCTTTTTGCCAGGACACATACGAGTAACCTCATCTGACTCATAGAATTTTCTAACTATATCTTTGTGTTCTTCAGATATCACTTTTCCTTTGCTCATTATTGGAATGATTCCAAATTCTGATTTTAGTGAATGGCTTTTATTCACCATATATATTGTCGTTTGAAAGAAACTAGCAGTTTTTTCAATTGTGTATGGGGAGAGAGTCAATATTTGTAGTTTGTGATTATGACATTTGCTTTCCAGGAATGACTGTTGCAATTCATTCATTAATCTTTCTAGATGTTTTTCAGATTGTTTCAGGTTTTGAAGAATCACTTACCCACCCCCTCGCTAATATGAACACCATAACTGATTTCTAGCCTCTTCTTCAAGTGTTTCTGGGCATCTGATAGCTTACCACAAGCTTTGCACTTTTTCTGGCTCAATGACAACCTTTCTGAGAACCAAAAAAGTATATATAAATTATTATACAGAAAATTTTCACTTTGTGTAGACTAAAGAGCATCATTAAAGAATAAATCATTCAAAGTAAAAGCTTGCCAATTATCAATTTTGTTTTATACAGTACCTTAAATTCTATCCAATGGGCCATATAGATCAAACACACCTTTCTGGTGAAATATAAAATATATTATCTTAGTACTTACTTTTTTTGACTGGTGTTTGGTCCAAAAGTACTAGAACTGGTTCAATTGTGGTTGAAGGATTTTCTTCAACCAAGCAATCACTGTCCAGATCTCTACTGGAAGATATGTTACTCAAATCACAGATTGAAGATGATTCAATTGAATCTTGCTCAGTTTCATCGTTTCCAGTGGTTTTAAGTATTGTGGGGTGTTTCATTATTAGTGTCCAACAGTTTACACACAACAATGAGTCTTTTTTCAATCTTCCAGCACATCTTTCAATAAGCACATCAGTCACTTTTCTAAGATTGATTGGTATGCACTTCTTGTGCTTTTTAGTAGGGTCTTGGCAGTATTTCAAGTGCCGAACCATTGTATTTTGGTGAATAGGTCTAATAGCTGAGCTGTAGATTTCACTAAGTAATTTCCATAAATCTGTAATTTTGAGATATACAATTAGATGACACTTTTTAAAATATAGTTATACACAATATTTTAATTTTTTATATTCTTTAAGGCTCATTGAAAAACAATAACAACCCACCACACACACTGCTGGCTGAAACTGTACTAACTTGTAGACTAGGAACTACAACTATATGTGTTGATTCTGTACAAGTAGCAACAGGGTTGTTTAAGCTACATGTGAGCTTTGTCTTCCCCTTTTACTACTTTAACTATATATTATTGGCAGTGAATTACAATTTTTATTGAACTCTAGAATTTAAGATCAAATTAATATCAAAGCTAACAAATTTCAATGAATTGACAAACAATTTGCAAATATGGTATTCTTGTTAATTCATGAAAAATACCAAGATGAACAACCTTTTATGGTTGTTTCTATAGTCAAGAGCTATACCTTTGTTTTTTATATTAAAAAAAAGGTCATTTTAATTTTTATAGATCAAATTAGGAGCATAAGTGTGAAAAATATATAGAATTGATGGATAACTTATAAATATGGCACTCACTTATGTGTTAGTTACATGAAAACTGCTAGCATAAACACTTTTTTTTTTTTTTACTGATTCAAATAGCCAAAGCATAGGCCTTCATTTTTTACATATATAAATTTTTTGCAATTTTGATACCCTGAGGTCAAATTTTTACCACAATTTTTTGCAATTGTATGATTTTTTATTTTTCAACCTAAGAGTTCTAAAACTCTCATATTTGGATTCCTTATCTTTTTCTGATTCTAAATATATATACTTTTATATAATTATAACCATTATTACCCTAGTTATGGGTGACCTCAAAATGCCAGAGGTCATATCTCCTGAACCGTTGGTTGGATTGACCTTAAAATTTCAGAAATGAGTTTATAGCCCAAAAACTTCCTAGAAACTAAATTTCAGCAAAATCTGAATGATGAGAGTTGATCTGACAGAGACTGCGCATCCTCTTGTGCCTGGTTATTGTGGAACTTGTTGTGGGCCTAGGCCCAATTCACTTTGTCTTTTGCCAGCTTCAAAATTAATTTTCTCTCAGCACTAGCCAATCTTCCAGACTTGCGATTTTGGCTTCCATAGTTCCCAATCTGTCCATCAAATCCCAGGTGGTTGTCACATTCTTCTCTATGGTTTCATTCACCTTGATCGAATTTGCCTCCATTTGCCCTAGCCTATTCTTGTGGCCCTTTTATGTGGCTATATTATTACCTACACAGTTTTTTATCCCATCTAGTGTGTCCTCTATCACATGTTGTTGAATTATTTATCTTCAATGGCTTTCACTTTTTTATGCAGTACCACACATCCTTCTTGCCAAAAATTGCAGTTCCATTTAAATTGCTTCCCTGACTTTGTCTTGACCATGTAGTTGTATACTGCTACTGGTGTATCTTCACATTTAATATGACACCATCTGAGACATACCTCACATTGAAGAGCATTATGTTTTGGTCTTTTACTTCCAGCTTGCATTTTGCACATGTCTGCATTTTTTCCTGTTTCCTTATCACCTTTACTCGTTTGCTCCGCTGCCATGTTTTCTTGCCCCAATTCAGTATAGCCTTTGGATCGGGATGGATGGTTATGGCACTATTACACCAGAATAGCCTTTGGATCAGCACAGATGGTTATGGCCCTATTACACCAGTATAGCCTTGAGATCGGCACTGATGGTTAGGTTACTGAAATTTTTGAAGCACTGTATTGAGGCATAAAATAGAGCAAATAGGGTGTTTGATAAAAGATTCTTTTAAACAAAGTTAGCTATAAGAGTAAAGAAGTTAAAGAGCATGGACACCACATTTTAGACAAGAGCTCAACCTGCTAGAGTCAGTACAAAGGAGGGCAATAAAAATAATACCTTCCCTGAAACACCTTGAATATGAAAGATGTAGGAGGGGAGATATGATTGAGCTTTTTAAAATCTGTTCTGGGATGGATAATAGCAAGTTATTTGAGTTTCAAGGTAGTAATAGGACTAGGGATCACCACTTAAAAATTAAAAAACAGAGGTGCAGGTTGGATGTTAAAAAATATTTTTTCCCCAATAGAGTGGTAGATTACTGGAATAGTTTGCCATCTGAGACAGTAGTCAGTCCAAACTTGAATGTTTTCAAACACAGATTAGATGATTATATGGGAAGAGAGGGTTAACTTGGGGAGAGGGAGGGAGGGTATTCTGGACTCATTCCTGTGGATAGTTTTTTTTTTATTGTATATTATGATTGATTTTGATTTTGACGAATCTTGATGATGATGCTTTTTGTTTCTGGCACATTCCTGTGGATGTTTCTAATTGTATATTGTAGATGCATGATCTGACACAATCCTATGGATGCATTCTGTAGGTGGGTTTTGACAGATGCATAATTGTTTATAGAATACTCACGTTTGTTTTGTTTTTTTTACCAAATTGTTTCTGCGACTCGACTTGTGGGGGAGCAAAATTGCTTATGCAATTCGTGGGAGAAGGCTGATGTCATAACTAAATGAATTTGTTTTGTTTTGGTAAATATGTAGATTGGCGGCTGGAATGATGGGACATAAACTATTTTGTCCATGTTCTATATGTTTCATGTTTTGGGAGTAAATTTAAGGGGACGGCTCGTGTGGGGGTAAATACAATGGGGGGACCACCCTACGATGATCCTGAGTTTCAATCAATTGGGGGGGGACTGGTATAGCATTTTCCATTTGGTTAGTTTCAGGCATTTATATTAAAAAAAAAAATGGGTATTTTTCAAATAGGACTCCAACGCACATGAATATTCAGGCAGGGGTAAAAGAAATATAAACAAACAAAAAAGCCACTAATCTACATTTTACCTTTGTTTTTTTCCACTTAAGATCACTTTAATCACTTTATATTTATTTTTTCATATATTTTTTTTTTTACTATTTTTATATATTTAAATAAACTTAGCTAGGTCTTTTAGAGGAACTAGTTTTTGTGGAGAAGAGAATCTTTTATACGGGAATTTCAGTTTCAACAGATTCTTTATGTATAAGTAGCCCTAAACCTGTTCTCTAACTTTCCAGTATATTTACTGATCAAGAAAAATTAATAACATTTTTAGCCAATAATAAATTAATTAAAGTTAGTAGTAATTATGAAGAGTGTGATCAGGCCTTAGCAATCCGAGATAATTTTGAATTTAGATCTGCTAAAACAACATGTGATTCAGCAATTGTCAGTTTTTTTTTAAACAACAGCTCTAAATGTGACTTTTTTTTCAAAATCACGCCTCTCTGTAGAAACTATACTCAAACTTTCAGGTAAACATATAGATTGGCGGCTCAGCCGAAAAAGTGGATTTTTGTTTGTTTATATTTCATTCAACCCTGCCTGAATATTCATGCTCGTTGGAGTCCTATTTAAAATATAGCCAGCGCCATTTTGTTAGAAAAATGACCGAAACTAACCAAATGAAAAATGTTATACCCCCCCTCCCTCCAATTAATTGAAACTAAAGACCCAGTAAGGGGCGTGGCGATTTGCCATCCTGGCCGCTGTGCTGACAGGATTCAGCACCCAGTCCGACCCCAGTTTAGCTTCTTCTCCTTCCTTCAAAACACTTGTGTTTCCCTTCCGGGTGTCCTCGCTTTTCATACAACCTCTCCCACAACTTTCTCTGGTCAGCCTCTAATCTCACAGGGTAGATGCTGACTCTTTGACCGGGCCAGCGCTTCGCTCTTCCTCACACCGACTACATGGCAGGAATACGGGCAGCTCTTCGGGCTGCTTGGCAAAGAAGATGGGAGACGGTCGAAGGAAACCTAAAGTTGCAAGCCATTGCTCCATGATGGTTCCCATGGACCTACCCTCCAATGCGGCGAAGGCTTCAGGTTGCTTTCTGTCATCTCCGAATTGGGCACACTTGGGTAATTGTGAAGACTAGCTGCTACGTTTGCTGTATTTTATTTTCGCGACCCAAAAGGGACAGAGCCCTGTGTGTTTCGTTTCATTCAAGGCACGGAATAATATGTTGTTTACGTTGCATTTAAAATTTGATGGCGCCATTTTTGTTTGAAATTACGACAGAGAAAAGTAAAAAAAAAAAAAAAGGTGCCAAATAAAAAAACAGCTCCATAAATGAAGGTTACTTACATTATTCTGGCGGGTATAAATTTGCAATAGCCCCAAGGAAGGCGTGAAATCGATCGCGAATTGTTGATTTCTTTCCAAACGGGAATCGTTTGCAAAATATGGCAATTGCGAGATACCGGTCAAAATGATCGTTTTGGCGGGCATATTTTGGGATTAATGCTCTTGCATCCCAACATAGGGGTTCGATATTTGGTGAACTTGCCCCGGTTTCTGGGTCAACAAAATTCTATGAATGGTTGACGGTTCTGTGCTGGTAACCTTCTAACTCCAAGCCTGAGTAGGCAGACCAGCAATCAGAAATAATAAGGGTTCCCGGCAAAATCCACTTTTTTATGACATCCAGAAGAGTTTTTGTGCAACCTGGTATGGTGACCATAAAAACATTTTTGGATTCCCTTTCAAATCCACCGAAAACCCCAAAACCATCAACCACTCTTCCCTTATTATGCTTATGTTTACCAAATTTTGCCTTATCTATCTCGACCACCTTATTTACACCGCCTAATTGCTTAGAATTTTTTTCGCAATAGTCAACGGCTACCACCCTACAGAAACTAAACCAGTCGATCAAAGTTTTGTTGGAAACACCAACCTCCTCTGAAATGCGTTTCAGAGTATTTTGGTTTCCCACAAACCAATAAATGATATGAATGATCGTTTCTATAGGGAGCCGAGCCTTTGAAAAAAATTTTCCCTTGAGTGCAGATTGGAAAAAAAATGGCATTTCTTTACACCGGTGCTTTCGCCACGTGTAATTTTTTTGCCCTTAAATGTTAAATCACTTTGTATGTCCAGGGGTTTAGAACGTTTACAATTGATTGTTAAGCGGATTAATTTATATTCTGATAAAAATGTAAGAAGTTTTTCAGGTTCACTAGTTAATGAGGCAAGGGAGAAACAATTGATTGGACAAACTTCACACGGGGTATCCATAATTCAAACTGCCTGAAATTAACGATTGCTTTAATTACTAAGATTCCCGCCCAAAAAAGTTGACAGAAAAAGATCAAATTATTATTTTAAAATAGTAAGGAAACAAAAATAAAAAAGTAAAGAAGTTGGAAAAGAAAAATTTTAATATAAGCAAAAGAAAAGTATTAAAAAAATCTGTAAAAAAAATTTTAGAAATTAATATTATTCTTCTTCATTGATGGATCACAGCACAAAAAAAAGTAGTTCTAAGATTGTTTGGTATACAAATTGTTTTGCAAACAGTTGAGAGAAAAAGATTGAATTATAATTTTAAAATAGTAAGGAAACGAAAAGAATAAAAGTAAAGAAGTTGGAAAAGAAAAATTTTAAAAATAAGCAAAAGAAAAGTATAAAAAAATCTGTAAGATTGTTTGGTATACAAATTGCTTTGCAAACAATTGTATACCCAGTACCCCATATAGGCTTGTTTATTTTAAGTGGGGGGGCTGCACCCCCCAACCCCCCTTTTAATGCTAGTTCAGTTAACCATTATAGCAAAAGAAGATGAAACATTTTGGAAAGGAAAGGAAACAAAAGAAATTCAGCTTCATTCACCCGAGCAAAAGGTCAGAATCGGCCGAAGCAACTCATCTACATAATTACCCAAAATAGTTTACGTCCCATCATTCAAGCCGCCAATCTACATATTTACCCAAAATTATTGGTTTTTGGTAAACCAAAATACATTGGAAGTGATTTGCCACAATAGAGTATATAAAAAGCATTTTCCACAATAAAGTAAGTAAGGGTATTTTCCATTTGGTTTATTTTATATTTCGTTTGAACGAAACATAAAAGCAACGGTAATACTTCAGATTCGAGGCACACGGTAGAGGGCGCTGTTAGTCGGCTACAATTTTGGGTACCCAATTTTGGGCTACAGCATATCTCTTATGACGTCAGACGGTAGCGTCAGATGTGACAATCACTGCATTATATTTTTTTGTTGTTTTGGGGATTTGTAACTTTTAGTCTATTATTTACTAAATATCTGCGCTATGCTCGTTTATAGTTTTTTTCTAAGTTAGGTAAGGTTTCTTGATGTCTTTTATTGTTTTTTGTTTTGTTTTCATATTTTTTGTTTACTGCGAATGATAACAGCTTCTTACTGGCAACATCGTAGCTTATAAATAGGAGCCATTTTGCAAATGTTTTTCTTTCGTTATTGTGTTTTCGTGCTCTCCATGTGCTTCTTTGTTATTCGAATTCGGCTTTACTTTGTATAATCACGAAAAACTTTTAGATTATCTAGAGGCGCATAAACTAATCAAGAAACCTATAAAAGTAAGAATTGTTTGTTATTAGGTTAGGTTTTTCTGCCAGTAAAAAGCTGTTGGAGAGAAAAAAAAAAACCAGTAAATTCAAGGGAACTGCTCATGGGGGAGATATCACTGCAGGGGGACCACCCTGCGATGATCCTTAGTTTCAATCAATTGGTGGTTGGGGGGGTCTGGGGGTGCAGCCGCCCAGACTAACGGCGCCATCTACCATGCGCTCCGAATCTGAAGTGTTACCAAAGCAACTTGGTCCAAATAGATTTCGGCTGAAAAACATACACTTTGGCAGGCGACAGTAGGTGAAACATATTGGGAAACGGACAAAGTATTATCGCAACACTCGCAGGGTATGGAATCTTCAGGTTTACCAGATTACCAAATAACCTTTAAATCCCTGTCGCCTTTACATTATTATAATGGCTGCAAGAGTAAACAAAATCATAGATTGGGAGCCAAAATTGGGTTAAAATATTTAACTCATCTACTTAGTCATATGAAAATGGGATTCCTTTTAGGGCATACGAACCTTTATACATCAATGCTACACATTGTGCTGCATTTTGAAAAGCTACCCACAATCTTTTATTTGCAGCTTCAGTTTCATGAAGTAATTTCTGACTTAGTGTCGCATCTTCGTTTTCAAATTCATTGCAAACTTCTTGTTCCCATGAAGTTAATCCAACCCAGCACTCATTTAAAAAGTCTTCATTAGTCCTGCTTTCACTCATTATAGGTTTACTACTTACATGTATAAACACTTACAACATCAAAAAAACAAAAATGTGAAAGAAAGAATAAATTAGACTATTCCCACTTCCTACCACAGTCAACCATATCTATTTTCGTTTATGTTCTTCAGCAAATGAGAGGGGTCGAAGTGGTGAGAATTCTGGGAAAATCGGCAGAAGAAAATCGAACTTTAAGAAAAATAAAATTTAATACCCGGGAAAGGAGATGCCAGAAGGAGAAGGGAAAAAATTTCGGATATACAAATTCAAAATTCCTTTTTTATGCATAAGCAATTAAAGAAATAAAAGTGAATGTAATAATAGTTATGAGTAGTAGTGAGTATAGCTACCTTACAAGCTTTTTATTGTAATGATACTAATGAGTAGTAAGGTATATTCAAACTGTCCTTTTTTATAGAGTTTAATCAACTATATTCAAAATACATCTAGAAAAGAAACAAAAGAAAATATTATTAACATAAGTTAAGATTCGTTTTAACACAATTTCCATTTTTTTTAATTTTAAAAGAAATAAACGTTTTTAATTCTTAAAATGATGCTCACCGATGTCATTTTTAACTTCCGAAACTTAATAATAAGGTAGTTATTCACTTTTTGAAAATATATTTTTACTTTGCGAAATTTTAATCTTTCTAATCCATTTGCCCTTCAAGTTTTGGTCTGACTAAGTAGCGAATAGCAGGCTTTGTTATATCTGCAGGCGAACTGCGCATGCGTCTTTTAGCGAGTAACCAATAGCATTCATTGTTATATTATATTTCGGGCGATTCACGGATGTCCGTGTTTGGGGTTCATATGGTATAATGGCATGCGGTGGCTGTGCTAGGTCGCAATAGCAACTAATAGGAGCAGTTTTTGATGTCCATGGTCAGGCATTAAAAAGAGATAGGGCTCACAGTGTAATCCCACGAGATATTACATGCCGCAGTATTTGCAGATTTAGACAGGATTAGATTTTATTTTACCGTGTTAAAGTTGCAAAGGATTTAAAAGGGCGTAAAACCCGATGTACATTTTTTCTTCAGGGCGTTTAAGGGCACGTGGCTTTCTAATGCCTGCATTCGATCAAGTATCCGCATGAATTTCAAGACAAATAGGGGGATTTTTTTCCAAAATTTCTGTCTTATTTTATTAGGTTGTTAGGTCTGGTTCTGGATATTTTAAATGTTTTTGTAAATGTGTTTTTCTTATGCATTTTAGATAGAGGAATAGCTAGGGGAGAGGGCATACTCATGCGTTATAGGGGGACTAATGCACAAGTGAATGAGCAGATAACTAGGAATAAAAAAGCACAATGCAATGAAGATGGGAATAATAATAAAATCCTTAAAAATATACTACACAAATGGTCGGAGTATAAGGAATAAGATAGATCTCTTAACAGCGTTAGTGAGTGAAGAGAATTTTGATATAATTGCGATAACAGAGTCATGGCTTGATTTGGCAGGTAATCGCTTTAAACCTGAGGTTGAGATTGAGGGCTTTAACATGTTCCATACAGATAGGAATAGGAAGAGAGGAGGAGGGGGTATTATTTATATTAAAGATAATCTCCAGTGTTGTGTAAACAGTACAATTAAATTAGATGATAACACAGAGTCATTATGGCTAAATGTAAAGGAAGGTAAAAACAAGCTTGTCATAGGATTATTATACATAACACCAAATCTTAGTAAGGAAGCTTCAAATCTATTGTGGCAGGAGATTGAACGGGCATGTAGAAGTAAGCATGTGTGTATAATGGGCAATTTTAATTACAGAAATATAGACTGGGAAGCTCTTGTGGGTGATCAGGAGGCTGAGGAATTTTTTTATGTTGTCCAAGATAATTTTCTGAGGCAGATTATTAACGAACCCACTAGAGGTAATAATATACTGGATTTAGTTCTGACAAATAGGGAAGAAGTTATTAAGGATACTGAGATTGGAGGAAATTTGGGTAATAGTGACCATTGTGAAATTAGATTCAAGATGAAATGGAATGGTTTTGATAGTAGCATGAACAATGTTAACATTCCTGACTTTAGAAGAGCAAATTATAATGGGCTAAGGACTTACCTGGAGGCAGTTGTACAGAAACCAGGCAATGAAATCAATTCAGGAATAGATTCAATGATATCAGTTAGTGGAGACAATAATCACCAGGAGGAAGAGATTACAATTGAAGAGGAGTATGAAAGAATAATTGAGCAATTAATTACAGGTCAGATGATTAACATTCCATATAAGGAGATTAGGACTAAAAATAATGACCCAAAATGGATGACAGATGAAATTAAGCATTATATTGGCATTAAAAACCTGGGCATTTATAGGAAAATAAAAAATGGAGAGGATCACTTAAGGCAGAGATATAATGAACTAGCAAGAGATGTTAAGAAGTTAGTTAGAGTAGCAAGGAGAAATTATGAAATTAAAGTGGCAAATAGGGCAAAGGAAGATCCTAAAAGTTTTTATCAATTATACAAAACTAAGGTTAGAGATAAAATAGGCCCACTTATAGATTCCAATGGAGAATTAGTGAGTGATAGGCACTCAATGGCTGGAATGCTAAATGACTTTTTTCTCTCAGTATTTACACAGGAGGATACTCTAAATATACCTGAGGTGTCAATGATCTTTCGGGGTAATGATGAAGAGAAATTAAAGGATATCTTGATCACAAAGGAGATAGTGACAAAGGAAATTGATGAAATCAAAAGTAGTAAAGCACCCGGTCCTGATGAGGTCTTTCCTAGAATTTTGAAAGAATGTAAGGATGTGTTAAGTGAGCCCCTAGCATGCATCTTTAGAAAATCATTGGAGAGTGGCATTGTGCCAGTGGCATGGAAGAAAGTCAATGTGATACCTATATTTAAGAAAGGAGATAAAACAAATATGTCTAATTACAGACCAGTAAGTTTGACATCAGTGGTAGGGAAAATGATGGAATCTATTATAGCAAGGAATATTAGAGATCACTTGGATAAGCATAAGTTGATAAAAGAATCACAGCATGGCTTTAGTAAGGGTAAATCTTGTCTGACTAATTTGCTGTCTTTTTATAGTGAGGTGTATGAAGCAGCAGATAATGATGAAAACTATGATATTTTATACTTGGACTTTAGTAAGGCTTTTGATCGAGTGCCACACTTACGACTTCTGAGCAAAGTTAAAGCCGACAGGATCGATGGCAGTATATTTAGGTGGATTCACTCATGGCTTGGTGACAGACAGCAAAGAGTTAGTTTAGATGGAGTTAAATCTGAGTGGGGGTGTGTTAGCAGTGGAGTTCCGCAAGGATCTGTTTTGGGTCCCTTGCTATTCTTAATTTATATTAATGATCTTTACATAGGTATAAGTAGTGACCTGAGTAAATTTGCTGATGATACTAAGCTAGGTAGGGCCATTAGGGCTGATTCTGATGCTGTTGTAATGCAGGAGGAGTTGACCATTCTGTCCAATTGGGCCGAGAAATGGCAAATGAAGTTCAACATAGACAAATGTAGTGTACTTAGTATAGGTAGAAATAATCCATTGAATAGTTATAAATTAAATGGCAGAATTTTAGGGAGGATTGATTGTGAGAGAGACTTGGGTATTTTGGTAAGTTCAGACCTTCGTCCTAGAAAGCAATGTCTAAATGCTAAGAATAAAGCTAATAGGATATTGGGATTCATTAGGAGGAGTGTAAGCAATAAGAGTGCTGAAGTCATTCTAAAACTGTATCTGGCGCTAGTTAGGCCTCATCTAGACTATGCAGTACAATTTTGGTCACCATATTATAGGAAGGATATTGATTTGCTTGAGTCTGTGCAGAGAAGGATGACAAAGATGATTGGTGGGCTAAGGAACTTACCTTATGGTGAAAGGCTCAGAAAACTAAATCTACATACATTGGAAAGGAGAAGAGTCAGAGAGGAATTGATTGAAGTCTTCAAATGGGTAAAAGGATATAATAAAGGGGATCTGGGTAAGATTCTTATACTTAGTAAACATGACAGGACACGTAGCAATAGGTTTAAGCTTGATAAGTATAGGTTTAGGAAGGAGATTGGGAGGAATTGGTTTACAAATCGTGTGGTAGATGAATGGAATAGGCTCACTAGACATGTGATAGAAGCCTCCTCTCTGGGTAGTTTTAAGAATAGATTAGATAAATATATGGATGAAGCTTCTAGATGGGACTGACCTTTTGTTATGTACATATGTATATATTTTTCTAAGGAGTGGGGAGATTATATTTTGCGGTTGCATGAATGGACATAATCCTCTGGATGCATTTTATGTATATTGTAGATTAGATCTGACGAACTCCTGTAAAGGGTGACAATTTTGATGACTTTCTCTGGTAAGAAATCTTTTGTGTGTTGACTGGAACAGGAGCTGCCAAGTGTAGGCCATGAATG
This sequence comes from Ceratothoa steindachneri, assembly GCA_963969495.1. Lineage (NCBI taxonomy): Eukaryota > Metazoa > Arthropoda > Malacostraca > Isopoda > Cymothoidae > Ceratothoa > Ceratothoa steindachneri. Next base: position 119,796,717 of record OZ018318.1, on the reverse strand, counting down.
GTCTTTTGCAGTCTCCTTCTTTTCTTATGTTCTTATGTGTACTTTTCAGATATGAAACTCTTTTTTTGCTAGAAATACATACTTTTCCCATTATGGACCTTAAGTCGATTATGGGAAATGTATGCATTTCAGGCGAAAACGAGTGTCAGATCCGAAAAGTACACATAAAACTGCATTAGGAAAACACATTTTTAAATTCATTTTAAAATATATGTTATAACGAATATTTACCGTAACATGCATACATATGAACAAATATAAATGAATAATTTCAAAATATAAATGCAACAAATATAAGTGAATAAGTGCAACATATAAGAGTCACTCCCACCAAAAGAATTCATTCCTTTTCAAAATTACAAAATATTCAATACACTAGATAAAGAAAATTAAATTGAGGCATCAAAATTAATTAAGTGAGTTACCAGCGCAATTCTTGTTCTTGCCCCCGTGTTTAGTCGACCCGTTAATTGTGATCGCCAAAAAGTGCAGTGATAATACTAAATACCGCAAAGTATTTGGTAGCAAAATTATTAACAGAAAAGGTAACAAAAAGAGAATTTCAAACAACATGGCTACCGCAGATGCCTCCACCGTAAACCAATCAAACAAAAATATTTATGCAGCATGTGGCAACGACGATGACATAGCTCACGCCATTTGTTGCGATGATTGCAATGACTGGATACTCTTATTTTGCACACAACCCACCCATATCAGCTTATGTGCCTACTAAAAACGAACAGGAAGTACACCTGTGAGAAATGTTATGCCTCAAAATATTGTGATGATAAGTGGACAAGGGAAGCTCAAGAAGCCCAGGATGCTATAAATTGGCAGGCAAACCCCAAAGTAAAAATAAACTCTGCCATCCAGGTAACCCAATTAAGTCCACCTAACTTAGACCTAAGCCCATCTCTGGCATCACCCCCACTAGCCTAACAGCACCAAGGTCAAGCAATACAGGAACAATACCCAAAGGCCTTCCTGTAGAAGACAACTATGCAAATGACCAGAGTGATGGACAACTATGAGTACAACGAAGAGAAATGCCAGCTTCAAATCACAAGAGGTCCCCCACGCCATCCGCGGATGCCTCACCCCCTGCAATACAGCTCGCAGAAACTGGAGGCACCGGAGCAACCAGATTAGCAGTGAAGGCTACCACAAGATCAGGCGAGCCCGCTACTGGTGAAACTAACCCAAACAAATCCAATGATACAGTAGGAATAAAAAAGAGAAAATTAGCTTCATGTATACATTTCTTGAACAATTAATGCCGACATTGTTATGATTGCAGAGGGTGTACACTTACACATCCAAGATTATGCCCAAAGTTAATGAAGCACGGGTTGGAGGAGAAAATTGGTTGCGATCTTGGGTGGAAGTGTAAAGACTATCACCCCTTTGTGTGCAGGAACTCCCTGAATAGACGAAAATGCGGCCGCGTTGATTGTATGCTTCCCCGCTTAAAGGGAACCAAGAGGCCAAACAACCCAACTAGAGGATTGGCCTCAGAGCATAAAAGGGTAAAAGGCCTCCACTTGATACCCCTGGTCAGACAGATAGGCAGGACAGCACACTGTGGAAGCCTACAACTAGCCAACAATCAATTTGGGAGCATAAACCCACGACAAACGCAAACCTTGCATGTATACCAGACCAAGGAAATTTTTTTCTTAAGCAAATCATGGAGCGAATGCTGCACCTAGAAAAACAGTCGCAAGTAATTATGGGGTGACTCCTGGCTCATGTCGAGGGGCGGGAAGCGCCTTGCAAGCCAACGTGCAGCTGCCACTAAACAATTTTTATGTGGGCAACATCAGGGGGCTTTACCCCCCAAATAACCAATGTAAAATGCCTTTGCTAGAAGAAACTGCAGGAGAAGAGAAATCACTTTTTCTAGCCCTCACTGAAACACACCTAACCAAAAACATTCTGGATGCAGAAATCAATATACAAGATGTAGTTTAGAGGGGAGTAGGAAAAGGGGCACATAAAAAATAATAACGTATGCGAGTTGTGAACAGCTTCCCGCGTCGCTGGACCACTGTTAGCTAGCGGTGAATCCACTCGGCCATCCTGAGTCTCAAAAAAGACTCATTTAAACGAAGCTTTTAAGCAGCTCGCCTGCACTTCCCGCACGCTATAAAGACTTAACCTTATTCAGAGATGATAGGATGGACAGAAGTCATGAGGGAGGGGAGGGGGGTTACCATATACTTAAGGGAAAATATGGCTGCAAATGCAGAAACAATTGTATCCTTCTCAAATGGCACAACTGAATTGCTCGCAGTGCATGTGAGGAAGATAGACACTCATCTACTGATCATTTACAGGCACCCAAACACCACAAAAGAAAAATTCAAGAAGGTAACAACAAAGGTGTGGGCACTACTACAAAATTTGCCAACACCAACCACAGAGGTCATTTTCACTGGGGACTTCAACTTGCCCTGCATATCTTGGCCATCGATGAAAATGGATGGTGGACCCAGAGAGGAGAAACATCAAGCAGAAGAACGCCTGTCCATCATTGAAAGCTGCTATATAACCCAGTTCATCGAGGAGCACACCAGAGGTAAAAAAATATTAGACCTGATACTAAGCAACAACTTTGAGCTGGTACACTCTTATGAAATAATTAAAACATTAATGTCCCACCACAATCTCATCAAAATCTACACCAACAGTCACCAAACACCCTCAAGACCTCAGGCATCCATAAACCAGCGCACAAGTCACTCTCTCAGTGATCTCAACTTTTATAGTGAATAAGTAAACTGGGAAAAGCTAAGAAGTGAACTTGAAATTGACTGGACAGAACATTTCAGATGAAAGAGCACAGAAGAATCTCTCGACACCTTCATGAAGAAATGCCTAGAGTAATGCACATAGAATGTACCGCAAAAAACATCAAAGTACAAAAAACCAACATAGTAGATCCCACGGTGCAGGAGAACCTTAATGAAGCAGAGGTTTAAAATAAGAGCAAAGCTTAAAGAGACATCACACCCATACGGTATCACCAAACTGCAAAGAGACCTCGAGGATATTGAAAGAAATCTTATCCTGTCACACAAAGATCAAAGGATGCGGGAAGAGTCAATGGCAATAGCAAACATTCAAGAGAATAGTAAATTCTTCTATTCCTTTGTCAAAAAGAAACTAAAGACCACATCCTGCATAGGCCCACTCTTGAAATACAATGGGGAACTGGAGAACCAAATACTTAAACTCCAGTATGAAAGCGTTTTCAGCCCACCAGGTGCAGAAAAGAAAATCATGAATCCATCTTCATTCTTTGAAGAATCTCAAGGGGGAACACACATGCTCTCATCAGTGGCAATAACAACCAATGACATAGTTGCAGCAATTGACGAAATTGCACCAAATTCGGCGGCCGGACCAGACGGCTTCCACACTTGACTCCTGAAGCAGTGCAAGTACCAAGTAGCCTTGCCACTGAAACGAATGTGGCAAAAATCATTGGAAGCTGAATCAGTACCACAAGCACTCAAAACGGGTAACATCACACTAATTTTCAAGGGAGGTAGTAAAGGCCTGGCAAAAAAACTACAGACCAGTAGTGCTAACTTCACATTTAATAAAGATAATTGAAAGAATAATTAGATCCAGAATAGTCAGTTACATTGAAGACGTAGGAGCTTTCAACGATGGGGATCATAGCTTCAGAAAAGGACGTTCCTGCCTTTCACAGTTGCTAACTCATCACGAAAAGGTTCTACAGGATATTCAAGATGGAGAAAACGCTGATGTCATATATCTCAACTTCGCCAAAGCATTCGATAAAGTGGATCATGGAATACTCCTCCACAAGACCAAAGTTCTTGGAATATGTGGCAAACTAGGGCAAGGGCTACATAGTTTTCTCTACAACAGAGAACAACGGGTAGTTGTGGAAGGGGAGATATCAGATGCCAGCTGGGTCGCTAGCGGGGTCCCTCAGGGTTCCATGTTGGGCCCCCTCCTCTTCTTAATCATGATTGGGGACATTGATCAGGACCTGGAGCATTCCACCGCTACATCCTTTGCTGATGACACTAGGGTATCCAAGAAAATCTGCTCACAACAAGACGTACAGTCCCTACAACAAGACTTGGACAGAGTCCTGAAGAGGGCAGAGACCAACAGCATGGCCCTCAACGGGGAGAAGTTTGAGCAACAGCATGGCCCTCAACGGGGAGAAGTTTGAGCAACAGCATGGCCCTCAACGGGGAGAAGTTTGAGCTCATAAGGTATGGGAAAAAAGAAGAACTTATAATACGCTTGACAGAGTACAACTGTAGTCAGCAGAACATTGAGGATAAAGAGGTGGTAAAAGACCTGGGAATAAATATGAGCAAAGATGCTACCTTCTCACACCATATCACAAAAATAACGGGAAAAGCAAGGCAGCTATCAGGCTGGATCCTAAGAACCTTCCGCTCAAGAAGTGAGCAGTATATGCTAACTGTATGGAAAGCTATAGTGCTACCCCATTCTAGCGGCGCAGAGAGAGGTACATTATCATCTATACCTGGAAGATTTTAGAAAACAGGGTCTCTAATGTCAACATCACTGCAAAGACACACCCAAGAAGAGGAAGGCTATGTTATGTCAAGACTATCCCAGGAACATCTTAAAGAATTAAAACCTTGACACACCATAGTTTTACTTACAGTGGAACACGACACTTCAACTGCATCCCGGGAAATCGTAGGAACCTGAGTGGTATATCACCTGACACCTTCAAACACCACCTGGATGCATGGTTGGACAAGATCCCAGACCGACCACCCACGCCAGGATACCCAAGCACTAACTCTAACAGCCTACTACACTGGACCATGGAGGGAAGACAGCTGGCTGGCCTCAGTGTAAATCCATCTCAGCTGCGTCAATAACAAACGGAATACCACTTCAAGAACTTCAAGAACTACGTACAGGTTTATAAGCGCGTACAGATCTTCTATAGGCAGGCGACTGTATTGTCACATTGTCCTGACTATTCACACTGTTATCAGCATCATGAATATGATCTTCCTGTGTCTGTATAATTTTTTCTTGCTCATTTCCCAATATCTTCTCGTTTGGCTTGATGAGAGTTAGTTAGTAGACATAGATAGGAAACCAGACTGGGAAAAGACACCTGGATTTCGTGATTCAGAATCATTAGGTGGAATATTCCTAGGAAATGGAGTTAAATTACGCAAAAAAAAAGTGTTCTCTCTCCCATGAGGAATTTAACACGAGCATGTGTAGGGTTAGCATCAATGAGATCAACGACGTCCACAGCTAGTTCGTATTTACTGCGATTCCCAACCCGCTTGAGGAGGACTTCTCCAGGTTCAATTAGCCAAGAAGATAGGGCTGATCCACTAGTTGAACGTATCTCAAAAGTAAAAAGTCGTTTATGCGGTGTGGTATTTGTGGAGGTAAAAAGTAGTAAACGTATGTCATGTAAGGATCAGGTAACACATCCTGCCATGCAGTTAATGACAAACCTCGAGATTCAATAGTCAACTTCACAGTATTCCAAATAATGCCATTATAGCGCTCACATTGGCTATAGCCTATTTCCACGGGGGTTGTATGGAGAAGTGTGGCTGCTGTTTACACCAAAACGTAGTATGAATCTTTCACCTCCTTGGAAATGAATGACAGGTGGCAGTGTGAATGAATATATGCGGGTAGACCAAATAACGAAAAAAAATTCTAAGACAGTAACTACTCTTGATGACATATCACGGCATGGAAAAGCAAAGGGAAATCGGCTAAACTCATCAACAATTGTAAGGAGATAACGCGAAGAGCGCGTGGAAACTGGAAGGTATACTTAAAATCAATTGAAAGGCGCAGTCGTCCGTATCAAAGAAGTATTTTTTAGTTTAAAGAAACGTGGTTTAATTTTAGCACATACTTGCTAATCAGCCCTAATATGGCGGATTTCTTTTATGGAGTAAAGAAGGTTTTTAACACGAACATAATATATCATTCACTGGACTCCAGGATATGAATGAGATTCTCATGAAACGATTTTAAACTTGTAATATCTGAAGTGGCGTTACAATAGAACCGTGATAGTGTATCAGCAACAACATTTTCGTGACCCGGGCGATGATGAATATCGAAGGAAAAAGGGAAGCAATTCCATACGCCAACGCATGATCTTATCATTCTTGATTTTATCTTTTACATTGGTATCAAACATGAATAATACGGCGTTTTGATCAGTTGCTACGTCAAAATATCTCCCAGCCAAAAAAGCTTTCCATTTACGTGTGCTCTTTACAACCGCATACGCTTCTTTTTCAGCGATGTGGTATCTCTTCTCTGATCAGTTCAATGAGCATAAGAAGAAAGCCACTGGTCGTCCACACTATGATAAAGTGGCACCAATTGCATTATCTGATGCATCCGTTTCTAAGGGAAATGGGGCGTCTTCATCAATAACTTTCAGTGAAGATTTGGCAATGTCATTCTTTAAAGATTCAAATAGCCTGAAGAAATAAAGGAAATCTGCAGCAATCTACAAGAGGCCGTACTTTCTCTGCTTTCTCTGAATAGTAGCCAACCCACTTAACGTAGTATGCAAATAACCCCAAACAAGGCTGCGAGGATTTTTTACTAGATGGTACGGGTAATTCTAACAAAGGTCTCATTCGTTCAGGATCGGGTTTCGGCATACCGTCACAAATTTGGTAAGTGAGAATATTAATGCAGGTTAGAGAAAACTTAGATTTCCCTGAATTCAGGGAGAGATTGTATTTAGAAGCATCTTCCATGAAACGCTCTAGATTGCTGTCATTTTCTTCTTTCGTTTTTCCGCAGGCTGTTATGTCAATGAGATGGGCATAGTTTGTTATCAGTTATAAACTGATTCATAAAGCAAAGAAAATTGGAAACCCCATTCGTAACCCCCAAAAGTATGCGTCTAAATTGATAAAGACTGTTACGGCCTGAGAAGCAGTGTAAGGACGCCGGTTGGTCCTCCGATTCTTAGTGATATTTGCAACTATATCTTCAATCCTGGGTAGCGGGTAAGCCTCCAAAGAGGTATAGTTATTTATGGTTCTAGAGAAATCTACCACCATTCGGGTTTTTTTTTCTTATTAGCGTTTGATGTCACTACCACTTGTGCGCACCAAGAAGAATTACTATTTTTAATAACTCCCTCACGAAGTAAACGTTAAACCTCATTTTCGACGAAATCAGCGTCTTCGGAATTGTAATGGCGAGATTTGGTAGCATTTGAAGTGTAATCCCAGGATATGTTTCTAAACAGTTTAACTAGGAGAATCTCTAGTTTAGTCAGTCCACACACAGTTAAGGATGGTTATGTGCATCCCTAATTTAAGCTAACGCTTTTATACAATCTTAAAAATGGTAAGCCAAGAATAATATCAGTACAAGCGTTTGGAAGTACATTAGCTTCGACATTATCATAAGTGCGACCATTCATCGAAACGTTAACAATACAGTAACCTTTAAGATTTACTGAGAAGGAAGAAGACGCCATTGAAACGACAGACGATCGTTTATGAAGTGGGAGATGTATGGCTTGTACTACAGCCTCCTTTAAAAAAATTTATGAACTTCAACTGTCAATCAGACCTTGAAGTAACTGAGGATCTCCTTTTAATTGAACAGGAACAGTAGACAACAGCAAGCCGCTGGTAGCGCAGGTGGAAGCAAGCGTGGCAGAAGAGAGTGAAACAAGACGTTTGGATTTTGACTTACAAACTTTTGCAAAACACACAAGCTTCCCACATTCACGACAAATTACATCGCTATGAACAAAGTGTTCGGTCATTCTCAAGACGGAGACGACTACCACAATTGTAGCATGTTTGCTTCATTTTAGAAATACTTTTTGAAACAGCTGCTGTAAGTGGAAAGCTAACTTCTTCACATTCTTCCAGAGATAGGCGCCGCTACTAAATTTTTGAAACCGCTACTCTTCTACCTGGCTAGCTGAACCCGCTACTATTTCAAAATCGCGAAACCGTTACCCGTTACTCCGCTATCGCTACTTTTTATTGTAAAGCGCTACTAAAGCGCTGCCCCACAAAACAGCTTTTCACTGTTTTTTAATCAATTTCAAGGTAAGCCACTGTATATTACATCCAAAATTAGCAGTTTTATTGTAAAGAAACATAAAATAGGTAGTGGTAGCAGTTTTGATTTTTTTTAGTCTGCTACCCGCTACTTTTTGCTTACAGAAATCGCTTCCACTACTCCGCCACCATTTAGAGAGTCCGCAAGTAGCAGAGTAGTGGAATAATGTAGCGGACCGCCTAACTCTACATTCTTCTTCATTAGTAGAGGTCATAGATGTACCAGGAACAGCCGCCACACTAACAGGTGCATGACCGGGTGTAACTAAGTATGATTCAGATCTCAGCAATGCTTGCTCTAATGCTAGAGCTTGTTGAGTAGCATCGGTTAATGTAAGCTTTTGATTTTCAAGGAGTCGTGACTAATGTTCGAATATTTTAACCCTTGTATGAAGGAATCCTTGATACTCTCATCACGGTATACCGCAGTAGTAACACCCTGAAAGTTGCAATCCACATCAAGACAATTGAGAGCTTGAAGGTACTGATCAATCGATTCTTCTGCAAGTTGAATTCGAGTAGAAAGCAAACGTCTGGCATGAATTTCACTGGAAGCCTTAATATAGGCAGGTTGCAACAATTCGATAGCCTTCGAATAATCAGCACATCCCTCTATTAGGTCCGCGACATGAGAACCAATGTACAAGTAGAGTACTTGTAACTTGTCTGGAGAATGATCAGATATTGTAGAAAGGAAGTAGCAGGAATTTTGGTACCAAAGCTTCTATAATTTGCCAGCATGTGGATCCAAAGTTTTTACATCAAACTTCTCAAGTCGAGCATGCTGAATTCAAATCTGAAATGAGATTCTCTCTAAATGCTACAGATTTTTCGTAATATCAATACTAATATTATACAATAATTTTCATTTTATCACGCCTATCATCATGCCCTGAAGTAATTTTGAATCATCCTTTTGCGTTATTTATAGTAAGGCAGGTTTTTTTACAAACACTTTATTGCATATGAGAAGAAACTTGAATTACACATTAGGATTACAAATACTGTGATCAAATAGATGTTAATTTATTAATGACCGTACATCAGGCTGGAGGACCTCTTCTTGATTTCAATCGGGCAAATATTTGCGTTTGTAACTCTTTTTCTTGTAAGTCTTCTCTGGCTGATCTCTTCTAATCGTCCAGCAGTAGTCCGCCATCATGTGTCTATCCCAGTGACCTTGGTAGTGCTCTTCTATCATCAAATCCTGATGGAAGCGTTCCCCTTGTTCGTCACTCATGGCTCCTAGATTTTCTGGGCATCGGTCGAGGTGACTATTTAAGAAATGCTGCTTCACACTCATGTTGCATCCCAGATCACGATATGCTAAAAGCATATTAGTAACAAGATCCTCGTAGTTATGCGCTTTTTTGTTTCCCGAGAAGTTACGAACAACGGCAGAAAATGAGAGCCAGGCTGGTTTCTCTTTTTTATTCATGGTGTTCACGAACCTAGAATCACTCAGAAGTCGTAGGATTTGGGGACCATCAAATACTCCTGCTTTTATTTTCTCGTATGACAAAGCAGGAAACGCCGATACTATGTACTGAAAACAATCATTGTCTGTGCTCAACGCCTTAACATACTGCTTCATCAATCCCAGTATGAGATGAAGTGGAGGGAAAACGATCTTCTCTCCACTTACGATTGGCTCATTAACAATGTTTGGCATTCCTGCTTCCAAAGTTTCCCGAACTGGCCAATCTTTTGGAGACCAGTGTTTGTCACCAGCTCGACTGTCCCACATACAGATATAGCATGGAAACTTTGTATATCCCTTCTGCTGGCCAAGGAGGAAGTTGACCATATTAAGGTCTACACATATGATCCAATTGTGTTCATGGTACTTAAGTAAATCCATAACCATTCTTATATCATCGTTAGTTTCTCGCATATGGACAGAGTGACTGAGAAGAACTGCACCAAAGTCATTGCCATTATGCAAAAGGACACACTTGAGGCTACGTTTGGAGCTATCCGAAATGAGTCTCCACTCAGCAGGGCTATAGATGCCAAGCTCCAACTCGGTAAACAGACCAGGAACATCGTAGCAGTATACAAATTGTTTGTCCTCAGAGAAATACTTAACAAATGTACTCTCCCTTGTTCGGTAATATGATACCCGTACCGACCTGTCAAGCATATGTCTTTCACTTAACCTGGAGGCTAAAAGTTCTGCAGCTTTCTTGGAGAGTGTCAAATCACGTATCAAGTCATTCAAATCCCCTTGATTGAAACAGAGAGGAGCTAATGACTGTTCAGCATCTGATGATGAATCTGCAGACTATGAATCCATTTCGCGGACGTCCATATCAGGTACATCATTTTCATCCCCGGAGGAAGCATATCCACTGAAAATCAGAACTGGTAAAGACTCAGCATGAGGTACTGGCCGGATCGCCCAAGGAATGTTGGGGTAGTCGATCTTGTGCCGATTTTTCTTGCCAATTGGAGTTCGTAACCTGTCATGGCTACGAACTCCACCTACCCGTCACCACCGTGATGCCTAGTCAAGGAGTCACGGAGGTTACCTCCCTAGTAAATAATGTCAGTTTAAAAAGAATCCAGACGGAGATTCGAACTGTCGACCAAACGATTGCCGGCAAGTGTGATAACCATGATATTAGCCGAGAGGCTGAATGTAATATCTCGATTTTACATTTTGTAATTTATTTCTTGTCATCATACATAAGTATTCTGTATTAAAGCGCCTTAATGAATACATATATTGTTGCGGTATCAGACTGATGGAATGTATCAATAAGAATTTTGACTAGGATATTTGTTCACTATGTAATATCTCGGTTTCACATGTTGTAGTTTATTTTTTAAATCATACATAAATATTCCCTATTAAAGTGTCTTACTTATTTTAATTTTATTTGACACACTATCAGACATACCAGAGTGCACAGAAATATTGTAGGAGTAGTCATTTTCATGTCATTAAGGATATCAAATATTCGTATGTTGGGGGACACAAAAAAATAATGCCCCTGAGCCCCCGAATCCCAAATAGGGGGAGGAGAGGGCGGAAGGGGAGAGGGGATGAGGGAAGGGGAGGAGGATGTGGAGAAGAAAATGGCGAGAGGGGAGGGGGATGTGGAGAATGGGGAAGGGATGTGGAGAGGAGGGAGGGGGGAGGGGATTAAGAGAGAGGGGGATGGGGATTGGGAGAGGGGAAAGGGGGTGGGAGAGAGGGGATGATGATTGGGAGAGGGGAGGGAGAGAGGGGGGTGAGGAAAAGGGGGCGAAGAAAAGGGGAGAGGGAGTGGGTAATGGGGATTAGGGAGGGGAAGAGGGGACAGGGAAAATGGGAGGAGATAAGGGGGAGAGGGTTAATCTCCCCCCTATTAATGGACAGACACAGACGCAGAGAGATTTCAAATATATATATATATATATATATATATATATATATAAGAAAGCTCACAAAGTACACATTTATGCAGATACACCCACAAAGGAAAAGTGAAAAACGCTTCCGAGCGCTTTCGTCTTTATTCTTAAAAACCTTCTCAAGGAATGAACAGGAGACTAGACATATATTGCCTTAAATAATGGAAGGATGGGGGGCTTAGACTACCAACCTCTAAACCTTAATTAGGTGGTACAAAATCCTGAAACAACTTTATTTGAGATTTTATGTATGTAGTGATGATGGGGTCTAGCATGAACAAACCAGGGCTAAGGTTGAAATTTTGAAACGCGTTATAAGAGATACATTCTTATATATTTCTCGAAATATAATTACTGTATTTTATGACTGGTTTGGCACTGTTCCAGTTAATGCTATGGTTAAGATTGTACATATGTAGAAAAAGCGCAGGTTGTTCACTGTGATTACGTACATTGTCTTGATTTTGCTTAACCCGGACATCTGGTTCTTTCCCGGTTTGTTCATAATAACATTTTTGGCAGTTGTTGCAGCCTATTGAATAAACAATGTCAGGTCAGGGAAGGGGATTTTTGACAAGGATGTGATAAATTGTAGTCTCGTACTTAAAAATAACATTTATGTTCAGAGGCCTAAGTAAACGAGGTAATGTAATGAAAATATGGTTATAGGGTAAAACTAATAAATTTTTGGCCTGAAACTTAGGGATATTAACATTAGTTTGATAATAGGAACGCTTGGCGGATTTATAACAATTGTCGAGAAAGTACAAAGGGTAGCACTTATTTATTTCTATTTTATATATTCTATCGACTTATTTGTCTAAGTATTCTGGTGAGACAATTCTAAGGGCACCTTTACAATTGTTACCCTTTGCACTTTCTCGACAATTGTTATAAGTCCGCCAAGCGTTCCTATAAAAACAAAAAACCAGAAACAAATGTGAATGAATTAAACAGAGGGACTAACCTTTATCATAGGAGTTGTGAAATCAACTAACTAAACATAAAAACTACTAACGAGATTTGTTCGGTTGGTCGGCTGGTTAGTTAATGTATTGAAGTGTTGGTTGGTTATATAGTGAATAGTTTAATTGAGGAGGAGTAATTATTTAGGTTTGGATTTATTTTATTGATGTACAGTGACTCTAAGATTTTCAAATCGAGAGAAGTTAAGGCTGAAGATAAGATGGTAAATGAATGAGAATTAAGAGGATGATGGTGATACTCAGAGTGTTGCTTGATGGAAGAGGCTTCAGGTTTATAAATGGGAATACCAGTCATGTGATACAAACCTAAGTGCTTTGCGATCCTGCATTTGAGTTGTAAGCCAGTTTGTCCTACATAACGACTGTGGCAGGTCGTACATTTACAACATAAAGGCATGGCTATGGGTTCCCCACTGGGTCCCTCCTTTGCCAATAGCTTTTTGTGTCACCACGAAACTCGGTGGCTGGACAATTGTCCTCTAAAATTCAAGCCTATTGTCTTCAAAAGATTTATAGATGACTGTTTTCTAATTTTTAATCACGCTGATCATGCCCCCCTTATTTCTCAATTATATTAACCAACAAGATCCTAACATAAGGTTTTCTATGGCAAAAGAAAAGGACAACAAAATCTCGTTCTTGGATGTCAGCGTTGCCCGAGCAGATTCGTCTTATAATACATCCATTTACAGAAAACCTACCACCACTAGATTGGGTACACATTTTTTTAGTAGCTCTTCCAGTCAGTTTAAATTATCCAGCATTAAAAGCCGAATTTTTAGAGCCTGGCATATATGCTCTAACTGGTTATCTTTTCATGCAGAACTGATATATTTAAGGGATTTCTTCAAATTTAATTATTACCTCGATTTCATCTTCGGCCAAAATATATTATCCTCGACCCTTTCTTACTACTGTTTCTAAGCAGAAGGTTTTCCTTAGACTACCCTATCTTAAGCATTTGACATCCGAGTTTAACAAACTCCTTTCTATACCCTCAACAATCATTTCCCTCAATGCCAATTCATTTATATAAATTCCAACCCTGTAGCGTTGAATTCCCTTTTTCTCCATAAGGAGCCAATCTCTTTGGACTTGCGATCCTGTATAGTTTACAATTATACATGTACAACCTGCTACAATCGTTATGTAGGCCAAACTGGCTTACAACTCAAATGCAGGATCACAAAGCACTTGGGTTTGTATCAGAGGACTGGTATTCCCATTTCTAAACCTGAAGCCTCTTCCATCAAGCAAAACTCTGAGTATCACCATCATCCTCTTAATTCCGATTCATTTACCATATTATCTTCACCATTAACCTCTCTTGATTTGAAAATCTTAGAGTCACTGTACATCAATAAAATAAATCCAAACCTAAATAATTACCCCTTGTCGTAGAATTCCCCCCTCTTTTTGTTCTATCTCTAAGAGTGCTAAGAGAGTCTAAGATATTGATATTATAAGAATATCTTAAAGAACAGAGCCGTTTCGAAACACGTAAGGATATAAAAGAAACGCCCACTAATTCACAAAATAAACTTATATTGTACCTTTATCAATTGAATACATAACTTTTATACATTAAGTACAGCAATACTCTGAATATTATCCTAAACAAGAATTAATTAAATTAGTTTACCCCTCTAAAATTGGTTAACGTTTTCTCTACACACAACAATAATATAAAAATTAGGCTTACGGACTCATATGGAGTTTAAAGGCCTCAGAAATGTTATTGATTCACGACGCGTGCCGTGTGTCCAGATGTAGATGGGCGAAATTCCACGGTCGTTTTGGCGAGGGTAGCAACTGGGGGGTCTTCAAGGACAAGAATCAATTCGGTGCTTTATGCAACACCTAGGCAGTCGTGGTCTCTCTGGCGAGAGTGAGTCGAACTTGGTTCTTAAATCAAGCTAACTTGGAGTGCGGTGTGACCCACGAGTAACGAGCTCGAGGAGGAGCTTTTCTCCTTCGTTACCAATTTCCTTATGGACGAGGACTGAACTCGGGGAGGGTCTTCTTCAAGGGCGAGGACAACGGAAGGGGGTTTCTTTGGCGAGAATAAATTACTTAACGTTCGGTTAGGTAACCCAGAACTAGCTCGAGGATGAGCTTTTTCTTAATTCCAGTCTTCCTCAAGGGCGAGTATAACGGAGGGGGATTTCTCTGGCGAGAATAATTTGAACTTGGTTCCTTACCAAGTTAACTTAAGAGTTCGGTGTGGCCACCGAATAACGGGCTCGAGGGGGAGCCTTTTCCTTCTTCTTTTCTTAATTCCTCAAGGACGAGGAATACCCCTGGTGTTTAAGGTGCACCAGGATATGAGGAGTCTCTCTGGCGAGAGTAAGTTGTACTTACCAAAGTTAACTTATCGTTTGGTTTGATAACCAGGGACTTAGCTCGAGGATGAGCTTCTTCTTAGGCCCTTAAGGTAGGTAGCCCTGCCTCTCTTTCAGGGTACTTCTTGGTCTGGCGAGCCAAGTACTCTATCTCTCCAGTCTCGGTAGTTCGGTTTGATCCGAAGACTTCGTCACCTAGAGACTGACGTATACTACCTCGATTTTCCTCAGAGTTCCTCATTTATACCTCGTCACCCCACTGGGGGAGTGTTAAGGGGGGGGAGGGGCTTGAGGACGGCCCCAGGAGAATTCTTTTGGCTAACGGTTTTTCACACGAAGTCAAACATCGGCTCCTCGTTAGCCTTCGAGATTGGGAGAAACCCGTCTCCAATTTCTCATTCGACGTGAAACTGGATCTCACTCTCCTGGGGGAGATCTTACATTTTGACCTTTAGGGTCTTTCATGGCACCAAGTTGTGCCAACTGTGGTTAAGCACTGAACCCTCCGATGCCTTCGACGGATGTCTTTGCGGTAACCGCCTTGTGACTGCACCAAGAGTGAACGGGGGGGGGGGGGGAAGCAACCATTCCCCGACACTCCTCCTCAATTAAACTATTCAATATATAACCAACCAACACTTCAATACATTAACTAGCCAGCCGACCAAGCGAACAAATCTCGTTAGTAGTTTTTATATCTTTAGTTAGTTGATTTCACAACTCCTACGATAAAGGTTAGTCCCTTTGTTTAATTCATTCACATCTGTTTTCGGTTTTTTGTCTTTATGTTTATAATTTAATATAATAGGTTATTTTATTGTTTTATCCAGTTACCTTTAAATTTTGATATTCAAGTCAGTTTATGTTAAAACTTCACTTATTTCTATTATTTTTGAAAATTGCACTGGATAGTACTAATCAATTAATTCTATATATTGTTATTTGTGTTTTACTTTAATCTCAATAATTGTCAATTTTATTATTTATTTAAATTGTCTTCGATCACTTTTTTCAGCCATTATATAATGCATGCTTCGAACTATTAACTGTTATCGGTAATATTCCTTCTTCTCATTAGTCGATACAGTCGCTGAAGATGGTCTTAGTGAAGGTCCTAAACGTCCAGCGAATAAATGATTAGCGTGATCACCTGGGATATATATATATATATATATATATATATATATATATATATATATATATATATATATATATATATATATATATATATATATATATATATATGGATAACTCACAAAGTATCGCGTGAGTAATCAAAAATGCAAAAAAACCTTCAAGAAAAATAACCCAAATATTCCGAGATACTTTCTAACGATTTTTCGAGTTCTTTATCAAGGAATAACAAAAGCACAGAGAAATGCAATATATACAAGAAAAGAAGTTAACCGTAATTTAAATTAGTATAACTCAAATCCTATTCGATATTTTTTAGTCCTGCAAAACAAAACAAATTTAACAACTATTTATCTGTCGATTCTGGAAATTTCATTATATTCCCTTTTATGATATTGATACACTAATAGATTTAGTGGAGGCTATCAAAATTATCTTTGCGCAAGGAAGTAAAATAATGAAACTTCGAAGTTTAAAATCAACAAATATATTTAATTCCATTTTTTAACAAACACCTCTTCATAAGGGTAATAATACAAATTCATTTTTTAATTTTCCAAGCACCGTTTCCTTCCACATGTCCTCCATTTCTTTCCAAGCACAATTGCGCCTTTGACCGCATTGATTGAACAACTTTTTTGATTAACTTGTGATTTTCCTTAAGTCTATTGACTTCACGTATGATACTATCTCTTAACTGATTGATGCTTTGTGGTGGAGTAGAATACACTTTATTTTTTAGATATCTCCATAAGAAATAATCGCACGGTGTTAAGTCAGGGGATCTTGGGGCCAATTCAATTGCATGATTTAGCGCGACAATGCGGTTGCCAAACGTTTCTGTTAGTTTTGTTCTTACATCAAGCTCTCTATGAGCTGGTGCGCCGTCCTGAATCCACCAAAGTCTATTGAATTGATGGCCGTAAATCTGGCGGAGTTCCAGGAAGATCCTTTCGTTGATCATGATCAGGTAGGCAGCACCAATCAAGTTATTCTCGTTAAACAATGGGCCAACAAGATAGCCATTCCCGCATATTCCTAACAACAGAGACACTTTCTGCTGACCAATACGTGTATCAAAGTTGAATGCTGGGTGGTGGTTCATCGGCACATATTGCCGAATGTTATGGCTATTTACCTTTCCATTCATGAAAAAGTCTGCCTCGTCACCAATCACAATGTTTTCCAAGAAACGAGCAGGTTTATGGAGAAGCCATTCGACAAATTGTCTACGATGAGGAAAATCAGTTTTAAGAAGCTGGTTTCTTGCATGCATCTTATAGGCATGCCATTTAAGTCATGTTTAATAATGCGGTTAAATGATAACTTTGACTGATACATGTGGATTTTGAAGAAGTGTCATCTGAACATTTTCGATATTTTCTGTTGTTTTTATGGTTCTCATACGACCCGAACGACCTTTATTTAGATTTAAGCATGTTCCTTCATGTTGGTATTTGCGAACATTTCTCCAAATTGTGGGCTTGCTTGGTGGGTGCCTACCTGGAAAACGTTGTTCAAATGAATCTTGTACTTGTTTAATACTGCCAGTCTTAGTAAAGATTGTGACTACAAATACGCGTTGATATTTTGTTAACTGCATGATTAAAAAGGTTCTATTGAAGTAAAATTTTATACAGAAACGCTTTGATTGGCTTAGTTAACAATAATGACGAGATCATACCACAGCGTGGCTGTAAAACCACTGTAAAATGGCCTAGGCTTTACTTCCATTCTCTTAAAAGTGCACGGTGGCCTAGCCTTCCTAGGCTTCGTTTCATTATTTTACTTGTTTGCGCAAACATATTTTTGATAGCTTCCACTAAACCCATTAGTGTATCAATATCATAAAAGGAAATTTAGTGAAATTTTCAGAATCGACAGATAAATAGTTGATAAATAAAACACCTTTTGCAGGACACAAAAATCTCCAATAGTTTTTGAGTTATACTAATTCAAAGTACGGTTAACTTTTTTCTGGGATACCTGGTATAAGCCAGACACAGAGGAGAGGGAATGCCCACACTAGACAATAAACCAATCATACATAATAAAATCATTAAGACAGGTAAACTGAAAAGACTGAAAGGGTACACAGAGGATTAAGATATCACCTAAACAAATCTGGAGTAAGAGAAAATCAGAGGGAGAGATTAACATCGGAGGTCAGGAGTAAAAGCCGAGGTAAATACGTACATATGTAGTAAAATTGACAAAAGAAACGTAAAGGTACATAAATAGATGCAAAAACTACAATTCATTTCTTAAGGTAAATATATATATAATCTATTGCAAGTTAAAAGTTTCTATATTGAAGTGTGAAGGCAATTTAAAATATAACTATTGAGTTTAAACAATCCTGGGCTTGAATTGAAATTTGGGAACTTACTAATAAATGTCGATTTTATGATATAAGGCCAGAAAAACACATCTTTATTATTTTTTATAGTTTTTCTTACAGTTTTTCCAGTCTGTAAAAGAACAAAAACATTACAAGAACTTTAAGTGACTAATAATGAATTAAGCCACAATAAAAGACACAAGAAAAAGGTTAGTGAAAAACACCTATGCTACAACCACTCGCAGGGTGGTGTCGGAAAAGAAAGAAATGATGAAATAAGAGATTCAGAAAGGCGAGAGACATCACTCTTAACTTTTACTGATTTAAGTTACTAAACAATCTAAATTTACTAAGTTCATAGGGTGGCCTAATGGATTTAAAGAAAGATAAAACCATGTGAGTTTAATAGGCTATATCAATATGATCTTTAAATTTAGAACCGAGGCCTAGTCTACGTACGCTGATCCAATTTTTAGTTATATTGTTTAGTTTCAGGCATGTTAAAGGTAGAATGATGTTAGATTATGTCTTACACTCGCAGTAATATTTTCTTCTTAGCCACAAGAAAGTATAATCACATATTAAAATACGAGAAAATGAGATTAATTCGCACGATGAACGCCACAAGGCATAACACGTTCTCTAACGTTTTTAACAGACAAGACAGGTTTAAAACTTGGTTCACACCTGAATAGTGTATGTAATTTTACTAATTTATAATAAAATTCAGAGAGACAAACTTTTGGGGGGTACGTTTAAGTAGTTTCATGTAACGTCAGTCTCATATAATGTGAAAATTTTAATTTATCGCAAAATGAAAGTTAAAAGTCAGATAAAAATAAAGTTAGCTGTTACCAACTCAAATTTGACATTTTTAGCCAAATCGGGCTTTAAAACTTGATTAAAACAGCCGCGGCAATTTCTTTAAAAAAAAGTCGTCTTTGTTCCTGTTCAAAATCGCGGCAAAAGTCACGGAAAATTGGAGGCGCGACTTTGCTGGGTCCGACTTTTTCAATACGTTTGCGACTTCGAAATTCATAGTGCGACAAAGTCGCAACTCGTTGCTGCAACGCCCAGCTTTTTAATTATGACACAGTACATATACATAGCTCGATACGCAAAAAGCTATTGAGTAACGCGGCATTTTTATATTTATGGCTCTTCCTTTTTCATTATAATATACCACTGCAATATAATGCCTACGAAAGAATTAAAAAATATAGGAATAATAGATTCCTGGCAAACGTGACTCATCTCCCGGAGCGCATGAAGACGTCTGGCTCGTTGTTATTCTCTCGGGTTCCTGTAGAAGTGTCTCATCGACTTCCTTTGGCATCATTGTCTTCTGTCCCATGCACTCCAAGAGGTGAAGTGCGTCCTGGAGTTCGGCGAAGATAGGGAGGGATTAGTGGGTGCAGGACTGTACAAAGCCTCATATTTCTCCAATATGGCTTTGCATTTGGGTGGTAGATGCTGTAAGTCATTAATAATTAAAGCTACCGCAGGCTTCCCCGATAGTTTCACTTTTGATACGAGTTTGGTTTGTTTGTCGATAAGTATACCGCGCGCACAGTCTAATAAGAGATTAAAATGTCTCAAAAACTCAATTCCTAATTACGGTGAAGTGGTATCTGCGAATACAAATGACCACCTGAATGATCGACGAAGACTAGGGATAATTATATCGGTGTGTACTTCGCCGTGCACATTTATTTTACCGCCATTAGCCGTGGTAATATTTACACTAGACTCGTGCAATTCACCCGAATTCACCAATTAAGCCGGAATTAACGACACACTCGCCCACGCATCAATTAGAAACTCACATTTATTTTTATTCACTCTAGTGGCGACGGTGAAATCAGATGGCATACAAACGGAAGCACTTGCAATGGCATACCCTGCTAGTTTTCCGCCGGGGCTGGCGAAGATGGTCTGGAGGAAGATTGCATCTGCAAGTACTCTCCTCTCTTTGGCCACCTGCCCCAGGGTTTGCAAGGTCTTTGGTGAGAGAGACGCTTTAGAATACTTGCCCGAAGGAGAAGAAGAAAGCCCAGAAATTCTCGAGAGGGGAAAATAGGAGATGTAATGAAAGATATGAAGAGAGGAAAGGTTGCAGGGAATGATGAAGTTTGATAGAAATGCTACGAGCTGCCAGCATCACGGGAGTAAGGAATATAACTGAAATAACAATCAAAGTTTACAACTCAGGTCAGATAACAGAACAAATGTGCAAATCAGTTTTCATTACAATTCTCAAAGTAAGTGGAACACTTGAAGGAGAACAGCACCGAACAATCAGCATAATGAGCCAAATAACAAAAATCATATTGAAAGTAATACTAAAAAGAATAAGAAGAAAAATAAAGAGAGAATTATCTGGTGAACAATGTGGTTTAGTGGAAGGAAAAGGCACAAGCAATGCAATATTTATGTTGAGAGTAATGGCAGACAGAATAATAGAGAAACAGAGAGATCTATATCTTTATTTTATTGAGTATGAGAAGGCTTTTGATAAAGTTAGACACGTGGATTTAATGCAAGTTTTGAAAAGTATAGGCATCGATGGATATGAATACAAAGTGATTAAGAACTTATACTGGGCACAGAAGTCATGTGTATAGAATAGATAGTGAAGAAACTTAATTCCAGGCAATTAGAAGAGGAGTAAAACAAGGCTGTGTGTTGTCACCACACCTGTCATCACTATATAGTGAGGTAATAATGAGGAATATTGAAGGATACGAGGGATAAGAATAGGAGGATGTAATATCAATTATAATTTAAGATACGCGGACGACACAGTACTAATAGCTCATTCAAGGCAACAGTTACAACTAATATTCAATAAATTAAAAGAAGAAAGTGAGAACAAAGGGCTAAAAATTAATGTAAGAAAGACGAAGTGTGTGGCTATATCGAAGAATACACCAGTGCTAAGATTTGAATTACGTTTTAGAGAACAGACAGTGAGTCCGGTGGAGTCGTTCAAATACCTAGGAAGTGTGGTGATGGAGGATGCAAGAAGCGACATTGAAATAGTGGGAAGAATAAAAATAGCAAAGATGGCATTCGGAAATATTAGAAATATGTATATGATTCAAGCTCATTGCATGGCGTTCACACAATGGAAAGAACTGGAAGTCAGAATCCATCTAAGTTAAACGATTAACAAGAAAGAACAGACAATATAAAAAGTGGAAAGACGTTCTTAAAAGATATCATCATATTTCTGGTAAACGAAATTTGCCCTTTAGAGGACATCTTAAAGGAATGGAGGACAAAGACGAGACTGAATGTAATGATTAAACAAAAACAGGGAACTTTGTGGAGCTAGTGGAATCTCATTCAAAATATGGCAACGTCTTGAAATAACCCTTCCTTCGAATCAAAATGATCGCCAAGCAGCTGTCATATCTATCGCCTAAGATTCAAAATGAGTTTATTAGCGTTCTTGGATAAAATGCGACAAAGAAAAAAGTTGATCAAGTTAAACGGCAAAAATATTTTGCAGTGATCTTTAATAGCACACTAGATTTATCTCACACTGACCAAACCAGTCAGGTGCTTCGCTATGTTTTGATTGGATGATCCAGTGTAAATGCGGCGGAATCGTTTATTAATTTGATGTAACGAGAGGAAAGACGGCGGAGTACATTTCAATTATGATTTTAGAGAAAGTTAGCGAGCATAGAATAAATATTGCTAATTGTAAAGGACAGTCTTACGACAATGTGGCTGTAATGTCTAGCAAGCATAATTGTGCTCAGAAGCGCATAAAGATGTTAATCCGAGAGCAGAATTCGTTCCGTGTTCGAAACATTCTCTTAATTTAGCAGTTGCCCATGTGGCTGCTATTACCACAGATTTAGTTACGTTTTTTGAGCTGTGAAACAATTGTTTACATTCTTTTCTTCGTACATTTATTAATGCGGTGTGCTATTATTAAAGTCAACGGTTACGGTGTTAAGAGAGCGATTGAAACAAGATTGAGTGCAAGAGGACAATCAGTAGGTCTTCTGAAAAATACTGTTATGAAAGCATTGATGTAATCGAACAGTTTATGTGAATAGAGAACATATCTACAAGGTCAGAAATAGGCCTAATTTTGAGTTCAATACAATCCTTTCATTTTCTATGTTTTCTGAGTTTCTCGGAGACAGTTCTCAAGGAAATCAACGGCATAGTATAGTAGGTATATGCAGACTTTAAAACTATTGAAATTATTGAAAATTCAATCAAGTAAGCAAAAGAGGTTTCTGATAACCTCGTCATTGAGACAGAACGTCGAGTTAGAAAGAAGAGGATGGCAGGGGAAAAATCAAATGATGTTCAACTGACCTCTGAAGCGGAAGTAAAATAAAAGAACAACAATATGAGCAACTGCATCTAGTAGGTCAAAAGTATGACTTAATTACTCAAAGTTCCAACCAACCTAATTTGAATTTGAAGAGGAGGAAAACGTCAATATGAAAAAATTCAAGATCGAGGTGAAGAGACTGAAGAAGTTTCTTGAGTTCCCTAAAGAGAAACGTTGAAAATTAGGGCATCTAAAGAAGGATCAAGAACCAAAGAGATGGCTGGTCACCCAGCAACTTACCCTAACTCTTACTCATTCCTCTTCACCGCTATATCCTAACTACCCTATCCACTATACTCCGACTATCCACTTAAATTTTCTCCCTTTTTCAAGACGTAAGACGTAAGGGCATCTAAAGCTCCTAAGGTTCATCAATCAAATATGGTTTTCAAAATTTGGTGCCAAACCTGACAATATTAGAGTGAGTATTTTAAACAAAAGCTGTAAACGTGGGTAGTTGCGAGCGGAATTTTTCTAAGTTGAAATGAATAAAAAATTAATTTCACTTAATGATGAGCAATCATGGACTCACTAACTTTGCAATTCTTTCTATTGAAGGAGAATATACCGAATCACTTGATGTTGAAGGCATCATAAAGGACTTCGCAATTCAAAAAGTCAGAAGGATAAACAGCTAGTCGTGTAGTCTTTTTTATATTTTGTTAAGAATAAATACCTTTGTCCAGTGTTCTTTCAATTTTTTTTGGGGGGGTGGGGGGATATCTAAATGGTTCAGTGTTTTTCAATATTTTTGTTATCCTTTAACTTTTCACACATTTTAGACTTTTTTGATTGTTTTCTATGTTTTAAATTTAATTATATATATATTTTTCTTATTGTCTGTCTCTACAGTTTTAATTGTTAACATTATTACATTGTTTATCAATCAATGAAATATAAATCTTTTATATGCGTATGTTTGTAGCGGTCGAAGGTGTATAACGTTCAACGAAGAGCGCGGCAAATTTGGTTACCGCACAGTGCGGCCAAACCCCCGGCTACGCCAATCTGTCGACATGGATTATTCCTAGGGTAAAAACAATACCCCAGCCGATACAGGGGTCTCATCTGAGATAGATTATCTGATGCGTTTGTTGTGTATGAATCCATTTTGAACTACTTACCCAAAATCAGACATTCGCTAAATAGGTTTACTGTGCTTAGTTGGACCGTATACATGCAGTATTTGAAAAATAAAGAAGAGTATTCTTTCATCAAGAAAACATGCTACCTCATATCGCAAGAGATGCCATACAAAAGCTTGACAATATCGTTTACGAACTACTGAATCATCCTCCAAACTCACCCGAATTAGTCGCATTAGCGAGTCGTCTGAAGATGGCAACAGCAGAAGAGATCAAAACAACCTTAAAGAAATCTTTTGAATCAAATTCAAACTATTTTTGCAAAGATGGTTTTTAAATGTTATTAGAAAGATGGAGACTAGTGGTAAACTAGTAGAAATTATATTAGTTATTAAATTAATGAAAAAATAAATACTTAAGTATAAATAACTTCAAGGAGACGCTGGATTTTTATCCGTAAAATAATGATAAACATAAAATAAAAAGAAATGAAAAAGAAAATGAAAGAAAGAGAAACATCAGCCGATCCCCTCCACCCTTGGCACTCGTGCTAGGGCAAGGAGGGGGCGAAGGCCCGGTACTTTCTTGTAGTCATCCGAGCCCCTCCACACAACTCTGGGACTCGGTGTTGGGGAGAACTCATAGTTGGGAGTGAGAGGGAGAGGAAGAAGAAAGGTTAAAGATAGAACGCGAGGAATATAGTCTGAGGCTATATAGGTGACCTAGGCAGTCATTGGCCTTACAGTTTAACGTGGGATCCGAAACACGGTGAGTATTTTTTCTTATTTCAATCTATTCATTACTTTATTTGGTCCCCTGTCCCTTGTATAAGTTGTAGGCCCGGTAGGTGTAAGTTTTGATAGAGAGAGAAAGTTCTTAGTTGAAATTGAACGAAGTAAGAAGTTTGCACAGGGTTGCTAGGTTACCAGGGGTGCAGGCTTATCTTTAGCAGTTTGAGTTAGTATTTAAGTTAGAATTAGTGTGAGTAGGTATTGGCTTATAAAGTTGTTTTTGAGTATGCTTAAAGGTTTCAAGTTCTTTTATCTAATTGTCATGGCGTTCAAACCATTTTTAACTTTAATAAATTGCTACTGTTACGCATTCTCTTGCGAGTACTTACTTTTCTTTCGTATCTTTTTATTTTATTTTATATATTTTTATTTATTTAAGATCTACTTTATCTGATTTATTCCTGTTTTTTATCTTCTACTTTTGGTCAGCTTATTTGTCATGGAATTTTCCACTTACGTGTATAATTCTTCCATTTCTCTTTCCATTATTTCTAAGTTACTGAAAAATAGTCGATGGGAACTCCATTCTTATAGGTCATCTAGTTGGTTGGGGAGTTCTTCTCCTATCTCCTCTTGGGTTTTCCTTATAATTTTCTCTGCTTTTTTTTTTCTATTATTTTTTATAGGAGCAAGTTTTGCCTCTCCGTGTAAATCACGTTGAGTTCTTAGCTTCACCCCTCTAGTATTCGTTAGTATGTAGACTGATTTGTTCTGTATCCTCTGAATCTGTTGTAGGCTAGTCTGATGGATGGTGCACATTGCCACCGTAGAGTCCATTCAAGCCGATTGAAGAATAGCTTCGTATAGGTGACCCAAACATAACGGGCTTGCACACACTTTCTGTAATATATCCTTCATTCATTCACTAATCACCCCTACTTTGCAGGGCATGACAGAAGCAACGCCTGTCAACATAACTAGATCTCAATGGGAGCTCCAGCAAATAATATACTGCGTTAAACATTACTACAAGATAGGCTCATTCAAGAAAGTGCAGGACACTTTCGTGCATCAGTTCGAATGTGAAAAAGCCCCCTCCAAGAGCAGAATTCAGGAAGGGTGGACCACATCGAGAACTATGGGACAGTAGAGAACCTCAATGTAGCCAGTGACAACCGTTCAAGCCATTCAGGGCGCCCCAGGAAGCGTACAGCTAAGGTGGCCGAGAACGTGAGAGAGTCAGTTCAGCAGAATGTAAAACGCTCTGTGCGCAAGCGAAGTCAGTCACTCGGTATATCCCGTGATACTTGCAGGAGAGTGCTAGTAATGGATGTAAAGGCCTACCCATACAGAATATAGAGGAAGCAGCCCCTTACAGCCTCAGACAAGGAGCAGACAAAGGCTATGGCAGTCAAGGTACTGGAGAAGATTCAGGAGACCCCAACTTTCCTTAACCTCCTTTAGACCTCAGATGAAGCTAACTTTCATCTTGAAGGAAAGGTAAACTTGAAGACAAATGTCTTCTTGGGGATCTTCAGACCAAATGAGGTAGCCACCAAGCTCGTATACTCCCTAAGTGCACGGTATGGACTGCAATCTCAGCCAGAGGCATCATCGGACCATTCTTCTTCGAGGAATCTGCGCGACAGTGACAGTCACCAAGGAGCGGTATGTTGAGGTCCTCAAAACCTTCAAGGGGGAGCTGCAGACCCTGTTTCCGTCGCTTATGGGGAAGTTCTTTTTCCAGCAAGATGGAGCAAGCTCTCATATCTCAAACCTCCCCAAGATTGGTTGATCAGTCTCAAGACTAATTTTAAGTGGGCACCTCACAGTCTAGACCTTAGCCCCCCTAGATTTCTTTTTGGGGGGCTACCTTAAAGACAGAGTGTACGCAGGGAGACCCAGGACCATCATGGAACTCAAGGAAGCTATCAGGGAGGACTTTAGATCCATTAGTCGGTCGGTTTATAAGGACGTCATGGACAAACTTTGTGCTGCGCCTCAAGAAAGGTACAGAGCTAAATGGAGGTCATCTCAAACACGTGTTCTAGAATAAAGAAGAAAAGACCAAAGTCTCATGTTTTGATATGATGTTTTTAAGAATAATAAACTAGTTATCACGAAAGTTTTATTCAATCCTTGCAGAAAATTAAGAAATGAGTCCTATCGAAAGTTGGGGCCCGTTTTGAGGGGCTCACCCTGTATATATTTTAGTTCTTTAGGTGAAGATTTCTTAATTTAAATAGTAGTTTTAGTCCCATTTGCCCTTTGTTTATTATGTCTGTTACGTGTTTCTTGTAAGCTGTTTTTGATATAATTAGGCCTGATACTTTGCATCCGTTGCTATATTTTTCACCTTCTACGTAGATGTCTGTTGTTTTATTACTAATATACTGGTACTAAATTTTAAATTTATTTAGGTTTGGCTTGATCTTCCATTTCTTTTCGTAGTTGTTTATGGATTCTATTTCAGCCGCTGTCATGTTTGCTTGCATAAGTTTATTTCTGTACTAGCAAACAATCAATTGTGTCAAGTCATCTGAGTATTGTATATTAATGCTTCCTTCGTTTATATGTGGAGGGATGTCTGCCGTATATATTGAATATAATATACGACTCAAACATCCTCACTGTGGCAATCTTTCTAGCATTAATTTGTTTCCTCGATAGTTTTCATGTTCTATGTAGGTGTATCTGTCTATTGGCGTAGTCACAAAGTACTCGCTTAATCTTATGATTAATTTTCATTCTGAGTATTTTATATTGTAATCCCCTTTGCACAACTTTGTCGAACGCTTCCAATACGTCTCTGCACACCTTGTCAATGTTTGACGTTTCTCCTTTGATTTTGCTATCTTTTCTGATTACACTAAGTGGCATCTCCATGCTCCAGTTCTTTTGGAATCCAAATTGTCAGGTGTTTAGGCAATCGTTTTTGTTTGGGAATCTCATTAATCTATTGTTTATTATTTTTTTTTCCTATAAATTCCCGAAAAGCAGGGAAATCAGTTTGTAATTCTCAACTTTCGTAGGTGGCTTTCCAGGTCTAGGCACAAATAGAATTTTGGCTACCTTTAGTTCATCCTGGAAATATTTCGTATTTAGACTTACATTAGAAACGTTCTTATTTTCCTCAAGTATGTTTGTTGTTAAGTGCCTCGACATAATATATTTTCGTAAGCCCAGATTTTCCTGAGGCTTTCTGTCTGAAACTTAAAATCATTTTTCTCAGTTCTTCTGTTGTTATTACAGCGTCGATATCCTCGTTGTTATCTCTTTCTCTTTTGAAAAAGTGGTATGGTTGTATTTAATTCTTTTTCTGTGTTTAGTAAATCTATGATTCGATGTTCGAAATCTGAGTAAAAATTTGCATTTTCCTTTTCACTTACCCTGAAGACTTTTTCCCAGTGATTACGAAATAATATCTCGATTTATTATTTATCCTCTATATAGTTGCTTCTTATGACTTTAATTTTCACTCTCTCTCTCTCGGAGGTTTATCTTTCATTTAATTTATCTTTTCCAAAATTATTTTGGCTTTAGTTTCCGTATCTATTTATGTATGGCTTCATCCCATACTTCTTGTTGTTTATCTAAAATGAGTGGTAGTAGTTCTCTTTTCTTATTGCTCACTTAGTCTGGTGTATTTTTCTCTTATCGTTCCTACATGTATTATCCTTTCTGCTGTCATTCGTGTTCTTCATTAACTCTAATCATTTCTGGTGTCCACCTGAATTGTTTGATTATCCGGTATGTTCTTATAAGAATTGTTTCTTCGTCTGTTTTCTTGATTCCTTCGCGAAACTCCTAGTTCTTTGTCTATGTCCTCTGAAGTTGCTTCGTTAAGTGGATTTGGGATATATTGTCAGTTTTTCTTTGTAATTGTCCCAATTAGCCATAGGATAGACTTTCCATTCCATAGTTGGTATCTTTATCGAATTTCGATGCATTTCTAATAAGATGGCTGTGTAATCGCTGTAGCTAATATATTTTGGTTATAGGGGGGAATTGAAAGGGAAATTTCTATTTCTATTTTTCTATTTCTATCTGGTTTGGTTGCTGATTTTCCTGTCACATAAATTGGGAAGTT
Organism: Ceratothoa steindachneri; assembly: GCA_963969495.1. NCBI lineage: Eukaryota > Metazoa > Arthropoda > Malacostraca > Isopoda > Cymothoidae > Ceratothoa > Ceratothoa steindachneri. The sequence continues at coordinate 119,768,129 of OZ018318.1, read as the reverse complement.
CGGGCCTATTATTTGGCAAATTCACTTAGCAATCTATTTTTTTATAAATGTCGTCCGTTTGCGTTGGTTCTTCTGTATTCCGATTGTCTGATGTGTGCATTTAGGTCTCCCATGAGGATGACTAGTAATCTACTCTTAAATATATTGGTGAAGATTGCTATAGGTAATCCGTTTCTTTTCAGAGGTTGATATCCGGTTGCTATTATTATATTAATTAGTTCCATTTTATTTTTTAGGCGAGATAGGCTTCTCTTAATCCTTGTTTAGTCTTGTAATCCAGGTCCTTTTTAATTGCTTTGCAGCCCCGTCGAAAGCCGCATCTGTAGGGTTTGTAACAATTATGTTGTAATTCCAATTTTTAAAATTCTTTTCTTTTAGATTAATTCTGTGCCCAGACATTAAAATTACGTCAGGAGCGATTTTTATGAATATATTTCCGAATGTTGTCTCTTTTTCTTTCCATCCATTTGTATTAAGCTAAATAATTCTTAGTTTTATGTAGTCCATGATAAATTCCGTTTGGTTTTGTTTTCCTTTTCTTGGCGATATCCGTTACTTATTTCCTTCTTCTGCTGCTTGTTGATTTTTCTGTGTTTGGTGAAGTTGATGGGATTTTGCTTAACCCTTTAACATACACTATAATAAAACTTGAGCATATAAATATTTTAGCGATTATTATATATTTTTTTACGATAGAAAACAAACTTTACTGTACAATGGTAGATTTTTTACAAAATAAGTAAAATCATGAAATGTAGCTGGCCCGGCTCATTGCCCTTTTATGACAGCCAATTTAGAACAAAAGATGGTTTTCGCTATTAGAAAAAAAACTTAATTACTCTTGAAATCTTGAAATTCAAAGACAAGCATGCAATTTATGTAATTTTAATTTTTAATATATATATATATATATATATATATATATATATATATATATATATATATATATATATATATATATATATATAATAATAAAAAACTCTCAAAGTGGCACTTGAGGAAAGCAATAATATGAAAATTAACCCACAGGAAAATAAAAAGATGAATCCAAGCACTTTCGAACTATATTTGCAAGTTCATTTTCAAAGAATAGCATGAAAATGGAAAAGACAACCTTATATAGGGTACAAAGATACGAAGGGAACGCCCATCACATACTACAAACCAATGGAAAAACACAATAACAAGACAGAGAAATACCAATAAAAAGATCATTAGGCAACTAATAACAGACATATGCATCCCAAAAACGATATACGCACAACAACGACGTGTATATGAATGGAAATGGTGGGTGAAAAAACAAAAACATTTTAAAAGATTATCATTAGAACGAAAACAAATAGGGCCAAGAGTTAATCCACGATCATAGCAGAGACATGTGGTGGGGGAGTCAATGCGAGTGATATTACACTAATAAAGAGTGACAACAGGCTGCATTATGAAGTTATTTCATTTAGTACAAGTTTTTTTTTAAACAGGGTCGAATTTAAATAAGCCAGGGGAAATATTTATATTAGGTGAGATGCCAATTAATGAACACTCGACAATATTTCTTTTTGTGAAATCAGCGGAATGATAAAGGAATTTTGCACACTTCCAGTCAATGGGGTAGTTATTTTCGGATAAATGTAAAAATAAATCGCTGTTTAGTTCACCTCTTCTAATATTATACTTATGTTGGTAAATTCTAGTAGATAAAGATTTACCAGTTTGCCCGAAGTAAAGTAAATTGCAAGTAGAACATTCTATAGAATATACTCCACCTTTTTCCCTTGTATTATTGTGGACTAATATTTTATATAGAGTAGATTCATATCTAAAATTTACAGAGATATTAAGTTGCTTAAAAATACGGGTGAGACTAAAAAAGGTTTCAAAGTTTGGCAAAATAAGACAATTTTTATAACTGAAAACCGGTGGGTTATCAATTCTATAAAAAGTTCTCTTAGCAAAGTTTAATGAATTGTGCAAAAATTGACGAGAGTAACAAAGTTTTTTACCTATTTCAAAGATATTGGACAATTCCTCATATCCAAGTGAATACAGATCTTTTAATTTTAACATATGAACTGGAGTTGGACGGTTTGCGATAAACAGAGAATTTAAAACCTGACGGCGTCCTATGTATTAAGAGGTCAACAAAAGGAAGAGTCCGATTTTCCTCAATTAAGATTACATAGAAAATTGGGAATATCTTTTGAGGAAGGCCAAAGACATATAATATCATCAATGTAACGGTACCATACAATAGGAAAATCGAGGATTTGGGGCAAGAATAACGTCTCAAATAATTCCATATATAAATTAGAGAGGGTTGGAGATAAACAACCCCCCATCGGAAGACCAAATTTTTTAAGGTAAAATTTGTCATTAAATGAAAATTTACAATTTTTAGCACAAAGAGAAATAAGCCTTAGGAAAGTATTGACCGGTAGAGAGAGATCTATATTATATAATTTATCACAAAGGAGAGGAAGAAGATCGTCTAGAGGAACTTTAGTAAACAAAGAACAAACATCGAAGCAAACAAGAATGAAATTGTTGGAGTAAGGAATTATATTAAGCTTGTCTATAAGTTCACAACTATTTTTAATATGAGATTTGGAGATGGACCCCACAAGCGGGGATAAGTGATTCACAAGCCCTTTTGATAAGGAATATAAGGCAGAGCCTAACGAAATTATAATGGGGCGCATAGGATTATTGGGTTAGTGAGGTTTTACCAAACCGTACATATATGGAAGAGAAGCGTTGCTAGATTTCAATTTAGTAATTAAATCGCGAATTTTTTTTAAAAGGGATCAAATATTTTTATGAAATTCATTGTTAGTAGTTAATGTTGGGTCTTTTTGTAGGAAATCATAAGTAGATTCATCTTTTAATAAGAGGTTCATTTTTTCAATATAGTTCACTTTGTCCATAATAAAACGTCACCAGATTTGTCTGCTTTCGTAATATGTATAGAGGGATTTTTGAGCAATAGACACAGCAGATGGTATAGAAGGAATGAAGAATTTCAACCCAAATCCAAGGGCAGCAGTAGTAGTTGCGTCGAGATCTTGATTGGAGAGGTTGGCGACTGTTTCTGGTCGACTATTCTTGGTCCAACTGCTATTCGATATGAGACGTTGTAGTTTGCAATCCAATTTATCTTCCAAATTCGAACAGTTTCTTCGAAGGGTACCAAATATGGAATCTTGGATCTGTTGTGTCTATTGCTCAAAGCTTTGTTCATTTGGAAAAATATTGTGTTCTCCCTAGTGATTTAATTTCAACCGCCAAGGGTTGTGTTTATCAATGCTTATCTAGGACCACCCACTTAAATTTCCTCTGCGTTTTCACCGTGCTATATCTAATCTTCGATTTGGTTTCGCTTGTAGAGCTTCTCTTTTGGGTGAAAAATCTATCTAGTTTGGGGTGTCAAACTCAGATAGGGTAAGATCACTTGACGATCTTTGGTAATCGAACTGTGCCAACGGTAGTTGGAGGTAAGATCACTTGAAGATCTTTGTTAATCGAACTGTGCCGACGGTACTTGGAAGTAAGATCACTTGGCGATCTTTGGTAATCGAACTGTGCCGATTATACTTTGTGCAATCTGGTATTGCCCAAGAAAATGAAAGTTCTTCTTAACTTGCTGGAGGAATTCTATCCCGGCAAGTTTTTATCGATGTCGTGACGAAACGAGAATTGTTCTCTTTTACTCCTTACGAACGGTTTTATACTAGAATTACTCTTGCGGGGTAATGGGAAGGGGAGGGGGTAGCAAGGGAAGACCCGAGGGTGCCCTGGCTTTTGGTCGCCTGTTATTTCTCTTCCTAGACATTTTGAACTTAAGGAAACTGGGTCTCATGTTGAATCAGCAGAAGTGGGTATCAATTCAGCCGTGCTTGGCGTTGTATTGCCCTGGGAGAGCGTAATACGAGATCGACAGTTTGAATTTTTGACTTATTTGTTTTTAAATATACTCTCGGAGGGTAGACCTTTGGAGCAGAGGTCAGGGATAACTGTCTCCTAAATTTACCAATTTTATCGTACTTGTATGTTACCGGAGACTGGGTAGACTGGCTTAGAGAGACCCAGGTGGGTTTTGTTTTTCTTTCATTGGTTTTCTTCCCCATGTTAAAGACCCCCTCTCTCTCTCCCTCTCTTTTTTCCCTCTCTCGCTCTCTCTCTCTCTCTCTCTCTCTCTCTATATATATATATATATATATATATATATATATATATATATATATATATATATATATATATATATATATATATATATATATATATATATATATACACTCGCAACTTCTTAACTGCCTCGGTTAACTCGTATATATCTACATATATAAATGAACGAGCATGTTTGAAAGGTATATTCCCTTATATGCTGATAATAGTTATTATAATTGATGAACATTTTATTTTATTTTTGTCATACATTTTTAAAAATGGAGTTTTTTTTAATCACTACAACATTACTAAGAAGGTTAACACATTTGTTATCATTCCATTTTATTGTAATTATTTTTTCTGTATTTTTATTTCTTGCAAGTGAAAAGCTAAAGAAACTGATTCATTCCATAGCTTTAATCTGAAAAATATATACGTATATATCATTATTTTCTTGTATATTTAATATTTTATGGAGTTATATAACAGAATTTTGTCAAATTTGGGAAGCATCGTAATTAAAAGCAAGTAAAATAGCTTCCAAAGTTTTTAATTACTTTTTCACTCTTACTATTAAAGTTTTGCATTTCAGGAACTACTTACAATGAGGGAATTATGTATATGCATATAGATTATTCTCTTGTATATTTGATGTTTTTTGGAATGTTATAACAAATATTTTATTAAATTGCGAACCATTGCGGTTAAAAACAAGTGAAATAGCATTTAAAGAGTGAAACTACTTTTATATTCTTAGTATGAAAGTCCAGCAATTCAGTAACTACTTGCACTTGTCTTCACAAGAATTTGACAAAGACACTACTGCTATTCTTGGATTTGGTCTTAACTTATCAATACCTTCCAGGTCTTCTACCATGTAAAATGCTCAATGTTTTGCTAATTTATAAAAAAAAAACATTTGGGACGTGGCTAGTGATTTTATTTCACTTGCGAAATGTTGTGTTTACCAGTCTTTAGCCACGCGCACCCATTATAACTACCCTCTTCGTTTCCGACATGTTTTAGTTAATATTCGCATCAATTCCTCGATGCACGTTACTAAGGCAGATAAATCCAGCAAGGTTGATATTTTGGATAAACCCGCTTATATTAAACAAAAATGAACTTATTGGTAAATGACCATTCCACTTATGAATCGCTAGTGAAATATTTTACTATCGAAGTTAGTGACTTACACAAAAATATTCATTTGCTCATTAAAATTTTCCTGACTACAAAGCTGTAGTAGTCAGGCCCTTCGTTGCGTGGTAAAAATACAATCAATTGGACCATTTCTTTTATATACCAAGTCAAGTGTGCGTCGTGTGATGTAACCTATAGGTAGTTGCCCAAAGAGCAGAAGTATTCATTCAAGAGCACGCTGGAAGATCATGCAGGACAGGCCTTTCACTGGCCAAACTTGACCACTCCATGATAATACTCAATGCTGAAACTTGTAGGTCGCAAATAATATTTGCGACCTAATCATTCTTGATTCTGTATACATTTTGAAAGCTAAGACTCAATCACCAAATATCACCTGTTGCGATGCTCGTTACTCGTTAAATGTATCATTATGTATGTACTTACAAGATTTGAAATGTCTGAATAGATAATATAGATAGTCCTAAATTAACTATCCTGCTATTTTCAATACCCTGATCATAAGGCTGACCTTGGAAACGTTGTTGTATTAATAAATAAGTAGAATGCATCTGTTTTCTGTTACTCTGGTCCTCTTATTTATATTTAAACTTCGAACTATAAGAAATGGCTCATTTGGATATATATATATATATATATATATATATATATATATATATATATATATATATATATATATATATATATATATATATATATATATATATATATATATATATATATATATATATATATATATATATATATATATATATATATATATATTTGGGTGTTTCCCAGGGGTAAGAAAAATGAAATGTGTTGAAAGTTGTCAGCACGGGTGTCTCCTTGTTTCTTATGACCCATACTTACTTTAGGCAAATTTGGGTTTGATTCGTCAATATTTACTGGTCACACAGATTGATAAGATTCCACATTTCAAGTGAAACTTGAAAAAATCAATTAGAGGAGAAGACAAAAAATTGCAACGAACGGTATTCAATTGAAAATTACCAAACAAAGTTGTGAAAAATTCCAAGGGGGCACCAGAAATGCAGAAGAATTCTGTAAGTAGAGCACTGCAATCAAGTCGTTGGTGGATGGGGCTCAAAGAGCAAAAGTTAACTTAGCGATCACTAAAGCCTTTGTTCTCTTACGTTCATAATGAACAACTATGAGGAGAAATTGCTTTTGTTGCTCGTCTTTGGTTCGGGCTTGGAGTCTTTGGATCAGTGCCACTCCTCTCTCTGCTGCATCATTGGCGACATGCAGGCCTCGGACGTTGCTCGAGTTCGTGGATATTGCAGAACATGTTCTAAGTTCTGGGTAGTGACCATCCTCCCAGTTAAGACGCCATTGGCCTCTAAAGTTCGCCTTGTCACCAATTCGGGAAGACTGTCATGGGGAGTGAAGTTCTCCTTTTCAAGTCTATTGAGTGTTTTCGAGGTTGCTGGACGGCTTAGGTTCTTGACTATGGAATTCGAGAAAACCTCCTTTGGGTGGGCTCTGTCACGGATAACTCCCCTGAGGAAGTCTATCATCTTCAGCCTCCGTGGTTCACTCGACTCATCCAGGGGTTCTTCGTCGTTGAGGGTACAGACGGATGACTTGTCCAAGAAGTTCCATCATTCTCGGAATCGCTTGAACAGGGGAATCTCGAGACCTGGGGCAAGGCCGAAGAGGAGTTCGTAGGTGTCCTTCAGTACCATCTCGTAAATGTGATGCCGGTATACCAGCCAAAGAAGAGGTCTTTCAAGGAACTATTCAATTATGGCGCAGGCTCCGCTAATCATGCCACTGTTGGACGCAGTTGTATCAAAGGAGAGAGCGATGATCTTGTCAGTAATCTGATACGTTTCCAGCAGCCGCTACTTCTCTCCCGGTCCTATCAATCGCGATAGGTACTCCAAGAAGCTCCTCGAAGTTGGTCCCAGTAAGCACAACAGCGATTCTCTCATCTGAGATGCTAGATGTGGCAGCACTTTGAATCAGTTTGCCATCCCATTGGAGAACAAGGGGAGATAAATCACGGAAGGCTACTTCTTCATTGCGCTTTGCTTTAGTTTCTAGGTTCTTTTTCCTCATCCAATGCACCGTGAAGGCAGAGGAGGAGATCTCCAAGACATCATGCCCCAAACTTGAGGCTTCAGCAACGAAGGACGCAGCAGTTTGACGACATGAAAGGTTTTTTCCGGTCTCAAGTCGTAGTCAGGGCTGGAGTCATTGGGTTCTTGGAGAGCCTTCTCCTCCGTGGGCTTTGTGCGGGAAAAGGGCAGCCTTGGAAGTCCTCATCCGACACAGATGATCCAAAAGAAACAGAGAATGAATCGGAAGTGTCTTCTAGGGCAACCTTCTTCCACAACTTCTCCACTTCAGCCTCTTGCTTCCTGTTCATCATCTCTGCTCCTTCTTCATTTCGTCAGCTTTCTTGGCGACAGCGGATGCATGGAATTTGTCGACACTCTCCATTGAACAGAAATGTCTGTCCTCCATCTGCAGTTCCAGAAAGGCCAAATCTTCTTCTGGGACGTTGGCTTCCGCGTTCTTACTGCTCGCAATATCGAAGACATCCTGTAGGTCGCTCATCTAAATCTCCCTCTTTGTCACGGCGGCAGGCGTCTTCCGCTTGGCTTCCTTCTTGAGGTTTACGTATTCGTTGTGAAGGTTCCTGATGTTACGACACGGATCAAGTGCTCCTCCTTGACAGTGAAGTTCGCTTTCTCCCACACTTCGTGAAATTTGAAAGAGGTACCCTTGGCCGCCTTCGGGAGGGTCTCCCTCTGCACCTGGTGGTGGTGAAAGAGGACCAGGAGGACATCTTCCCGCGAGGGCAGGCGGATTCCCAAGAAACCTGTATTCGGTGACTTCTCCAGGAACCAGAGAAGGTTCTTGCTTCTTGTGGAAGTATTGCACTTCACAAAATATGAAACACCCTAATATATATATATATATATATATATATATATATATATATATATATATATATATATTGCTCCATTTTTGTTTACTCAGCACCCGCAAGTTTTCACAATTAGATAGCTTACGTTTATCAATTTCCAGCTTGATTATCGCCCTCAAATTCTCCATTGGGTTCCAATCTGGTGAATTCTCGGGCCAAGGTGCCAATAATTCGATGTTATTTTTAACCAAGAACTTTGTTATTACTTTTAATTTGTGACAAGGTGCGTCATTAGGCTGAAAAATACAGTTATTCCCAAATTGGTCATGAACTGTTGGGAAAATGCTAATATGCACGTTTTGGTACCATCTTGAGTTCATGGCATTCTTCTTGGGCAAAATTGTCAGTGCTTCACTTTCCTTAGATGAGATGCAGCACATATATGGAGAATGTTTCACCATGGTAATGACACAAGACTCGTGAGAGCGCTCCCCTTTACTCTTAACGAAGGATTTTCCAGACCCTCCAAAAAAAGTGGAAATGAACTTCATCAAAGAATATCACTTTGCCCCAGTCTTCAACAGTCCATTACTTATATTTCATATAAAAGTGGAGCCTATCCGTGATGTTGTTCTTGGTGAGATTAAACTTCTTCGCAGCCCTCCTCGACTTGAAACCTTTGTCGAAAAGTCTCCACGGTGGTCGCTAAAGCGTTCCCACTACCCCTTTCCAATCGCGAGCAAGCTTGGCACTGAAGACAACCCGATCATTGAGCTGTGACCTTACCAGGAAGCGATCTTTGCTTTCATTAGAATGGGAACTGAACAACTCATTGTCGTTCCTGGATGTAAAATATCTAAAATAAACGACAAAGAAAATTGTTTCATCTACCGAAAACCAACTAATTCTAATGCCTATATTCATTATTTCTCGTGTCACGATGTATCCGTTAAAAGGTCTGTTGTTTTTTCCATGTTTCTGAGAGCATATCGCCTTTGTGATCCTTGTTTCTTGCAAGACGAAATTAATATAATCATCTAAACATTCATTGAACTGCAATATCCCCTTTGTTTCATAGAAAAGTGTCACTATAAAGCCATAACCATCTATTACTCCCCAGCTAATTATAAGGAAAACAGATGTGACAAATTTTATGTTACATTTCCATACTTCCCCCCGCTAACCAATTTCAAAAAGTTGGCACGGACCAACAACATCAATGTTGCCTTTCAGTACGAGAATACGATCAGAAATAGCTTATCGAAAAATAGATCGATCGATAAAGAACAGGGAGTTTATTTTATTCCATGCAAATCATGTAATGAATTATATATCGGTGAAAGTAGCAGATTTTCCAAGAGAATGAATGAACACAAATGCAATATGTGACGTGGTGCCCTCTCCTCGAGTTTATTTCTACATATGTCCAATGAAAATCATCAAATTGATATTGATAATGCTAAAATAGTTTATAATTCTCACAATTATATACATCGACGCTTAATTGAATCGGCACTTATAAAAGTAATTCCCAACTTTAATACTTCCGACGGCTAATTCAATACTAATACCTTAATAAGAAAGAAATTCATATTTCCGTTTCTCAAAAATGCCGACACATTCTCGCATATTCCACCTTAGCGCCACTGATTGATGTGTTTGTACGTTAAGCAACTTCTGTATCTCACTTGTTCACTATCGACTGACAATGACGGATGTCTCCGTCGAAACCTGGTTTCGCATATAAAATTAGTCCTATTACTGTGGTTTTATCCATATATATATATATATATATATATATATATATATATATATATATATATATATATATATATATATATTTATGTATGTATATATATATATATATATATATATATATATATATATATATATATATATATATATATATATATATACGGTTAAAAGCCTATTTTTGGCAAACACAGTCTTCCTCAAAGCCCTCGGAAGTAGCCCTTCTCACATGCACGAGAAGCTAACACTTACAATAAGCGTTTTCTCAGATAGCAAAACACTATCTTTCGATTGGCCTTTTCAAATGTTACCCCTGCTCATCGAAGAAAATGGAAAATCATGTGTTTGTGTGTGTGATCAAGTAGGGGAGGGAGGGTAAATTCACATAAAAATAGGTGCTAAAAAGATTAACGGAAAAAGAGATAGTAATCTAAAGAAGAAAATTAGGAGAAACGCGAAAAGCAAGCAACTACGCTAGGGGTATGGGATATATATATATATATATATATATATATATATATATATATATATATATATATATATATATATATATATATACTAATTGTTCATTTTATTATTTCAAAACGCATTATATTAGATATAATACTGCCTATGGCCACTACTTAAAATTATAATAAAAATACATTTCTGTTTAAAATGGCATTCAGTTCTCGCCTTGTTACTATGCATAGCAATTTATATAAATAAAAATTAGAAATCCCCCCACCTCCTCCTCCTCCCTGCTTAAGGTGGCACCTGACGGGGGACTGTTGAAATGCAAGATTCTTTCTCCTTCCTAAAAAAAGACGTTTCTGGCAAACATACTCCATAGGACTCTAAACTGACGTCATTGAAATTACTCATGCTGAAGGAAAAATTGTGGCCTGAACAAAGGTTTCAAAAATAGTTCAAGAATGCTATTCATTGTGCTTCTTTAGCTTCTTCTTCTTTTAAGCCACCCTCTGGCGACTGGCTACAAGGTTATAAGTCGCAGTAATCATCTTATAGCCTAATGCTATGCTAGATTACAAACCAAACGAGCATAAACCCCTCATACAACAAATCCAAAGCAAACAAAACCAAAGGCAAAAAAATCAACACAAACAAAAACAAAACAACAAGCAAAGAAGAAGAAGGAGGAAGCACGCTTGAGCATCGGTAGGCGGCTCGCGAGCATGCGAACAATAGCAAAGGGAGACATAAAATGAAGGAGGCCAACCTCCTCCAAGAATTTAAATAGACCACAAGTCTGTTTGCTGTTCTTCTTTAGCAAACTTATTTAAAATCATCTCAGACACAGTTGTATACCGGGTCGATTTCGAGCATTCTTTTAGTGCTTTGAAAATTATAAAAAGCTTCTAAAAATCAGTGACATGAGAACAATAAATGTATTTTGTCTTCTCATGATACACAAAAGCTTTATATCTATTTTCTCCTTCAAATTTAAAACGCGATAGAAACGTGGTCGTATCCGAGGTGGTTTGTAAACAGAGATCTGTCAAGATCGTGGTTAAGTTAAAGAAAGTGAAAATAATGCCCGGATGGTAAACTTATGGCGATCGGGACTGGTGGGCACACAAGCCTCCAGATGTTATCTAAGATCACTTTGTGGGTACAATAAAGGATAAATAAGGAAAAGAAAGATAGGGGATGAGAGTAGGAGAATAAAAGCGTAGGGGAAATACAAACATGTTGAAACATAAGAATTTAAGAAAAGGAGTCTGTAAAACGCTAATCACCTATACGAGGCATCTCCTGCTCCCGCCCACAAGCTAACTTCCACCCAACATCTTCATCCATAAATCTATCACGTCTATTCTTAAAATTCCGCAGATAGGACGCTTCTATAAGATGATTAGTGAGCTTATTCCATTCATCTACCACTTGATTTGTAAACCAATTTCTATCAATCTCTTTCCTAAACCTAAACTTGTCCAGCTTAAACCTATTGCTACGTGTCCTATACTGTTCACTAAAAATAAGAACCTTACCCATGCCTCCCCTATTATCACCTTTTACCCAATTAAAGACTTCAATCAAGTCCTCTAGAACTTTTTTCCTTTCTAATGTTTGAAGATTTTTTCACTTAAGTCTTTCACCATAAGATAAGCTCCTCAACCCTCGAATCATCTTATTCGCCCTTCTTTGCACAGACTCAAGCAAAGCAAAATTCATCCTCTAATATGGTGACCAAAATTGCATCTCATAGTCAAGACGAGGCCTAACTAATCCCAGATAGATTTTCCGAGTAACATCAACACTACTATTACAATCATCCCAATAAACCTCGATACCCTATTTGCTCTATTCCTAGCACTTATGCATTACTTTCTAGGCCGGAGGTCTGAACTTACCAAGACACCAAACTCTCATATTCTGACCTTGCTAAAATTCTCCCATTCAGTTTATAAATATTCAGTGGATTATACCTAACTATACTAAGTACAATAAACTTGCTTATGTTAAATTTCATTTGCCATTTCTATACCCAATGGGATAGAATGGTAAATTCATTTAGTAATACCTCAATATCAGAGTCAGACCCTATAATCCTACCTAACATAACATTATCGGCGAATTTGCTCAGGTCGCTGCTACTTATACCTAATCAAGATCATTAATATAAATCAAGAACAACAACGACCTCAACACCGACCCCTGAGGAACCCCAGTTATATTCCACAAATCAGATTTAATCCCATCTATACTAACTCTTTGCTGTCTGTCACTAAACACGCCTGAATCCCTCTAAAAATCCTTCCATCGATCTCATACACTTTGAAACTTTATTCAAAAGTCGTAAATGGAGCTATCTGTCGAAAGCCTTACTAAAATTCATATAAACAATATAATAATTCTCATCTCTATCAGCATCATCCTACACCTTCCTATAAAATAACCCCAGTAAATTAGTCAAACAGGATTTTCCTCTAGTAAAGCCGTGTTGATCAACTTATGTTTACATATCTAAGTGATCCCTAATAAATTTCGCTATTACAGATTCCATCATTTTCCCCAACACCTATGTCAAACTCACTGGCCGGTAATTGGACATAATCGTATTATCCCTCCTCTTAAATATAAATATCACATTAGCTTTCTTCAATGACGTTGGCACAATGCTAGTCTCTAACGATTTTCTAAATAGGCATGTTATGGGCTCACTTAACACATCTTTACATTCCTTTAAAATCAGAGGTAAAACCTACTTTAATATATTTAATTCTATTTCTTTTGAGAATATCTCCTTTGTTATCAAAATATCCTCTAATTTCTCCTCTTCATCAACCATAAAGATCCACCACGACCTCAACCGGAGCCAAGGAGGGGGAAAATAGCTTCCCTACCCACTACCGTCACCGACCAGGGATGAATGGGCGAAAGTTGGTTGGCGGCCACGAAAATAGGTGAGAAGAAACTTGTAAGGAAAGAGACTAAGAAAGGATAAAATAGAAATGTATAGAATGAATTTAGCACAGGTAGTCTAATTATAGTTTTTGACTACCGTAGGCATTGGGGCCGAGAAGGCATGCTGCTCCTTCATGTACCAGGTGTAATAAATAGTCTACACAGGCCCCCCGTTATGGGTATTATATCTAAAATACCCGAGTATAGACATGGAAGTGCTTGATTTTTTTCTCACTCCTCCCCCTATTGAGAAGAGTTGAATATTTACATATGTACATTAGAGTGAGTAGGTTGAATATTATTTTAAATTTCACAACATTTTTTACTTTTATTACGATTTAATGCTACACAGAATTGGCAAGCGTTTAGCATGTACATTTAGTATTATTATTTCTGTCTTCCCTGAATATTCATTTCCTCCAATTTTATATTTGGACTCCAGTTTTGCATCGGCCTTCTGAAAGCTAGCCTAAACTAGGCTTTATCTTCCAATAGCACACAGATCCGATTGAAGATCAACTGTTCGCTTTTCCTATCCTCGCATTTAATATAATATTAAATTAAATATACGCTTTTCTTGATCATATTTATAAAATACATTCTCCCAACAGCGCGATGGATGTTAAGAAACATTTTTTTCCTTCACATACATTTCCAAAGTATGGTAAGTGAAATTAATGAAGAAACCGTTATAAGTTGAATCAATTTCAGGAAAATACACCACATGAGTGCATTATTTAATTACATTTTACATGATGCTAATAATCTAAGAATGGGAAAATTACCTAAAGATAACTGATTTTAATATGAAATTCAATTTTAATTATATATATATATATATATATATATATATATATATATATATATATATATATATATATATATATATATATATATATATATATAGATAGATAGATAGAGAGAGAGAGAGAGAGAGAGAGAGAGAGAGAGAGAGAGAGAGAGAGAGAGAGAGAGAGAGAGAATGTTCATAGGCGACAAAGAGTATATAGTGGAAGGCCTAGCTTGTCTAAGTCTATTTTTCCCCCTCCATTTAATATTTAAGTTATTTAATTTGAAATTGTGATTATATATATATATATATATATATATATATATATATATATATATATATATATATATATATATATATATATATATATATATATATATATATATATATATATATACAATTGTTTTTGAATGTAGACGATGCTTTTTATTGGGCAAATTTAAAAAAAAGTGCTTTGGGGTTTGTTTGTTTTTGTTAGGCTATTGCAATCGCATCACATTGTATTTATTATATATCATTGTTAAGGTAATTTAGAATGGGGGCTTTTCCCCCATACTTAGCCCCTCACACCCGGCAAATTAGAAAAACCCTCGTAATACTAATTCGAAAGCCTAGCTTTGGATTCGAACCCAAATGGTGATTGCTAAATGTCATTAGGCCCCTAGTTTTGATACTGTGTTGCTATTTAAATCAATGATATTTTCTTCAAAATTGGTTATTATTAAAATTACTTATATTTTAATTCAGAAAAAAAAATCCGTTCAAAATGGTATATAATACACTATGATGTGATTCCTAGGTGATTTTAGGTTAGACTTGAACGAGCGAAATTACTGCCGTATCATGTAGGTACACAATTATAGCATCTTAATTAGAAAAGAAATATTTTATGCATTTCTACCAAAAAAAAACAAATAAAACATACCCTACGGAACCGATTCTTTCGATGGATGAAAACAAACAATATATAACTGACAAGATGGCGGCCAATCTATTTTTTGCCATAGCCTCATAATTAGAAATTTGCCCACATTAACTAGTCAAGAAGCTATATAGAGTATATCTATGATATAGACTATAGCATTTGCGTATTTAAAAAAAAATAGAGATTTTATAACAAAGCGCCCCAAAACACACACACACACACACACTCTCTCTCTCTCTCTCACTCTCTCTCTCTCTCTCTCTCTCTCTCTCTCTCTCTCTCTCTCTCTCTCTCTCTCTCTCTATATATATATATATATATATATATATATATATATATATATATATATATATATATATATATATATATATATATATATATATATATATATATGCAACAAAGCCCACAGGAAAAATTAATACGAGGATTCCAAGTAGTCGAAATAAAGATCGAAAGTGTTTGGAATCCTCATATTAATTTTCCCTGTGAGCTTTGTTGCATTTATTGCTTACTCACGCGATACTTTTTGAGTTTTTCATATATATGAAAAAATCCCACAGGAAAATGAAACGCGGATTCCAAGTACTTTCGAACTTGTTCAGTTCATTCTCAAGGAATAAAGAATTACCTAATAGAGGTGCTATATATAAGAGAGAACAGAGTGGTGCCCTATCCATATACAGCCCATGAACTGAGCAAGTTGGAAACTACTTGGAATCCGCCTTTCATTTTGCTGTGTGATTTTTTGCATTTATTGTTATACTCACCCGCTACTTGTAAGTTTCTCATACACACACACACACACATATATATATATATATATATATATATATATATATATATATATATATATATATATATATATATATATATATATTCACTAGATGCCTGGGTTAAGCAACATCAAGACAATGTACGTAACCACAGTGAACAATCTATGCTTTTTCTACATATGTACAATCTTAACCATAGCATTAACTGTAACAGTGCCAAACCAGTCATAAAATGCAGTAATTACATTTCGAGAAATATATTAGAATGTATCTCCATTAACGCGTTCATAAATTTCAATATTAGCCCTATTTGTTCACACTAGACCCCATTATCACCACATACATAAAATCTCAAATAAAAGTGGTTTCAGGATTTTGTAGCCCCTAATTAGGGTTCAGAGGAAAGTAGTCTAATCCCCCACCTTCCACTATTTAAGGCAATGTATGTCCTTCTTGTCATTCCTTGTATGTGTATGAGAGAAGAGCGAGCTCCTTCCGAGGGCTTTGAGGAAGACTGTGTTTGCCAAAAATAGCCTTTGTCGTGGTATTGCCAGGAACGAGAGGTGGTGTACG
The DNA here is from genome assembly GCA_963969495.1 of Ceratothoa steindachneri. NCBI lineage: Eukaryota > Metazoa > Arthropoda > Malacostraca > Isopoda > Cymothoidae > Ceratothoa > Ceratothoa steindachneri. Next base: position 119,751,702 of record OZ018318.1, on the reverse strand, counting down.
TACGTATAGGTTTGCTACGTACTTTAAAAACTCCTTGATTAAGTTTTCTCTAAGAGTGCTATATTTTATTATTATTACGTTATTTTTAATCTTTGAGGGTTTCTAGTGCCATGCTCGGCGTTTCGAGGATTAAAATAAATACTTATAAGAAAATAGACCTTTAATTACAACATAACCAAAAATGAAATCTAACAAAACAAACTACACAGTTATGAATTAAACGAGTTTAAGTGAACTTACTAAATTATACAAATGAATATACAGTAATAGTTGACCCTAAGCTCACTTTAATATTGAACGCTAATTGACCTTAAAAAAAGATATTGAAATTCATTTATCTTTAAAAACACCACACGAGAATCTGGTTGGAGACTGACCTTGGCCTTAATTTTTATGTAGCCGCAAGAATGTTTTTTTTTTTGCGGCAGGCGCGTGGACGTATTCACAGACACTCCAGATGTTTGTCTGGCGCAGGGATAGTCTTAAAGCCACAGGTGATTTCGGTGCAGGAGACGGATGGCGTTAAGCACTCTGCCTGGGGAAGATGATTTCAACCACGGGGCCGGGGAAGTATGCTTCTTCCAATCTTCTGGTTAGTCTTGGAGTGATTCGCACTGACGGACGAGCGATGAGCAAACGAGTGAATCCTTTGACGAATGGGGAGTGCTTGAGGATGTTCACTTTGGGGTATTCCTCAATGGCGAGGACTATCTCTGGGTCTTGTTGTAAACCGGGATAGGGGGGTTTCTCTAACGAGAGATAGTTGAACTTGTTTCTCAATACAAGCTAACTTAAATTTCGGTGTGACCACCAGGAACTGGCTCAGCCTGAGCTTCTTCTGTGTTCCTTTCGTAGGGTTTCCGAGCACTTAGTTGGACTTCGTCGTCTCGATCGCAAACTCGATCTTTTACGTTCTTTTGCAGTTATCGGCATATATACTTCACTACCCCACTGGGGGTAAGTGAGAAAGGACGGGGGGGATGAGGTCTTCGGAATTAAGCCTCCTCCTCTCAGGGTGCTTCTCCGAGCCTCTTTCACTTAGCCCTAAAGGCACCTTCTGGCCGTTGGTCGATGCTCCTCTAATTTCGTCTATGAAGTGAAATTAAATACCAACTCTTAGGGGAAATATTGACGGTTTAACCAATGTTAGGCTCGAAGGACCCGAAATGTTATGATTAGTGCAGGACAGGTCGTGGTTCTGCGAAGGCCTTTCGGGTGGTACTCGAGGCGAGGGAAGAGGAGGGGGGGGGGGGAGAGTAATAGGGTTCCCTGCCAAATGCCAGGACGTTGCGGCTACCGAACAGAGCCTCTGTTTTGAGGGTGGGATATCGATTTCCCCACAGCCTTTTTTAACCGCATAATTAATTGCGTTACTCCAATAATTTTTCTCAATTTATAAGGTGTAGCGAAAATGGAGAAAAACAAATTTTCCATTCTCTTCGATAAGCAGGAATGACATTTGGAAAAAGGCCATCGAAAGATAGTTTTTTGGCTATCTGAGAAAACGCTTATTTTAAGTTACCTTTTCGTGCATGTGAGAAGAGCTCCTTCGCTACTAAGATTAAAATTTAAAATCTACAAAAAAGCAACCACTCTTTCAAAATATCACGTTAGTAAAATATAGTTATAGAAGAAGAAACATAAAAATAAATTTTAGGAACTTCACCATTTTTAATTCTTTGGGTTTTAAAAATTCACAAAATTTCGATACTTATATTTATTTCTGAACTTTGATAAAAAAACAAAAACAAGTAATAACCAAACAAAATGAAATTATTATTCAAATACTTAAAAAAATCCCCTTCTTACACTATAGAGTTAGTGATGATATATATATATATATATATATATATATATATATATATATATATATATATATATATATATATATATATATATATATATATATATATATTAGAGTGAAAAATTGTAAAATGTCTTGATTTTTCAGATATTTATGATCGTGAGTTTCCGGCTTATTTCACCAGCTCGAATCATGGCACCCAACCGAACTCTGGCAGTAAGTCGGAATCCCCCTTTTCTCTCCTCAAATGTAGGAGAGAAGCACTTCTACCATTCGCCTCGTGGTTGCCTAGGGCTGCCCTACTCCAATAATAATAAGAATATTCATCAATACTAATAAATACAAATACTTCTCTTCACCCGCTTTCGGACACATTTGGGCCAACGTGTATCAATCCCACAACCTCCTCCCCCACCCCCACCCCCATTTCTGCTCTAACAAAGCCACATATTTGCTCTGCGGTGTCATGGCTGCAGAGCAAACACCATTACCTTAGTCTTTCTGCATTCACTTCTCGATCCCTCCTCTTACATCTCACGCGCTACAATCAACATTTTGAATAAATAAATAATCAATTATATAAATAAACTTTCAAGCAATCACTGCAGTAATAGATTTTAGCTACCATTGTGTCTTTTAAGTTTGGCATTCGCCCTCCCATCTTAATGCGATTTAATATTATTTTTTTTTGTTTCAGATTCTGAGTCCTTTATCAGAGGCATTAAAAGGTACTGTGCAGTCCTCCTCATATGTTTGGTCTAACTGGACAATAAGGAGCGTATCTGAAGCTTAATTAAGATACTTTAATTAATCTGTGTTTTTTTTTTGCAAAATAAAGAGCACTTTGATAAAAATAGACGAGGAATGGGCTGGAGTAGAGTAGGAACATAGGTAGATAGACGAAGCGAAAATGTGCGGGAAATATATAGGCACAGGTCCTCCTGCAGGCATTCCTGCCCAAAGATAGCACAACTACAGGCACTTATGCTTGAAGGGGCGTGCCGGTCCTCCACGTTTCAGCTTTAGCTGGGTCATTACCTCCGCTACACCATCCTCCACCTTTTACGCTACTAGAATAAAAGGTAGGAAAAGTGAAAATGCGGCAGGATTAAAAAAGGGGGAAAAGGAAGACCCGCGAGAGAATACGAGTTTTCCCTAGAGTAATGGGATCCGAGGTGGGGGGCATCTGATCTCCCAGGCACCAGATATTAAATTCTAGATTTCTACATAGGGAACCACCTTACAGAGATAATTCCTCTATCCATCCTGCAGGGCTCATTGTGGCAAGAGGCGCGGCCGGAGTCCGTACAGTACTAAGAACTAGCTACTTTCTTATAATGGGGCGAAACTGGCCAATTCCGCAAATATTCCCCTCCTGGGCGTAGCCTGCCTCAGTTACCTGCCATTATGGGGATTTATATCCCAATCTCAGAACCCTGATTCCGCAGGGCTGGACCTGAGGAGAATATGGACTAGAACCCATTATCCTACTCGAGCCTTAATTATAGTACGCAAGCCTCCCTAGGGGCAGCTCATAAATTCCTTCGAGAATCTTTATTAGGTCGAGAAACGATATGTTGAGCGCATTTCAAATTGCTACTTGCCCTTCCTTTTTCTAGAATTCCCCAAACAAACGGATCCCGGAAGGCGAAAGGACCCTTCCATTCCACGCCTCTAGACAGGAACTTCCAACGGCAAATCCCTTTTCCGAGCGTCACGTCTATCTCTTATTCTTCAAGTGATCAAAGACTATCACCCAGTGAGTTTTATTCATTAATTTAAATTTATTATAAAACATAAACTCAAAGTAAATTTACAACTCTTTCTCCCCCATTAAGAAGGGAGTGGCCGTACAAATGAAAATAGGGGGAGAGAACGGATTTTTAACCCTTTCCCTGTTTTGAGTATATTTTAGAACAGTATTGGTATGTGTAACCATTTTTTCTTTTTATTTTTATGAAATTCGCTTTCAACTATTATAGATGTTTCTAAAAATGAAAAAAATAATTTATTTTAATAATAATTCCGTTGAGGCACACACGCGCGTCACACACTTACCCGTAATAATGTTTTCCTTGTACATGTCAAGGGACACATGTGCGTCTAAGTTATTGGTTATTAGTGGGATCGATTTTAGTTAATAAAGCAGCCTAGATAGCTATTTGAAAACCATTACCATAAATTTGTTGAATTGGATGGAATAGTCGTCTGCTAATATTTAGGCCTAACGACTGACTTGAACTGAATTTGGAAAACTTCGAACGCGATAGTTATAAGAAAACGGACGATAAACAAAATATATATTTATAAAATCAATGAATGCACAATGAGAGAATTGAATTAGGAAATAACAAGTGAGAGGTAATTAAAATTATACGAATGAATTGTATAATTAAATTGAGAATTGTTACGGAATAAAACGTAAATATAATTGAGATATGGATTACAGGATGGTATTGAAGGATGAGATTATAGGATGGTATTACAGGTATAATTTTATTGTAAAAAGGATGGTAAGTGCAGGATAGTATGGTTGACTTGTGTGGAAGGCAGTGAAATATAATGTTTCGTAATGAAAGTAGTGAAAAGTATGGAGTGAAATGTGAGGTGAGGTAAGGTAAAGAAACTAATGTATGGTAACTATGATGGACTGTGAATTAGGATCTTGATTCGACGTAGAATGGAGAATAAGTGAGTGCGTGACTGTTTCAAAGCGGGCAGCTAAAGGCATGCGTTCGTTTGTGTGTGTTGGTGTAAGGGAAAATCTTTTACTATATGGATTTTTGTGGAATACATTTTAAAAGAAAAATTAGTTTTCCGCTTATGTTGAGATAGGTTACAATTTGAATATATATATATATATATATATATATATATATATATATATATATATATATATATATATATATATATATTGAATCATCCTGATTATTTGATTGGATAACATTTTAATATAATAAAATTCCCCGGGAGTCTTGCCATTATAGGAATGCCCTAGAGGTCATTGCTATAACATCCCCCCCCCAAAGGTTATTCCCCCCTTTTTCAAAAGAGTACTACCAGTCCGAGCAACGCCGAGATCTTCTTACGACACGACCGGAGCGTGTACAGTGACATTGGTTAGGCTGGGGAGCACAGATTCGCTGTAGCATTGCCAGTAGCGTTGGACGAGGCACCCACACGTGTGAAAGTTGATGGAGTGAAGGTGGTCCGCTTGCTCGTTCCTTCCAAGATGGCGTTAAGCGGAACGTGAGAGTCCCGAGTCTTGTTCTCCGCTGACGGGGTGACCAGTGGTGGAGAAATTTGCTCCTGACTGACCACTGCTTCCGATGAGGGTTCCTGCAACACCAGAGGAGGAGGCAGCAAAACGGAACGTGGTGTTTGAGTAGTAGGGGTGGATGAAATGGTGGGCTGAAGATTGGTTGTTTTTTGGGGAGGGGGGGAGGGTACTGAAACATAAAAGTATATAGTGGGAAAAGAATGCGGTAAAGGGCGCTCTATGTAAATGTTTTCTATATGGGCGGGTTTTAGGCGGTCTATGGATACAGTATCCTGCATGGTGCTATGCTGAAAGACGAAGAACTTCGGCTTCCTGGAGATGACGAGAAAGGATCCGTCATAGACAGATTGCAATGAAGTGCGAGTTGAATCGCGACGGAAGAAAACATGGGAGCATTTTGTCATCTCTTTCGGCACAAAGGTTTTATAATTGACAGGGACTCTAGGGGCGGTTGGCTTAACTTCAACCATCACACGTACAAAATTATGCACGTATGAAGCGGGAACATCATCTGGGTGAATAGGGATCTGGTTGAAAGCCTGAACAGATCCAGGCGAGAAAAGAGAGTACAGCCGCAGAGAGATGAGGTGAAATCGGCTATGAAAGGCAATTGATATCGGTCAGGGATTGTAATAGCGTTTATAGGTCTGTAATCCCCAGCTGCTCTGAATTTCTCCTGCGTGGATTTGGGCACAATGTGGAGTGGGGAGGTCCATGGAGAAGAAGAAGGCCTACAAATGCCTCCATCCATCATGAATTGAAATAAATTTATCACGCATAGCAGACAGTTTATCTGGAGCTAGACGGCGTGGTCTGGAAAATATAGAACCTCCTGTTGCCTCGATCTGATGCACCACACTATGTTTTATGGGCCTATCTTTCGAAGGTGGAAGGGTGAGCTCAGGAAACTCCTGAACAAGGCGCTGAAATGGTGGCTCTGTGGGTGGGAGACGAATAGAAAGGAGAGAACTCTGAGAAGATGAGTACGAACTTGAAACTGTTATTAGTGTTTTGCGGTCGACAAGTTATCGGTGTCGAGAATCGACCAAAAGGTCGTGAGCCGAAAGAAAATCGGCCTTAATTAAAGTCCATCGAAAAACTTGACGGAGACCGAGTGAGAGTTGAAGATTATGCCTTCATAGGACCTAATATTGGTCAAATTTTCTGCCTTCAGAACTAAATCTGAGGGAGCAGAAGCTTTGTCGCCCTTAGAAATTGCTATGATACTGCATTCAGCACCAGTGTCTACCATGAATGAGACACCAGAAAGTGGGTCAAAAATACGAAAAGGAGGACAAACCTGAGGAAATTAGGTGTATGCAGGGAATATAGACCCGTTTATCCTTTGCCTTGTAAATTTAAAGCTTGTGATTGGGAGGAATGCGATAATTTGAAGGTTGGGAAATTGAAATTTGAGGATTTGCAGAAAGTGGTTGAGTTGGGTGAAGTGAGAAAACTAGAGGGTTGAGGTTAGAAAAAGGTACTGGTTCTAAATATGTTCACGGTTGCAAGCATTTTAGAGCTTGTGCACCATATTTGTTGTGGTACCAGTACCCCTGAGTTAAATGGGAAGAAAAAGAAATGTTATGCTTCGGGAGACTACTTGGAGCAGTATGTGAAGAAGCATAACGGTGACTACAAGGATGTGTACAGCATTGTTCCAGGACCTTTGATGATACCAGCATAGACCGAGATGTTGTGGAAGGTTATAAGAATAGGCGGCAGCATGAAGTTGAAAATTTTGCTGCCTCTCACCTTTTTGCAGTGAGATGCGCTCGTTGTTTTCTCATATGGGAACCAGAGCTGGACCTGCGTGTCCGTGCTCGCTCTGTGCTCGGCTTCCATCTTCCGTATTCAAGCTTCAAGCTCCCTAGATAGAGAATATAGAAACCTTGAACGCCCCAACCGGTCGTCTGAGGATCTAGCCGTTCCGCGAACCTGAGAAATTGGAAGATTATTGTTAAATGGGCCGTGAGTTTGGCCGTTGTCCCAATTCACATAAGGACTCCTGTATAATTTATCTGCGGCTATAGCAATCTCCTTAATGCTCGTGGTGCTTGTGCCTAGGATCAGTGGCCTGATTCCCAATGGGACACCTCTCATGGAAATCTCAGTCAGGAGAAGGTTAAAAAGTTCGGATTGAGCACCTTTTACCCTGATAAGGTCCCTCAGTTGCGTTATGAAAGAAGTAGGACTCTTATTTCCCATTTTCTGAGTGTTGAGGAGATCTCTCCGGTCGTCTATTTGGGACCTGCCGTGTTTGCTGAGGAAAGCCTCCTTCAGGCGGTCTAGAACGACAGCCTGTTCCCCGTTATTTAGAACTTCCCTGGATTATATAAAGATACTTATGGGCAAACGCTGAATTATCTCAGCAATTTTCTCTTTTTCGGTGATGCTCTGAGGTTTGAGGAGGAGGAACGAGACTTCCGACCATGCAATTGGGTTTTCAGGATCATATACGGGAAGCGAAAGGTACACATGTGGCTGCCTGTGCGTGGACTGTGGTTTCGAGGCAGTCGGTTGGTTATGATGATCGGGTTGGCCGCTAACAGATGTCCTTATTTGTTGTGGATGTTCCATCATAGTCACTATGTTTTATGTGTAATTGTGCTGGTTGAATGAATGTGTTAATGTGAATGAAGTAACTGTGGTTGTGTGCACGTGTGTGTGTGTGTGTGGGGAATTATTCACTAGCACTGGAATGTGAAGAAATGAAAAATAATTATGAGAAATAAAGGAAATTGTTCACTCGTTGTATATAGGGGATAGTATCAACTTAAAATGATATGAATTAGGATAATTGGAAGAAGGATGCTAAAGATAACACGCGATGTTAAAAATGAACAAGTGAATCAAAAATAAATGCTGTTCTAACGAGGATAGCGGGGAAATGACGCGCGGAGTTAGAGAAATTATTTTAACGTTTGAAGTTATTTATTGATTGACGGGAAATTATTAAATTCTGGGCAACATTTTATGGTTTAAGTTATTAGTGGAATTGATTTAGTTAATAAATCAGCCTAGATAGATATTTTAAAACCATTAGGCATAAGGCATGGTAACTATGATGGACTGTGAATTGGGATCTTGATTCGAAGTAGAGTGGAGCACGAGTGAGTGGGTGACTGCTTGAAAGTGGGCAGCTAAAGGCCTGCGTTCGTTTGTGTGTCTTGGTGTAAGGAAAAATCTTTTATTAGAGGGATTTTTGTGCAATACATTTTAAAATTAAAATTGGTTTCCCGTTTATGTTGAGATGGGTTGCAATTTGAATAGACATTGATTAAATCATCCTGATTATTTTATTGGAGAGCATTTTAATATAATAAAATTCCCTGGGAGTCTTGCCATTATAGGAATGCCCTAGAGGGGATTGCTATACGTCTCACCTTTTTTTTTTCTTATTTTAATTGTAATCATGTGAGTTCGAATTTCTACAGATTTATCAGTCTACCATTGAACAATATAGTAAAAGAAAATGTATTTTAAGCTCATGCTAAAACATTTTCTTGTTAATGAATGATGGAAAATATTATAGATGATGCAATATTATCTATATATTGCATCATCAATTTTCATAATTTTATTTTGTATAATTCAACAAAATATTGAATTTATTTTCAATTAGAATAGCTCTAAAAACTTGAAAAATTAATTATATGAAATAACGATCATTATAATAATAATAATAATAATAATAATAAATAATAATAATAATAATAATAATAATAATAATAATGCGCCCTTCAGGGCTGTTAACCCTCACAGATCGCAGGTTGTGTAGCGAGTGTAGAGAAAATTTACAGGGTAGAGAAGGCAACTCTGAAGAGATGAGTTCAGGAGACGTTTAAAAGTAGCAAGGGAGGGAGAGGATCGGACTTCGGCAGGAAGAGCATTCCAGAGTCTAGGAGCACAAACTGAGAAGAAAGGGTCACCCATCAAGCAGAGGACAGAACGAGGAGTGTTCAGGATGGGAGCGAGGTTAGACCGGAGTGCCCGAGGAGTTTGACGACGAGAGAGGGCAGACGAAAAGTAAGGTGGAGCCTCGAAGTTTGGGGCCTTGTAGGTGATAAAAAGAATTTAATAGTGGGTACGGAAGCGAATAGGCAACGAGTGTAGCTCCTGTAACAGAGGCATCGAAGGAGGAGCCGGGCAGCATAGTTTTGAACTAGTTGTAGGGGGTCAAGTGACGAAGAAGGGAGATTCACTAGAAGAGAATTGCAGTAGTCTAAGCGTGAGGTGACGAAGGCATGAATAGCAGTTTCAAGGCTTTGTCGATCAAAATGGGATCGAACACGTGAAAAGTTGCGGAGGAAACCGAGGGAAGACTTACAGATACGATGGATGTGCGGTTTAAACGAGAGTTGCTCGTCGAAAATAACACCAAGATTACTGACGGAATCAGAGAAGGCGACATTGGTTTCCCCAAGATATTGTCAATAATATCTTTGTTTTTAGCTGTTTAGTGAATGATGCAACATAGAGCCCTATTTCATCAGATTTTTCAACCTATATATGACAGTGAAAGATATTTTAGCCTCATTCTAAGCCATTCTTTTGTAGCGAAACCTATCTTATTTGTCATAGTGAAAGCCTCATTATTTTGTGAACCCATAATGGCCCAAACATCATTGAACCAAAGTGAACTCGATAATTTGATAGAAAATTATGAACAACTGTATTTATCGAGTAGTTCTGAAGATTCTGATTCAGAGGAGCTTACAGTTTCTCAAAATTAAAAGTTACGCCGAGTGGCATTTAATCTTATTTCGAGTAGTGATGAATCTTCTCCTAACTCTAGCTCATCATCCGAGTTAGATGATGAAAATGAAGAATCTAACTAAGGGATATCACATTCTCCCTCATCAGAATGGAAAAGTGACTTTTCAAGAAGTAAATTCAGATTTAAAGGTATTTCTGGTTTACAAATTCGTATTCAACAAGACCATTTTCTCTTGCCAGTATTTACGAACAAATGATAGATGAAAAAGTTATACATTTGATGTTTTTAGAAACAAATCGTTATGCAAATCAAACTTTAGCTAGTTCAAATTTGGTAAGAACTTCAAGAATGAAAAAATGGTCTGACACTAATGAAAATGAAATGAAGAAGTTTGTTGCCATAATTTTGATTACAGACTATTGGAACCTTGATTAAATTTTTTCCATCCTATTTTTCACCACATTGGCATGTCTTATGACAGATTTTCCCTAATTTTAAAAAATTGGCATTTTTCTAATAATGAAGACGCTCCTAATGGTATCGCTTGTTCAAAGTTCGTCAAATATGCGATATGGCATTTGAAAACATTAAAAAATTATACATGCCAGATGAAGAAATAGTAATAGATGAAACTATAATCTCTCATAGATGACGAATTGTTTTTAGGCAGTACAACCCACTTAAAAGGCATAAATATGGGTTGAAAATGAGTTTAAGTTGTGTGACACAAGTGGTTTTATGTGGAATGCCAAGATTTATTGTGGTTCAGGTACATCTCAACTTAGATCAGGATAGGATCACCCAGGCTTGGTAGTCATTGATCTTCGTGAACCCCTTTTCAATCAAGGAAGATTTCTAGTTACTGATAACTGGTTTAGCAGCATCCCCTTAGCCAGATTTCTCCCCCCCCCCCACAAAAAAAATTACAGACTTCTGTGCAGTGGTGAGTGCGATAAAGAAAAATGTATCACGATAACCGATAAATCGATAACGATAACCTCATCGGCGATAACCGATAATCGATAACTGGCGATAAAGTGATAACCTATAAATCCAAGATTATAATACAATATTTATTATTGACTATATATATCGTTATTTTATAATAGAATAGTAAGAATATTTGAATACTCTTTCTTAGTTTCTTACCTTGTGAAGCTCTCCTTCATCTCCTCATAAGTTTTGAGGATCCCCCTCCCCAGCATCCTCCTTGAGGGTACCTCTTTCTTAGGGTTGAGGGTGTGGACCATGTTCCTGAAGCTCTGACTGTCCACAATCTGCAGCGGCAGCATGTTGTCCACCACAAAACTGACAATTGTCTTGTCGACGGTGGACTGCAGGACGGCGCTGCCCTAGGCCATGATGCCAAAGGTCTCGGCGATGGACATCTGACGCTGCTTTTTGCTGGTTGACCCGCCGTCGTCTGGCTGACTGGACCGGTTCCTGCTGCGGCCGCCAGTCCCAACGTTTTGGCCCTGCAAGCTTCATCAACTTGTTTTGCCTTGTCAGGATGAATCCTGTTGAAATGGCTCTTCAGGTTGGCCTTGGTGCCCTTGTTTACCTTCACCTCAATGATCTTGGGGAGGCAGGACAAGCACTGGAAGATGTAGCTGTCGCCAACCATCTTCTTGTACTTCACCCACTTGCCAAGGAATGGCCAGGGTGACTGAGGCTCAGCCTCAGTGAGCTCAGAGTCAATAGACTCTGCTGAGTCTCTTGCGACGCCATCACGAATTCAATACTATAAAATAGCAAAGCACTGCACTACTAAATTACAATAAAAATAGGATCAGTTTAGAATAGGGGCCCCCGTAACTTCGTAAGTGTTCATAACGTTAATAAACCGATTAAAGAATAGCACCAAATAGTACATGCACAAAATTTAGAACGGAAGAAGCACGGGAACATAGGGAAAAAACATCAAAAAACGCGTAAAACCGGTAGCGTGCAGGAGCAACACCTCGTGACCTCTCTTCCGACAGCTGGTTCCCAGTTCAGACCTACCTATTTCTCCCTCCAATGCACGCGCGGCTCGCACCTGTGCTAAACTGGAACCAAAAACTAAAATTGTCGATTATCGCTAGTTTGGAACCAAAAGTATCGGCGATACCGATGAATCGATAACGCAGAAAAAGAAAATATCGGATAACCGATAACCCGATATCGTTATTGTGATAACGCCCACCTATGCTTATGTGATACAATTAGAAAAAATAGGAAAGGACTACCAGAATTAACTAAAGTCAAATTGACAAACAGGAAACATTCTGGGGGCCATGAATTCAAATGGGATTCATATATTCAAATATATGTACAAGAAAGAAGTTAGCATGATTTCAACATTCCACTCAACAAATTTTGAGCAATCAATCAAAAAGAATCGCTCAGGAGAGTTCATCTCCAAGCCTTCTGCTATAGTTGACTATAATAAAATCAAAGGAAGCATTGATATATCAGATTAAATGTTCGAGTATTACAATCCAGCACGCAAGGGTTTCAAATGGTACCGTAAAGTTATTTTTCAGCTTCTTAGTATTGCCATACACAATACGTGGAGACTCTACAACAAGTTTTACAACAGAGAGGAAAAATTAGCTTTGATACTTTTGAATACCACAAACGTATTCAAAATTTGGCTCGGAAAAAAAGGGAAATATTTCCGCGACGACAACAAATAGGAAAGCACAAATTGACTGAAATCCCTCGGAACCAAGATAATAAGATTGTGAGAAAACGATGCAACATGTGTTACGAAGACCTTTTGATAAAAGCGGGAAGAAAAGAAGCTCAGAGTAAAGCAAAAAGGCTTTCCCAGGAATGTGTAGAGTGCAAAAAAGCATATTGTTTGAAATGCTTTAACAAATCACATAAAGAAAAATCAAAGTTTTATTCATTTCTCAATGGGATTTATAACAAGACTTTTAGTTAATTTTTTACTTATAGTTCAAAATATGTTTATTATTTTTACTTTGAAGAGTACATAATTTTTTCTACTTTGAGAAAGTATTTTTTTTACTTTGAAATGTTAAATTTTTTATTCCTTTGAAAAGTTTTTATTTACTTTGAGGAAGGATTTTTTGTTTTATATTCAATAAAATGTTTTATTCTATTTTCAATTAAAAATCAATAAAATTCCATGTTTTTCGTTTGCACCCTAAATTTCTGTAAAAAAGAATAATTTAGGCACTTGGCAACTCAATGAGCTGTGTGGTCAATTCAAAGTAGTTGGAAAATAGACTATACCATCATAAAAGTACCATAAAACTATAAATAAGCTACTAAAAAAAACATAATATATGTATTTGAGCTTATTTCATAAAAGCAACCTAAAATCCAACATATGCATATTATTCTGACCTGCAAGTGCTGCTATTTCTAGCTTCGTTAGCATTACTGGTAAGTGAAATGGCTAATAGAAATTATTCCTTCAACAGTTACTAAAAATTATTTAACGTTGAAATAAATTATGAGTGAGACGCATATACGAGGGGCGGTCAATAATTTTTGCAATTCGGATATAAGGAAACTACATATGAGGAAAAGTGTTTTATTATTTTTCTATATAACTACCCTCGACTTCAATGCACTTGTGCCACTTGTCCCTGAGGCTTCAAATTCCCGACAAACAGAAATCTCCCGACTGCTGTTCTATCTACTCCTAGACGGCGAGCTGGACATCTTCATCTTCCCCAAACAAGCGTCCACGCAGTGCAGCCTTGAGCTGGCAGAATAAAAAGTAGTCACTGGGGGCCAGATCTGGACTGTAGGGGGCGATGTTTGAACTCCTCGAATCCGCACTCGCGCAGGGCTGCTTGTGCAACTCTGGCCTTGTGGACTTTGACGACGTTGAAGTCGATCATGGGGCGTGACGTTTCTAGGGACCAAATAGGCAGACACACTCGTCATGGCCAAATCGTCGTGGATGATGTTGATAACACTTCCATGTGATATACAAGTTCTCACTCGATTTCTTCGACCTTCACCCATCGATTTTCGAGGATCATCCTCTTCACACGGGCCACATTGTCCTCGTTGGTCACGTCTGACGGGCGTCCTGGACGGGGGTCATCTTCAAGGGACCATGGCGGAACTCCCTATTCTAGCGAGCAATGGTTGCATAGGAAAGGGCGGTGTCGGTGTACACTGCAACCATGCATTCATGGATCTCTTTTTGCATTCTTGCCTTCCTTGGTCAAAAATTTGATCATTGCGCGGTGCTCAACCTTCTTCATTGTTGAAAAATTTGTGACTGACGATCTACAATCAGCTACTGCTTCTTAAATAGACGAGGTAGAAGCGTGCGGCTGCAGGTCCTGACTTGTCATTACTTGTCCTAACACCCCCACAAACAGCCATCCCCCTTCCTCTGTTTTGCCCTACCGATTCTCAAAACTTATTGACCGCCCCTCGTATGTCCCTCACACTTATAAGTTATAGCGGGTGAGACAAACATGTGCACCTCAACACAGGGAAAGAGTTAAAGTGGCAAAAGATAATGAAAAGCCTCGAATTCTGTCCATATGTTCATATTTGCAATTTAATTAATAATAACTAATTCTATCTTCCTTTTGTTGCCTACCAAACTCAGACAATTCCTCGAAGGTCATGAAACTCCCAAACAGAAAGGCTTCTTTTGTTTCTGACTTGATGACCACAGAGACGCAAACTCCGAAATGTTCTTTGCCTCAACAAAGGTCAGGTGGCGCTCGACATTCCAAAGGATTCACTCCGGCAGGAAATTCGACTCTGACTTTCACACCTGGATCCACTCGTTCAGTGACAGACCTTGTGCCTCCTTCCACGATTGTTGGTAAGTCCATCTGTTTTTATTCCACAATGTAAAGCGGAATACCAACGAGGGCGTCTCACGCAGAATGAGTGTAAAGATAGATCTGTAAAGAAGAAAATGGTAAAGTTACATACAGATAGTAAAAATGTGTGGCGATATATAGCCACAAATCATTTTACAGGCCGGCTCCCGCCGACCTTCCCCATCTGGGTCCACTTGGACTCTTTGGAGAGGGAGAGGAAGTTTGCTGAAGAGTCGAACGGGAGCCACTCCCCCCTCCTCTTCCACTCGGGAGAGGGGGGGGGGCTGTGGTAATGCAATCGGATTCATAAACCTTTCAGACTGCAAACCAAGAAGGAGGTATGGTAAATACTTTTCGGGGCCCATGCTGATACATATAATAAAATAGGGCGGTTATAAGTAATATTATTTAGTACGGATCCGTTTTTGCGACTCTTAGGCATATGCATATTTGTGCTAAAAATTACACCCGAAATTTTGAGGTGCGTGACCCAAATGTTTTACACTTTTCTTGTAACCCCGCAACCCCCCTTTTTTTACCTAAAAGCTTTATAGCTTTGTTTGTTTGGAGATATTTGATCTTATTATGGCGCAATTTCATCTCCTAAGGCAGATAGCTGAACGTCCGGCTGGGGAGGCTGAACTGCCTTTCTCATGTGCAGGAATCGAAGGATGGGATCATTCCTATGTCATAAGTATTTTGGGAACAGTTTGAGGGGAGAGCAAGAGGAAACTAAAAAAATAAGGGAAGTAAAAAAGTAAAAGCTAAACATTATTTAATAGATAAAACTTTACAAATTTGAGCAACTAAGTCTCTTCCTTTATTTCGTTGCCTCCATAAAAACTCGCACATATAGGGGTCGACAAAGAACGAGCAATTCCACATTCTTTTTTATTCCCCATTTTCGCCTTGGCCCAGAGTGACTCTATTTGGTTTGTGTGGCCACCTGTTTCTGGATCTTTAACGAGTGGTTAAGAGTCAAATGTTTATACCGCATCTCTGGCAAGGATTAATTATAGATAATAATGTTTCTGCCGATCTATCAGGAAGTGCATACACGAAACACTCGCACGTTTCCCTGCAAATCCCTCTGAAAACCCACTGTGCTAGTAAAACCCTCCAGACATCGTTCTTTCTATAGCAAGTTCGTACGTTGTCATTTTTTAAGGGTGAAAACAATGCTTATGCTTCTAAAACAAACAAAAAAAGGATATCGTAACACTGAATATGACACAGCCATAATAAGAGAAAAGATCCCACATGGATATATATATATATATATATATATATATATATATATATATATATATATATATATATATATATATATATATATATATATATATATATATATATATATATATATATATATGAATGCAATGTCCCGCAGGAAAAAATGAAGAGGTGTTTCCAAGTACTTTCGAACTTTAAGTTCCTTATCAAGGATAACTACAAGAAATAGTATTATATTAGAGGTATATATACGAAAGAAAAGTATGAAAGACCGCCTCAAAAACAAGAAATCACCAATGAGGAAGACGGAAGGAGGAAAGTAAAGAAAAAACATTAAGAATTACAAGAAGCAGGTAGTAAGGTCAAACTAAGTCGAAGGAAAGGGTAACAGATTAAAAGAAATGGAGATAGCCTAACGAGGGAGATTATAAGACACGATTAGCAAAAGGGAGAAATACAATGTACAAAACAGAGCAGTGACAATTAAAAAAAAAAATAATAATAATAAAAAAATAGGGGCCACATAACTAAAGAATGTATATAAAAAACTAAGAACGAAGGACAGAACTAATTTCTTTAGGTAATAATCTTTTAATTATAGCATCTATTCTATATAAGCCAGGAGAAAGGTTAAAATGATCATATTGGCTTATAAAAGCACATTCAATGATATTCCTTTTTATAGGGTCATTGGAACGATAAATAAATTTTGCCGAGTTCCAGTTAATTAGATGGTCCTTATCTGACATATGGACAAAGAAAGCACTGTTATCTTCCCCTCTTCGGACATTATATTTATGTTGATTTATGCGAACAGAAAGTTGTTTACCTGTTTGTCCATAATATTTACTTAGACAACCAGAACACTCAACTGAATAAACTCCCCCCCCACCTTTAGTTTGACCTTACTACCTGCTTCTTGTAATTCTTAATGTGTTTCTTTACCTTCCCCCTTCCGTCTTCCTCATTGGTGATTTCTTGTTTTTGAGGCGGTCTTTCATACTTTTCTTTCGTATATATACCTCTAATATAATATTATTTCTTGTAGTTATCCTTGATAAGGAACTTAATAAAGTTCGAAAGTACTTGGAAACACCTTTTCATTTTTTCATGCGGGACTTGGCATTCCTTTGCTATTCTCACGTGATACTTTGTGAGTTTTTCATATATATATATATATATATATATATATATATATATATATATATATATATATATATATATATATATATATATATATATATATATATATATATATATATATATACCAAGTGTCCCAGAAAAAAGTTAACCGTACTTTGAATTAGTATAACTCAAAAACTATTGGAGATGTTTGGGTCCTGCAAAAAGTGTTTTATTTACCAACTATTTATCTGTCGATTCTGGAAATTTCCTTAAATTCTCTTTTAGGATATTAATACACTAATGGGTTTAGTGGAAGCTATCAAAAAATATGTTTGCGCAAGGAAGTAAAATAATGAAACGAAGCCTAGGAAGGATAGGCCACCGTGCACTTTCAAGAGAAGCGTAGGGAGCCTAGGTAGGCTAGGTCACTGTGCCATTCTTCAAGCAAAGCCTAGGCCATTTTATAGTGGTTTTTCATCCGCGCTGTGGTATGGTCTCGTCATTATTGCTTACTAAGCAAATCAAAGCGTTTCTGTGTAACAGTTTACTTCCATAGAACCTTTTTAATCAGGCAGTTAACAAAAGATCAACGCGTATTTGTAATCACAAACTTTATTAAGACTGGCAGTATTAAACAAGTATAAGATTCATTTGAACAACGTTTTCCAGGTAGGCACCCACCAAACAAGCCCACAATTTGGAGAAATGTTCGCAAATACCAACATGAAGGAACGTGCTTAAATCTAAATAAAGGTCGTTCGGGTCGTATGAGAACCATAAAAACAACAGAAAATATCGAAAATGTTCAGATGACACTTCTTTAAAATCCACATGTATCACTCAGAAAGAATGGGTTACAATTGTCAAAGTCATCATTTAACCGCATTATTAAACATGACTTCAAATGGCATCCCTATAAGATGCATGCAAGACACCAGCTTCTTGAAACTAATTTTCCTCGTTGTAGACAATTTGTTGAATGGCTTCTGCATAAACCTGCTCGGTGACGAGGCAGCCTTTTCCATGAATGGAAAGGTTAACAGCCATAACATTCGGCAATATGCGCCGCTGAACCACCCCAGAACATTCAACTTTGAGACACGTATTTTTCAGCAGAAAGTGTCTCTGTGGATCGGATTATGCGGGAATGGCTATCTTGTCGGCCCATTGTTTTACTAGAATAACTTGAATGGTGCTGCCTGAGCATGATCAACGAAAAGATCTTCCCGGAACTCCGCCAGATTTACGGCAATCGATTCAATAGACTTTGGTGGATTCAGAACGGCGCACCAGCTCATAGACAGCTTGATGTAAGAACAAAACTAACAGAAACGTTTGACAACCGCATTGTCACGCTAAATCATGCAATTGAATGGCCCCAAGATCCGCTGACTTAACACCGTGCGATTATTTCTTATGAAGATATCTAAAGAATAAAGTGTATTACACTGCACCACAAAGCATCAACCAGTTAAGAGATAGATAGTATCACACGTGAAGTCAATAGACTTAAGGAAACTCACAAGTTAATCAAAAGAGTTGTTCAATCAATGCGATCAAAGGCGCAACTGCAATTGGAAAGAAATGGAGGACATGTGGAAGGAAACCGTGCTTAGAAAATTAAAAAAATAATTTGTATTACCCATATGAAGAGGTGTTTTTGTTAAAAATGGATTTAAATATATTTTTTGATTTTAAACTTCGAAGTTTCATTATTTTACTTCCTTGCGCAAAGATAATTTTGATAGCCTCCACTAAACCCATTAGTGTATCAATATCATAAAAGGGAATATAATGAAATTTCCAGAATCGACAGATAAATAGTTGTTAAATTTGTTTTGTTTTGCAAGACTCAAAAATCTCTAATAGGTTTTGAGTTATACTAATTCAAAGTACGGTTAACTTTTTTCTGGGACACCTTATATATATATATATATATATATATATATATATATATATATATATATATATATATATATATATATATATATATATATATATATATATACTCCTGATAATGGCAAAAGCCGATACTAGTTCTGTTTGTAAATAAATTGTATTCAGATATTATGGATTATTAATTCTTGCGCCGAATATATATCTCGTTAATGTAATATATATATATATATATATATATATATATATATATATATATATATATATATATATATATATATATATATATATATATATATATATATATATATATATATATATGTACCACGGAAAGAAACTGAATAAAAGGCGGATTGGAGTTAGTACTTTCGTCTATTCGACATTTTCAAACTCACAATGGTAAGAAAATAAGACACACAGTATTTATACTAAGCAGGTTTCCCTAAATACTGTGAGTCGTATTTTTCTTACCATTGTGAGCTTTAAAATGTCGAATAGACGAAAGTACTAACTCTAATCCGCCTTTTATTCAGTTTCCTTCCGTGGTACATAATCATATTTATAGTTATCATACGCTAACTTTCGTGATATTTTCCATATATATATATATATATATATATATATATATATATATATATATATATATATATATATATATATATATATATATATATGTATATATATATATATATATATATATATATATATATATATATATATATATATATATATATATATATATATATATATATGTATATATATATATATATATATATATATATATATATATATATATATATATATATATATATATATATATAGGGAGCTTGTGCTTCGCAGGCAGACCTTTGGTCTTTGTCCTACGGCCTATTTCGCTCTAGCAACAGGATTTTTGTCTAAGAAAAATTAAAATATTGTCATTACATATTTTCTAATAAATTTCTCTTGAACTATTTTTTTCATATATATACCTAGTTTCTCGGTATAAATTCAAGAATTTTTTAGCTGAATTCTTTTCATATACCGTCAAAACAATCCTTACCTCTTTTTTTCCATCTAAATTTTCTTTTATATACTAAAGATACAAATCAAAAAACCTGCCATGACTTAATTTTAACTCATTCTAGGAACACAATTTATATATATTTTTATTCTTAGATTCAGTGAGTAAAAACTATAAGATGATAAAAATTGTACCTCTATGTAATTACTTGGATAAAATTTTCAAATATATGAAAAACCAGCCCTGCACTCTAATTTTCTATCTATAAATAAACTTAGAAGTAACTTGGATAACAACATTTAATATACGAAAAACCCTCTCTTGTCATCATCATCATCATCACTAACTCTATAATTTAAGAAGGATATTTTTTTAATATTTGAATAATAATTTCATCTTAGTTTGGTTATGACTTAAGTTTTTTTATCAAAGTTATTTCTAATAATTATTTTATAATATCAAAAAACAAAATGGTGAAGTTTAGAAATAGATATAAGTATCGAAATTTTGTGAATTTTTTAAAACCCAAAGCATTACAAATGGTGAATTTTTGAAAATTTATTTTTATATATCTTCTTCTATAACTATATTTTAGCAACGAGATATTTTGAAAGGGAAAGGAATTTAGTTTAGAGTTCCTTTTTAAAATCATTATAATTGGCGAAGTTCAGAAAATTTCTAAAAAATTAACCATGGCTGCTTTTTTTTAGATTTTAAATTTTAATCTTAGTAGTGAAGCGTAAGCTCAGTGGCGAAGCCATTGCCTGGTCTCCTAATATTTTACTATTGGTCTGTTTTTCGGATCCATCCTTATTTTCTAGACCTAAATGTAAAAGAACAAAACAAAACATCGGAATTCTTTTGAAATACGGAAAAAAGAAAAATTATATTTCATTTTGCTTTATTTTTTGATATGGTAGCTATATCCTTCTGATAAAGACTAAAATGAAAAAAAAAACTATTTTAGAAACTTCGCCATTTGTAATTTGTTTTGTTTTGTTTAAAAAAAAATATCCAAAAATTCGATAAACATATCTATTTTTTCTGAACTTAACAATTTGCCCTTGGTCAATTCGTACATACAAACTAAGAGAAAAAGAATTTATTATTATGATTCAACCCATCTAAAATTCACCGTTCTTAAAATATATTGTTAGGGACAAAAGGATCGGCTTCTCCACTCCTCATCTTGCTCTTCTCGTTTTTAGGTGCCAGTAGCGATTTGCTCCTGATAAAGATGAAAATTGAAAATCTATTTTAGAAATAACTTCGATATAACTTTCGAATATACTAAAAAATTAAACGAAAAAAGCAGACATGGTTAAATTTTTATAAATTTTCGGAATTTCACCAATTGTAATTCTTTTTGTTTAAAAAAAAATTCCAAACATTCGATAATCATATTTATTTACTCTGAACTTAACCAGTTTATTTTTTCAAATTGTAACGGAACTCTGAAATAAATTGAATAAAAAATTAAAATATACCAAAGTCATAAAGCAACTAGGAGAAAAAAATCTTATATATATATATATATATATATATATATATATATATATATATATATATGTATGTTACTTCCGTTAGCATATGTTTTTAAGGGGGTTAGGGTTGGAGCATATGGGAAGATTATACATTTTTTTTTAAAGTTTTACTTTGTGGTGTGGAGATAGAATAAAAGGTTTTTTTTCCGGCCTTAGAATAGCATTTGTTTTTGAAATAAATGAGATATTTTAGTTCAATGAAATTTCAAATATGGTGGTTGATTTCATCCTGAAGGAAAATTGGGTCACATGTTCTATAGACTCTGGGAGGAAAAGAAAAGAAAGAAAGGATATCTTAACAGATTTGTTATGTAATGATAAAAAATGTATGTAAGCATTTGAATGGGTAGATTTTCGATAGGCAGAGCATTGTATCCTATTATTTAAATGGTAGATTTTTACATCCAGAAACGGTAAAGAATTGTTATGTTCCCATTCTACTTTGAATTTAATCGATGGGTGTAACGAATTTAGGTTGTGGAATAATTCGTTGAAATTGTTGTTATCTAAGGTCATGTTGATAGGATATCGTTTACATAACGGAACATATAAGAGGTTGGAAATGGATTCTTGGAAGGAGGGACGTTCCATAGTTTTCCATAGAAGGATTGCATAGCCTAGGAGAAAGACGATTTGGCGGAAAAACCTATCTTCAGCGGAAAACACATTATCAGTTACACACAAGCGTACTAATTTAATAATTATTAAAATCTATTTGGTGATCACACTTACTCGTGTGGTTGAACAAACTAGAGGATAGTCTTCTTCTTATATCCCTAATGTGCCTATACGCGTTTACTAATGTTTAAATGTAGGGGAAACTGGGGACAATAATACAGTGTAACCCCCCCCAAAACGGGCCCCAACTTTCGATAGGCCTCATTTCTTAATTTTCTGCAAAGATTGAATGCAACTTTGGTGATAACTAGTTTATTGTGTCTAAAAACATTATATCAAAACATGAGAGTCTTTGGACTTTTCTTCTTTATTCTAGAGCACGTGTTCGAGATGACCTCCATTTAGCTCTGTGCATTTCTTGAGGCGCAGTACAAAGTTTGTCCATGGCATCTTTATAAACCTCCCTGATGGCTTCCTTGAGTTCCGTGATGGTCTTGGGTCTCCCTGCATACACTCTGTCTTTAAGGTAGCCTCAGAGAAAGAAATCAGGAAGGTTAGGGTCTGGGCTGTGAGGTGCCACTCAAAATCCGTCTTGAGAATGATCACACGGCCACCAAAGTTCTCTTTCAGCCAATCTCGGGACAGGTTTGAGGCGTGAGAGCTTATTCTATCTTGCTGGAACCAGAACTTTCCCATAAGCGACGGGAACAGGGTCTGCAGTTCCCGCTTGAAGGTTGTAAGGACCTCAACATACCGCTTCTTGGTGACTGTCACTGTCGCGCAGATTCCTCGAAGAAGAATTGTCCAATGATGCCTCTGGCTGAGATTGCAGTCCATACCATGCACTTAGGGAGTATACGAGGTTGTTGGCTACCTCATTTGGTCTGGAGGTCCCCCAGAAAACATTTGTCTCCGAGTTTACCTTTCCTTCAAGATGGAAGTGAGCTACATCTGAGGTCCAAAGGAGGTTAAGGAAAGTTGGAGTCTCCTGAATCTTCTCCACTATCTTGACTGCCATAGACTTTCTCTGCAACTTGTCTGAGTCTGTAAGGGGCTGCTTCCTCTGTATTATGTATGGACAGGCCTTTACATCCATTACTAGCACTCCCCTGCAAGTCTCACGGGGTATACCGAGTGACTGACTTCGCTTGCGCACAGAGCGTTTTACACTCTGCTGAACTGACTCTCTCACGCTCTCGGCCAGCTTAGCTGTACGCTTCCTGGGGCGCCCTGAATGGCTTGAACGGTTGTCACTGGCTGCATTGAGGTTCTCTACTGTCCCATAGTTCTCGAAGTGGTCCACCCAGTCCTGGATTATGCTCTTGGAGGGGGCTTTTTCATATTCGAACTGATGCACGAAAGTGTCCTGCACTTTCTTGAACGAGCCTGTCATGTAATGTTTAACGCAGTATATTCTTTGCTGGAGCTCCCATTGAGATCTAGTTGTGTTCACAGGCATTGCTTCTGTCATGTCCTGCAAAGTAGGGGTGATTAGTGAATGAATGAAGTATATATCACAAAAAGTGTCTGCAGACCCGGTTTTAGGGGGGTCACCTGTATATGCAGATAGCAGGATATAAGAATAGGAAGCCTATCTTCTAGTTTGTCTAACAACACGAGTAAGTTTGATGACCAAATAGATTTTAATAATGCCGAGATAGTCTATAAGTCCGATAATTATTTTAAAAAGACGTATAATTGAATCAATATTGATTGAGCAAATTCCAAATTAGCACCCCTTAGCCCCACTACTACTCATTTCCAATCTATCCCAGACTCGGCTGTTCCGCCATCTACGTCAGCCCAAACAATCACACATCCTTTCTGCCCTAGTTCCCGCTCCCTCCTCGTTCATTTCCTCTACTCCAACATCCATGTCCTAATCACCTCAGCATCACTACCACCCTAAGCTTTGAAGCCCTTCACAAACCCTATCAATTAGGTCGAAAAGAACGCTCACTTGTAAATGCGCGCTTGTTATTCCCTGCCTATTTTTGAGCTCAGTCTGGATAGCGTTATCCCCCATAAACCCTTTTCTGGTTCTGAAATCAGTCTCATAATCGTGCCCCTTACCCTCAAACCTGGAGGATTTTTTTACGGCGCTCCAGACGAAACCTCAATAGAGAGGTTTGATGTTCGGTTCCAGTAGGAAGGGTCCTTACTCCTAAACTCCCTTTAAGTTGACATCACAAATTTACTCTTCGCCCTCAAACCTGGAGCGTTTTTTTTTTCACGCGCTCCACTTGAAAACTTTAATAGAAAGGTTTGATGTTCAGCTCCAGTCGGAAGGGGCCTTACCACTAAAGTCCCTTTAAGATGACTTCACGAACTCCCTCTTCTCCCTCCGATAGTTAATGGGATATGGGGTCTCCATGACCCAACACTCTCACTTCAACTGCTGCAAACGTACGATTTTTGCCAGGGGCCTTCGTGACATTCTTACAGAGGATCTTTTAGAGGACCTCTCCCACCAGTGAGTCACGAAGATCTACTGCTTCCAGCAAAATGTTGGCAATGCAAACGTACCTACTCACAGGATACTACTCACGTTCAGAAATTTAGTCCTACATCCACACATTTGCTAGGAAATAGGTGACTCTCGCAGTTGTAGATTCGGTGTCCGACCATCCTTGCCACTTCCACACGTTGTTTTAAATGTAATTGTTCGGGCACGTTTATTCTACCTGCCGATCACATTGGCTCTGTGCCCCAACTGAAGCTCTGCTTTCCACCTTGCCGAGCAAACCCCACTGCTCGAAATACTCTGGAGAACATTTAGCCTCTTCACGCGACTGCCCGATATACAAATACTAATAGGAGGTGCAGTCCCTCCGGCACTGAGGTACTCGAGAGGAGCGGGGCAGATATATGCCATCATAGTTCATGAGGCTCTTATGTAAATGTCCTCTGCCGATCTACCCCCCCCACCAACCTATCTCGCCCAGCAAATTATGTTATCCCGTCAATCTATACTGCTCCTCTGCAACTCACTAGCTCTTTCGGTACTTACGGTTAACCTTAGTACCGAAACACGCACAGCTTTGGTTGACAAGGGTTCACTCCAACCTAGAGATAACCTCCGTAGTAAACGCCATCGTCGGCGGAAGCACTGCTTTTCCCATCTATATATGGAAGCAATTCATCCGGCCTCAAGTTACTCATCCTGCTAAGAAAATGACTGATTTCTCTATCCCAGTCGACGAGTTTAGATCAATGGATGAGGCCGTTGAGTTTTTATCCCGCAACCTCATCACCGAGGACCTAACTACTATTCCTAGAATGTCTGGTTGTTTTACATGCCGTCCGTTTCCTTGCTGGTATGCCGACTGTGAGATGGCTCTCAAACAGAAGCGCTATACTTACATGCGCTATAATAGCTGCCAAAACGATTTCAGTGTCCGTGAATTTCGTCGAGCTACGGCTAGCCTCCG
This sequence comes from Ceratothoa steindachneri, assembly GCA_963969495.1. NCBI lineage: Eukaryota > Metazoa > Arthropoda > Malacostraca > Isopoda > Cymothoidae > Ceratothoa > Ceratothoa steindachneri. Next base: position 119,726,237 of record OZ018318.1, on the reverse strand, counting down.
GTATATTTCTAAGCACGCACGCCTCTCTTCCTTGCGAGTATACTATCTTAAGACTGGTAAGACCTCTCTTGCAGAGGTGTGGAAATGATCACGGGACCGCAATCTCGGACCCCGCGTCCACGCGAGATTCTTTTGCTATCTCTTTCTCCACATTCTCTAGCCGAGTTGCTGCTATGCAAGAATCCAATGCACGCCGCGATGTCCTAAATGCCACCGCCTGGATCCCAGAGGCGAAGAACCCTTCAATGACAGGTGTACGTCGAATGAGTTGCATACGCTTTCGTTTCATGTGCGGACACTGCCCTTGGTCCAGATAATGCCTGTATGCCATGCTTCGATACCTAGGGGAGCCCGGTATGGCATTTGTGATAGATTTATTAAACAAGATCTGGACTGACTACCCTCACAGAATCCTGAGGAACGGATACTGGGCTCGCTTTTCGCAAACCGGGTAGAGATCACTATACCAGGTCTGGTTTCTGCCCAATTTCTTTAACCTCATGCGTGTGCAAGTTGATAGAGAAACTGTTAAATGTTAGATTTGCCTTTTCCTGGGCCTCAGAGCTCACCTGTATCCTACAAAATGTGGCTTCGGCAAATCCCACTCCACGTCGGATGCTCTGCTTCAAGTGTAAAATGCAATTTGTGAGGCCTTCTTCCTCAGACAACACTATGTCATGATTTTGAGAAGGCCTATGACACCGCATGGCGATACGATGTCATGGAGACTCTCAACAAGGTGGGGGCGAGGGGATGCCACCCACTATATTTCTGAATTTCTGCGAGATCGAAAATTCCGTGTAGGGTTGGGGGATCCATCTCCGGTCCAATGGAGTAAGATGAGGAGGTCCCCCAGGAAAGTGTATTCAGGTTCATACTCACTGTACTGATCATAAACGGTATCACCTCAGTGCTATAGAAAAAAAATTCTTGATACACTCTAGGTGGACGACCGTTCAACCTTATTTAGTGCAAACCAGATGCTAACTCTGGAGCGTCGAGTCCAACATGAATTTATCCGCAACTCACGCAATGTCGAAGCGCTCAATTTTCGATTTTTCTTGGCCAAGACTAAAGTGATCCACTTCTGCCGCCATCCAACGCTCCATATACCCAGATCAGGTCTTGTTCCTAAGCTAGGTTCGTCTGGAAGAGATGGATTCCCACTGTTTCCTTGGTCTTGTTTACGTCCGATGGCTCATCTAGGAGGCTCATATTCGCAGCTTTATGGTCTTTTGTACCCGCGCCATGGATATACTTCTTTCCTTGACGTTTTGCACTTAGGATGCTGATAGGTATACTTCTTTACTTTTTTGCCGATCCTTTATTCGTTTGAAGCTTGACTATACATGCGAATTTTACGCATCTGCGGCCCAGCCTGTATTTCGGTAGGTAGACTCAATTTACCACACTGCTCCTCCTCTGTCGACCTGTGCCTTCTACATATCCCCCATTAAGAGCTACTTATCGATGCCAGGAAGATGTCACTCGCTCTGTGCCGTCGACAGTGCATCATGCGTTTGTGCGCGCCTGGCGTGTCCCTCATTCATCATCGGCTTATAGGAAGGAAAGTGTGGTTGCCTCAGGTATGGAAGGCTTGTAAGGGGGAATTTAAGTTTGTAGGTAGTAGGCCTACTTTTGGTTTTGCCGTCGTGTTTGCTTTGATTTCCACAGGGACAAGCGGCGCGAGGCCATTTAAGTCGAGGGTAGTTATATTGAAAAATAATATAACACTTTTCCTCATATCTCGTTTTCTTATATCTGAATTGCAAAACCTATTGACCGCCCTTCGTACTAAGGTTAATCCTGTGATTAAAGGTAATACTAGAACGCTAAAGAATGTGGATATCAAAAAGGGATGGCGTCAAGGTTCATATTCGGACACCTAGGACATCTGGGGAATGAGGATTATACATATTATTAATATTAACCATTGAATACGTTAACAGTTTTAAGGTCCTATGTATGCGTAGCTGTCTGTTGGCCATTAAGCCTTGGTCTCTCTTCTTGGATTAAGATGGCTTCCATGATGTGAAGGCGGGTGCGGTCAGTTCTCCGTTTGATTACGGTATTTTCCACTAAAATTTCTCTTGAGAGATGGGTTCCATGTTGCATTTAGTAGTGATTTTTGATGGCGCCGTTTTGCAAGTGCATGGTGAGTCGACGAGATAAGGATGTGGTTGTCATTCCAACGTATTTATTCGAAGAATGAAGCTTACAGTCTTCATGGTGGCAGTTAAGTTCGTAAATTATATTGGAGGCTTTCATTTCTTATGTTTTGCTTGTGTTATTGCTAATGAGGTGATTGCTAATTTTCTTAGTTTTGTAGTATATTGCCAGTTGTAACTTCCAGATTCGTACATTTTGTATTTTTGTGTATAATATTTTTGATTGTTCCTTCGTCCGTTTTATATGAATCACTCATTTGCTCTTTAGTCGCGTGCGAATCTAATTGCAGCAACTCTACTTCTCACTATATTGGTCGGTAGGTTACCGTTTTTCTTTTTTTTTCTTTTTTTTTTGTAATAACATTGTAACTCTTCAGCCGATTCTAACGAAATTTCAAACCCTTATATTGTTTGACATTCTCTTTCGAATGATATAATTGCCAAAGTCCTCCCAATATTAGCTCAGGAATTATTTTGTTTTGGCAATCACATCATAACTATTCGGCCGATTCTAATGAAATTTGAAACCCTTATGTTGTTTTACATCGCCTTTCGAATAATATAATTGGGTAGTTCCTCCTAAGTTTACCCTAGGAATTATTTGCTTGGGCAATAACATCATAACTATTCGGCCGATTTTAATGAAATTTGAAACCCTTATGTTGTTTTACATTGCCTTTCGAATAATATAATTGGCAAGTTCCTCCCAAGTTTACCCCAGGAATTATTTTGTTTGGGCAATAACATCATAACTATTCGCCTGATTATAACGAAATTTCAAACCCTAATGTTGTTTTACATTCCTTTTCGAATAATATAATTTCTAAAGTCCTCCTAAGGTTATCCCGGGAATTATCTCTTCATGTCCTGGTTTGACGAACTGAATAATTGTTCGTCAAACCAGGACATGAAGATATCTGTGAAGACAGGACCGAAAGGAGTGCCCATGCCCACCCCATCTATTTGGCAGTAGGTTTCGTTGTTAAAGGTAATATAATTGTCCTTAACGGCTAGTTTCAGCGTTTCTTTTAAAATAAGTGCCATCAAAACACTAATATTCCGGGCTTTTAATATTTGTTCATCAAGAAGTCGTATTTCTGACTAACTATTTCAAACGAAGCGGTTTTCTTGTGTCTCTGATTGAAAAAAATACGGCCCAATTTTTAAACAATATTTACCATCCCAAATTTAAATTCCCTACTCTTTGTAAAGATATCCGTTACATAATCTTTCCGAATCTGGGTTTTTTAAATAAAAAGTTTTCAAAAGAAATTACATATCTATTAAATAAATTCTTTTTCTATACTAATTTTAAGTTAATTTTCATAAATAGACACCACATAGGATTATACTTTAATTGTAAGGACAGAATCCCGCCTGAAGCGAAGTGCTTCGTTTTTATGAGTTTACTTTCCCCAATTCTAAACTGGGCAGATACATAGGCAGTATGGTGCGCTCGCTGAGGGCGAGGTTCTGTTCCCATTTGGGTGTTAGCCACAAGACAGGGAAGGTTCTCTCTACGAAAGAATTCTCACCTGTTAAGCTTCACTCTATTAATTGTAAAACTGATATCACAATGGACGATTTTAAAATCTTAAGAACCACTGCTGATACCATATCATTAAGGATTCTTGAGTCTATGTATATTAAATACCTTTCTCCTTCCTTAAATTCCGATTCTTCTTCTCACCCACTACTTCTAGTCTAAACAAAAATATTACCAACCTCCTAACCTTCTCTTTCTTCTTGCGCTCCTCGCCCTTTCTCTTCAGTTATTCTCTAACGGCTGATTGTTTAAGGTTAGTTTATCTCCATGTGTTTCCAGTGTTTCCTCAATCGTTAAACTTTTTAACTCACAACATAATAATCCCAAAATATCAATTACCTGTAAATTTTCGCAATCCCCCCTTAATAAATATTAAATACTTTCCATAAATTTATCATTTTGATTGTCTGTTAAAATCTAATTTAAATTGTTTGTCTACTCCACCAAATGTATTTTCCAGTACCCGAAGATGGGGGAAAAGTTCACCCGAAACGTTGTTTTTATCAAGAAAATGAAATGAATTTCCCTTTATACGTTCTTTCGTTCATCCTTCAAATTAAATTGAAACTCCATAGGAGAAGCCCTAACCAATATATATATATATATATATATATATATATATATATATATATATATATATATATATATATATATATATATATATATATATATATATGAGGGAGAGAGATAGATAGAAATCAAAGAACCTCATTTATAATTCTCCGTGGTTTTAAGGGGGGTCTCTATAGCGCTCAATTGCAAGGTGGAGTTGACCCAACAAGAAAATTGGGCACACAAATCGAACATTGAAATAATATACCATCCTGTAATAATAAATTAATGTAAGACAAAACAAATACTCGTAAATAAATTAAAATTACACTTTAATATATATCAATGTAAAGCAGAATATTTTGTAGAAAGAAGGCAAGTTAAATCGTTGTACTCCCACGCGAACGTACATATACACATACATTAGGAAACAGATGCGATCCGAAGGTCTGGCCACAGAGATAACAAAGGCGGTGGAAACAGCTGTGTACACATAAAAAAGAATCTGATCTGGCCAGCCGCAGTTTACATGAACCTGTGAAAGACAAAATCAATCTTGCTATAAATGTTGGTTGATAAAGCACGGCTAGGTTCCCAAAGTCAGATACTATCTTGATACACATACACCCTTTGACAAAACAAGCTCCCCCCAGCAGTCTTAGTAGAGAACCTACACACATACCTTTGATCCGCCCTGCGTTCAGATTCAGAGAAGATAAGCCATGCCCACTTAATTGGTGTTAGTGTAAATAAGCGGGCAGAAACATTATCATTATTATTCTCATTCTGATTAGTTCATTATTATTAGTATCGCATTCAATTCAACCACCCACAGTCGGACTGTCAGGTCATCACAAGGACAGCCTCCAGCTTAAATATTAAGTAGGCCTTGTCACCGGTTATGGGCTGCTCCTCTCCCAAGGATGTAGACTCCATGACCGGTGACCCCTCGAAAGATGAAGAAGAAAAACACTGTCGAATTCTTCATTACAAAATAAGGAGCCCATCTTAGGTCGTTCAAACCATTTACCCCTATATACTATTATTTTTTGTTCGTTTTGGTATTTGAGAGAAGTAACATGATATGAGGGGCGGTCAATAAGGGGGATGGCTGTTTGTAGGAGGTGTTAGGACAAGTTATGACAAGTCAGGACCTGCAGCCGCACGCTCCTGCCTAGTCTATTTAAGAAGCAGTAGCTGATCGCAGATTGTCAGCAACAAATTTTTCAACAATGAAGAAGGTTGAGCACCGCGCACTGATCAAATTTTTCACCAAGGAAGGCAATAATGGAAAAGAGATCCATGAACGCATGGTTGCAGTGTACACCGACACCGCCCCTTCCTATGCAACCATTGCTCGCTGGAATATGGAGTTCCGCCATGGTCGTGAGCCCCTTGAAGATGACGCCCGTCAGACGTGACCAACGAGGACAATGTGGCCCGTGTGGAGAGGATGATCCTCGAAAATCGACGGGTAAAGGTCGAAGAAATCGAGCGAGAACTTGGAATATCACATGGAAGTATTATCAACATCATCCACGACAATTTGGCCATGACCAAGGTCTCTGCCCGTTGGGTCCCTAGAAACGTCACGCCCCATGATCGACTTCAATGTCGTCAAAGTCCACAAGGCCAGAGTTGCACAAGCTTCCCTGCGCGAGTTCGGATTAGAGGAGCTCAACCATCCCCTAAACAGTTCAGAGCTGGCCCCTAGCGACTACTTTTAATTCCGCCCGCTCAAGGCTGCACTGCGTGGACACCGGTTTGGGGACGATGAAGATGTCTAGCTCGCCGTCCAGGAGTGGATTGAACAGCATGCGGGAGGTTTCTGGTTGTCGGGAATTTGAAGCCTCAGGAACAAGTGGCGCAAGTGCATTGAAGTCGATGATAGTTATTTCGGAAAATAATAAAACACTTTTCCTCATATCTCCTTTACTAATATCCGAATTGCAAAACTTATTGACCGCCCCTCGTAGAAACAAACTCTTCTTAATGAGAAGAATACTCGTATGTGGTTATTCACAGATGCTTCGTAGGTGATACGATGTAGGAGACATGGCAGCATTCTCCCTGTCTTCTCTGTCAGTCGACCTCGTAGAAGATCAAAACAGAGTGGGATTCGAACAAGAGAGAGCAACTTAACACTATTAACCATACCATTCGAAAGTTAACTGAAGGGGAAGGGGGCGATATTGGCGCTTGCTTAGTGACACCTTAAAGCGTCCTAAGCTTTATGTAGTATATTTGCATATGTCCCGTTGAATCTCTCGGTTCTTTCTGACGTCACATTTTTGGTTACTTTTGTTAACAAAAGATGGCTGAAATTTGTCACTGGTATAATTTTTTGCTAGGAATATCTACTGACCGCACGGTATTTTCTTCGTTCGCCCAATTGAAACAAACTTTTTCTAACCACATGTATTCTGTCAGTTAATGTCACTTTTATTTTTATTTTAGTAGCATAGAACAGGAAGTTTCACCATATCCTCTTTGCAGCTGTAGTCGAAGGAAGAGGCCACGCGCGGATGGAAGTTGGGATCGCCGCAATTGACCTTAACCGTCCGCTTCTCACTGTGGTTCAGTTCTCGGACACACACACCTACAGTCGGACGCTCACGAAACTTACTATCTTAAACCCTTTAGAGGTTAGTATATAATTTGGAATATAAGTAAAACAAATAATGTTCTCAATACTAAAAGTTGTTTTTGTAGTTAATTGCTCTGCAGGAGCAAATGAGCTCTGCTCTCTCTGACCGCTTGTGAGATTAAGGGAGAAAGCCCTTGATCCCACACCCTGTGCTGTAGGCCCCTGCCAAAGTTGCAATTAAGTGGAGCCGTGCCTTTTATGGGACTGTCCCGAAGGACCAGGTTAGAGTAGAAGGAGGCTGTTGCATTCTGCGGGAATTCTATAGAACAATAAGTGTATAGAATGGTGGAAAGTATATAATCATTAAACCAATAAGCTAGAGACAAATGATTAATTCATGGATATTTACAAATGGATATATTTAAAAATTAATTAAAAATTCTAATTATTGGCTTTTATCATCTATGCAAACAACTGCATGGAATCCGTACTTTCTCACTGCCATGGTCAGTTTGATCATTCTCAAGTGGCCTCATACTTTAGTTGACTCACTGACTGTGCCCCAAATCACTTTTGCATTTATCTTGGGCTCATAGGAGACCATTAGTTTATGATACGACCTTTTCATTTATAAAAGTGATATATAAAATTGCTAATACCCAATGAATTACTATCGAATGTATTGCACAACTTTAAGAAAATTAACTACATAAGTCAGAGATCCAATTCATTGGAATCTATACAAATTCACTACTTTGCTATCGAAATGCAGTGGTCTCTAAATAGCAATATGTTCCTAAATCAAAACATTTACTGCCATTTCTAACAACTTGTTCTTTTTTCAAGGTCTGGTCTTTACTATAGTCAAATACATAGAGAACTGATATTATTTACTTATAAAATTTAGAAAGAAACGGAAAATTAAATCAACAAGAGAGAGACCATAAAACATAGAGAAATTTGATGGCCAAAACAAAATAAATATCTTCCAAATTATAAGCTCACCGGACAAAATATTAGTCACGTGGCGTGTTTAAAACAGTTTAAATATAGGGGCAGGTAGTTGGCATTGAACGAAGAGAATCGGGAGGTTACTATCTAGGGTGAGATGTGTGAGAAGAAAGAACATCCAGAGGATAGGGGCGGACTTTTCGACCTGTATCACTTCCATATCAGCCCCAAAACCTGACATAACCATAACAAGTTACGGCTTTCCTTTCAACTACCATAGCAAACCGGGCCCAGCATTACCCAGTGATCACACTCACTCGCACCGATCCAGCTACCAGTCAATCTCCACAATAGCTACGCCTCGGCCAACTGGGGGCGTTACAAGAGACTACTCAGTCAATACACTCCAGCTGACCTAAGTCAGGGGAGATTGACGAAGAGCTGGGGACAATAACTGCGTCTATTATAGAAGCATACCGCGAGTGTGTCCCCAAATCAGGATAGAAAAACCCCTCCTCAACCCAGGTGGACAGAGAAGATGAAAGAGATAGCTCGTGTACACATGGGAGTATACGAAGAAACAAGACGGGCAGGTCCAAACCGGGAAAGAAGCTCACTGCTCCGTCGCTTAAGCGGCGAGCTTAAAAGGGCTATTAACTTCCAACAGGCTGAAATTTAGAAAAGCCTAATAGCCAGAGTAAAGAGCGAGCCGAGCCAGGCTAAATTCTAGCACAAGATCTGAAAGTTGAAAGGACTACCCAGGAAAAGAAAAGGCTCGGATTAAAGCGAACGGGAAATACATAGAGGATCCGGCGGTGCTGGAGGAAAGGTTTAGAACATTCTGAAAAAATGTCTTTAGCATCACTCCAGAAGACAATGAAGAGTTTGATCAGGAATTCGAAGGCCAACTGATCGGAGATCTGAATCAGATAATACATCGCTCGCATCCACATCACCACGTAGACGAAGGCAGAGAGATGGCGGGTCATGGCCGTCCCATAACAATGGAGGAAGTCAAGGGCCTTTTGAAGTCCTTTGAACAAAGAGTACCAAGCTGGAGGGGCATCACTAAAAAAGCTTGGTTAATGCCCCAAGCAGATCTTTCAGGGAATCACTAATATCATCAATGCTTTCCTAACTACGGGTTACTTCCCTGACGATCTACTGATAGCCAAAATAATATTTATACCCAAATGAGGTACCTACCTGATCAACTAGTCAAATACAGGCCAATCTCTGATTGAATTCATACGGGAACGTCTACGAGAAGCTCTTGGCAGACAGGCTCCAGGACCAACTAGCCGAGCAAGGAGCCCACAACCCTCAGCAGCACGGGTTCCGTAGGGGACGGAGTATGGAAACCACCCTCGCCCTCATGACGGAAAAACTCGCACACTGTAGAGCTGAGCGGAAGTACGTAGACGTAGTACTACGAGATGTTCAAAAGGCCCTCGATAAGGCTTAGCTGAGAGAACTTCGATACGAGATCCTGAACCTTCAGCTGAACCCTATCCTGGGAACGGTCCTATGCGACTGCATCATGGAAAGGAAATCCGGATAATGATCGAGGGCTACACAAGAACCGAGTTCGAACTTTAGGCGGGGGTGTTCCACATGGTAGCTGTCTAGCCGCCTTCGTTACCACTGTCGGGTACACTACACTAGGATGGAGCGTACCATGGCAGTGTACAGCTTCTTTTTATTTGACACGTTGAGGCTTTTGAACCTATAAAGGTTCCTCAGCTCTCCTTTGGCTAGGGAGACTCTAGCGTTTATGTGGGCCTTATATTCAGTTTTGGTAAGCCGTAAGCCGAGGACTTTTCCTTCGTTTGACTGTGGGTAGAGGTCATCGTTGACGATGACGTCGTCTAGTTTCCAGCGCTTCATTGGGGGGATCTAGAATTTCTGGCGGTGTGTGCCTAGTGTACACACTGGACTTTTCTGCTTCAGTACGGCGGGGGGGGGGGGGTGATATATCTGAAGTTCGTAAAAGACATCACACAAATCGTTCAGTTCCTATAGGAACGGTGGATTTCAAGCAAGGATGACAGCTGCCGAGATCGAAAATATCAACAGATATGAAAAAAGGTAGAAATTTTAGATCCTCCCAATGACGACCCGCTCGAAACTAGACGACGTCATCGTCAACAATGTACACTGCCATGGTACACTCCGTCGTAGTGTACCCGACAGTAGTAACGCGGACGGCTAGCTGTACCTCCTAGGACGATTCAGAGAGTACAGAACCAAGCCACCCTGCTTATAGCCGGCGCGAAAAGGATCGAACATATTAGGTAAACAGTCCTACACGAAAGAGCTGGGCTGAAGCCGATTAATATGGGGATAAAAAGGTTAGGGAGGAAAACATGGAAAAAAGATAGAGGGAGAAATACTCTCTACAATTGAGAAGAATGTTGAAATACCAAAACAAAGACAGTTGAGAGAAGATCCTTATTTTCAAGCGGAAGGAACCTTGCAAGAGAAGGCATACATCCAATCTATAGTTAAAAAAGATACAAGGATCATATTTATATATCAAGAATATAATACCGGGAAAGAAAAATAATAACAACAGAGGCGAAATGCCCATACATAAAAACGACGAAGTAATATCAAACAAACAAGAATAAAAATTTAAAAAAGGCAGAGAAAAAGCAACTAGTTAAAAACAACAAAAGAGGCGAAGTGCCCATATTCAGAACAACAACGCAATACAAAGAAAAACATTCAAAAAAGAGGCGAAGTACCTAAAACTAACAATCTAAGGAAAACAACAAAAAGATACAAAGAAAAACCCAAATAAAAGAGGCGAAGTGCTCAAGTAAACAAACGAAGGAAAACAAAGTTAAGGAAAGGAATACAACAAAAGAGGCGAAGTGCCCAAGTAAAATAAAAACTAACAAGAAATGCTATAGTTGGCAAACCAAATGACTTGAAAGGCTTGAAAGCCGCCACGAAGGAGCAAAATAAATAAAAATAATATAAAAGAAATCAACCAAAGGAAGAATTTGACCGTCCTGGACGGTCACCACAAATTTCGAAGGAGGCGAAAATACATACAAACCAGAAGGCGAAACTTACAAACCTATTTCACCCCTATGATACCTACCACACATTTCATTACTTACTCCATCAAAGATCAAAGTGTGACAAGATTCTTAGATTTAGAAAAGGTTGTACCGTCCAGTGCCTTTCTCCTTCGCTGTGTAAAATGTGGGTGCAAAGCACATGTTATTGAGTGGCAAAAAGGATACGTCAAAGGCCATCATGGAAAGAATGTAACAGTATTTTCAGGTATATCAAAACGTATGGGCTTACGGGTCTACCTGAAATGGCAAAAATCCCAGGCAGAATTGTGGCCGAAAGACAATACTGATGGACCGGGAACTCCGGAGTGTTTCATGGCTGGTGGCTAAAATTCGCTTCGCTTGAAAACAGAAATTGCTGCAAAGCGTCAACGTCGGTCCTTCGGCACCCAATACTGAAAGAACACTCTGCAGGGAACTGAATATCATCATCATATTTGGAAGAGTGGAACGCTAAAGGCCATTTCTTACTTCTGCCAACAAAATTACTCGGCTAGTATGGGCGAGAAACACAAAATGTGGACTGGAAACGCGTTATCTGGCCAGATAAATCACTTTCCTGCCTATATGTAAATGATACCCGGGATCGTGTCCATTGTAGACATTGATGTACCGGAGGTGTTTTATTTATGCGAAAATAGGTCCTTCGGTTGGGATGAAAAAGAATTTGACCAGTATGCCTACATCGAGCTGCTAGACGACCAGGCTTTGCCATTTGCCCTTCATCTTAACACGGAACGTAACATTCCAATTCTTGTCTTACAGGATGACACCTCTCGCATTCACCCGGCTAGACCCGTGACTGACTGGCCTGATGAACAATCAGAAACAAACACATTTGGATTGGTGCGCAAAATCACGGGTCTGAGCCCCATCGAAAATTCATGGGACCACCTCTGTCTCTCATCAGTTTCCTAGAAAGTGGTCGTAAAAGTCATACTTGAAACATTATGGGAAACATTTAATTGCCATTAGCCACTAGAACAAGTGACTTTAAGAAGTAATTACACTCCATTTCACATCTACACAGGGTTCAATTAGCACTCGTTCTCATAATTATGCAGGCCTCGGATTAACTCCTCTTTCAAAGAAATATTTGCAAGGGTCATCTATGAGGTAAAATATTTCAAGTAACCAAATCAAGCCCCCCACAGAGCATTTCAATGGATTGTTTTTTTTTAATCTTTGTAAATACGTGTTGTTTTCCTATGTCGTTGGCTGCGGCTTTAAATAAGTTAAATATTAGGTAGGTAGTTATGTAGCGGCATTCCGAGATCCCCCTGCCTGATAATGGATTGCACCTAAAATCAGAATGAGATTCACTGGTGAGTCCGAAAGCACAATTTCATTACTTATCATAAATACCGGTGGTCCTAAAGTCTTTAGCTCTTTAAAACTTACTTAGCATGTACAACTAATATAAGTACATAGTAAAAAACATAAAAGTGAAGTGTTCGTCAAAGTACAACATAATTCTCAATCTGCAACATAACTGCCATTTTTCGTGATCAAGCCACCAGGTTGGATTTAGCATCCCATCGAAACACTACTCCGCTGCTGCTCTGGGATTGAATTATTATTATTATTATTTGGGTAATTTCAGACATTTAACATTTAGATTATGTTAAATCATTGATTAGATCTCAAGCTCCGACTCAGTCTTACCTAGCAATAGCAGACAGTCAATTTGCTTCGTCACGATGAGGGGGAGGCTGATTCGTATGTATGAATAAGTGGAACATTGAATATAAATGCGAAATTACGATTTAATAAAATCTAAGAATCGAACGGAGGGTAGGGGAGAGGGGGGGCAAAGAGGTATCCTAACTGGATTCCTGCAAATCAACCATTAATGTGAAGATTTTAATTTTTAATATCAAGGTAAATGGAAATCAGAGTACTATTATCATGTAGATTCCCCCCTTTATCTCCTCTATACAAACCATAACTCCCACACGGTTTTATGAAATAAACTAGAAATAAATTGATTTTCATCCTTCTTATTTCCATCAATGTGAACTAAAAATAAGTTTCAATTCAATGTATTTGTATTAATTCCAGCAGTAACTCGAGCCTTTGCTACATCCCAGGTGAATTTAATTCTAAGAATCTGCTTTATAATTCTTTTTTTTATTGCAGATTCCACAAGTTTATTTGTTTGCGATGTTTGTACATGATTCTAAACGTTTCTATAGTCCCCTCTTTTCCTCTCTAAACATTTTGGAGTGATGAAATTTGCTCCACGATTCACCATGCAATACTATTATCTAATTTTTTTTCTACTTCTGTCTTTCTAATAGCCACCTTACACCTAACTGCAGCTTTTTTTCGGCATTTTCTCACTCTACCTCTATTTTCTTACTATCTTCCAAATTATTATTCCTATTCAAGAGGAGCAGTTTGACACATTTATGCAGTAATTCAAGTTTCCGTTGCAGGTATTATTTGCAAATACAGCTGAAAAAGAACGTCTCATCAGGGTGGTCCGAGAAAGCCTGGACGGTGTTGTGATTACGTCGGTGCAGAGGAAGTACTTTAATGAGACTCGGGGACTTGCCATTCTGAAACACATCGCTCTACAGCAGTGTTCGCATGTAACGAAGCAGATATCCTCAAAGTAAGCTTCTGGCTGGTCTTTATCGGAATAAAGACGATGAACGATGCCTCTCTCCCCAAAATAGGATTTGACAGTGGGAGGTATCAAGGGCCTTCAGTCTCAGTTCCACTTGGAGTTATTCAAAGGACTATTTCTAGTAAGAAGAGTTGAAGAAAACGAATAACTCAAAAAGATAATGGTAGTAGCTAAAGATGGTGACTGGCGATGAGGACTGTAGGACTTGAAGCATCATTGACCTCCTTCCCTCCGCTCGATTGCTAATCCAAAGGTACCCTCTTTGAATGGACCGTAAGGTCTGCTAGGGTACTTCCTTTCCTTGTTACTCCTTGTTACTCCCTCTATGGTCAGAAGTAAATTTTACGAGAAAACCAGTTATGTGTATTTTCAGAACCGCTCCATAAGTTTATGTATTAAAACACTCATTGGAGTCTATATACAATTGATTCTTTTCTCTGCGAGCTTCGCTCTCATCTTTCCGGTTGTTAATGGCCCCAAGGATTATGTAATCATTCCCTTTTTTTTTTTCGACCACTTCCTTCTCTTTCTTCGTGTTTTGCTCATTCTTCTCTATGTTTATTTACGCATATCCTTAGTCAAAATTCTACTCCCCATTGCCTTATTAATTGATGGTTCTATGTATGAAATATTGGTGAAATAAACACCCCCTGGCTCTCTTCTTTTATTAAGAGGACAAGGAACTATTTTAATTCAAACCACGTGACTAACAACTGTACATTAGGTATTATCTCCCCTTTTACTCGATGTCACCTGATTATTCATTAAATGTAGTAGGATGAGGTGAGAGGTTTAGGCCTCAATCCTGTGTTTGACAATTCCCTCTCTATAGACCAGATGAATGAGTATGCGCTTCTTCACAGATACTACTGTTTATCAGCCGTTGCAGCTCTAGTAAGATATGTGGAGCAGATTCAGAATGTGACCTATGCCCCTCACAGCCTCATGGTCACCGTTGCCTCTTCAGAACTCGTCCTCACAATAGGTAAGAATAGAAGACCGAAATCAGATAGCTCTAGAAAGTTCTGTCTTTCAGTCGACAGAACTTCATTGCTTTCGTCTCTGGTCTCGCTCGCCCGCTAAAACGAAAATAGATTTCTAAAAAAGATGTGGGTGGTAGTTAGGGAAGTGAAAGTGTTTGTAAGTTAAGCAAATTCACTATCCAATTAAGGAAACTACCTGAGCCATGAGATACTGAAAACCTGCTTGAAGATCTGCCGCTTTGCAAGGTCCCCGTTGGTAAAAAGTCGCTTGATTCCATTTCATTTCTCCCATTTTTTCGTCATATTTCTTGAGTGGGATTCCTGAAAAAGAAAAGCCTCTCATTTTCATTACCACTGTTCAAAGCATCTCCTATAATCGAACCAGAGGCTACACCATGCTTGACTGTTATATAAAACTCCTTAGTGAGTATAATCCCCCCTCTTCCCTAAACATAGTGCCTGGAAAATATATTGACTCGTCCGAAATATTATGCAATGTCCATAAGCAAACGGCTCTTTGCTCATCTATTTAACTCACTCATTCTTTTGACCTTAGTTGAAATAGATTTCCTTCTAATTGTTCTGCCATAATAACTAAATCAATGAAGTTTGTTTTCTCCTGTTCTTAGCCAGCCACTCTTGAAGATTTTAAACGAAGGTTGCTCCTTGCTAATCTTACATCCAGGCCCGTCGCCAGACTATTTTGCACCCTAGGTAAGGATAGCTACTCCTCCCACCACCGCGACCAAAAAACAAAACAAAAATGCCAACTTCGGTTTTTAAAACAGGCTTAGTTTTTATTTTTTTAATGTAACTAAAAAACACTGAGCTTATGATTAATATGTTAGTTTCCAAGCTATATAATGTTCAATGACTCCCCATGAACGCTAATAATGGATCTAAAAAGCAAATTGAGATATTTAGTACGCTTAGCTCTACAAATTGGTTCATCCAAATGAAGATAAAATATCTCAGAAGTTCTGCATGTTTATTGACATGCATAGTTGGAAGCGACTTTAATTTTTTAAGGTGCAACTTTGTCGCCGGAGCTGGTGCGACTGCGACTTTGCGACTCTATTTTTCCCCCCCTCCCCCCAGTGCGACTTGCGACTTTTTTTTCTCGGTGTGACTCCGCTAAATTACAAAGTAAACTTTAGCGCGATAACAGAAACATGCTTTTATAAGGCAGAAAAACACATATTTATTATTTTTTTTTTAGTTAAAACACAGCCTAAACTAATATCTACAGGTCATCCTCCACTATTTATCTATCGATTCTGGCAATTTCATTAAATTCCCTTTTATGATATTAATACACTAATGGGTTTAGTGGAGTCTATCAAAATTATGTTTGCGCAAGGAAGTAAAATAATGAAATTCAAAGTTTAAAATCAACAAATATATTTAAATCCATTTTTAACAAAAACACCTCTTCATATGGGTAATACAAATTCGTATTTTGATTTTCTAAGCACCGTTTCCTTCCACATGTCCTCCATTTCTTTCCAAGCACATTTGCGCCTTTGATCGCATTGATTGAACAACTCTTTTGATTAACTTGTGAGTTTCCTTAAGTCTATTGACTTCACGTATGATACTATCTCTTAACTGGTTGATGCTTTGTGGTGCAGTGTAATACACTTTATTCTTTAGATATCTTCATAAGAAATAATCGCACGGTGTTAAGTCAGCGGATCTTGGGGCCATTCAATTGCATGATTTAGCGTGACAATGCGGTTGTCAAACGTTTCTGTTAGTTTTGTTCTTACATCAAGCTGTCTATGAGCTGGTGCGCCGTTCTGAATCCACCAAAGTCTATTGAATCGATTGCCGTAAATCTGGCGGAGTTCCGGGAAGATCTTTTCGTTGATCATGCTCAGGCAGCACCATTCAAGTTATTCTAGTAAAACAATGGGCCGACAAGATAGCCATTCCATCATATTCCGATCCACAGAGATACTTTCTGCTGACAAATACGTGTGTCAAAGTTTTCCAAGAAACGAGCAGGTTTATGCAGAAGCCATTCGACGAATTATCAAAGACGAGGAAAATTAGTTTTAAGAAGCTGGTGTTTTGCATGCATCTTATAGGGATGCCATTTGAAGTCATGTTTAATAATGCGGTTAAATGATGACTTTGACAATTGTAACCCATTCTTTCTGAGTGATACATGTGGATTTTAAAGAAGTGTCATCTGAACATTTTCGATATTTTCTGTTGTTTTTATGGTTCTCATACGACCCGAACGACCTTTATTTAGATTTAAGCACGTTCCTTCATGTTGGTATTTGCGAACATTTCTCCAAATTGCGGGCTTGCTTGGTGGGTGCCTACCTGGAAAACGTTGTTCAAATGAATCTTATACTTGTTTAATACTGCCAGTCTTAATAAAGTTTGTGATTACAAATACGCGTTGATCTTTTGTTAACTGCCTGATTAAAAAGGTTCTATGGAAGTAAACTGTTACACAGAAACGCTTTGATTTGCTTAGTAAGCAATAATGACGAGACCATACCACAGCGCGGATGAAAAACCACTATAAAATGGCCTAGGCTTTGCTTGAAGAATGGCACAGTGACCTAGGCTTTGCTCGGCTCCCTACGCGTCTCTTGGAAGTGCAAAATGGCCTATCCTTCCTAGGCTTCGTTTCATTATTTTACTTCATTGCGCAAACATATTTTTTGATAGCCTCCACTAAACCTATTAGTGTGTATCAAAATCCTAAAAGAGAATTTAAAGGAAATTTCCAGAATCGACAGATAAATAGTTGGTAAATAAAACACCTTTTGCAGGACCCCAAAATCTCTAATAGTTTTTGAGTTATAGTAATTCAAAGTACGGTTAACTTTTTTCTGGGACACCCGGTATATCATATGCATGCTAAAAATATCATTGCAAAATTGTCTGTTAATCGGTTCTAAATATCCGGTGGCCTTTCGACTCTCATACATTTGTTATTAGTGTTGCAATTTTAATATTTGTCCATTAGTTATCTTCCATTGCCGTTATTGACCATCAGGTTGAAGGGTGTGGTGAGTTTTAGCAGATTGCAATAACTTTTATCATTCCGCAAATATCGAATTTTATCTGCATGGATAAAAAAATCCTAAATACAATTCAAAGTCCCTGAAACTCTCTGAGATATGTATTTTTTATTGAGGGATGAAATGCATCGTCTAAAAGAGCAAATGTTATTCAAATTCACAAGATTTAACAATAATTTCCCCACGGTTCATTTATCCTAGGCAATAGCCCGATTACCTCCCAATCTTGCGGTAATTATCAATCTCTTTCGCGAACACAAAAGAAAATATTTTGGCATTCAATTTTTTTAACTAAAGGGCACTCTGCATACTAAATATATATATATATATATATATATATATATATATATATATATATATATATATATATATATATATATATATATATATATATGTCAGCTAATAATCATATCATTAAGATTTTTTTCTCTTCGCGGACCTTTAATTATATATACTATTTGAGGATACTTATCATATTAAACCCATCATGTTAACCACAATATTTTGTTTATAGTCAAACAGAGAAACAAACAAAAAATCCTTTTCCTTTGCAAGTTGTGTTTTATTACCAATACAACCAGATCAAGTGCTGATGCCTGAGCATATTCATTTTATATTTAGGCCAAGCCAACTAATCTCTTTTAATAAACTACGTTCACCATTTGCCACTCATACTCGATGTGAGAGAAGAATCATTTGAAAGCAAGTGAAGCATTATGCACATTATTGAAAAGTTTTTGTGGTCTATGAGGAGACTTCTTATAGTAGTATAGACTTTGGAAGTGATCAACATCATTCCCTTTGTTTCCATTGCGCATCAATGATTTATCTAAATTCTTGCATTACTTAAGTACATCTTTTCTTTCTATTGTAGATATCATATCGGTAGCCAAAGAGAGAATTATATTGTTGTAGCTGTTGGAATCTCTCTTCAACAGATTGTATTCGCATGTCTAAAACAACATAGTAAAAACCTATTTTTAAATTCTGCTTTAGATCTTGTGGCGCCTCTTCATTGCCCTCATACTCAAAATGACGTTTCTTTTACCCATTTCTAAATTGTTCTTGAGTTTCAAGGTTTGGTAGTATTTTAAGTTCTTTGTTGAAGACCCTCATCCCACCTAGATCCCACGAGATTGTTCTTAGTGACTTGCGATTACCTTTTGGCTGAATTTAAATCAGCACCATATTTGATAATAGCTTGCTTGTAAGATCAACTTCAAAAAGGATGGTGTACCATGTAATATCAAGAAGGTATATCACTAACATCAACTTACTAATTTTACCAGTTAGGGCCTTGGCTTCAATTCAGAAAGTCATTCCAAATAAAACTGTTACACATGCATCATCAAAGATCTCTATTAAATCATAATATATATGATCACAGTAGTTTCAAATCATCGATCTTGTTTCGCTCAATGGCTTAACAGTTCTGCCTATCTGATATATGACTAGTTAGAATTTGCCGATGCTTAGTCGATGTAAAGAAATGATTATATATCTGTTGATCGAAGCTGAAGAAAGTAGTTTCTTCCAGACAACACTTAGCATTATATTTGCATTTCATGTTACTTCCATTATTATATCCTAGAACACGCCGTTCACACTGTTCAAGAAGCGTTTTTGCTATAGTCTCATTTAGTGGAACAATTTTAATGAAATGTTCACTAATTATCGTGCGCAAATCCTAACTACCGGTTCGCAAACACGCAATGGGATTGTTCATTTTCCTAAGTGGGACAAGTTAACAATCATGCAAGTTAAATGATATAAACGAAATAGGCGAATACAAGTTTGATACCGTAATACAGCTTTTATTTATATTGAGATATTTTCAGCCAACACCTCACACACGGCAAAACAATTACAAGCCTTGTTCTATTGGAGACCTGCTCGCTTCCCCAACACTTTGCATACTCACCTTGTGGCTTTCATTTTCCCTCATGTAATAAATGGGTGATGAGGAATTTCAAGTTCACACACATGCGAACCTAAATGTAAACACATAGTGGGCACACACGTGTATATATTTGACCGCCTCACATTCAATCACTGGGAAAAAATAATTTACGAGATCATTTTGATACATCAGTGATGGGTGTGTATGGAGGAGGTATGTGAGGAGACGCCCTTGGGGGCCATCGGTTACCCCCGCAACGAAGTAAACAAGTTTGATGAGTGAGAAGAGATGATATGGGCATTTTAGAAGAATGGATGAGATTAGATTATTATTATTATTATTATTATTATTATAGAAGGTGTTTTACCACCGTAGACAATTTAAAGAGATTTGTAAAGAAAATGACGAAAATAGAAATGCGGAGAAAACAGCCGCAGATATTGTGGCCGGAAGGGAAAACTCCAGGCGTTATGAGCGCGAGGGTATAGGATCCTTCAGGTGTCAACTGAACGGTGGTTACCCACACGACACCTCGGGGTGGTTAAGAAAAGGAAAGATAAACTATTATAAAAAAAATAGCTATTTTGCGTTCATTGTGTTTCTCTTAAAAAACAAATCCGCTTTGTCCATTCTTAAGTTAGTCCATTGGCAGTCGAAAATGGTATCTCGATATTCCTCGTGATGTGTCGCTGGTGGCTGAGGCTGGGCCATTCCATCCTCACGGGTAGTACAGGGTGACCCCCGTCCCCCCCCCACACACACATAAGTGGCCCCAAATTTCGATAGGCTTCATTTCTTAATGTTTTGTCGAATTAAGAAATAAAGCATATTGAAAGTTGTGGTCCGCTTTGGGGGTACCACTGTAGTAGTAGTAATTTATTTCTCACCAAAATGCGATCGGTGCGCATCAAGTAGAGGGAGAGGTCACGCCCCCTTGTCGCAGGAAGAGAGCTTGTGTGTACCTTTGACTTTTCGAGCTATGTCGGCGGGGGTACCTTTTCTGGGTACCCCTGGTAGGGCTTCCCTTGTCGATTTGGTCGGAAACCAGGTTCCAGACTAAGTGCGTCATTCATTCCTTTTTCTACTCTATCTTTCTCCTTTTTAACTTTTATCCTATCTCTCTTACTTATACAAAAAGAAAAAAAACAAAAAAAGCCTACTCCTATCATGTCACTCTTTCCCTTTTTCCCCTCTATCTACATATAAGGACCTGGCAGCTACCTCACGCGTCAGAAGAGAAGCTTTGGAACCTCTATAAACAACGCCAATCGACGTTCACTGGTTGCGAGAGACTAGGACTAGAGGTGTCCTAGGCGTTGGGGCACGATGAATGGGATGAGGGTAGTGCCCCGTTAACCCCTTCCCTGGCGCGTAATTATTGACCCTTCCCAGTGCCCGTTGACGGGTGCCTCTGGTAGCATCGGTCCAAGGTGACGACCCTTTGTTCCCAGGTTGGTTGCCAGGCCAATAAAAAGCCTTGGGTCGAGCCTCTTGGTGGGGCGGGATATCCATTGAACGCTGCTCCGAGATCCTGGCCGTTGTGAAGGGAACTAGTAGGAGTTTAGTAAGGGGCGTGCTTCGTTGTTGTTCACCTGGTGACAAATCGATGGCCCCTTCGGGGACCGTCTGTGCTGCTTGGTTGGGAGCCACGGCACGCCGAGGCTTGACGACTCGGTCGGACGAACAGCAGCACATGAAGCATGCCTTCTGAAAGATCCAAAACGTCTCCGATCGATAGGCGGGAGTGACTCACGCGGGGAGAACACACCAACCCCCTTTTTTTCTATTGATTGGTCACAAAGTTTTGAAAGAGAGAAAGTGTTCAAAATGACAGGGAAAAAAGGTCCAGCTGCACTCAAATATACATGTGCGATATGCCAGAAGGATAAGTGGTGCGTGGACTTCCCGGAAGGATGTTTTTCGAAATGCCACCCGGGAAGTATATGCACCGACTGCATCCTTAAAGGAGAGGTCCGAGAGGCAGTGGCATACTGCAATGAACTCAAGGATCTCTTCACAACCTCTGAAGAAAAATCTAGGGCGCTGGAAAGTAAAGTACAGACCCTAGAAACGCAGCACGCGCTTCAGATTCGGAGTCTCGAAGAAAAAATCCTAGAGCTAGCCTCTAAACTAGAGGCCCAGTCAGCTCAAGCTCGAGACGAAAGTCCCACTGACTTGGGTGGTTCCGCCGATGTGACTCCAGCCCAAGGAGGTGAAACTGCATTGGCAGCCCTACTTCTGCCATGCGGAGCCAATGAGAAGAAGAAGAAAAAAAAAAAGACCTTTATGCTGCTCACCCCAGTATAGAGGATTCGAGCGTTACTGGTGCGCAAGGGAAAGTGGAAAGAGAAGAAGAGAAAAGAGAAACGGAAGAAGAGAAAACAAATGAAGACAAGAAAAATAAGATGAAGAAGAAAAAAAAGAAAAATGTAGAGATACAAGAGGAAAGCGGCAAGTCGCTTCCGAGGGGAAAGAATAAGTCGCCTGCTGACAAATGTGCAAGAGTCACCCTTATTGGTGATTCTCAAGCACGGGGCCTGCAGTCCCTGCTAGCGGCCCGCCTTCGCGCTAGTGTGAAGGTAAGCTGCCTGCCAGGATGTGGTAGCCACCACATCAGAGTAGAGGCTGAGAAATCACAGATTTCTGAGAGCTTAGTCGTTGCTCTGATGGTCAGTGGAAACGACCTCTACCTGAGAGGAGGTAGGGTAGGCCCTACAGATAAAATCCTCCACACGGTCATGGGTGCCCTGGACGACTGTGGGCTGAAAACCCGAAAGCGTGTGGTATTTGGGATGCTCCCGAGGAGAGGTCCAACACGGACCGCTCACTCGATGAATGTGTCTTTAAACCGGCGCCTGGCAGATTTGTGTACGGCAGAGGGGGTCTTTTTTTTGTGGACACGTACCGCACCTTTTATGGTAGAAGTGATCTCTACCAAAGGGATGGGGTACATCTTTCCTTTAAAGGAAAGGCCTTTCTTTCGAAGATGATCCAGGATGTCGTAGAGAGGACCGAAAGGAGTATCCGGCCCAGATTGAGGGCGGACGTACGCCAGTACGCCCGTGTCACTCCAGGAACGACCTTCTCAGAGGTCGCAAAAAGGGGTGCCTCGCCAACAAACAAGACGGGAAACGGAAGAGCGTAGGGAGTCCTACAGTCGGGGACTCCCTGAAAGTTCTTCTGTTTAATGCGAGGTCAATCAGGAACAAATTTCCTGAGCTCCGTGGCCTCGTAGCGACGGAAGAACCCGAAATGGTAGCCATAACAGAATCGTGGATAAAAACCTCAAACCGAGACTTTGAAGGCGAATTCACGGTTCCTGGCTACCAACTTTCCACAAAGATAGGCCAGACAGAGAGGATGGCGTTGTAATGTTGTATGTCAAGGATACAATCAAATCTACGAACTCCTACATTATATCCGATCACGAGCTCCTAGGCGTTGACCTAGAGATAGGTCCTGTCAGATACAGGACCCTGCTGCTTTACAGACCCCCTTCCCAACCCGTTGAGAAGGACAGGGAACTGTACCAGCTGCTGGGTGAGCTTGTTCAAGGCAGAGTGTGCATCGTTATGGGCGACTTCAACAGACAAGTTGACTGGGAAACCAGAGCAGCCTGTGGCGAGAGCGCGCTACTCCTGGAGTTCGCCAACAACGAGTTCCTCCCTCAATGGTTCAGAGAACCGACGAGAGGAGACAATATCCTCGACTTAGTCTTCACCTCTGAGGATGATATCGTTGAGGATCTCTCTGTAGGCGAAGAGCTCGGTGGCAGTGATCACCAGCTAGTTAGATTTAGCGTCAAGATCCCGAAGGTAAGGTCTGTTGCCAGTCAATCAAGGAAACTTGACTTGAGAAGAGCAGACTTTGCAAGCCTTCGTGCTGGGCTGACTGATGTAAGGCTAGCGGTATGCGAAGAGGTTGAGGATTCGTGGAACAATTTCAAAAATAAATTCATGAGTCTTCAATCACGTTTCATCCCTCTGAAATGCCCCCGTCGGTCTTCTGTTCAACCAAAGTGGTTTAATCGAGAAATCGGCCAACTGCTTAGGAAGAAGAGAACTGTGTACCGGCAATCCAAGATCTTGGGTGACTTTGACGAATACCGGAGGCTAGCCAGGAGAGTAAAGTCTAGCATAAGGGCGGCTAAGTGGTCTGAGGAACTTCGAGTGGCGAGACTCTGCAAGGAGAATCCCAAGGAGTTCTTCGGCTATGTAAATAGCCGTAAACCAATCCATCGTAGGATTGGGCCCTTAGTGGACGAGGAGGGGGCATTAACTCAATCAGATGCAGAAAATGCTAACCTTCTCAATGACTAATTCTCCTCAGTGTTTACTAAAGAGTGTGGTCCCATCCCCCAACCCACGGATTCCTACTCGGGGGAAAAGCTGGAGGCAATGGACTTCACCGAAGGAGAAATAAAGAAAAAGATCGCTGACCTAAAGACGAATAAGTCCCCTGGACCAGACGGGTTTCTACCCAAGGTGTTGAAGGAAGTGTGCGATGAAGTATCACGACATCTGTGCGCTATCTTTAACATGTCAATCCGGACCGGATGCGTTCCTAGAGACTGGCGTGAGGCGGAGGTGACTCCGATCTTCAAGAAAGGAGCCCCCAGCCATCCGTCAAACTACCGACCTATCAGTCTGACTTCGATAGTCGGTAAACTCATGGAAAGCATGATGGTGGACAAAATAATGTCGTATTTAGAGTCAAACGTGCTACTGAGGAGTTCTCAGCACGGCTTCCGAAGGCAACGGTCATGCCTGACGAACCTTGTGGAATTCTTCCACTTCGTGTTCAGTGAGCACGATCGGGACAAGGCGGTGGATGTGGTTTACTTAGACTTTCAGAAAGCCTTTGATTAGGTACCACACCGCCGCCTTCTTCGGAAAGTACGAGCGCTAGGCATAGACGGAAAAGTAGCCGACTGGATCGAGAACTGGCTAAGTGGCAGACGGCAACGGGTGGTGGTGAATGGACAGGCTTCTGAGTGGGTGCCCGTTACTAGCGGGGTGCCTCAAGGTTCTGTCCTGGGACCACTACTATTCATCATCTACGTCAACGACATGGGCGGTGACATGGTTGCCAAGATTTCCAAATTTGCCGACGATACCAAGCTTGGTATGAACGTTGCAAAGGATGGAAATACTGCCCACCTGCAGGAAGATCTTGGGAAGATTGAGGAGTGGTCGGACACGTGGCAAATGCCTTTTGACGTGAACAAATGCAAAGTAATGCATATCGGCCACAGAAACCCCCAATCTCATTATATCCTTAAGGGCACTGCTCTTGAATCGAATGACACTGAGAATGACTTGGGTATTACTATCACTAGTGACCTCAAGTTCTCAAAACAGTGCATCGAGGCAGAGAAGAAAGCCCAAAGGATGTTTGGCTACATAAAGCGCTAGTTTGGATACCGTAACAAGGAGATAGTACTTTGTCTGTACAACTCCCTCGTTTGGCCGCACCTGGAGTATGCCGTACAATTTTGGAGTCCTTCGTTTCGAAAGGACATCGCAAGGTTGGAACGCGTTCAAGCTAGGGCAACCAAACTGATTCCCTCTATCCGACATAAAAGTTATGAGGATAAACTAAGGGAATTAAATCTGTTCTCGCTGGAAACCCGTAGACTGCGTGGTCAGCTCATCGAATTTTTCAAAATACTTCGAGGGTTTGACAATGTTGACTACCGGGATATTTTCACACTGAGTGAGAACAGGACGCTCAATCACGGCTTCAAACTTGAACTGAAGCGTTACAACTGCAATCTGTGTGGAAATTTTTTCACTTAGAGTATCTGTGGTATGTGGAACGCACTTCCAGTGGAAGTTGTCAATAGTGAATCTGTTGACCAGTTCAAGTCAAGACTAGACAAAGTCTTGAAAAGTGTCCGTTTAGGGACGCAAAACAATTGAGCAGCCATGTGCCCGCTTGATTGCTAGTCCAAAGGTACCCTCTTTGAATGGACCGTAAGGTCTCCTAGGGTACTTCTTTTCCTTGTTACTCCCTTTATGTCATACAGGTACACGGACAACCATCACTTTTTCCCTCGGCAAGTTGGCGCTTCATATCGATGTGTAGCTCTGTGCTGTAGCATCTCGTTCAACGTTCCTCCATGGGCGCAATCGCGCCCATTAACTGGCCAAACAACCAATCTGAAAGACAGATTGGGTCAATGAATGCTCCGACCTAATCGATTGCGATTTAACCTATTTTTAGGGGCTTATTATGCAAAGGATGTTGTCCTAAGACCCAAATCTCCGCTCATTACTCGCTTGGATGCGATCGCACTTAATCGACGTCTAAGCCAAGGTATTCTTAGTCCTCTACCAGGGGAAGAAAATAATATTAATGAAAAAATATTTGTAAGCATTAATTTTATTATAAAGTTATGCGCAGATGTTTACATCTATCATGTCTCTGCACCATTTGTGCTCTTGGCTTCTCGCATTACCATCTCCAATTACACTAGTCAACAATGATTTTGCTACTTGGGTACTAGCTTGTGATTCATACTAAACGAGTATGCTGATTCCGAATTTGTAATCAGAATTTTTCTAGCACGTAAGGTTCCTGAGTTACAAACATACTCTTCAGTTACACATATGGGCAGTGTTGCTTCGGCTACCGTAGTAAGAGGATGTGTTGTGTGTGTTTGGTTCCTGTGTTACACTCCTGCTTTATCACGTTGTCAAATTTAGCCATTATAGTAGTGGTGTTGAAACGGTATTTATATACAGTAATTAATTGCATTTTTCATCAGGCTATTAATTTGTAAATGAAATAAGATTTTACAAAAGTATATAACAGGATATATACAAACTAAGTTGAAAACATGAATCTACGAGGATGTATAAATAGCTCAGACAACTTTTGTTATATCTGTGGAAGATATACTCCAAGCAACCAGCGGAAAAGTTTAGCTAAAAGAGTGAAAATTGCATACAATTATTACTTTGGTTGTAAAGTTGGCGGCTGAGACAAGCCCTGGGCACCTCACAAATCTTGTACTGTGTCTTATACGGGGCTCACGCAGTGGTTAAATAGAAAACGAAAGGGCAGGCCTTTTGCTGTACCAATGGTCTGGTGTGAGCCAACAAATCATGTTTTTGATTGCTACTTTTGTATGAAAAATATTGCGGGATTCTCAAATAATAACAAGTCAAAAATTGTATATTCAGATTGTAAGTCAGATATAAAACCAGTCCCTTATAATATGGAGATACCAATACCAGTTTCTCCATCAGCTAGTGCAGTTAAAGAAGATGATTTATCGCCTGAAGAGGAGGATAACAATGACGATGAAATGTATGAGGGGGATTCTAAGGAAAAGAAGATCCAGTTGGTAAATCAAGAAAGATTGAATGATTTAGTGAGGGATTTGTCATTGTCAAAGGAGAACGCAGAACTGTTGGGCTCTAGACTACATCAATGGAATCTTCTAGAGGACAGTGCAAAAATATCTACTTTCCGTAAATGCCATGAGGCCTTAGCTGCCTTCTATAAAGAAGAAGATAGTGCTTGTTTCTGTACTGATGTTAATGGCCTCATGAATCAGCTAGGAAACGAGCATTTACCCGATGAATGGATACTATTCATCGATGCAAACACTGCTAGCCTCAAAGCTGTGTTGCTACACAATGGTAACAAAAAAACCCTTAAATACCTGTCGCACTTATTGTTGGGATGATAAAGACATATGACTCAATGAAATTTATTTTGGAAGGTGTTCATTACTCGCATCATAAGTGGAATATCTGTGGTGATCTAAAGATAATTTCCTTACTTCTTGGACTGCAGCTATGTATTTCTTATGCCTATGGAACAGCCGTGACGACAGGAATCAATATATTGTCAAAAAGTGGCCTGAAAGAGAAGAACACATAGTTGGCGATATAATGTGAAGCACATGCCTTTGGTACATCCACAGAAGATCTACCTTCCACCACTTCATATCAAACTTGACCTTATCACGAATTTTGTTAAAGCAATGGCCCATGATTCTGATGGATTCCAGTATCTCAAAGAGAACTTAGGGGCAAAGAAAACCGATGCTAAACTTAAAGCTGGAATTTTTGTAGGGGCGGAGATCAGAGAATTGATACGTGATAAGGAGTTCAGAAATAAACTAACTCCACTTGAGTTGGCAGCATGGGATTCATTTGTCTATGTAGTCCAGTACTTCCTTGGTAATCATAGGGCTGAAAACTATGAAGAGCTAGTGGACAACATGCTAAAGGCCTATGAACGAATGGGGGTGTCGGATGTCTCCTAAGATGCATTTCTTGCATTCGTATCATGATTTCTTTCCATCTAATATGGGTGATATTAGTGATGAACATGGTGAAAGGTTTCACCGAGATATCGCAATGATGGAAAGCAGGTATCAAGGCCGCTTCAATGAGAACATGATGGATGACTACCATGGGCATCCACAGGGAGGGGGGGGCAAGGAGGGGCATTTCCCCCGCTCCCCCTGGAATTTATGAATAAGTGAAATATAGGAATATGTGGGAAATATAGGCGGCTAGCATTTAATAGCAGTCGTTCTTTCCGGTTTTTTTTTTGTTTTTACATTTAATACTATTAAATTATTAAGTATAAATTATTAAACTATTAAATTATTATACTATTAAATTAATAGTACTGTAGTTTTGTTTTTACATGTAATAGTTACTGTATGTTTGGATATCCTAATGATAAGACATCTAAGATACTTAAAAATAATTTTTATATGGATAATTTAATATATAATATTATATATTACTTTTTTTTAGGATTGTGAAATTGATATCAGGAGGTTCTTCAAAATACGTAAATCTGATTACTCGGACGATAATCAAGATACCCCATGCACATCAGAGACGAATGCTGAACCATCAGAGCAGCGTAGAGGAGGATATGATGAGCAGTTACTCACAGCAACCAATAAGATGCCACCCTAAACACTACTTGCTACAGTGGCCAATGACTTGCCTCATCCTCTGGATATCGGATTATATGTCAACACCGAAGAACATTTGACCAATGATAGAAGATATGATCTCCTGATGAACACATATGTCCTCTCATCAACAGATTACAACTATCAGAAAGATTCACAGGGCTCCCGTTGTTTCCGTCACCCGTTGATAAACCAATATTTTCCATGGTTGTCTTACTCAAGTCACTTGAAAGGTGCTCTGTGCAAATACTGTGTGCTGTTCCCTCAGCCACTGCACCGAGGTCTAATGGGTGCTTCCATCGTGACTCCTTTTGTCAAATACAAAGACTTCAATGAGCACACGAGGAAACACATGCTTTCATCCTGGCACAAAGGCGCAGTACAAGATGCCAACACTTTCCTCACCACTGTGAAAAACCTAGAGTCGACCATCGTAAGCTAGATAAACCGAGCAGTCAACCAAGCACTCACTCAAAACCGTGAGAAACTCTTCCATATCCTATCTAGTAATCTGTTCTGCTGCAGTCATGACATTGCTTTGAGGTAAAAGGAAAGTACATCGGGAAACCTCTGTGATCTACTGCAATTCAGGATAGAAGCAGGGAAAACGGTCTTGAAGGATCACATGGAGAGCGCGAGTCAAAATTCGAGGTACAGACTAGTTCGTGTACAGAACGTGCTGATACTTCTCTCCGAAGAATGATAAGAGAAGATATTGTGAAGACTGCAAATAAATCAAATGGATTCTTGATCATTGCTGATGAAACTGCTGACATATCAGGCACCGAACAACTTTCCATTGGCGTACGATTTGTTAAGCTGCAGGAGAAACGGAATGATTCAGCGATCATACGCGAAGAATTCCTTGGATTCGTTCCACTGGAGATGATGGACGCCGAAACAATTGCAGATACTCTCATCAACCAAGTAAAAGTAATTGGTCTTGACCTCAACAAGCTTCATGATCAAGGCTACGATAAATGCTCAACCATGCCAGGAAAAGATAATAGTGTACAGGCCCGTATCAGGAACACTTATCCCAAAGCCGTTTTCGTGCACTGCTCTTCATATCGACTTAATTTGGTGGTTCATGATCTGAATTCTGTCGCAGATATTCGGAAAACAACTGGAACCGTGAAATCTATCATCATTTTTTTCCGTGACAGTCCCAAGCACAGAAGGCTGGTTCCAAATCTACCTTTGTTGTGTGACACTAGATGGAGCACAAAGTACAAAAGCATCCGCGTCTTTTCAGAGAACTTTTGTGATATCTATGCAAAACTGGAGCAACTGAAGGTAACCCAACATGAGTCACAGAGTACCCATCAGACGGCACGTCAGCTGAGGAGTGCAGCAGGTACCACAGTGTTCCTCATCTGTCTCAATATAATAACGAAACACTCAGCGATGTTGGAGCCAGTGACCCAACAGCTACAGGCATTCGAGATGGACATGATGGGAGTCCGAGATCACATTGACTTGTTAATGAAGGCTTTCCGAGATCACCGGGATGAAGCGGATCGTGTGTTTTCAGAAGATGTCGTCCCTGAGGTGAAAATATTTTCAGGAGAACTTGGTATATAATTGACTATGCCTCGACGAAGCGCACGCAGATCAACCGGTCGAATGTAGGAGGCTCCATTGAGGAGTACTATCGCCGCACTATATATATCCCGTACATGGATTCCTTGATTCAGTCTCTAGAAAGTCGCTTTGGTAATAGTAACGCTTCATATTTTCATATTTTTGAATTACATCCGAAAGAAATGAAGAAAATAGAAAGAGGTGCATTTAAGAACATCGTTTCATCTATCAAAGAAATATACGAAATTGAGAATCTTGTTGAAGAAGCACTAGTCTGGTATGACGTGCAGAAAAATAAGGGCCCACTGGATGACAACTTTCTCTCTCTGGGTATGATTGAGCTGTTGTAGGAAACCACTCTGTTCCATGCTGTGCGCAAGGCTATCTATCCTCATCGCACTGACTCTGCCTGCAACAACATGTAGAGTGGAGAGGTCTTTTAGTACAATGCGCAGAGTGAAGACCTGGTTAAGGTCAACAATGACCGATCAACGTTTGTCCGGCCTCTGTGTGCTCAATGTCCACCGTAAAAAAGTGAACAGCCAGAACACAGAGATAATGAACAGGGTCATTGACAAGTTTGGAAGAGATCCCCGACGACTCCATTTCCTGTTCACGTCGTAGTAATAATAATACTTGAATAGTGGGAAACTGAATAAACAGTTGAACAATGTCCATGGTATTTTATTCATTTTGTATTTTCCATGCAATTTCTTTTATTTTCCATAAATTCTAGGGGGGGAATTGCCCATCCTTGCCCCCCTGCGGACGGCCATGAACACAGCCAATGCTCACGACACGACACATCTCCATATTTTGCTTCTCCCCCCTACATTTTTTTTCTGCGGACGCCCATGGTGACTACTGCTGGTTTCTACAACGGGAGGATCCTATATACACTTACAAGAGCAAGAGTCTCAAACATTTTTGAAAAAAACTATAGTTAGATGAGTACTACCTCTTTTATATGTAATACATATATTGTCTGGGTCTGCAAAAGGACGTACATAATGCCAAATAGGGTGCCCTGATTTAAACCTTTGCCCAGAAACGTCTCATTATTCTCAAACTCGTAATAATTACATCATTAATTGATCCAAGGTGACAAAGTGAGTCACAAGGAGTCACAAGGAAAGAGAGTACCCTAGGAGACCTTACGGTCCATTCAAAGAGGGTACCTTTGGACTAGCAATCAAGCGGGCACATGGCTGCTCAATTGTTTTGCGTCCCTAAACGGACACTTTTCAAGACTTTGTCTAGTCTTGACTTGAACTGGCCAACAAATTCACTGTTGACAACTTCCACTGGAAGTGCGTTCCACTTACCGCAGATACTGTAGGTGAAAAAATTTCCACACAGATTGCGGTTGTAACGCTTCAGTTCAAGTTTGAAGCCTTGATTGCGCGTTCTGTTCTCACTCAGTGTGAAAATATCCAGGTAGTCAACATTGTCGAACCCTCGAAGTATTTTGAAAACTTTGATGAGCTGACCATGCAGTCTACGGGTTTTCAGCGAGAACAGATCTAATTCCCTTAGTCTCTCCTCATAACTTTTATGTCGGATAGAGGGAATCAGTTTGGTTGCCCTAGCTGAGCACAGGTTTGGAATCAGCGCATCAAATTAGTTAGTTACAACATTTACTCAAGTAGAAGAGACAAAGTTAAAATTTGTTGGCTAGTATAATTGATCGACCTATATTTGCCAATCGTCAATGAGGCAGCAATTGGCAACGAAGAGATTAGTTTCATTCTTTCATACCTTTAATTTAGCATCATCCCATCTGCACGTTAAGCATTATTTTGCTATGTTCGCCATACATATTCACTTGGGTTTTTTGAAGGAAATTACATAATTATAAAATGGAGAAAAAGTTTATCATTCTTTACTAAAAGACTACAACAATCAGGTGTTTTATTACAAGCAGAAATAATAGGGGGATTATTGAATAAACGCTCGTGTTGCAAGATCTCTTTTTATCAGTCCTGGCTTATCATTATTTTGACTATCTCAGATCGAGTTGTTGCTTTCTCCCTTTCTCTCCATTGCTGTTTCTCGAGTAACAGCAGTTTTCATCTTATCTTGTTATGTCACTTGTCCATTTATTAAATAAGGACACCAAAGAAGGATAAATGAAGCGTAAATAAGGAGAAAGTACAAAAATGGACAAATAGAAGAACAACTTATGAATGATTATTTTAAGATAAACCGGAAGGTGACCAAAGATTGCATACAACCCATATCCAGTAAATGTGGGGCCTGAAGGCAAGGGGCAAAAGGATCATTGCCTGAGGCAAGGCTCAAGGAGGCCTTTGGGTATAACGATGCTTCCATCTATCCTCAACAGATCACGAGTCGAGCAAAAACCTGGAACTTGTTCGAAACTTGTCTAAAGGGTGGGAGGAGTCGTTGTTCGGTGTCATAAGAAATACCTCCACTTCGTCAGGCAATAGAATGCTCAGGGCAGCTCTGCTTCAGGTAAGCAGCCACGACAGAGGCTGATGTCTTCCAGGATATGTTTTCGACATCCCAATAATTCTTATTTGGGTGAGATTTATTACAGCTTCCGTTGTTGTTGTTCTTATTTTATTCAAAATTCATCTCTTAATAGTAATTTGTCCCCAATATAAGGCCAGTATTGGTAGAATTTGGAGTATAAAAGTAGCCATTTGAAACCTGCCTTCGTTGCAAAACGGGGATAGATGGAGTAAGGTTACACGACTTCAAGGCGACAACCATCCTAATATTTCCTCTTTTTGTTACTCGAGAATGTCACTTTCACACATTTTACCCGCCTCATTCACCCCTTTCTTCACGACCGTCTCATCAAAAGTATTCTAGCAGGGAATGACCTCATTGGTTACTGCTTTAAAAAGTAATAAATATAAATAAATGGCTAATAATATGGATAACTTGAGTGAGTCTTCGTTCTCAGCCCTTTGCCGATCTCCGAATTATCGAGACGCGATTGTCCGCCGTGGAATACCTCTCCCAAAACCGTGACTTATTCCAAAGCTTGAAGGTAGGCCATTCTCTGCTCCCACCCCTCTACTATTTTTATGCCTGGATAAAGGTCCAAAACTTACGCTCTCGAGTAAGGTTTGGAGTGTCTCCTTATTCATAGATATAATTTTCTATTATTTTCATTTATAGTCACCAACTTATTAAGGCAATATTTTATTATCTAACTCTTCATTTTCTCTTTCATTAATAATTATAGACCTAAGCGACAAAAAAGCTAGTCACTCCACCTCATTCTGTCTTAACTAATCATCTCTGATCCTAGAAAGTAAGTACTTGCTAATCTTCTCTTTGTCTTAAGCTCTTTGTCCTTTTCTCTGGATTTTTATGTTTCCAGAGGAAAGGAAGGATGGGAGTGAAGACAACGAGAAGATAGGTCCAAATGAAGCCACAGAGGAAAAATTAAATGACATCCACGCCAGGGCGATGGATGAAATCATTTACGTGAGGTTGCAATAAGTGATTGCTCAGAGCGATCGAAGACCCACTGGGAGTGGAAAGACGAAATCCTTTTAAACTATAAAAGCGATAAATATTTTTGGAAATGGGGCTTAATTTCCTCTTTCCCCGTTAGTTGGGTCTATGCACTCACGTGAAAGGATAAAGATAAAATAGTAAAAAAAAACGTCAGTAGACACAAGAATGGGGGGTGCTAAAGAAATGCTATAGCAAACTTCTATACCTATACATGCTGAGGCTTGTGCAGCGCATTAAAAGCAGCCAGGAATTAACTGATACAAAGAGCACAAGTTACAATTCGAACCCTTTGTAAGATCATCTCATAAACTATTATTTCTTCTTTTGCCACAGTCAATCCTCGGGAGGTTTCCGGACTTGGATTGGATCCTGTCGATGTGTGTCCAGAAGCCGAAACAGGTAAATAAACGCCTTCAGTTTTCTCTTTTTCCATTTGCCACCGCACAAATGGAGGAACCTCGCTCCACCAATCTCGGAGGTCTAGCTTGCCTTGTGGATGCGACGTGGGATTTCTCACGTTGAAGTGCAGACTTTGATCCCAGCGAGAGGAGACATAAAATTTCAGCACATAGGATGTAGTGGGCGGATGCATTGGGAATATCCTCATTGAGTTATGTAGCTCCTATACACGCTATTATACACATAGTCAATCATAACACCGATGATGTCATTCTCCTTCCTGTCTTCACAGCACAACATATTATGCATTCTTATCTTCATTTCCCTGCAGGGAGATACGCTGTGTAATCTGCTATACTTGGTATCTAAAAAAGATGCACATCATCTTGGCCTGAGTTCAAATTAGGGAGGCCCTGTCACTGGGTTGACATGAACTCTCTAATAGGACTCGAGAAGATGTTTGTGCGTTTATTCCTTCCTTCTCGCTCCCTGTAAACATTCCGCTTTCTCTAAGGATTTCCCCTCGACCCTGTGTCCAAACCTAAGGACCTGACCAGCTACCTCATGCCGTTTCAGTAGAGAAGCCTTGTAACTTCTATAAACAACGCCTTTTAACGCCTGCAGGTTCCAAGAGATTAGACCTTAGGGTAACTGGAGATTGTGGCGCGAATTATGGGGATATCGGTTTTGCTTCAATAGTTATTTTCCTACGTGTAATGGGCTGACCACTTTCATGTGGCCACTCTCGGGTGCATAAGGCTGTACTGCTTGTGGCTAGTGAGCTTTACTGTTTTGCTGGCTGCCAGGCCAACTAGAAGTCTCGAGTCCCGTCCTGGGGTCTGGCACAACGGATCTCCAGATCCTGGCCTTCCTAGGCAAGATGAGTACGTCCCAGTAAGGATATCCACCCTATCGTCCCGTCTCTCCGGCTGCCCAGTTGTTATATGCGATCCTTGAAGAACGACAGGTCAGTGGGTAACTTTTGGTCCGTGCGAGTCTCTGTCCTAAGTTGTGAACACCATTCTTTAACGCACACAGAGTAGACCCCTAAAAAGTCCGAAAACTCGCGACGGGATAGGCGGGAGCGGTTGGACGAGGGATTTAGCTTAGTAAACCCCATCTACCTTTATAATGCGGTAAATGAGGTTCCCATCTGCCATCTTCGGAGCTGACTCCGAGCAGCTACCTCTCTGTGATGAAGGTTCTCTCCTCCTCCTGTACTTTCTCAGGAACCCCTCCAAGACTCAGCACCGGAGAGGATGCTTCTCCCTCTTCTTCTTTGATGGGTTTGGGATTTTATTTTTTAATCCTCTTTACAAAGTTGCCTCCGGGCGACTCTCTGCTTGCAACGTGTCCTATTTGGCTTTCTCTGGGGCCAGCTGCCAAAACAGCAGACAAAAGACGCGCCGTCTTGGGTCCTGCCCCTCAATTTAAGGTCAGATGATTCACAAACCACTTAGAGGAATAAGAGGTGGCATCGTCCACTGGGACCTGCCCATATATCTCATCGATCCCTGGTTTTTTAAGTTTTGCAAAGCAGCATGCCCTCTCTACCTCTCTCACCAATGCGGGTCTGCTTTCCGGCCGCATTGATGGGTCATGGACCACATGAATTCCCTGGATGGCTACCTGGCAGCTTGGTAAAAGAGATGACCATTTGAAAGTCACTTAAGAGGTGGAGATGGTCCCGAAAGCGACCTTACACCATATGCCAAAGTCTTTCAAGGGTGCAAACCTTGGCTTGGTGCCAGACACTAAACCTGAGCATACCCATCCGAAATGCTCTTCTCAGGCGTCACGGGCCCACAAGACCCTTTAATGGCCAAGACTCGTAGGGTTCCTTCTGGGGACCTGAGAAGACAAAGGATTCCTCTCACTCCGCAGGTGATCCAAGGACGGGCGAATCTGCTGCCGTTTCCTTAAGTGACCATCCAAGATCGGCCCATCCGACGCCGGGGCGCCCTCAGGCAGGGAGGCCCAGACCAAGATCAAAGTCGCAAGTGCGCTGAACAGAGCCACGATTACGTCAGAGCCTCTCATTCAGTGATTACTTAGCGTTTTGAACAAGCTAGCTTTAAACGCTCTTTAGTTATTCACTCCAAATGTCTCATGCTCCCTAAAAGAAGAGACTTAGCTAGATTGACTGGCAGAGCCTAAGGTGACCCGTTTCTCGGACGTGAGCTTTCTGGCAAATGCGGCGGTCCCAACAAAGACGGCCACTATTAGTGCCTTTTGGAGACTCGATAGCTAGCCGGAGAAGTTGACTCCACACTCTACCATCAATTTTATGAAAGGAGTAATTTATGTGAGCAAACTTGTATACTGCCCCTTAGAAAAGATAAGCAAAGAGCTATCTGATTAGGGAACAGTGAAGGTCGAGCGTGTGATGGGAAAACAGGTAGAGACCTCGAGACACACCCATACTCTCCTTACTACGTTGGATCCTGACAGACTGCCTTACTCGGTTTGTGCCGGTTGGTATCGCTACCACATGAAAGCATTTCTGCCACTACCGTGCTAGTGCTACTAGTGCTCCAGCATAAGCCATATAAATCGCTCATATAAACTTGCAAAGTTGGGTTTACCCGAAGTATGTGCAAGTTGCTCCAAGGCCGTGCACGATAAGTCCTTATCGTGTATGGCCAAGTGTGTCAATTGCAAAGAGCCGCACCCTGCTTCCTCGAGGCAATGTGATGCGTTTCTCGTAGAGAAGTAAATTCGGGTCGTCTCTCCTTTGGCGACCCACCGCCAGAGAATGGAGGCCAGGCAAGATAATACGCGATTTACACCTGACATGATGTCTCAATTCTTATATTTGCTATGAACACCTCCTTTCATGTAGTGGCAGTGCAGCCTCACCTGGATAGGAGCTATACTGTTATTCCTGCGTACATTCCACAGTCAGCCGACTTCAACGCGAGTGACGTCCGCCGTGTCGTGGAACGGCTGCCGAGGCCCCTTTTCCTGCTCAGAGATTTTAACAGCAGACACTCTCCCTGGGGAGACTACTCAATCTATCCCAAGAGTTAGGTCCTTACCGACCTGATCGACGAGCTGGAGATAGGTGTCCTAAATGCGGATGATGAGTTTACGTATTACTACCGAGAACTAGATCAGTTTCTTTTGCCTCTATTTGTTCTTGTGGTCTCTGAATGCACAGCCTGATTTTAGGTGGGAGCTCGACGATGATCTCTATGGTAGTGACCATTTTCCCATTCATCTAACATTTTCTGGGTCGCTGCCGGCTGAAACGCTGCCCTGGTGTTGAATGCAACTGGCGCAAAGGTCCGTATTTCATTAAATGACTGATTTATATGTACTAGTCGAGGAGTTTGGGTCGGGGGGTGTGGCCGTTGAGTTTTACTCCGACAACATCCTCACCCTGGGCCTAACAACTATTCCTAGAACATCTGGACGTTTTCCATGCCGTCCGCTTCCTTGGTGATCGATCGAGTGTGAGACGGCTCTCCGACAGAAAGGATATGCCTACATGCGCTTTAAGTGTCTTATGGCCGATTTCGCGATTGATGAATTTCGTGCACCCGGGCTAGGTTCCGTTATATATATATATATTTTAAAACACGCACTTCGCTCTTCCTGGCGGAAAGAGCGGGAAGATTAATTTTGCAGAACTGTGGAATCGAGTCAAAAGGATTCTGGCAAGTTCTCGTAGGGCCCTCCTCACGTTCTCTAAGAGAATGGGACCACAGTATCGGATCCCGCGTTCGTAGCGGAGTCTTTAGCGACAGCTTTCTTCCCATTCTCTATTTGAGATACTGCTCTGCCAGCTTTCAATGCACGTCGTGATGTAACAGAAAGCTACCGACTGGACTTTCCTTCCAGAGACTGAGAACCCTTCCACTACTGGTTTTACTTGAGTGAGTAGTTCTGCTCTGGTCCGGATGATGTCCTGTATACCATTCTGTGTTACCTAGGTGTGAGAGGCATGACTCTTGGGTTAGATTTGTTAAACAGGATCTGGAGAGATACTAGCCTTTTTCCTGGACAGCTGAGGCCACCTGTCTTCTCCAAATATCGGCTTTTGCAAGTTCCACTCCACATCGGATTATCCGCTCCATTGTAGAAGTACTACTCCTCGGTTTTTTTCGATCC
Organism: Ceratothoa steindachneri; assembly: GCA_963969495.1. NCBI lineage: Eukaryota > Metazoa > Arthropoda > Malacostraca > Isopoda > Cymothoidae > Ceratothoa > Ceratothoa steindachneri. The sequence continues at coordinate 119,688,247 of OZ018318.1, read as the reverse complement.
GGAGAAGGCCTATGATATCGTATGTCGATATTGTATCATGGAAACTCTCTAACGATGGGGGTGATTAGACACGACCCATTCATTTATTTCTCAAGTTCAACAAAATCGTCGATTCCGCGTATGAGTGAGGGGAACCATACAGATGTTTGTTCAGTGTCACACTCTTTGCCCTGGGCATCAAAGGTGTCACCTCTCTGCTCTCTAAAGATGTTCTCGCTACGCTTTAGGTGGGCAACAATTCATTAGCTTTTGATAGAGCAAAGGTGCAAACTCTGGAGCGTCGACTCGAAAAACAATGAACCGCATCTCTCGCTATGTCGAACCGCAAAGGTTTGGTTTTCGTGGGGCCAAGAGTAGCGTGGTGTACTCCTTTTGCCATTAATGGTTCCATCCCGATCTGAACTTGTACCTAAACGGGGTCCACCAGGTGGTGGTAGATTCGCACCGTTTCTTTGGTCTCATTTTTAACCGATGCCTCACCTGGGAGGCTCATATTCGTAGTCTTAGGGACTCTTGCAACCTCACTATAGACATTCTTCGTTGCTTGGCGTTCAGCACTTAGGGTGCTAATAGGGTAGTGCCTTACCTTTCTACCGATCCTTTGTTCATTTGAAGCTTGACTGCAGATGCGAGTTTTATGCATCCGCAGCCGAGCGTGTACTGCGGAAGGTGGAGTCGATCCACCATACCGGCCTTTGCCTGGTTACTGGTGCTTTCAGCACGCCCCTCATTGGAAGTCTACTGGTCGTTGACGAGGAGATCTCACACACTCTTCTCTACATGGAGTGCATTATTCGCTTGTACGCGCGAGCCCGGCGCCTCCCTAAGTCGAAAACGGCTCTCACTGCATCCACAGCCGAATTCGATTATGCCTATGCCGTGAGAGATGCCAGAAATACCCTAACCCATTAGAGTTTAGGGTTAGGAAACTCCCTCGAGAGCTCGGTGAAACTCTCAGGCCGGTGGCGCCTCTGGTTATGCCCAGGGCTCCCTCACAGAGGTTACCACCTTTGACTGTTTGTCACCACGCTTTGCTCCCAAAACTTCTACAGCTCCGGGAGTATTGCGTTCGACCTTTTTGGAGCACACTTTGTGTCACGTTGGATTATTCCAAGTCCCAGGAGGGGATCGTATTCCATGCTGTATCCCCTCTGTTTGAAGTCAGTATCTATCCACCAGGCGCTACGTCTCTCTTCACGGACGAGTTGGTTATAATAGACCACTCTGTAAGGGGGATAACGTGTCATGTCCGGTTCGGATACCGAACTTTGATCTATATCGACTCACAAAGCGCTCTTATTCCTCTCGGGGCATTGGATTCTTCACAAACCCGGGTTCGCGCTATCCATTACACCACGGTTGCCGCGAGCCGGGCGTTTGTCGAGATTATCTTTAACTGGTTTTCTGGACAATGGGAATTGCGGAGAATGAGCGGCCAAAGAGTCCGCAAGGACTGGAGGGCCAGAACAGCATTTTGCTCTTCCTCACACCCACAACATGGTAGGAATCAAGGCCACCATCTGGGCCTTCTGGCAAAGAAGTTGGGAGACGGCAGAGGAGGACTTAAATTTTCGTGCAATTTTGCGCACCTGTTCCATGGACCTACCCCACAATGCTGGGACTGTTTCAGGTTGTTTTCTGTCGTCTTCGAATCGGGCACACGCAGGACGCACCTCCATTTGATGGAGCGCTTGCCTGCACTTTATTGCAACGACTGCATTGCCCCCAGACTGTTCCCCAGATTCTTGTTGAATGTCCTGGTCTGGGTGATTTTCGCACACATCACCTGTCCCGGTACTGGGACGAGCGGGGTCACTACCACTCGTCCCTTGTACTCTGGACGGCTTACTGCACACAGATTTGTGGACTATTTGACTTTTTGGAGGAGGTTGGCTTCCTCCACTTTATTTAACTCCTTTTGGTGTTACTGGCCTGTTCCTGCGGCGGGGGGGGGGGCTTCCCCCGCCGTATGTGCGGGCTTCCTTTTTCTTGCTTTTGCCTTATGTCTTGTTTATTTATATTTGAATTTAGCCTAGAATTAGGCTTGAGATTGACTACGTCGACTTATACCCTTGTAAGTAGTCGCCAGATAGACGCCTGCCGACGTGGTACTCTTATCATCTATTCTGCCTCGGATCAGGTGTCCTTCCCCAAGCTTGGCCTAAAAAATATCCCAATACTCCTCGGACGACTACCTCTCCCCTCCTTAACAAGGACCTGTACCTTCGCGCTCATCGGCAATTTTTATTCTGATCTTTATATGAATTTCACTATCCGGTAGGGGGGAAGGTTGTCTCGTTTTCATGACGAGCGAAAGAATGATGGCGCATTCTTGTTCGCCCTTCTGCCCCCCCCTTCCTACCACCCAAGTGGTTGCTCACTCATACACCACCTGGCACTTAGAGGAGAAGTATGCCCTCTTGGTTCTAGTGCCTCCTATCAGTCTCAAACTAGGTTGAGGTCTTTATTTCTTCAAAACATTTTCATTTTACCCTTTTTTTTGCCACTTTATTCACAAGCTTCTCCTCGCCTTTTTCTATGCCCAGTAGTTAATATGGCAGGCTAGTCGCCAACCAGCTTTCGTCCATTTATCCCGGTCGTGGCCGGGAAGGAGGAGGAGGAGGGGTTCATCTATTTTCCCTTGGCTTCGGTTAGGAAGAGGTATAACGCTTCTGCATTTTTCTGGTCCTTTTCTCCTCAAAACTTTATTTTTTTTTTATCTATCCGTTTATGCTCCCGCAAGATGATGTCACGGATATCTGAAGGCTCATATGCCCTCCCGACCCCAATTCCTTTTTTTACAGATCTCTCTTTACAAACTTTCTGCACGATACCACCTCGTTGCTATTGCGCTTAGAAATCGAGAGAGAAAAATCCCCCTTCTCTACGTTTTGGGTAGATTTGAAAAGTATTCTCCTAACACACCTTCAAGATTGCTGAAAGTTATGATAACAAAACTTGTTATTCTCGAACTGTTTCTAACACACCTCTTTTAATCATTGTCTATGTTTCTCCCCTTCTTTATTTCTTGCTTCCCAAGTTGTTATCATTTGCCTATTAGCCAGAGCCTTTAATCCCATGTAACTGGGTCCCCGATGCAGGACCCGATAAATCGACAGCAATTTTAGCATTAGTCGATAGAGACTTGTGTTAAATACAGTCAGAATCCGTGTTGAGGGATATCGACATACATATGTAAATAGACATGAAGGTTCGTCAGGAACCAGCGATTTAGAGGCCTGGGGATATTCTTAGATCAAAATTAGAACGGAAATTCAATCAAATAGTTCGAATCTTCGAATTGGCAGGAATGAATAAAAGCGTCTATTTCAAGTGGCTAATATACGGCCTGGCACCAATTTTCTTCTGGCGGTTTGCCTTGCTTCCAAATATTTGGCATCCTTTCTCAGAATAGAACCGCGATTGAATCGCAACAAGCAACGCATCATATCTATTTTAAAGAACGGCGAAGTCGATATGTGTAATTTAAGTGCTTTGCTGTTTTTTATCTTCGATACCATCAAAACATCTTCATACTTCCTTGAAAGATACATCAGAGCCTATTTAAGAAGGTATTAATTTAGTAGGGTAATTTGTTGATCGTTATTACTGTTCTTTTCAAGTTGAATTTGTATTCTTAGGATTTATAGATTTTAAAATTTCGATAAATGGATAATTTTGTATTACAAAGTTTATATAAAAATAAGTAAAATCAAGGAAATAATTGCATTTTAGTAGGATAAATAGGGTGTCGAAAATATTTTGAAATGTGGCCATGATTTTTGTCAATAAAGTACCTCTGTCCTTTAATAAGTGTTGTTTCATTTTTCTAAAAAAAAAACATTCAAATCCACGAACATTTTTTCTAACTGTACCATGAGCCTTTGATTTTTTCGAATAGCGCAATCTTTCCTCGTGGTTCTTACAAATTTCCCCAAACTTTCAGGAACTTCATAATTAAAAAGACATCATTGAGCTATCGTAATCACACCCCGTAATTATCAATCTCCAACTCATAGCTTCAAGTAAAAAATAATAGGCATAATTTCATATACATTATGGAAGTTGGGACAGTTTCTCGAATCATACCTACCTCACTTCTTTCAAGTCCCACCCGCAAAAAGAGCGAATCAGCCCCTTTAATATAAAAATAATCACATATAATTCAACTCACCCCATAGGATACAGATATCCGGATCGAACAAAGGCTAAATTATGTGATCGGTCTCAAGAGCACTTTAGAGTTATTGCACCCGCTGAAGATGGCAATGGAAACGATAGAAAATCAATTCTATGTCTTCATTCGAGAGGTAATTAAATGTCCTTTAGTGTCTTGAAAAATGTATTATTATTATTATTCATATATTTTTTGCCTTATACTTCCAGTCTTCTAAATATTTTCTTAACTTTGAAGCCTAACTTTTAAAAAATATATTTTTGATAGAAAATGACAATATATTTTGAATTTATTTTCCATGGTCACGTTTTGTCAATTTACATTGACAGCTTCAGGCATAGTAAAAGAGTTTATTTATTTAATATATAAGAAGAAGAAAAATAATGAAGGAATAGAAGTAGAGGAGAGGGAGATGTAGGTGTTAAAAATAATAGAAAAGGTGCAAGAGAGAAACACTGTAGTGAGTAAGAAATAAAGACCGCCAGGTGACTGGTTAGTCTAATGTTGGATTATTTTTTTGCATTTTCTTGATGGTTTTTAGTTTATTTTTTATCTTTAGCTGGTTCTATGACTGTGCTTTAGTTTCTTTGTTACTTTTTAAGCTACCTTTATTAATTATGTTTTCCTTGTTATTTTTGTTTGTTTTTTTCTGAATAGGGATTCCTTTTTTTTTATTTTTAAGCTATTTGGGAATTGTAATTTTTTTTTTTGCTTTCCCGACTTCTATCGCGAGATCCTATGTATTTATTCTCTTGGCCAACAATTTCAGCCACTTTCTGACAAAAGTTTTTTTGCCTTCTGTGTGGGGAACCATATTAATGAGCCTAGCCGTTTCGGGTAGGTTTGTAGCTAGAAGAGTTAGGAAAAGGGGATATCAAAAAATAAAGAACGAAAGGAGAGAACGGATTCCTGCGTCACCGGATCAGCGTCGGCGAGCGGCGTATCTACTGCGCCATCCTGACTCTAAAAAAAGATTTATTCAAGCGAAGCTTTTAAATCGCTCTCGTTCACTTCTCGTCACGCTACAAGTTCTCCGCTGTAAGCATGTCTGTTTCATGTCTATTTGTAATTAGCTTGGCTGCCTTATTTTGTATTCTCCAAAGTCGCACCATCCTCGTTTTGAAGAGTGTGTGCATCGGGACTGCAGGGTACAATGCGTTGATTTTACTAAAATTAAATAGTTTCTTTTTGTTCTTTGAATTAAGCTCCCGAAATCTATAAAATTTTCCCATTTGAGGTTTTGCCTTGGCTATTCTTTTATGTTGTATGAGTTGTATATCCTATTGATGTTATTATTACTCCTAATATTTTTGCTTTGGTGGTGTAGATGTATTCTACTCCTCTTGTAACAATACCCACTTTGTTTATATAGGCAAAGAGAAAGGAAGGAATGTGAGGGTTTAATAAAAATGGGGAAAAACTAGGAATGTGAGCTAAGTTGCTTTGATACACCGTGTAACCCGCGCTTCCCACCTCCATTTTTTCGTTTCGGAAGAATAACCTTTATTTTCGAATTTATTATAATTCAAATCAGTGGAAAAGTCTGTGAAGGACGTCGACTTTGTTGGAATAAAAGTGCTATTATTTTTTATTCTATATGGACATCAGCGACAGATCTCGAAACGCTTCAAAATTTACTATATATTTACCGAAATAGGAACATTTTAAAGTAAATGACAATATCGTTAGATTTGTGACGTTTAAATGAGTCTACATCACGAAGTGGCAACTTCTACTACAGATAACTGAGCTTTAATGAAAAAATGAGTTAGTGTCAGTAGAAGTAAAAGTGAATGTTTACGCAGTACGTTTTTATTTTTCTATCACTTTTTTATTAAATGTAAGTTGAATATTTTTTTATTGCTTAATATATGTTGTTAATGGCTCTGACAACCATGCCTTCTTTGCCACGTAGTATAAGGTTGTCCAATTTGTATTATATATAATACATTAAAAAATCACATATTTATCTTCAAAGTACTGCCATGTTTTCTATATTTAGCTGTTAATGTTTCCTATATTTTTGTGCTAAAAAAACCTTTTTAAATTTATCGAATATTTTGACTTTTTCACATGTGTGACGAAGTTAGTTATGGATGACCGAAGCAAATGCTGTGTATCACATGTCATCTGTGACTACTGCCGCCGCACTTTTGAAGGTTGGTTTATGGGAGAGAATAGGGTAATGCGTTTCGCTATCCCCATGTTGTCGTGAGTTATCAGACCATCGACAGACTGATATTTTACTATTGTGGATCCAACAAAACCAATAAAGAGGACTAATGCCATTCCATTGAGTACCCTGACATTTCGTGATTTATTGCACCCGTTTCCCAGATGCTGATTCCGAAGAGAAGCGAGGTGCGTCATCTATGACGCCGGTTAACCGTTGAAAGGTGCCTCTACTACCCCAACCAAGAAGACATCAACTACCTTATCAGGGAAAGGATCTTGATAAAGTCCAACGACCAGCTGCTCACTTCCAGCTTGAAGCAGCGTGGCTTACTGGATGATAGGTTTCGAATTACTTCCCAGAGGAAGCGGCTTTGGCGCTTTTAAATGTCCTTCACTCTTAGATATGGATTGCGATACTGCCATGACATCAGAGGACTCTTCGATGCTGTGGACATTCCGTGCAACACTTTCAACTTGGCTCTTCAACGAAAGTTCATCTAAAAGAAAAGCCTCAATGTTATTTTACTGCTCCAGCATAAATCAGTAGCCCCTGATTCTTTTGGTTCATTCAGTGCACATGGAAGAAGAGTACCAGATCGTTAAAATTCTGCTGAGTGCACTGAAGTACCACCCATTCAGCTAAGAGATCATTGGCGATTTCAATATGTGGGCCTTATTGATGGGGTTTCAAGGAATCTTCACTAAGTTCCCTTACTATTTTTGCCTCTGGGATAGCCTAAATAGAGCCCTTTACTACCAGAAGAGGAATTGGTCTCTCAGGACCGGCTATAAGGTTGAGGCTCATGGCGTGAAACAAGAGTCACTAGTGGAGTCCACGAAAGTGCTGCTGCCATCCCTGCACATCAAATTTAGCATCATTAAGCAGTTTGTTGAATATCTGGATTCAGAAAGTGAGGCCTTGAACCCCATGCAGGAGCTATTCTCAACGTAAGAGGCAAAGATCAAATCAGGAGTATTTGTGGGCCCTCGGGTGAAGTGACTTATTGCGCCTCCGGCAGCTTTTCTAAGAGGCAGTCTGTCTGAGGTTGAGCGGGCATCTTGGACAAGCTTCATTTCTCTAGTCAAAGGTTCCTTCAGAAACTATAAGGCAAGGAACTAGCAGGAAACTCGCTGAAACTGCACGTACTACACGCACGCACACCTTGAGGAATTCAAAGAAAACAGGGGAGAATACTCAGAAGAACAAGGTGAAATATTTCAGCAGGATTTCAGCTGTTTCAGACAACGCTACAAAGGACAGTGCATTGAAAGTCTGATGGGGGACTATATCTGGAAGCTTTTGCTAGATTTTTTTATTGATTCGGTAGCAGCACTTTTTATCAACGCTCTGCACCACTACATTCTATCTCTCTGTGTATTAACATATGTATGATACAATTACACCTTACTCGTTTCCTTCTATTTATTTTCATTTCTAAAGACGGAACCTGCAGAAGTTCATGTTTCATCATTGATTTATCATAATGATCGTATTAACCTCATTTAAAATTATACTTAACAGGATTTATTTGATTTAAAAGCAGATAGTGTGAAAACCCCTCAAATTAATAAACAAAAATGGCAAAATTTCAATAAAACGAACTCACAACCTATGCACTGGTGACTGCACATTTTTACTTACTTATGCCCTAAAAAAATCAGAAAATAATAGTTTTAACTCCTGGACAATATTTGGGTTACACGATGTTATGATGTGTTTCTTTTGGTTGCAATTTATGTTGAAATTCACTAGTTGTGTTGATCTCAATGTCAGGATGGTTTGATTTTATAGTGATGTCTTCTTGAACCACGTTTTTAGTCTATGTGTAGTGAAAATAGTATAGGAATACGTAGTCTCCCTCGGGAAATAGAAAATGGTACATTAAATAACTTATAAGTGGGATAAAAAAAAATGCATGTATTAAAGTGTAGGGGTTTCTTACATATCTTTTCACTTGTAGCACAAGTTTAATATATTTTATTATTATTATCATCTTACTAGCAAACTTACTCAACGTTGCACGGGTAAAAGTTAGATTGTCCTGAGTCCCATTTTGAGGGGTACACCTATTAGTTTTCAAACAAATGGCATGTTTTCAGGCCATGTGGGCCAATGTATGTGGGGTGACAAAACCTAACGTAGCATATAAGATTCTCTTTACAGAGATAATTTCGGTTGCTGGGCACTCGCTGGCAGCCGCCAAAGGAAGCAGTAAAAAAATCTTACAAAGAAGTAATTCTGTGCCATGCGTCACTTCCGTGTTCAACACTTTTCCATGACAAATGTAATGCTCTATCTGCCAATGATGTAAAAAGAAGGCGGTGCTATTCTTATCGGGTATTGAAAAAGTTTTGTTACATTCGTTACGACGTTCTCAACAAAGGACAGAATGATAGTTTTGATGCAGTTAGACACTTTACATTATTTTAACCAAAATATTTGTTTAAATTGTAATATAAATCAATGTGCCACGCTCAGTAGCGAGCACGCTTTCCATTCGAGACCTTAAGGCCACGCATACATTGTGAACGATGTCCTTCCACATGCTGGCCCTTACGCGATTGACGGAGGACGTTGCTATGGCGGAACTTGCAGACCTTGCCCTAGACCTGTGCCTACACGCTGTAGTTGAAGGGTTTGAGGTTGAGTGACTGCGGCAACAAGAGTCTGTCAACGAGAAATTCATGTTCCACCACAACATTCTTTTTTTCTTTTTTTATTTCGAGAGCCCATCTGGCGATTGCCTACTAGGGCAAAAGTCACCATAATCATATCATAGCTTACTACTAGGCTATATTAAAAAACAAATAACAATATGTAAATAACAAATAACAGATACAAAGAAAGACAACGGCTAAGCAGAGTCTAAAAAACAACAAATTACAAAAGAAAAGAAAGCACCGGCAATAAGAAGGAATCACGCTCCTGCGTCGAGGGCAAACCCGCCTTCCCCCCAGCACATGAACTTGCGACCTACCAAAAACAGTAAAATAAAGTACAGGAGGCCAGCCTCCTACAAAATGTTGTATAGTCTACAAGTCTGTTTAAACGAACGAGTCCCGAGTACAAGAGACAAGCGGTAGCGACCCCACTCGTCACGGTATCGGGACAGATAACGTGAGCGAAGATCGCCCAGACTGGGACATTCAACGAGAATGTGCCAAACAAACTTGAGGACAACGCAGTTTTCGCAATAAGGCGCAGGCGAACGATCCATCAAATTGCGGTGCGTCCCGCAATTGTGTCTTTTCGGAGACGACAGAAAGCAACCTGAAGCCGTCGTGGCATTGTAGGGTAGGTTCATGCGAAGAGTCGCGGCGCAATGACACGCAAATTTAAGCTCCCCTCAAGCGTCTCCCATCTTCTTTTCCAAGCAGCGTGGAGAGCTGCCCGTATTTCTACAATGTAGTCGGTGTGAGGAAGAGCAAAAAGCTTGTCTGGTCGCTCAGTCCTCGCGGACTCTGTCGCGCCCTCATCAGCGTGCTCATTCCCAGCAATTCCTACATGTACAGGAACCCAGCAGAAGATAATCTTGACATCCGCCCTGCTTGCCCAAACCGTGGCATCACAAATATCGCGAACCATTGGATGCGAATAAATCACAATCCGGTTTCCAAACCGGGCACGTTGCGTTATCACCCGTATCGAGCGGTAAATTGCAAACAGCTCGGCCCTGAAGACAGACGCAACGCCTGTCAGAGCCCTGTGGACTTCAAACAGAGGGGATACGGCATGGAAACCGAACCCCTCTTTGGTCTTAGAGCCATCCGTATACACTGGCAAGGTTCTAGCGTGATAGGAAATGCGCTCCAAAAAGGGAGAACGCAATACTCCCGGTGCTATAGAAGCTTTGGGATCAGAGGCCTGGCGAAAAATGGTCAAAGGTGGTACCATCCAGGGTGGTGTCCTGGGCAGAACCAAGGGGTTACCGGACCGAGAGCTATACTGAGATCTTGGAGGAGTTTCCTATCCTTAAACTCAAAGGGCTTAGGGTATTACTTGCATCAATTGGCGGCATAGGCGCAATCGAGATCAGGTATGAATGCAGTGAAAACTGTTGGGAACTGAGGGAGGCGCTGTGCTCGCGCGTACAGGTATATAATGCACTGTGCACGATACAGAATGAGTGGTATCTTCCCAGGATAGACAAGTAGGCTCTCAATAGTGGACGTGCGGAAGGCACCGGTCGCAAGGCGAAGGCTGGTGTGGTTGATCGAGTCCAATTTCCACAATACATGGTCGGCTGCAGATGCATAAAACTCGCATCTGTAGTCGAGATTCGAACAAGCAAAGGACCGATAAATAAGTAAGTCAATAGCTCTATCACGGAACGAAGAATATCTAAGGCGCGGCTACAAGAGACCCTAAAGCTGCGAATATGAGCCTTCCAGGTGAAGCATCGGTCAAATACAAGACCAAGGAAACTATGCGAGTCCACCACTTCCAGGCGAACCACATTTATAAACAAGTATAGGTAAGGAGGTAGCCGTGGATCGCGGCACAAACTACCTTAGACTTGGCCAAGGAAAACTGAAACCTGAGTGCTTCGACATAGCCAGAGACTAAGTTCAATCCTTGTTGGAGTCGACGCTCAAGAGTTGGCATCTGGGCCGCGCCAAAAGAGATCGAAAGTTCTTCTAGGGAGAGCGTAGCGAGAACACCTTCCGGTTGCACTGAGGTGATGCCGTTGATGCTCAGGGCAAAGAGTGTATCACTGAAGACACTTTCCTGCGAGACCCCTTCTTCCAGCTCCATTGGGCCCGATAGGGCCCCCCCTACCCTTATGCGAAATTGAGGATATAGCATAAAATTAGATATAAAGTTTGGGAGGCAACCCTCGCCCCCATCGTGTGGAGAGTCTCCATGATACCGTATCGCCATGCAGTACCATAGATCTTATCCAGATCGTAAAACACAGTGAAACTTATGTAAGCCGTACTGTGCAGAAGAGAGGAGGCCTCCTCTGTCCATAAAAAAATCCAATCTTACATTTACCCATTATTCCATCAACTTGCACACAAAGGAAGTTATAGAGATTGCGCGGAAGCCGACCGGGGTATGATCTCTCCCCAGTTTGCAAAAAGCGAGCACAGTAGTGATTCGCCAGGAGTCTGAGAGGATCCCTCTACCCAGATCCTGTTAAATAAATGTAATAAAAAAGGCCATGCCTTGCTCACCCAGGTGTCGAAGCATGGTGTACGGGACATCGGCCGGACCAGAGGCAGTGTCCGCGCAGGAAGCGAGACTGGAACGCAACTAACTCAATGTAAACTTGTCATTAAAGGTTTATCCGCCTCTAGCAGTAAAGTTCAGTTTACGGCCTTCCGAGACATCACGACGTGCATTGAATGCTAGCGGAGTAGCATCCTGGCTAGAGAATTGCAGAGAAAGCAGTTGCGATGTTTCCGCCATATACGAAGTTCCGAGAGTGTGGTCCCATTCTCCAGGAGAACAGGAGGGGGAGGGGGTTCCTGCGAGAACTTGCTCCGAATCCTTTTGCCTTGCTCCCACACCTCTGCTAGAGGAGGTCTTTCCCGTTAAGTGAAGACACGTATCCCCGCCAAGAAGAGGTGGGCGTGCTTCGAAAGATACTGGAACCTAGCCCTAGCTCGACGAAATTCACCGACCATGAAATTGTTCGGGCGCCGCTTATAGTGCATGTAGGCATAACGCTTCTGTTTGAGGGCCGTCTCACACTCGGCTGACCACCACAGGAGCGGTCAGCGGTCAGCGTGCAAAAAGGCCAGACATTCTAAGAATAGTAGTTAGGCCCACGGTGATGAGGTAGCTGGAGAACTCAACGGCCTCATCAACCTACCCAAACTCCTCGACTGAGACAGAAAAATCAGTCATTTCATGAAATGCGGACCCCTTTGCCCGCATTTCGCAGCACAGGGGCGGGCTCTCAGGCGAAGTGGCCCAGAAAATTATATCTGTATGGGGAAGTGATCACTACCATGGAGGTTATCGACTACCCCCCCACCTAAAATCAGGCTGTGCATCCGGAGAGCACAAAGATAGATCAAGACAAGAAAATGAAGCTGTTTTCGGGCAGTAATGCGTAAACTCATCCACATTTAGGACACTTATCTCCAGCTCGTCAAGGACCTGACCCCTGGGATTGATCGAATAGTCTCCCCAGAGGGGGTGTCTCCCGTTCAAGTCACCGAGCAAGAGAAAGGGCCTCGGCAACCGTGCAACGACGCGTCCAAAGTCCCCCGCGTTGAACTAGGCTGACGGGGGAATGTACGCAGTAATAACAGTATACATCATATTCATTTGCAGCTGCACAGCTACTGCCTGAAAGGAGGCATCTAAAGCAAAGAGAAGAACGGAGACATAATGATGTATGCAAATCGCGCATCCTCCCTCCCTGCCCCTATCCCGTGGTACTAGCGTCGCAAAACCATTATACCCCGGGAAGGTGGGCAGGGGACACGCGCCCAGCATGGTCTCCTGCAAAAAGATAGTCAAAGGAAAACGGGAGGAGACGAGCCGCCGCAGTCTCCATTCCCTAAGATTAGTGTCACTTGACTTCCCTAATTTGCCCACTTGGCACACCCTACACCCCTCATGATAAAGCCATACCCTCATTAGTTGTTGCTTCTTAGAGAGTAATGAGATTAGGCTTCGTTAAATGCCGCAAAACACAAACAAATATATTCCTACAAACTCCTACTACCAAACATTGATTAATGGAAGTGACTTAAATATAAGAACATCACCGCCTTCTTTTTACATCCTTGCCAGAACAGACATTAATACATGTATTTCTTAAGGAAAGGTTTCAACGCAGGAGTGACGACAATTGTACGTTACGCTTTGACAAAAAAACTAAATAATAATAATAATGATTTTGGATGGTAACTTAAATAATAATAATAATTATATATATATATATATATATATATATATATATATATATATATATATATATATATATATATATATATATATATATATAGTTATATTAATAACAATGCTTCATTAATTTTAGGGGGGTGGGGTCACATTCAAAGCAAAATTTCAGTGTCCAGCTACATATTATTATTTACTTAAAACTGAGAACCGACAACCAGCGTTGTCATCTCTACCAACTCATCAAGAGCAAAAAGCGTCCTTAAAATTTCTTATTATTTGTAATATTTTTTGGTGATTGAGAAAAGCTAGGAAAATGCTGTAACCAACGTGTGCTTTTTACTAAGTGGAAGAAGAATGAAGGGTAAGAGAGACGTGAAATCACGTGGTGGATAAGTTGAGAGAACAGGATAGCAAACCTCTTTTGCTCTAGGTATTGAGGCTGATGTTATATTATTAACCTCCACTCCAAGTTCGTCCATATCACAAGTCCTGCGTCACCAGGACTTGTGATACTTTCGTCTCTTGACGAAAGTATTTTCTAAAACCTCCTTACCGGTGATTCCCCGTTTTGTTGTTTTTTATATTGAATTAATAAATAAATGACGTCTTTCCCTCTGCAGTCTATTACCAGTGACGAGATCGATGTACTGATGAGTCTCTTAAGGCAGGTCCTCCACGAAGACGCCCGCCTTGTGAAAGGGTGCACGGCCATGCGCGCCCAGCGTTGCTATGCCATCAAGCCAAACATCAACAGCCTCTTGGACGTGGCTCGCAAGATTTACTCAGAGCTCATCGATGATATAATCGGTGAGAGAAGGGCGCTTTCGACCTTAGCCGACAAAGTGAGACAATGCCTTCATTTATATATAGCGGATTTTTGTAAGTAGTAGCACACACGATGGCTCTGACGCTCGGTTTCATTGGAAAAAGAATGGTATGTGAAGGAATCATTCCAAGAAGAGGCAGTAGTCGTATGTAAAACAAAAACCCCAAATGGCTTCGACTTGCTTTTCATTCTATATATTTAAATCGCTCCGTTAGTTTGGTTGGATTAATCCGGGATATACGTTCTTAGATATCTAAGCATTCTAGGTAGATTAGGTACTTTGGTTTTTACTGTTCCTCTTTTGTATATTCGGCCCCTTCTTCGTCTTGTTCAAGGATCATTGTGTCTCCTTTGGTCTCCACTAATTTTCATTCGTATTTTTTTTATAAAAGGCTCAATACTATGATTTTAGTTGAGAAGCTTCGGAAGGTCACTATCAATACAAGAAATTGTGAAAGCTGAATTGGAGTAGTAGATAAGGCGCTTGATTTCGTCTTCTAGGTACCCGGTTAAATTCCTGGCGAGAGTGGACACAAAAGAAGGCCGTGCGCGTAGGGAGCTGCCGTAAATCAGGTGATGCGTCGAGTCTAAAGCATTCACCAACTAACTAAAGGAGTGTTCGCCTAGTATGGAGTGAAATGACAGAAAATAGGACAAAGACGGGAGTAGTAAAAAAGAGCTGAGAGTTACGTAATAAATCTCTTCCGATTGTAGTGCTTAGACAATGCGGTGGGGAGGGATATTTCAAGACCTTTCGGGTCAAGCTCGATAAAGGACTTAGGGTAAGACTTTGAATCACCTTAAGAAGACAGATAATACATACAAATACAGCGGGTCGGGGGTGTGAATGCGCTTGAGTAAACATACTGCAAATCTGACGTGTTTTATGCGTGTGTGCATCGTAAGTTTTCAGCTTGTGTTGAGGAATGAAGATAAGATGTAATTTTAATTAACAATAAATTTCTGACTTCGAACGATTTACTATGTGCGAATGAGGTGTAATAGTAATCTGTTCTATGAAAGAGCTGTGGTGACTTATTTCCATCCCACGTTCCGCGAGTTTTGCCAGAGCACTGCGGATACGGCTGTTCTTTCGTTTTGTTCTTCCTCCCGAGTAGATACGACTACTCGTAGACAGTCGCCGAAATGATTAAAATAGGCTTATTTTTAAGATATTTGAAGATAAAATGAACATAAAACAATACAAATAGCAGGAAAACAATTATATAAACTAATAAACTATAAACATCCAACAACAAAATGGAATGAATAGGTGCCCCCTGGGAGGTCTGCCTCCCTCAGAGGTCTAAGCAATCTGTCCCCAAAATTTAAAAATCTAAATAGTATGTGTGATTGTTAAAATTAGCTCCCGGAGAGATTTTTTAATGTTTTTTTTTTACTGAAAACTACTCGAAATGACGTTTTCTCTTATTGTCGTTTTTAATAATTGGCGCGCGTCCCTTTTGCACCATAGAAAGTAGTAAACGTCCATGAAGTAATGTCCTAAACTACTATAGTTTATTATTTATTAATCCACCCTAAAATAACGTTTCCTATCCTATGTTAGGTAGCTATTTTAGGTTGGATTAATTAATAATTAACTCCATAATTAGTTCGCCACCTAAATAACCACTTTTTATAGTACAGAAACGATGTGGGGGTAGGAAGAGTCACTTTGAGCTGTTTCCATTTAAAAAAAAAACTTGAAAACATCGCTGGAAGATAAAATAAAAAAAAAATCTATTTCCTTGAAAAAATCGAAATTATTCTTCAGGTGAACAAAGACTGGCAATGGCGCGCTAAAAAGGTGAAATCTCTTTCGAACGTCAGGGAATTTTTTTTTTACGAGTAGCCTTTTTAGACATATTCTTTTTCGCCTATAAGTTGTCAAGGTGCGTCTGCAAGTAAGTGAATTTCAATTGCCCTGGTTCCATTAACTCTTCCAACCAAATAAAAAGGCAAACTTTAAGGAAGCCGCATTGCACAGGGTAGTCTGAAAGTATTGGCACCCACTGTAAATAGTGTTTTAATTTCCTATTTCAAATATTGTTTTAATTGTATAGAAGCCTATCATTTTGACACGCTTCCATAAATCTGAAAGAGTGTCTCCTTTCGTTGAGTGAAGATACGTAGGGAAAGTAACTTGAATCTGGTACTCGCCTATTGAAAATTTAGACACGGTAAGGTCATTTTCGCACTGCTCCTGTAGCGTTTATAGGTATATCGCTTCTCTATGAGGCCCGACTGACTCGACCGAGTACCAGTGAGGTGGATAAAGTGCAAATCGGTCAAATATTCAACGAATAGGCGTCAGACGTGCGGCGCTGAGGGTGTCAGAAAAAAAATAACGGCCCCATCAACCAACCTGCCTCCTTGACTGAGATAGAGGTCATCCATTTCCTGGAATTGGGACCACTGCTCGATCCAAGCAACTCCGAGGTGGCTTCGCGAGCGGTGCGGACGAGCAAAATTTATTTGGATTTGGAAGAGGGTGTATAGCCCCCGCCCTCTAAATTTCGTGTATGTATCATGAGAGCATAGGGAAAGCTGAAGAAAGGAAAAAGAAACTTCTTGGATAGTGATGTGGGTTTTTTTCCCATTAAGTACACCGATTTACAATTCATCAACCAACTCGTCATTCTGAAAAGGTCTGGCCCCTATGATTTATATTGTAATCTCCCTATAGAGGTGTCTACCGCTCAGGTCTCCGAGAAGGAGAAGTCGGCTGACGGTGGAATATGAAGAGAGAGACGAAAATATCTCCAATTCATGTTGAGCTGAACTTCTACCGCCTAATGGGAGGTTTGTAGAGCCAGATGAAGAAAGGAGAAGTCACATCGGGTATAAATTGCGCTCCCAGCTGCTCTGCCCCCATCACATGGAGGGAGGGGTGCGTTAAACTAATGTATTCCTGGAAAGTTGATTGAGGGGTGGCGCACCCATCATGGCTTAATGAATGTTGGCAGCAAAAGTGAAATGGATGGAGACGAGAGCCTCAGCAGCTACTCCTAGTTAGCCACGAGTAGGAAGTTATCACAGAAATGGCTGTAGGCCGTTCTGAGACAGACCTCCGACGGCTATTACCAACTGAGCGCGCCATTGGCACTGAGGCATTTTCGGCCTTACCGGAGAAAATTTGGCTCGGCTCCCGAATCTTCTCATTCTCCTACCTCTAGTCCTTCGGTTGGTTGAGCCTTTTTGTGGTAGGCACTCGTTTGTTTTGTTGTGGGGGAGCTTCCGCTAGTTGCATCGCATTCAGCTTTTGGAATAAGCAAGAGTGCTCTAACTCCCCCATTGCTACCCTCCTTCCGGTGGGTAGAGTTAGAAATGACCAGGGATTGGTTCACCTTCACCTTCAGGGTTTTACCTCCTCCAAGTCTGGCGACTTGGTGGAGGAGCGAGGACACTTTCTATTCCTCGAAGCAGTCGCGCGGAGCGTGGTATTAACTGGTTCTACGAAGCAAAGTTGCAATGGTGCGGGAGCTACCACCCTCGTAGGTGTGGAATGCGCCGAAACGGAGAATTATTTCTTTCATTTGAGAGGCGTAAGAGGTTTGGTCGCGCTGATCCCGATCGGATTATCCCTTTAGCATCTCTAAACTAAATTTGGTCATCATCCTGGATGGCCAGGACCTCTTTTTTGAACAAATACGAATCGGTATGCTTAGAGGAAGCAGTGGGCGATCCGCCATAATTCATACATTTGGCCTTGCAGACAAAAACTTCTCGTGCATGGCTTTAGAGCAGTTTACAGAGAATTGGGTTTAAATCGATTTCGCATATACACAGGATTCATTAGTATGCTTGAATCGGTGGCAGTGATAACACCACGGTAATGGTTTGAAGGCCTTTATGCGGTAGTGTTACCAGTAAGCACCCGCAGGAGGCCTTTGTTTCCTTACCGAGGAACGCAGTTAATCAGTTGCTCTGATTGGTCATGTGTCATTCAGACTGCTTTGTCCCATCAGTCGCACGAACAACTAGGAACAGTTTGATGCCGACGGGTTCAAAGATGCCTGCCAGTCTCTTAAAAGGCGACTTGGGGGTCTCCGAGGCTCTGCCTTATTTTATTGTCCTGTGTTTTTGAAGTGAGGAGGATTTTGTTATCACCTCTTTTTTTTCCTCCCTGCCAAAGGGAGGGGGAAGCAATGCAAGACATACCTCCTCTTTCTTCTTTATTAATTTATATTTGAACCTAGTTTGGTCTTATAAAAAAAGCGAAGTCGCTTGTGTATCAATCTTTCCTTATTTCCTATAGGTTATTGAACATATTTATACCTGGTTTTGAAAAAGTTCTGCTATACTCGGTTATTTTTTATCTTTCGAGACCTTTATCGGTGCGATATAAAAAGTTCAGCCAAATAAACTTAAAGTTCTACTTTTCAGCACGTGTCATTAAAACATCTTTTCCATTGTGTGCTGGTGTGTGTTAAGATGAAAGTGAAAAGATCGAAATCTCTCCTCTCCTGCGCGCGGGCCACAACAAGTCCGACTTCGCCAAGCGGCTCAACGTCAGCCAAATGACCGTCCACAGAGTCGCGGAGAGGCTCAGGTATGGAGAAGACCTCAAAGATCCACCTCGTCCGGGCAGATCTCGAGTTGTCAACCGTTTGGCTGTGAGAAAGGCCTTCAAAAGTGCTGCGAAGCTCGAAGTGGCTGCGCTCGCGAAGAAGAACATCTCAGTGGCCACGGTGTCCAGGGCCGTCAAAGAGGAGGGCGGTCAGAACTTGAGGTGCGTGGAAAGGCCTCTGCCTACCGACCATATGCAAGAACAAGGTCGGGAGCGCTGATGTCGTCTTTTCAACGATTGAAGAGTCATAGCAATCGGATTCTCATTTTTTCTGATGAAAAAACCTTTGCGGTCAATCCGCTCATCAACTAGCAGAACGATCATGACTGCTAGGCCGTGATTGACATCTATACATTAAATATGATAGAACGATAACGATACATCGATACAAGAAAATAGCCTAAAGTGATACCGATACATCAATACATTGACAACCCTTTAAGCGATATAGATACGTGTATCTAGAAACATTTATGAATGATTCTGAGTGAATACACAAGCTCATTTTCACTATAAGTTAATTTCGTGCTTAATTAGTAATTCAACCAAATGACTTTGTGAAACATATATGGCTAACTGAATCAGAAAACATCACGAATATGGGAATAATAATTAACAAACATCTATCACTTATAAATGATATTATGGAGGAAGGAGGGGGCTCTTTATTATATTTTTTTTATTTATTTATCCATATTATTCTTGCTTTTTCTCTTTTTAGTTTCTCTTTTATCGAATCTATTTACTTCTTTTTGACTGTAATTCCTTTTTCTTTAAGTTGGCCCTTCAAACATTGTCTTCCATTTATCTTGACTTAGGTATTCTTGTTGGCTGGGTTGGTTCTTGATCTTCGTCTTCTTCCATCTTGATGTATCTTCATTTTTCTTGCATTTTATCTTGAGTTGATGATTCCTTCTTGCTTCTTGATGAGTTAGTCCTTGAAGTCGTTTTCTTTCGTTAGGTGATCCATTTATCTTGAGTCTTCTTGATTCTAGTTGAGTTCTTGCGTTTTCCTTGATTTCCGTTTTCTTCGGGAGATTTCTTCATAAAAGGTTGTGGACTTTGAGTTTTGAACGCGGTACCGATAGATTTAAACGCTAATGCTCTTAGCCATTACGCCACGGCTTAGTCCGTTCTGAATTGGTAATTTAATGGGCTATTTATATTATCGATTTGGAAGGAATTTTTCTCTGATACATCTTCGCACCCCTACAATATATTCTAAATGTTAAAATATAAAAAAAAAAATCATTTTAGGAATAATAAGTTACATAACATTTTATCTGAAAGCTGGTTTGCTTTGGAGAATGAATATCTTCACTAAGCTGAACAGCTTCTTTAATGGAGCTGATAAAGGATGAGGTGTGTGTTGTATTTAATAAAAACTTTCATAACTCCGGAAACTGGCGCATAGATATTAATGACGTTACAGCAGGCCGAAAATACTTCAATACCTCCATTTCTGTGGCATATTCACTTTGGAATGTTGTATTGCTGTTAGCACTCAATCCATAGTCAAAATAATCATCAACACTTTCCTATGCAACAGCCATCCCTCAAAGGAAGAGACTTATTGTTGGCCTGAAGAGATTTAATAGATTTGACGAGCATCTCTTGCACCAATTTTTTCATAGCAGTTGTGTTGAGTTTAATTTTTAACCATTTCAATTTCAATTTTTGATTAAATACTAATTCTAGATTTGCTAATTTTGTTTCATGGAATATTTATATGTTTAAAATAGATGAGAATCGGAAGTAAAACCAGTTCATTACTACGTTTAACAGTGGCTGGGAGTACTGTAGATGTTAATTGCTTAGACGTAGTAGTTTTTTCTCAACAGCCAAATGCGTAAGTAGAAAAATACCGTAGTTCCACTACTTACCAGACTCTAGTCGGTCAAAAGCATGAGCAATGGGGCTCATCATTGTCACATACTCGTATATGTATGTATTATACTTCTGCTGCACGGAACTGAGGGAGCCCCAAGTTCTTCTAAAGTTCACCTAAATAACATTTGTGCCATAAAAGAACAAACTATCAAATAGTGAGTTCCATCGTGTCACACAGGGCAAATTCAACTGGCAACCTTAAGTGAACTTAATTATTTCAACAGATTTTGTCTTTGCCGCAATTTCCATTGCGGAATTGTTAATTTTGGAAGTATGTATGGCGGGGGAACATATTAATCAAATGAATATGTCTTATCCAATGCACTGTAACTCCGAGGAAGCTGCGACGCTTAGTGGACCAAATGCCAGTCGTTAGACAGACATGTTGTTGAGCTTTCAAGTCTTGTTTAAACTTTGACGAATCGTATCTGTTCCGGACACTATTTTGCGGCTCACTGAAAGGTGTATGGTACTATAATGTGTGAATAAACACCTGAAATTGAATTTTGATTGGTGCGAAATATTAAACCATCATATTTTTCTAAACGAATGAATCTACTATTTTCAATTTCTCAGTATTGTTTTCAAAAATGAAACAGATGGAATCTATAACTGAACAGAACGGATATTGTATTATGGTAAAGTACGATGATAAATATACAGAGCATCAGCTCGGTTATTATGCAAATAATTGTGAATGAAACAACATTCAATCACAATGGAATAGTCGTTCAAAAATAATTAATTATTCAAATAAATTTAAGCTAAACTATTGAATACATATCTGAAAATAGATCTTTAAATTTCTCATTATCTACCATGGAAAGAACGTGCATGCCGTCAACAATGAAAGCAACTAATTATTAAATTTGTTATGAGTAATTGCAGTCGTCATCTTGTCAAACTAGAGAGTTAGCTGCCCATATTTGACTGGCTTTGACGCGCTTTCAGTAGCATCTGACTTGGTTCTTTTCTTCTCTTCTAACGGTTCTTACGCTTTTTGGGGAAAGTCCCGAGCTTATCTGGATGCCGCCTCTCTTGATAGATTTATTTTTTGGATTAAAAATACAGCCTATTTAGAATTGAGATATCTTTAATATAATACAAATTAAACTACATTGTTTTTAAATCACATAAGAATAGCATTGATAGAATATTCATAAGAATAGTTATTGGACTTAATATCCGTAACAATAACATACATCAGAGGAAATACAACGGAGACAAAAGAATCAAGTTAGAAAGTAACCAACCGTTAATTTTAATTTATCCTATATATCATTAATTTATGATATATAGGATAAATTGAAATGTATCAGCTATCGATTTTTTCGATACATTTAGGAAAAAACACCATAAGGGATTACGATGCCCGATACATCATGAATCCACTAAAACGATATCTATAACACTGGTCAACAACAACAAAAATTCTCATGGCTCTGGATCAAAATAGTCTGATTCTAGGATAATTGAATTCAATAATGACATTCGTATAGCTGTTATCAGGCTCAGTTTTCCAGAACCAGCATATCTATATATTGGTTCACCATGTTATTCATACACTAATTTATATGTTCATTGGTTCCACTTGTGCAATAATTTTTTCCTAATTTGTGCTTTTTTGTTTGTTTCAGATTGCTGGTTAATGATAGTGCATATCTACAACTGCCTAATTTATAACTACTCTGAACTTGACCAAACATGAAACGTGGCAAGTGCGTGAACGATGCTGGTCGTTTTTGTTACATATGTGGCGCCTTTGTAGTGTACAGTCACTGCACACACACACAAAGAAAGAGAGAGGGAGAGAAGGACAAATACATATTTTGCCTGGTTGCAGTATCAAAGATGGAATAGTAGGAGCAATAAAATAAGGTCGTTTGGAGACAGTTTGTGAACCAGCAGAATCTGATTAGAACGTCTGGATTGAACCCCGACCATAATTTAAGGCTATCGCACCCGAGTGTGAGAGCAGAGAGGCAAACAGAGTAATTAAAGCTGTCTGGAATGGGGAACAGAATCGGCGACAAAAGGTGTTTCACCTTAATGTAAAATTTAATAAAGTCATCTTGTAGCTTTAAGCAAACGGAGTCTCCGTGATACCCTCGCAGGAGAGAGACCCCCAAAATTAAGATACGAAGTGGAGAATTTCAGCCAATCACAGGCTCCGCTGGACTGATAGGTAGCTAATCACCGCCTCAGCGACCCAAGGAAGGCGGAGCTACGCGTCGCCTCCAAAATGCTGCCTGGTATAAATAAGAGAACATTTCATTCAAATGAGGATTTTTAACACATTATTAATTGATTCATTTAGTTATTCATTGATCAATTATTAGACTCTTAATTCACCGCTCTGTGAATCTCCATTATTCTTGCTCTTGCTATTATAACTCAATTTAGCATATTCCATTGGGCAAATTAAATCTTTACCGTAGGTGTAAACATTTCAAAGTCGTATAAAAATACAAGTGTTTAATTCCTTCACAAAGGAGCCTTTTACTTACAAACCTTGATCGATTAATACCCCCTCGGACCATACGTCAAGAAACCTGTAAGCAAGCCACTTTTCCAAACTCTTATAGGATCGCCTTGCAATCAAAACACGACCTACTTACTCCGTAATTGTCGACCCTATACCTTCACTCCTAGTAGCCTCAAGAAACTGATCACAAAAGTTGTTCGACTGAACTACAAAAGTTTTTTAAAATTCCTCTGGGTGATCAAGACATGAAATGGGCACCTCATATAGCGCTTGTAAGGCTTGTGTCAACCACCTGATCGAGTGGTTGCGTGGTAAGCGAAGCTCAGGAATGCCGTTTGCTGTACCAATGATATGGCGTGATTCCAAATACCACACCAGTGACTGCTACTTCTGCCTCACAAACATCCAGGGAATAACCATCAAAACATGAGGCAAGGTGCAGTACCCAATACTGCTTCTGCAATCCGACCAGTTCCGCACAGCGCTAAACTCCCACTCCCAAATCCACCGACTGAACAAGAATTGATGAGTGATTCTGATTCTAGTTCTACCTCAAATGAAGACGACTACCAGGATGACTCTGAAAATACCAGACCTAAACTCTTTACTCAATAAGAGCTTCACGATCAAATCAGGGATCTAGACTTATCCAAAGAAAATGCCAAAGTTTTGGGATCCAGACTAAAGCAGCGTAACCTGCTGGAAGCTGGAGTGCGTATCACTACAGCTAGTTAACGACATAGAGAGCTGTCTGCATTTTTCAAGATGGCAAACAACCTATGTTACTGTGAGAACGCAGTATCTCTCATGCAACAATTCTGCAAGTCTGAACCATACAAGTCAGATGATGGGAGGCTGTTTATAGACTCTGGAAAAGACTCTCTGAAAGCTATTCTTTTACACAGTGGCAATCGGTTTCCATCTGTCCCAATAGCACATGCAGCAAAGATGACTGAGAGCTATGAAACAATGAAGATTTTGTTAACCACTATTGAGTACGAGAAACACCATTGGAAGATATGTGGGGATCTCAAAGTCATCTGTCTATGATGGGGAAGGGCATTCCTATTTTTCGTTTATTTATTTATCTAGAATTTCATCTTTATCGAATCTATTTACTTTCTGAATTTCCTCTATCTTTAAGTTGGCCCATCAAACATTGTCCTCCATTTATCTTGACTTAATATTCTTGTTGGGTGGGTTGGTTCTTGATCTTCATTTTTCTTTCTCCATGTATCTTCATTTTCGTCCATTTATCTTGCGTTGATTATTTCTTCTTGATTCTTGATGAGTAGGTCCTTGAAGTCGGTTTTTCCGTTTTTCTTTCTTGAGGCGATCCATTTTTATCTTGAGTCTTCTTGAGTTGGTCCTTCAGCGTTTTCCTTGACTTCTGTTTTCTTCGTAAAAGTTGTAGACTATTGAGTTTCGAACTCGGTACCGATAGATTTAAACGCCGATGCTCTTAGCGATTACGCCACGGCTTGAGGAGAGCGAACGAAGTCTTGTCTCTTAATCAATGAGTAATAGCATCTCCTTCCCGGATCTCCGAAGTTCCCAGCAGCACCTTTTCTTAATCTCTAGTAGGAGAGCAAGTGCAGTTGTAACGAAGATCCGAAGATTGTTCGGCCTTTTGAGGGCCGGGGGGGTTATTTCTTCTTAGTCCCATTTATTTTATTTATCAATATTATTCTTGATTTTCTCTTTATCGAATTTATTTACTTCTTCTGGACTGAAATTCCTTTTTTCTTCAAGTTGCCCCTTGGAACATTTGTCTTCTATTTTTCTTGTCTTAGATATACTTGTTCGCTGGGTTGGTTCTTGATCTTCGTTTTCTTTCTTGATGCATCTTCTTCATATTTCTTCCTACTATCTTGAGTTGATGATTCCTTCTTGCTTCTTGATGAGTTGGTCCTTCGAACGTTTTCCTTGAGTTCCGTTTTCTTCTGGAGGCGATCCATTTTATCTTGAGTCTTCTTGAGTTGGTCCTTCAGCGTTTTCCTCGATTTTCGTTTTCTTCTGGAGGTTTCTTCATAAAAGGTTGTGGAATTTGAGTTTCGAACGCAGTACCTCTTAATTTAAACGCCAGTCACTCTAGTCATTACGCTACAGCTTAGTCCGTTTTGAGTTGGTAATTTAATGGGCTATTTATATTATTGATTTGGAAGGAATTTTTCTCTTATACATCTTCGCACCCCTACATGTTTACTACTGGGCCTTCAAAGTGGTTACACATAGCACATGTGCTTTTTGGGCGTGTGGGACATCAGAGTTGATGCAGAGCACTATGTGAAAAAGGAATGGCCGGCAAGACCAAGAGATGTGCCTGGAAGGTTCAATCGTGTTCACAATCCTCTTGTAGATCCATAAAAGATATTTTTGCCTCCACTGCATCTAAAGCTCGGTTTGGCTAAAAAATTCATCAAGGCTATGGATCGATCTGGTGCTGGGTTCCTTTACTTATTTCCGAAACTAGGTGGTGTGGTTTCCGAAACCAAGTTGAAATCAGGTGTCTTAAATGGACCACAGGTTCGCATACTAGTTCATGATAGCGAATTCACCAAAGCCTTGAGCCCACTGGAGAAAAACTTATAGGAATCATTGTTGTGTCAAAGCTTTTTCTTGGAAACTATCGTACTGACAACTACAAGAAATCGTTACAACCATGCTGCAGAATTATCATACATTGGGAGCAAAGATGTCCTTGAAATTGCATTTTTGCCACTCTCATTGATTTTTTCCCACATAACCTTAGAGACATTAGTGATGAATGAACACGATGAAATATTTCATCAAGGCATCGCATAATGGAGACCAAATATCAGGGACAATTCAGTCCTAATATGATGGGGGGACTATTGCTGGATGCTGCAACGAGAAGAGAGCGAGCTGTACAAACGAACGAGCAAAGATCAGAAGCACTTTTAGAACTTCATATTTTGTCAATTGTAAAGGATTTGAACTTATGCTTTCTGGTACAATTTCTTATGCTTATCTGTGACGTGTTTAATATCGTTATCTTGCGTGAGACCATTAATACCATCATATTTACTATTTTTCTGATTGTTTAAAAAAGTAGATCTGATAGTAGAAGAATAAAACATCTAAATCCTACTCAACAATGTGAAATTAGTCATGTACGCACAGTCACATAAGAGACAAGCTGGTTTGTTTTGGGTTAAATATCTGTTGCTCGACACAAGTGACGGAATATTGAATATTTGTACCTATTCATTTTTTTATGAAACTTCGTCTGATAGAACAAAACAAATATCAGATTCAAATTCAGCAATATGAAATTAGTTGTCTGAGCATAATCTCATATGTGAACCATTTGGCTGGTAACCAGTATAATCGATATAAATGTTTCGATCGATACATATCGCCGATACATGTGCCTAGATACTACCTAACCCTGCTGCTAGGTGAACAGTTCTCAGGTTCGATAAAGCTTGGAGTATAAGTAAGCTCTGAGGTATGTCACTCTTCCTTGTGCAGTGTGAGAAGAGGCAACACTATCTTGCCTAAAGACGTCATTTGAATGTTTCCTTATTCTAGCTAGCATTAGAGACAAAATGGTATCACGATAGTACATATTTTGCATCAATTTTCACAGTAAAAATTATAATGTTAGAAGTTTTAGTAGAATATGGAGTTGGCGAACACTTTAGTCTTAGAAAAGTGAATTCTCACGCATAAGATTCGAGATGACTCGATGTCTTCTTTTTGGATTTTGCCAGTGAACACGATGATTTTTGCATTTTGAGGCTTTTCAAGAGTATTTTTGTGTCAGAGAAACAAATATTTTCTACTATTCTATCTGTTCGAAATCTCCTCAAAAGATGTTTGCGCTTGTACACTCATTTCCTTTTTCCTGAGGCAGATAAGCTGTAACGATCACTTTCTTGTACGGTTTTAAATGTAAATCGTTCTTGATTATTCTTTTGACTGAAAAGCGCGAAACACCAGACATCTTTAGAGTTTCACGCTCACCTTTACTTGTACTTGGTTGTATCCTGCTTCATAGAACAAATTCATTAACAATCTCAATATTATACGCAATTCTGGTTGGCTTAAGTCGCGTATCAGGGTGAAACAAAAGTAATGTTCGGTTTTCTAGAATAAAATTTTAGATAGTATTTATTAGATTAGTGGTTCTTGTTATCATTTAGGGTTTCTACAATGAGTAATTTCTACCCTTTCCTCTCAGATGATAGATATATTGTTTATAACCTTCTTCGGTATTCACGTTTATGCTCTCCCATCTAAAGATCACATTAGGCATGTTTTACTCTATGAGTTTCATAAAAGTGTCAATGCAAGCACAGTGGCAATATCCATTCAAAGTGCTTATTGGAACGATGCAGTAAATGAAAGAAGTTGCAGGAGGTGGTTTTCCCGTTTCCGAGGTGGGGACTTCAGTCTAAATGACAGACCAAAGTGAAGTCGTTTAAAAGAACTTGATTCCGCAGAGTTGGGAGCTGTTGTCACAACAAATCCTGCTACAACTGCCAAGGAACTCGCAGTGCAATTTAACCAACCCCATACGACTATCCTACACTAACTTAAAAGCATTGGAAAGGTTTCAATGATTGGAAAATGGATCCCGACGAACAGTGCACGGCGAATCGGCAGGCAACAGCTTGTTGCTTGCTGTGACCCATTGCTTTCATGACACCTTCAGGCACCATTTTTTTGGCAGGCTTGTTACTGATGATGAGAAGTGGATTCTTTATCATAACGTTAAACGTCGCCTTTCGTGGATCAGTCTAGGAAGCAGAATTTCTCAACAACCGGGAGAAGGACTTTATTCCCAAAATATCATGTTGAATGCATTTTGTGATATAGAAGGAATTATAAATTACGAACTATTAGACAACCATCAAACAATTAATACTAATCTCTACCGCAATCAACTTCGACGTTTTAAAGCCTCTTTGGGCTAAAGGCGACACTCCTTAGTCAAGAGAAGGGGTCTTATCTTCCATCACGATAATGTTCTTTCTCATACAGCTCGAATGACTAAAGGATCTCTTGGAGGAGCTCGGTTGGGAAATATCGCTTCATCCTCCATATTCTCCTGACCTTGTTCCCTCCGATTCTTACTTGTTTAGGGAAGTACAGAACCATTTGGATAGTCTTAGGTTGACATTAAGATAAGAGGTTGAAAACGAGTTTGATTCATATTTTGCATCAAAACCTAAAGAATTTTACGAACGTAGCATTTATAAGCTTGTTCACAGATGGAATGAGGTTCTATGAAGCAGTGGATGTTATGTTTATGATTAAATATCTGAATAGTCCTAAGTTTTTTTCATTTTTAATATATAACCTAAAATCGGACATCACTTTCGTTACAACCTGATACTAGCGGGTCGATGTTAAATACTGCCAAATTTCACACAATTTTCTAAAAAGAAATGTGGCAACATTTGTTTTTTCTCTCAATTACAATCAGGATAATCTATTAGAATTTGTGTCAAAGACATCTGCTTCTCTTCCCATAAACCTTGATAATATACTTATCGCTTTCTTTCAATCCCCATATTCTTAAATCTGAGAAAGGAAAATGTGTATAATGTAAAATCACCAAAGACCAATATATTTGGTACTATTTTAAAAAACTCAATGTTAGTACTAATAGGGTTAAATAAAATCAGTTATAGTTTAATTATATAACAAAAACCTCAAATTTTGTCGTAATATTTGCTTTAGGTTTGTAGCCCTAATTGTTACCGAGATATTTGAAATCACATAAGTGAAATAAAATCATACGGATTCGGGCAAGACAAGAAACATTAGGGCTATTCAAAGCTAATCCAGTTGAGTTAGTGTATAACTCTTGGAATAAGAATTCTTAAAACCAATCAGAGTTAATATTAACAACCTCTTCAGGACAATCATTCCAATAGTTTGCAACTTTTGGAGGTAAAAAATCGTCGCGATATTGTTTTCGAATCTCGGCCCGTGGAGCATGAGCCCCTTGCTTCTCGTTCTCTCAATCGTTTCCAGTAGAAAGTTTCCATACAAGACGTTTTGCCCTGATTCTATAGCAAGAAATATTTTTTATTGATTGCTGTGTTTTTTTGTTGTTTTTTAAGCTCCTCAGGACCCGATTGTATCTCTCCTCTCTCCTACCGCTTGGGCAATTAAGGAAGAAAGCTTTGATCCTACTTACCACAATTAGGTAGGGCTGCTCTTTCTCTGAGGCTGTCCTGAGATACCAGCAATTATTAGAATGACACTGTAAAAAGATTTTGGGTTGTATCTGGATATAAAACAGCATCTGCTCCCTGATGAGTCATATTCCTGAATTTTGCAGGAGAAGAGTTCAGGGAGATCACTCAGACGTTATCCCTTATGCTTCACAAAACCACGTTGAGTGTAAAAACTCAGAAAACTCAGAAAATTGTATTAATTGAGCGGAGCCGCTAGAATGGAAACAGTTCTTTTCTAGTATACAAGGTTATCCCACCGATTCATTTAAGGCCGATGACCCAGTAGAAGAAATATAAAAAAATGGAAAAAATAAAAAGAAGAAACGAAGTAGGAATAAATAAATAAATAAATAATATAGATAAACAAAGAAATAAAAGTAAAAAAATGATTGAAATAAAATAGGAAAGAAAGAGTGAAAAAATAAAGATAGAAAAAGGAAATAAATAAAGAAATCGCTTTGCTAATGAAATAGACTTTAGATTAATAATGGTTTTATTTGGGTTTTTTAAAAAACCCAGTCGGTAATTCAGGTGTTATTAAAAGCCTTTCAGGACCAAATTTCCCCACGAGAGGACACTCGCACTAACCTTGCGAGTGGACATGAGGTTTAATATCCCCCCCCCCCTTGAGTTTTCTACCCCATAACCACAATCCATAATAGTTTTTAATATTTTTAACAAGCCCATATAGAAGCGTTGGCCTCCAATTACAAGATCCCGATGAAGGTGGGACACAATTCTACGAGAGGCTTTCATATCATCATCCCGACCGAGAAGTCATCTACGCCATCCGTTCCTCCATGTTTCCTCCAGGTGGGTGGTGGATTCTTCATAGGGGGTGAAGAATGGTAGCTGTGGGTGGTGGATACTTCGAAGGGGGTGGAGAATGGCTGCCCACCTTTGATTCATTGACTCGTTAAGTCCCTTCGCCGTTTGGGGGTCTCAAGGCATATTATAATCGAAGTTACTCAACACTTTCCTGAGCTGTCGGATGGCTCTTTCATTCTTGCTAGTGTCGACTCCATTACTTGATTTCATTCATTTTATTCATCGTTGTTGTGATTCAAAATGTTTGGAATCTTTGCTTGGATTGTTCCTTCCTACCCCCCCCCTCCTTTATTTCCTGTGAAAGGAAAGGACCATTGCGAGGTCAAAAAGAAAGTTCACACGTGGACATAATGTTTAGCTATTCCTGGTTTCATCATATTATGTTTCTTACTTACGGGGGGAGGGGGGCGTAACACTTATAAGATGAAGAATCATCTCCATTCCAAGACAGACAACGATGGTACCGAGACGAACGGGGTGGTTACCGCTTGTTCTAGCCCCGGAGGGAGCGGAATCCCCTTCATCACCTGATCGTGATGAAGGGCTTTAAGTTGGTCATTGCTTCTGTTGGTTTTTAATTTATTTAGGCTGAAATTCATAAGAATATTAATTGTAATTTGGGCCACTATATTCCAACGAAACCCTTTTTTTCTATAAGCCAAGCTTGGGTGATTCATATCAAATGATGGCAGGGGACTCGTTCTGGATGGAAAGAACCCTTAGTGAGGTTGCCTTTCGTGGTCAAGCCATTCGCCCTACCCGCTCCCCAACCTTAACCTTCGTCAAAAATAGCCATTTTAAATGGAGTTTTCCAATTGGCGTAACAATTAACTGTTACACACTTACATCCAGCGAAATTAAGGCAAAGTGGCAAAGTACTCACGTTTAACTTGGGGAAATAAGCTATAACTGAATTTATTTCAAGCACAAGACCCAAGTCTAGCAACTCAAAATAGCTTCGGAGACATCAGACGTAATTAGCATTTCGGCCTCATTGCATCGAGGGAATAAAATCAGTAAACAAAAGTCCGATTCAAGCTGCGTGTTCCCTTGTCAGGTGGGATAATGGGCGGTTTCAGCCCCGATAGTGTCACTGATATTCATAAATACTTTATAAGGTTTCTACGTGTCTCCGGTCGTCTTCCCCCTCCTTGATATTCTGATCCATCATCTATGACGGTGTGCGGTGCTGATAATGCTAACTAGCATATTGCCCTTATACCAGGTCAGTTCTAAGGAGCTGCGGGGCCCGTAGCACAATGCACAGCGGGGCCCCCACCCGTATATGTACGTATATATATATATATATATATATATATATATATATATATATATATATATGAAAAAGCTCACAAAATACAAAATACACGTGAGTCAAAGTTATGCAGATACACCCACAAAGGAAAAGTGAAAAACGATATTGACCGCTTTCGTCTTTATTCTTAAAGACCTTTTCCATAGTCCAAAGATTCAAGGTATTTAAGAATAAAGACGAAAGCGCTCGGAATCGGTTTTCACTTTTCCCTTGTGGGTGTATCTGCACGGATATATATATATATATATATATATATATATATATATATATATATATATATATATATATATATATATATATATATATATATATATATATATATATATATATATATATATATACGAGGGGCGGTCAATAAGTTTTGAGAATCGGTATGGCAAAACAGAGGAAGGGGGATGGCTGTTTGGGGGGGTGTTAGGACAAGTTATGACAAGTCAGGACCTGCAGCCGCACGCTCTTGCCTCGTCTATTTAAGAAGCAGTAGCTGATCGCAGATCATCAGTCAGGAATTTTTCAATAATGGAGAAGGTTGAGCACCGCGCAGTGATCGAATTTTTGACCAAGGAAGGCAAGAATGCAAAGGAGATCCATGAACGCATGGTTTCAGTGTACACCGACACCGCCCCTTCCTATGCAACCATTGATCGCTGGAATAGGGAGTTCCGCCATGTTCGTGAGTCCCTTGAAGATGACGCCCGTCAGACGTGACCAACAAGGACAATGTGGCCCGTGTGGAGAGGATGATCCTCGAAAATCGACGGGTGAAGGTCGAAGAAATCGAGCGAGAACTTGGAATATCGCATGGAAGTGTTATGAACATGATCCACGACAATTTAGCCATGACCAAGGTCTCTGCTCATTGGGTCCCTAGAAACCTCACGCCCCATGATCGACTTCTACGTCGTCAAAGTCCACAAGGCCAGAGTTGCACAAGCTGCCCTGCGCGAGTGCGGATTCGAGGAGCTCAACCATCCCCCCTACAGTCCAGATTTGTCCCCTAGCGTCTACTTTTTATTCCGCCAGCTCAAGGCTGCACTGCGTGGACGCCGGTTTGAAGATGATGAAGATGTCCAGCTCGCCGTCCAGGAGTAGATTGAACAGCAGTCGGGAGATTTCTGGTTGTCGGGAATTCGAAGCCTCAGGGACAAGTGGCGCAAGTGCATTGAAGTTGAGGGTAGTTATAGTGAAAAATAATTAAACTCTTTTCCTCATATCTCGTTTCCTTATATCCGAATTGCAAAACTTATTGACCGCCCCTCGTGTATATATATATATATATATATATATATATATATATATATATATATATATATATATATATATATATATATATATATATATTCCCAAAGAAATGAAAATTGGCATCACAACACTAAGGAAGGTAACCATTAAAAGCTTAAGAAGGAAAATTTGAGATATAGAGACGGAGAAAATCGTGAAAACTAATTTTAACCGTTATGAAAAATGACGTAGGATTCAAACCTGTGTTCTCCAGCGCTCATCGCTATTGTGACCACGGCGCTCGTCGACTGAGCCACCATCCTCAACCCCCAAAAAGGTTGATTCAAGAAGCCTTTTGAATAACGAAGTGTAGGTTTTCTTTATCCAGTGAAAGACAAGACAAGTGTTTTCTAGTAAGAGTTGGGCAGGGGCCTAATTTGTAAATAACTGAAATCACATGACACGTGATATAATAGATGGATTTATAGTCCCAAGAAATGAAATTTGGCATCACAACACTAAGGAAGGTAACCCTTGAGGATGGTGGCTCAGTTGATGAGCGTCGTGGTCACAATAGCGATGAGCGCTGGAGAACACAGGTTTGAAACCTACGTCATTTTTCATAACGGTTAAAATTAGTTTTCACGATTTTCTCCGTCTCTATATCTCAAATTTTCCTTCTTAAGCTTTCAATGGTTACCTTCCTTAGTGTTGTGATTCCAATTTTCATTTCTTTGGGACTATAAATGCATCTATTATATCACGTGCCATGTGATTTCAGTTATATATATATATATATATATATATATATATATATATATATATATATATATATATATATATATATATATATATATATATATATATGTGTGTGTGTGTGTGTGTGTGTGTGGTATCTCACCCCCACCCCTCCTTTTTCCTTTGCAGAGAGGGAAAAAGGTATCTGAGGAATTTAGAAGAACGGCTAGTATCGCTGGGAGGACTCAACTGAAACAAGGTCTGCTGACCAAAAAGTCGCGTGCTCTCACTTATCTGATTTATGACCTTACGACCTTCAAATCTTTTGATAATTGCGGATTAACCTCGGGAGGACCTTAGCCATTCGCTAATTCGAAAGAGAATGTAAAACAACATAGAGGTTTCAAATTTCGTTAGAATCGGACGAATAGTTATGATGTTATTGCCAAAACCAAATAATTCCCAGTCTCACCTTGGGAGGAATTTGACAGTTATATCATTCCGAATAAGATCTAAAACAACATAAGGGTTTTAAATTTCGTTAGAATCGGCCGAATAGTTATGATGTTATTGTCAAAACAAAATAATTCTCGGGCTAACCTCGGGAGGACTTTGGCAATTATATAATTCGAAAAAGAATGTAGAAAAAAACGTAAGAGTTGCAAATTTCGTTAGAATCAACCGAATAGTTACAATGTTATTACACAAACAAAAAAAAGTAAAACGGGGACCGACCGACATAGTGAGATATAGAGTCGCCCGCAACTAGACTCGCTCGCAAGAACAACACCGTGTACTACTATAACATAATGCCAGACTTATTATACTATGCAGTATGCTCTAGTGAAGTTTTCTATATTTTTCTTATAATAATAATAATATAAAAATCAAGAAAATGAATAATTATTTTGTCTCGGCCTTCTGTGCCTAGGGGCAAAAACCTAATTATTACTAATTTTTTACATCCCCGCGGGGCCCGTAGCACGTGCTACATGTGCTACTAGGTTAAACCGGCCCTGCCTTATACCCATAACTAACTGGCTGATGGGATAATCTTTTACCGCTTATTCTTGTGACTTATGTACCATTGTTAGCATCGTCGTGATTCTTATCTTATCCCACCGTTCCACTGGGATCAGTAACGCTGTGCCATAGTTCACGGAATTGTTATTTAATTCCGACCCGGGCAATTTTTGTGTAACAATTACTGAAATAACAAAAGAGAATGGATCTTCCGAATACTGAAAATGACATAGTGAATAAATAAATAGTTTGATAATTGAAACATGAAGGGAAAGAATAAAAAAAAGAAGTAAATCAAGGATGATAAGTATAATTAGACTTCTTTAAATCTAGTTGCTCAGAACTCCATTAAAAACTTCCATGAAAAAGTAGGGACAAAATAAATGGATTCACCTAAACTTTTGGGTACATTTAATTTGTCCAATTTTATTTCTGGAGATTTTGAATGAACTTTTCCGCCCCAAGCTTTTAGGATCAAATGAGAAAGAGGTTTGTTTTGGTAGTATTTTTAAGCGTGCACTTTTCTACTGATTTTTCTCTTCGTCTCATTTCGTCTCACGTTTATCCAGCTACCCATTCCTCTTCTCAAGGGGTAAAAGTTCACCCATTTCTCTTCTCAGTGGGTAATAGTTCACCCAATTCCTCTTCTAAGTGAGTTACAGTTCACCCATTTCTCTTCTCATTAGGTAACAGTTCACCCATTCCTCTTCTCAGTGAGTAACAGTTCACATATTCTTCTTCTCAGTGGGTAACAGTTCACCCATTTCTCTTTTCAGTGGGTAACACTTGGTATTGCTGCCATGTTAAGATATTTGTGCAATTACTTTGTAAGTAATTGCACAAATATCTTAACATGGCAGCATGTTATAGGTAACATTTTTACCACACTAACAAAACTAGTCGGCGTGCAAAGTTGGATCGACCCGAAATCTGTATCATGCAAGGCTAAGTGTGTGAATTGTGACACACTGCTTCTTCGAAGCAATGTAACTAATATTTATTTGTGAATGAGAGCCTGACTCTCCACGCTGCGCGTTGAACTTCTTTGAGAGTGTCCAAGGAAATTGTCCTACCTAACGCCCGCCTTGAGACTTCACACGCCTCCTAAGTTAAGATGGCACACTCTACTCCTGGCTCCTCCAGGGCTATAAACACGGTAGCTATCGCGCACATTAGGAACCCTTCTGCGGATTCCAACTCTGCTGGGCCTCAGTCTAGTAAAGGTGGCAATATAGGCTCAAGTCCTATCCCGGCTAATCCCCCCACATACACCACCACGCGATTCCTTCGTAAAAAGAGAAGTGGCGTGTATCTCTATCTAGTCGTTAGATTCACAGGAGGCAATTCCCTGCAAGGTGATGGTAAGGCCATTCCCGAGCTTCTAAAATCTGCTCCCCGAAAGGAGAGTATCATCCAGGGAGCTTATGCTCCCTTACCCCACTCAGAGGGAGCCGAAGTTAGGCTCCTCCAAATGATGGAGGACCCCGACCCCAAAACGGCTCGACTCGCCAGCCAAATATTTCTAGAAATGAGATGAAGACTCGTACGTCAAGGCAAGTCTCCTACAATAATTTCTAGAATGCAGCAGCCCTTCAGCGCTTTCTACGGCCAAAGTTACACCAAGTTTTGTCTTCATGAAAGCTATGGCAAATGCCATGAGGGTTTCTACGTCAAAGAGGATCTCCTTATCTCTTTATAACTATGTCTCGATGGGCATTTTCCTTCAGTGGAATTGCTGTGGAGTACCGGCTAATTGGGAAGAGCTGCCGTGGCTCCTCTCCCGGTTCTATTTAACTGTTTGTCTTCAGGAGACCATGTTGGGCGAGTGTACCCTGCCCACCCCCCGGAATAGAACAGATTTGCAACCCACCACCATGGGTTGGGACCGGGAAGCTATATGCGCATTTTACACCAGAGCTGATGTTTCCGTTCTCCTTTCAGGAAGTGGCATTTTTTAAAAGGGCCATCCTAGTGACTATCTATACGAGATGTAATGGCACTGCAGCTACACCTTGATAGTGGGTATTCTGTCATTTCGGTCCATATTCCACCATCAGCTGACCTCGATGTGTCGGACTTCCAACATGTCGCGTTACGGTTGCCGAGGCCCCTTCTCTTCATCTGCGATTTAAAGGATAGACACCCCCTCTCGGGGAACTTCACAAACAATCCCAGTGATCACTTTTGCCGGGTCACTGTTGAATGAGAAGCCACTTTATTGGTGTTTGGGGCGGGGGCGGTAGTCCACATTCAAGAAGATGAATGACTTTCGAGGAATTTAGGTCAGTTGATGAGGCCCTTGAGTTCTTTCCCTGCATGATCATCGTTATAGGCTTCAGTACCATTTTTCGAACGGCTGGTCTTTTTGTGCGTTGTCCACTTCGTTTGTGGTCGGTCGGGAATGAGACGGCCCTCAGAGAGAAGCAATGCGATATTCTTATAAACGCTCTAAGCCAAGGTCGAACGATTTCACTACAAAACTTGATTTCCGAAATATATCTCTAACTTTCTTCCTGTGCAAGTTAATGGTAGTTTTGACATGCATGTTTTAATTTAAAAAGTGTAATGGAGGATATCTTGTTGTCATTACTCCTTTTGGATCAATTTAAATTATTGTTTCCCGCCACACAAATGAACATATTGCTTCCCATTTGTTGACATTTTTACATATTGCTTTTCATTTTAAATTTTCCATGTTCTATAAAATGTAGAAAAGGTAACAACCTAACCTAGGGCATGTGAGATTAAACTATACCCTTTTGTACTTAATAAAATGCCTTAGTTAAAGCTTGCGCATTGCAATAAATGCGAAACCTTAGCTTCTAATTTGAATAGCTTAACGAGTTTTATTTGTACCAAATTCTTCCAAAGGAAAATGCTTTCTAAGGCAGTTTTTATGTCATCCTAAACTTTTGTGGATTATTCCGTTCTCTCTTTAGTCTTTATTTCTTCATATGTTCCTCTCTCCACATAATCTTCATTCCAAAAGGAAAAATATGCCTAGTTGCTTGGGCTAGTTTCATTTGTTTGCTGAAATAAAACTCAAAATTGCGTCATTTTCTTGCTTTTTATTTAGGGGGTGAGGAGTGAAGAGGGGTGCTATCTTAGTTCAGAAATGCCCAAGTCGTCTCCTCTTTATAATATTCGGGCTGGATAGGGCTGGTAAAATAGGACTATCAGTTTGGGTTTTCTCCTCTCCTAGTCTTTCTATTTGTTGTAGAAATATTAAATATTACTAGTAATTCAGGTTATGTACCTTCCACACATTTTCACCTGCCCATTCCCTCGCAAGAGGGTGTCAAATGTAAGTACCGTGGGCACTGTTGCAGCTGATATCTCGAAGATCGCGAGCCCCTCTGGTATCGATGCATTTTTACTCCCTCTATCTTCCGCACTCTCGTTACATATCTATCCTTACAAATTTATGTGTGAGATGCCCTCTTTGGTTTTCGCTTTAGATTAAGAAAAATAATTCAAAAATCTTAAAGATTCATTTTACGAATCTTTCCTTTGTCGGCGAGGAATCCAGAGTTGGGTTTCGCGCTTTAGTTCCATTCATGTCCATAAAAACTATCTATTTTTAATTGAGCGTCAGGTCCCTTTTACTGTTAACTATTTCCTTTTAAGTTTTCCCGAAAGAATTCTAGGATTTTTCATCTACAAAAAAGAAATAAGTATAAACTTATTGTCGTAGGATGCTTCCCCCTTCCCTTTTGTTCTAAGAGTGGTAAGAGTGCCAATATTGTTATTTTAAAGAAGAGCCGTTGGAAACACGTAAGGATATAGAGAAACGCACAATAATTCCCGAAATAAACTTATATTTTAACTTTAACAATTTAATACACAAAAATTAACCATTAACACAGAAATACTCCGGATATTATAATACACAATAATTATTTTAATTAGCTGGCCCATCTAAAATTGGTTAATTTCGCAAACACACTTCAATATATAAGATTTAGGCTTATGGACTCTACTAGAGTCCAGCATAAGGGCGGCTAAGCGGTCTGAGGAACTCCGAGTGGCGAGACTCTGTAAAGAGAATCCCAAGGAGTTTTTTGGATATGTGAACAGCCGTAAACCAATCCGCCGAACGATTGGCCCTTTGAGGAATGAGGAGGGGACATTAAAGCATTCAGATGCAGAAAATGCCAACCTCCTCAACGAATACTTCTCTTCAGTGTTTACTGAAGAGTGTGGTCCCATTCCCCAGCTGACGGATTCCTACTCGGGGGGAAAAGCTGGAGGCAATGGACTTCACCGAAGGAGAAATAAAGAAAAAGATCGCTGACCTAAAGACGAATAAGTCCCCTGGACCGGACGGGTTTCTACCTAAAGTGTTGAAGGAAGTGTGCGATGAAGTATCACGACATCTGTGCGCTATCTTTAACATGTCAATCCGGACCAAATGCGTTCCTAGAGACTGGCATGAGGCGGAGGTGACTCCGATCTTCAAGAAAGGAGACCGTAACCAACCGTCGAACTACCGACCTATCAGTCTGACTTCGATAGTCGGTAAACTCATGGAAAGCATCATGGTGGACAAAGTGACGTCGTATTTAGAGTCAAACGTGCTACTGAGGAGTTCCCAGCACGGCTTCCGAAGGCAACGGTCATGCCTGACGAACCTTGTAGAATTCTTCCACTTCGTTTTCAGTGAGCACGATCGGGACAAGGCGGTGGATGTGGTCTACCTAGACTTTCAGAAAGCCTTTGATAAGGTACCACACCGCCGCCTTCTCCGGAAAGTGCGAGCGCTTGGCATAGACGGAAAGGTAGCCGGCTGGATCAAGAACTGGCTAAGTGGCAGACGGCAACGGGTGGTGGTAAATGGACAGTCTTCTGAGTGGGTGCCCGTTACTAGCGGGGTGCCTCAAGGTTCTGTCCTGGGACCACTACTATTCATCATCTACGTCAACGACATGGATGGTGACATGGTTGCCAAGATTTCCGAATTTGCCGACGATACCAAGCTTGGTATGAACGTTGCAAAGGATGGAAATACTGCCCGCCTGCAGGAAGATCTTTGGAAGATTGGGGAGTGGTCGGACACGTGGCAAATGCCTTTTAACGTGAACAAATGCAAAGTGATGCATATCGGCCACAGAAACCCCCAATCTCAGTATATCCTTAAGGGCACTGCTCTTGAATCGAGTGACACTGAGAAGGACTTGGGTGTTACTATCACTAGTGACCTCAAGTTCTCGAAACAGTGCATTGAGGCGGAGAAAATGGCATAAAGGATGCTAGGCTATATTAAGCGCCAGTTTGGTTATCGGAACCAGGAAATTGTACTGTGCCTGTACAACTCACTTTTCCGACCGCACCTGGAGTATGCCGTACAATTTTGGAGTCCTTCATTGCGAAAGGACATCGCGAGATTGGAACGCGTACAAGCCAGGGCAACCAAGCTGATTCCCTCTATCCGACATAAAAGTTATGAGGATAGACTAAGGGAATTAGATCTGTTCTCGCTGGAAACCCGTAGACAGCGTGGTCAGCTCATCGAAGTTTTCAAAATACTTCGAGGGTTCGACAATGTTGACTACCGGGATATTTTCACACTGAGTGAGAACAGAACGCGCAACCACGGCTTCAAACTTGAACTGAAGCGTTACAACCGCAATCTGTGTGGAAATTTTTTCACTTACAGTATCTGCGGTATGTGGAACGCACTTCCAGTGGAAGTTGTCAACAGTGAATCTGTTGACCAGTTCAAGTCAAGACTAGACAAAGTCTTGAAAAGTGGCCGTTTAGGGACGCAAAACAATTGAGCAGCCTTGTGCCCGCTCGATCGCAAGTCCAAAGGTACCCTCTTTGAATGGACCGTAAGGTCTCCTAGGGTACCTTCTTTCCTTTTTGTTACTCCTTGTTTAATGTTATTGGCTCCACAACACTTGCCGACTGGCCAGATGT
This sequence comes from Ceratothoa steindachneri, assembly GCA_963969495.1. Lineage (NCBI taxonomy): Eukaryota > Metazoa > Arthropoda > Malacostraca > Isopoda > Cymothoidae > Ceratothoa > Ceratothoa steindachneri. Next base: position 119,648,003 of record OZ018318.1, on the reverse strand, counting down.
AGGTGGGCGGGATCACTAGGTATTTTTGGCGAGGGTATTCAGGGGGGGAGGTTCTTCAAGAACGAGAACAATCACGGTGATTTAGGCGGCACCAAGGTAGGCGTGGTCTCTCTGGCGAGAGTAAGTAGAACTTGATCCATAAACTAAGTTAACTTGGAGTGCGGTGTGACCACCGAGTAACGAGCTCGAGGGGGAGATTTTCTCCTTCATTACTTAATTCCTCATGGGCGAGGACTGAACTCGGGGAGGGTCTTCTTCACGGGCGAGGATCGAGGAGGGGGGTTTCTCTGGCGAGAATAAGTTGAACTTGAAGGTCGGTTTGGTAACTAGGAACTAGCTTGAGGATGAGCTTCTTCTTAGTTCCAGTCTTCCTCAAGGGCGAGGATAGAGGAGGGGGATTTCTCTGACGAGAATAAGTTGAACTTGGTTCCTCAACCAAGTTAACTTAGGAGATTAGTGTGGCCACCAAGTAACGGGCTCGATGGGGAGCCTTTTCCTTCTTCTTTTCTTAATTCCTCAAGGACGAGGAATACCCCTGGTGTTTAAAATGCACCAGGATATGACGAGTCTCTCTGACGAGAGTAAGTTGAACTTCACAAAGTTAACTTAACGTTTGGTTTGATAACCAGGGACTAGCTCGAGGATGAGCTGCTTCTTAGCCCCTTAAGGTAGGTAGCCCTGCCTCTTTTGCAGGGTACTTCTTGGTCTGGCGAGCCAAGTAAACTACCTGTCCAGTCTGGGTAGCCCTGGGTCTTAATCCGGGGACTTCGTCACCTGGAGACTGACGTATTCTACCAATCCAGTCTGGGTAGCCCGGGGTCTTAATCCGAGGACTTCGTCACCTGAAGACTGACGTATTTTACCAATCCAGTCTAGGTAGCCCGGGGTCTTAATCCGAGGACTTCGTCACCTGGAGACTAACGTATTCTACCTCGATTTTCCTCAGTGTTTCTTATTTATACCTCGTCACCCCACTGGGCGAGTGGTAAGAGGGGGGAGGGCTTGAGGACGGGCCCAGGAGGGTTCTTATCCCAAACTGTTTTTCTCACCAAGTCTTACATCGGCTCCTCGTTAACCTTCGAGCTTGGGAGAAACACGTCTCCAATTTCTTACTTGACTTGAAATTGAATCTCACTCTCCTGGGGGAGATCTTGCATTTTGCAACCTTTTGGTCTTTCATAGCGACGAGTGGCACGGCGCTGCGGTTACGCGCTTGACCCGACGTACCGGGGCCGGATGTCTTTGCGGTAATCGCCTCGTGACTCCACTGCGAGAGAACGGGGGAGTGACGATTCTCCTACACTTATAATTAATTTAATCTTGAAAAGAAGTATTATTTATTTTTCCACTTTCTGCCTTATCCAAGAATGTCTCTACAAAGCTTGAAAATCAAGTATCCTAACCTGGTTATGTCGAGTGGTTAATGAACCATTTTGCCTGGCGGCTTTATAAATAAAAGGAGACTATAGAAGTTAGCCGACAACCTAAGAACTCATCGTACGCTACAATTTACGCTTGTGAATTTCTGTCTTAGAATATCAAAGTGCGATCATTGTATTTGGGTTTCAATGCAATATTTATTTTTCACGCTTACTGACATTTATTTACCTTACCTTTTTTTTTCAATTTCGAAATTGTTTCTCGCAACCCCCAACCCCCAATATAAAGCATCCTACCTTTCATTAATTGGGGGAGGAAAAGAATCAGCCACACCCATTTATTACTTGTTTCCTTAATCATCATTGGTCAAAATAAATTTGGGGAATGCGGGAGTGGAACATTAATTGTCCATGAGCACCTGCCTCACAACTTCATCATTATCAAGAACTTTTCATAAAGCTTTCTGGTGGTGATTCTTCGGGTAGTTTTCTTCGCCATCTTATTGCGATAATAAATAAATACGACACGATCAAAATCAGCTATAGAACCGGAGCTATTTGTTCTGCCATCTTTATTCCACCAAGCTTACAGAATGAAGCCCATGCTCACTTACACCACTAACTTCCCCCTCCCCCCTATACCCTTTTAAACATTTCTACCGGTTTCCCTTTTTGGATTTCCTTTCTTTTTTAAATGAATTATTTTTTAATCAAAATGTTCTTCGATAAATGGATATTCGAAAAAGCCATGTATTCTACAGCACTATTCCTCCTGTTCTGAAAGCGCCAGACGTTACTATTGGAGACCTTGATACATATCCGCGCCTTCAATTCTCTTTATCAGGTTCAGAAGAACCGCGGATGCATAACGTGCACTACTGAAGAAATATATCAGCTTGATCATCGTTCTCGGGAATGTTTGCGCGAAATCCTCATCATGAGCAATATGTAAGATAACAAACTTAAGCTACACTTGAAATACTATCCAGTGATAAAATCTTATCCCTAGAGTGGTTTGCAATCTCTTTTCGTCGTCCACGTGTATACATATGCAGTAGACGGTCGTTTGATATTCTTAATCCTCTCCTCTCATTATGATGTGTTTTTTTCTCTCCTTAATGTGAAATTAGCTCTTTGCCACAAGCACTATTTTGCAACTCACATCATCAGACTAAGTCAGTATTTTTTACAAGAGTGGAGATGTTAAGCAGGTTTTCCATTACCATTTCTTGGCCATTAACAAAGCCCCTATCCTATACACAGTTCTGCAATTTAGTTTAAGTGTACTAGAATGGGGATAGTTGAAGATTTAGAATTAGGAACTATTTTCCAACTCTTAAGTTCAGGTCGGGCGAAAAAAACAAGAGACCCACCTCCTTTCATTCAATCTTCAAAAAAAGCAAGGATTTAATACGACGACGACAAATGGTGACTATAGAAATGAATTTTCGTTTATGGAAAAATATCTCGAAAGCGATTCTTCCCTAGAATCATCCTTGAGCTGATGACCAAGATTCAGGAGCGAGTCGGAGTCCTGTATGGGATAGCGGAAGCAGTCGCCATATTGGATATGGTTGTTGGACTGACGCACACGGCTTCCTTGGGGTCTTGGGTTCGGCCCGATTTCTCAACTCATCTAGCTATCCGAGAGGGGCGGCATCCCATCTTAGATATCCTATCTCCGACGCCTCTTGTCGCTAACAATACAGTAAGTAGTGACCACCTACCTTATTTAACCCATTTTCTTTAAGCTGACTGATTATTTTCGCTAATCCACATTGGAATTTATATTGCTTTTCTGATAACGTTTTAGTCAGTGTCATAGCAATAATGGGTTCCTCATGGGGCCAAATGAAACGTAATTAAATGCACCTTTTATTTCCATTCCCAGTTTTTAAACGAAGAAAAAAGAGTAATGGTGATCAGTGGCCCGAATATGAGTGGGAAAAGTACATATTTGAAACAGGTGGCACTCTTGCAGATTTTGGCTCAGGTGAGTAAAATAAGGCACATTGAGGCACTCACTAATAAGAAGAAAAAAAACAAAGGGAAAATAAACGACAGAAATGGCGCCTATGGAAGTGTAGATAGAGGGGCGTAGGAAGAAGGGCGATGAAAAAATGAAGAACGAACGGTGCATGCGGCGAGTTGCGAACACTTTTCCTGTGTCGCTGGGACCAGTGTACATGCGACCTAGTTGACACTGCCGTCGTGAGTCTTCGAATTATATGAATACCAGGCAATGGCTTCGCTACTAAGATTAAAATTTAAAATTAAAAAAAAAAGCAGCCATGGTTAATTTTTTATAAATTTTCTGAACTTTGCCAATTATAATAATTTTAAAAAGGAACTCTAAACTAAATTCCCCCCCCACCTTTTCAAAATATCACGTTGCTAAAATATAGAGTTATAGAAGAAGATATATAAAAATAAACTTTCTGAATTTCACCATTTGTAATTCTTTGGATTTTAAAAAATTCACAAAATTTCGATACTTAAATTTATTTCTGAACTTCACCATTTTGTTTTTTGATATTATAAAAGAATTATCAGAAATAACTTTAATAAAAAAACATAATTCATAACCAAACTAAGATGAAATTATTATTCAAGTACTCGAAAAAATCCCCTTCTTAAATTATAGAGTTAGTGACAAATTAACAAACTTCCTATTTCTCCGTTTTGCTAGATTGGAAGCTATGTACCAGCAGAGGTTGCTACTTTGAAACTGGTTGATCACATCTTCACACTACTCGGCAGAGAGGATAATCCAGAGAATAATGCTTCAACATTCCAAGCCCAGGTTACATATTGTTTTAAACTTTAAATGAATGTGTCTAATTTTAAATTGTTATAACTAATCAGAAATGTAGAGAGGGTCGAAACGATACAGTTTGTCTGCATTTATAGAGAGTACATTTAGACAATGGGGGAACTTATCCCAGAAGGGTGGTAATGTTTCAATTGTGAAATTGGAGCCAATGATTAGCAGACTCAAAATTTTGGAATATTCAGTACCATCCCAAAATATCAGAACGCCGGTATTTCTAAGACAACACCTTCCATAACTTTTGCCAGAGAAAGTCTGTCTAAAATTGGTGGACAATAACCTGCAGGTATAAACTGTCTATGTATGAGTAAAGGTTATGCAAATTTGGCTGAATAACACGAAATTTATCAGCACAAGAATAATTTAGTAAAAAAAATGAAAAAATGATCCAATCGTTTTTAAGTTTTGGGTCAAGAGAACCGGCATTGTTTGCATAGCAACTCACTTCAGTTCAATCGAATCCACGTTAGGTCATTCATTTGCCAGCTGTCGTCCAGGTAACATGACTAAGAAATTAGTCACGCCTCTCTGTCCGCGAGTTGATCGCAAAGCTGCGCCACCAAGGTGTTTCAAGTGGAGCCATTGCAGAGACTCTCGAGTCCTCCGAATGTGTAGTCCATAAACATGTTTTGTCATAGATTGACCGAATATTGTGTATGGCTGGTAAATTAACCGATAGGCCAAGGAAAAACTAGCTTTTACCAAAATTGTGAAGAAGGAACATTTCAAAATGGCTAGAGTAGTTTCTAGAGAGATTAGTGACATTTTGGCTATCAATATCTCGAGACAAAGTTTGTCATATCGGCTGGAGGAAGACAATCTTCATGCTCCAGTGTCGGAAGGAGGAAATCTGTGGGCATGGCAAGTGTAGTAGAGAATAAGGGGGTAGGAAAGTAGAAAAATCTATGAAAAGAGTTGCATAGATCAGGGAAGAAAAAGTGCTATAGCATCTTCAACCCTAAATGCTGGGTACAAGAAGACGCGTTGAAAGGCTTCGGTAACAAGTTTGTATAACACAGCACAAGATGCTCCCCAAAATCCGAACCCCTGTTTATGGTGTCTAGGAGTCTGAAGGGGGTAATGAAGCTCTGGCTCTCCTTTTTTGCTGGTTGGCGCGTCTCACCACAAGAACAAATGGTGCTAGCTAGCAGTGCAGTGCATAAGACGATGTTGCATCAGGTCCGTGGACAGGCATGCAGCACCAGAATGACGAATAAGAAAATATATTTCTATTTCTATTTCAATAAAATATTCGAAAACTCAAAAATAATATCAAAGTCGAGCTTTCGGTATCCTTACGACTTGTCAATGACAACGCCTTCAGTTTTGAGGTAAAATTAGTTTAACTTCCGTTAGTCACCATCTTTCGTAAGGTGGTTCTTTTTTTTTTGAAGTGGTAGGTGGTGACTTTTGTGTCGAATTGAAACCAAAGTGTCAACAAGGGTATAAAGTGATGAAGGAGGATGTGAATATGTGTGGGAGACATTGCTGTTGATCACCCTGCAAATATTGGGGTCGAGAGAGCAAACTGCGGGGGGGGGGGGAGGCACGCAATCCTTCAGATGTCAGCCGCAGTAGCACGAGTGCCCACGGTACCTCTGACAATCACTTCCTGGCGAGTTAGATAAGGAAAAGAAAGAGGGGGGTAGGAGGACAAGAAGAGGAAAAGAGTGTGGGCCAAGATTGAGGTGCTGCCTCCCCACCCCCCTCCCTCTATTCTCAACCAAGACGAGGGATAAATTGACAAGTGTTATTCGGCGACTAGCCTGCAAAATTAACCATAGAGAAAGTGGCGTAAAATAAATGCAAAATGGAAATATCTAAAAGGAATTAATCACAGTAGTTCAAGCTAGTTTGATCCTGCCTATAGCACTGGGGGCAGGGCGGTACGCCGCTCCTCCAAGAGCCAGGTGAAACAGTATACACAAAGTACCCCTTTGCCGGGGTGAGGTTAAGGGGCGGATAATGTGTGGGATGTACATAACTAACTAATGGATGGCCACGGGGACTGAGGGTGTGTAATTCTCTTTAACCTGCCGATCCCCCACAATTAGGAAAGACTCCGGTGCGGAATATTTCGGGGTTCTTATGCAATTTCCGAAAGACGGGTAAGATAAATATGTAAATATATTTTATTGATAAAAAATTTTCTTTTTAAAGAAGTGAATTTCAAATGACTTTTTAAATTAAATTCTTTGGGTAATAAAGAAGCTTCGAGTTTTCAAGGCGTGGTACTTCAAGGGTTAATTTATGCTTAGTCAGTGCAATCATGATCCCAAGGAGCTAATGGTTTCCTTTTCATTTCTTAATCTTGAATGAGATACTCGTGTCCCCTTAATTTCCCTCGAGTGACGAAGGCATCTTCTCAACTTACAGATGAGTGGAGTATCCAGTGCCGTGCAGATGTCTGGGAATCGATCTCTCGTCATTTTGGATGAATTGGGTCAGGGAACCAGCATCGACGAAGGAACCAGCTTGGCTTGGGCTATTGTCGAACAGCTGATCTATTCGAAAGCTTTCGTTATACAAGCAACCCATCTGAGGGCTCTGATTGGGCTGGCGAATGTATACCCACAAGTATCCAAGTAAGAGCCAACTAAGATGCCCCTAAACCTAAAATTGATCTCTTTTTTTTTGCTCTACCGTCTACAATCTATATTTTCAAAATTTGTTTGGTTCACAAAAGTGTTTTAAGCTTAACAGAATGTTTAATAACTAGTTAAAGCGATATATAACCATTTTTTTATTATTATATGGTGGTGGGGAGGAGGCATAAGTGAAAACAAACATTCGTTTTCTTCCTATTATCTTGAGTTACTGATTCCTTCTTGATTCTTGATCAGTTAGTCCTTAAAGTCGTTTTCTTCCGTTTTTCTTACTCAAGGCGATTCATTTATCTTGAGTCTTCTTGATTCTAGTTTAGTTAGTCCTTGAAGCGTTTTCCTTGATTTCCGTTTTCTTCTTGAGAATTCTTCATAAAAGGTTGTGGACTTTGAGTTTCTAACGCGGTATCTCTTGATTTAAACGCCAGTCACTCTAGCCATTACGCCATAGCTTAGTCCGTGGTGAGTTGGTAATTTAATGGGCTATTTATATTATCGAGTTGGAAGGAATTTTTCTCTGATAAATTTTCACACCCCTACACAGAGGAATTTTTCTCTGATATATCTTCGCACCCCTACAGCATCTTATGGTGAGCAAAGAGAATTTCTTTATTTTTTGTGAAATGAAGAACTGCTATAACCCAACTCAGTTAACTATAAAATCAAAACTGGTGTGGGTAGGTAGTTTAAAGAAGAGGATAATCAGAATGAGAATTGCAGCGGAAATTAAACAAACCTCTGAGTGATAAAGAGTCACTTTAAATTTCCCTTTGTACTAGTTGAAAGAAGGCGCATTTCAACTACAAGAAATAAAAGTACTCTCAAATATGGAATGGTACGGAAACGATTAGGAAAATTCAGATATGTTAAACCTAGGTGATTTTTTTTAACCTTTTTGATCCCAGCACCTAGAGTTCACAGTCCAAGAGTCTGCCCCATCTTTGAGTAGGGTGAAGTGGACACGGACCTTATAAAAGGCACTTGCCAAAATATGGGTTTGATTCAGTTTAGCCTTCAGATAGAAAACGGTTCTGATGTGACGTCACTTCCCTCTTCTTTCCACGGAGCTCCGACGCCATTTTTGTTTGCTATTTTACGTGTCTGATATCAGTTTTACGAGTTACATTATAGTCCACAGTGTTCGTAAATATTGCGTGATTCCCCTGGCTATGGTTTCCACGGTGAACATGATCATTGTGAAGGAAAGTGAGTGTGATTTCATAACTTTGACCAGCCTGGGGATTTCTGCGTTTACAGGTTACATAAAATGGCGCGTAGTACACGGTCTGTACAAAATTTGAAAATTCGTGAAAAATATACTAATGAAGATTTTGTTTTGAAACTACCGTATATTGATCACGTAACATTGTTTGGTGTTTTAAATGTGAAAAGGCGACCCCGAAATGAATAATAAAAGATATCAAAGTGAAAAGTTGACTATTTTTAGCAGTGTAAAATGATGTTATTTGTTATTATCTAACATTATTTTACGCCAAGCCGAGTGACTTCGGATATCCAACTGGACACAGATTTGTTGTTCTGACTCGAGCTAAACTCATAGGTTGTCAAAAATAGGTGCCATAATCCTTATGACAATTCACACTTACCCGTTGTACGTTTGGCCAAGGTTGGATGCTCTTCCCAATCAATTCTTCCTCATCTTCCATATCCATTAACCTTGCAGAATCTTATTCACATTTACTTCAATCTATTTAATGTTACTTCAAATGGGAAGAAAGATCCAGGTTTAAAAGAGGGGGAGAGAGGGCAATAACATTGCTTATATTTTCATTAAAACCAAATACTATTTTCAAGGTAAATATCTACTGTCTATGTAGTTAAATGGTGGGCAACCGTTTTTAATGATTGCTTAGAGCTCGAGTTTGATACATTCAAAATTATTTTCTTTTGAAATAGGCATTAATTTATTGCCGTCTGCGCCCAAAGAAAGATCTGGTAGATTAAGTAAACGCTGTATATAGCGGTGACACCATCCTCGTAAGGTACCAGTTCTTCTAAAAGGGAACATCGGGTATCAACGGGAACACAATAGACGGACATTCAGCCAACGTGGCGGAATGGTTTTGCGGTGAGGAATAAAGCTCGATCTATAAGGGAGAAAGCGTCGCAGTCCACAAGAAATCCGCTTGTTGGGGAGAAACAGAAAGCGCCTTTTATAAGACAGCTACGATTTTGGATTGGACCAAAGTGGCGGAGGCCCGAAGAAGGGATGTGTAAACCCTGCAGCCAAATTCCATTTTGTGCTGGAATCGGGCATTTTAGAAGCGAAAATTCGAGTAGAGCCTTGCGCTCCATGTGATGGGGCATATGTGGTTGAGAGTTGAGCGGACAGCAGCAACCGGAAAAGTTATGTCGAGATTTTACAAGAGTTTCCTAAAAAAAAATGAAGACCATGAACATCATCAAATACTTTGTTATGATAGGGCTCCAGACATGTGCAGGGATGAGGCACCAACAGAAAAGACGAAGATTTAAGGCTCACACGTACGGATGTGGGTAGGGGTATATCCGTAGCACATGCATTAGTTTCCGTTGACATCTTGACTTGAACGTGGTAGCCCAGTGCGTTTGTTGTTGACGGTTTTATCATTAACAACGAATTTACTTGCGTCCAAAACTAGACACTAAAATCTACATTTTCTTAAAAATACTCGTTTAATTGCACATATTTGAAATTTTCCTTTGACAGGTTTAAAGTTTCATTTAAAAGAACAGCGGATAGAAAAAATGGTATGAAGTAATATATATTTTACGAATGGATGCGCCCAAAAGTAGATAACGATAAGTAAAAATGCAGCCATACCCAGAAAACAACATGACTGTCATAGAAAATGAGAAAAATATTAATAAGTATGCACACTTTTTATAAATGACGAGCATATTTCTGGCCAAATTGTAAGGCGTAATTTTATTTAATTCTCCTTCCAATCTTTTCCATTGATCTTCAATATTCTTCAGTTTCCGAGCCATAAATTTCTCACCGAGTATCTTCCAGTTTTATTTTTATGGGGTTTAAATCAGGGCTTTGCCCAGGCCAGCTCATTACGTCGATTTTTCAGCATTCAAGAACTGTTGTGTAGTACGGAACATTGCCCTGCATGAAAACAAATCTAAGCATCCCTGATGTTTGTAGTTCTCTAAAAATGTGGGTCAGGATCAAAATCTAGAGTAATTGAGACAGGAGAGCACTGAAGCGCTTGGTGAAGCTAAATCGTAAAGAATCAACAGTATAACTGACCGATATTTATTACTAGCTGAAGTTAGGACATTTTAACGCGCACATTAACGGAAATATAGTAGTTTTAGTCTAAAGAGCCTTGCAATTCATTAGTAAGGTTAATAAAACAAATCGACTTCAGTTTGCAAGGAAACACAAAGATTTAAGCGTAGGAGCAGCGCAAAAAATGTGCTGGTCTAAAGAATAGGTATTTACTATATTCCAAAGTGATAGACGTGCCAGGGTGGAGTTAAAGTTCATACGGCTAAGCACCAATCATGCATCCTGCCCAGTGTACCGGCCTCTCTAGGTAGTATCATGTCGATGATCGGTGACAATAACAAAATTTATTTAGTATTTATTTTTTGCATGGGCAGGTGGTTGATTATATTTTCCTGATGGGATAGGCATCTCCAGAGATTCATTGATACAATTGTGAATTTGTCTACTAAGCACGCGGTTATGTTTTATAGATGAATTAGTGACCACAAAGGCCCGCCCTAAATCCCATCTGGAGCTTTTGTGATGAGTTGAAGAACTTATAAAGTTCCTCTCTTATTCCATTATCACTATAAGAACGACGAGAAATTGTTGCAATTGTGGACGGAAATATAGAATGAGACATTGCAAAATCTTGTCTAAACAATGCCACGAAGTATCTTCCCATTAATCGCGCCCCAATGCCCAGGATACCTCATGTCCTTGTCTCTTACACATACAGGTGTAAAGGGCGTTTATAAAGGTTCTAAAACCTATGTGTTGACAATGCATGAGAGCCGGTCAGGTTTTTATGCCTAGAAACTTTTCACTATTCCAACTAGGCCAAATATACAGGAATCGGATCCAGAGTTCTCCTCTCCCAGATTCACGTTCGGCCGAAATAATAGAATCAGTGACTCCTCTCCTATGAGAACCAACTCTGACCACTCCAATGTGAACTCCCGCAACCACATCCACAAGGGGTCATACAACTCTTCTGCTGATGAGGCTTCGCTTCAGCCACAAATTCGATGGCCTCACTCGAGAACTCAGGAGCGAAAAAATTGCAACTTATCGAGATTCTCCTTCCCATTGTCATTCCAGACTCCTGGCGAAGCCTGGCCGCATTACCAGCCCAACCACGGAAATAGATGCTGGTACCATCGCTACTTCAAATCAGAAAATATGTCCCTCTTCAAGTTTCAATTTGGTGGACAATCGACTCGCCTCCGTGGTGAGGGTAGTGCAAGATTCGAATTGCATGTCTGTTCAACAGCCTCTATCATCCCGCGTCGCAAAATGAGAGGGAAAGATCTCCAATAGCATAGTCATAATCTATCAGGTCGGTCAATTCCTGTATATCGCAAAAAAACCCCTCCTCTATTTCTCCGTATATTGCGATCGCACTGTCGACTGGTTATTTTTAATTGTGGACGTATGTCACTATCGAGCGGCCGACGAGGCCGCTCGAATTGCGGCCACCCGGACACAAACTTGTTGCAGTCTGCATTAGTGACTTTTATTCTCTTACTGAGGACTACGCAATCAGAATTGAATGGTTGCATTGATAGCAAGTTGCATTCCGTTAAGCCCTCGATTTTACCGTGGGCTAGCTGTTAACTGCCGGGGAGCTCTGAGGTAATCCTTTGTCTCATGAAAATCAACCACTTGGGCATTTCACGAGTAGCGGGGTGGGGCAATAGGTCCCCTCTCAGTTCGTTTTCGCTTTAAGTTAGGCTATGCCGGGACATGTCATCTATTTTTTGCACCTGTGCTCCTTTTTAATCTTTTTATCGCTTTGATTTTAACCTTACCACTTTTTGTACTTTAGGGCCTCCTACCCTTTTATGTCTTGCCGCTCCATAATCTTTTTAGATTTTAGTGGCGTATACCCTACTCCAAATAATATGTTCCATAGGGACTTTAAATAAGACATATTACTGGATAGGAGAAATGATAAACTAGGTCTAGACGACGCTATATACCATTTAAGCATGGTTATTCCCTAGTTAGTTTCGTATAAACCATATCGGTCAAATAGGGTTATTTTGCGAATGCCACAATAATTACATCCTAGCTCAGGGGTCATTTCCATAAAAAATAATGAGGAAAAGGGGCAACCAGGGCCCCATCTAGTTCCTCCCTGTTATGCACACTCTAATTCTAAGCAGGCATTTAGCAATAGAATATGTTAGCTAAATATTGTCACTATTTATCAAACTAATCTAAAACACCACAATACAAAATATTTAGTTTACTTTAAAATCAAGCCAGTGAAGTAACATTAATTACCAGTCTCTTTTGTGTGTGAATGCATCAACCAAGTCTAGCGGCCTTCATCTTTTGTTAAAATATGAGGGTTGTGTGGCCTCTCGGCCTCGATACCTGCAGGAGGATATGTGGCTAGATATCTTCCACATTTTCACTAGATTTATTTTTCTTTCTTTGATTTTCTCCTAACAAACTTTCTGAGACGTAAGGCCTCGTTGCGTTTGAACTTTAACATTAGAGGAAAAAATCACCATCTGAGAATTCGCATTATAACCAACTTCTTCTTGTCGTTTTTTTTTAACCAAGGCCAATTAAACGATTCATCATATTATGGAAAAGTCGGTTGCGAATTCAATTTCCTGGTAAATTAGTTTACTAGACCAGAGTTAAAATTTTGTTAGCAATTTCCCTTAGCAATACTAAAGGAAGGCTAGTTAGTGCTATAGGTCGCCAGTTATAGGTTTGGCGTAAGTAGGTCTTGTTTTGATTGCAAGGTGATCCGATCCTATAAGGGTTTGGTAAAGTGGCTTGCTTACGGTCCGAAGGGTATTAACCGATCAAGGTTTGTAAGTAAAAGGCTCCTTTATGAAGGAATTAAACTCTGTATTTTTATGCCACTTTGAAATGTTTACACTTACGGTAAATATTTAATTTGCGCAACGGAATATTTTAAATCGAGGTATAATGGAAAGAGCAAGAATAATGGAGATTCGCAGAGCGGTGAATTAAGAGTCTAATCCCCCTTCCTCTCTGGGATCTTTTCTTCAGGGGTTGTTCCCAGAGAGGCTCTGGCCTTCTCGTGGCGAGGGGGGCCAGCCCTGGGCCCCCTAGGGGACCCATGGTGCTGCTAACAAGACTTTTAACATACCCCTCTTTCTTTCCTCCTCTATTACGATCTTCCACTGCCCTTTATTTCCCCATCTTCCTTCACCTATCTAGTGGTCCTTATCAATACCCGACCTCTGCTCGTTTAATGGATTGATTCTGAATTGTTCTTTCATGAAGGTGAAAGAGGCTGGGCATCTCCACCGCCTTCGTCTACCGAATGCCGAAGGAGAAACCCATCGTTGGACCCATTTCTCCGTGCGTAGGAGAACTCGGGCAGCCTCTTAGGGTTACAAAGATGGTGTGGTAGATCCGTATCCATTCTCCAAGAGGACATACCGGACGTAACTGATTGTATAGTTGCAGTAGTGCCGGGCCCTTGTAGGCCTCCATGGTGGGGAGCCCCGAGGGAGAATGCGAAGTTTTTTTCTTTTTGCAATGGCTAGCCATAAACCAAAAACCTCCCCTTCTCGTAAGGGTTCTCGTGCCAAACGTTCTTTAGCTTCCCTTTCAGCCTTTCCTCGCTCGTCGGACCCCTATTCCAACGAAGTAGACCCAGATCTTGATTATCCTCGCTTTCTTGTCATGAATTCATCATCTGACATCCCACTTGCAAAAGTCGATGTGTTTGACGTCAATGAATCTTTTGAGTCCCACTGTGGTGAATCCCGCCGGATGTGGTCAAGAGGAAGTGATGATGTCGTAGTCGAGGTGTCATCCCACTCTCAACACAACCTTGTGCGAAATCTATCTTCGATAGCTGAAATTCCAATAACTGTCTCGCCCCACCCGCGTCTGAATTTCGTCAAAGGTGTCGCCCGTTCAAACGAACTAAAGGACTACGACCCCACCCGCCTTCAGAGTAAGCTCAGTACCCAACGTGTCACACACGTACACAGGGTAACTAAAACATTAGGCTCCACTAAAGTTCCAACTGCCACACTGATTTTAACATTTGAACGACAAGAACTGCCCCAGTATATTAAAGCTGGGTAGCTTCGTGTCCCGGTAAGTCCCTACATCGAACTACCCAGACGCTGCTTCAATTGCAATCAATTTGGATAGGTTGGCCGAGCTTGTCGGCACCCTCGCTCCTGCGTGAATTGTAGCTCTGACTACCATGGCCACGAATGCACCAAAACTCCCCACTGTGCCAACTGCGGAGGTACCCACAGTGCTGCGTCGAAACTCTGCTCTATATTTTTATATGAAAAGGAAGTTCTCGCTTTGCGCGACTCCCTACGTCTAGATATAAGAGAGGCCCGCCAGCGTGCCCGAGCACAAACCTCGCCACTCGGCCGGCTCTTCTCTGACGTTTTACGTGATGCTGGACGAAACCGACCATCACGCGCGAGTTACCACCAGCCTGAAGCACTTCATCCTAGATCTACTCGCAGCGTCGAAAATATTCAGAATATGCAGTCGAAGCATCGCTCTCATACCGAGATAATTAATGTAGCCCCCCTTCTTCCAGCAGCTCTTGCTGGAAGAGACGCTCAGGGTGAGACGCTTGAAGACATCAGGCGCTATTTGAAAGAATCCTCAACATCGACCAGTGAAGGTTCATCCACCCGGCCACGAGACTCAAAGCCAGGTGGTAAGAGAAAGGATTCTTCACCTGGGTCATCGACCACCAATAAGCGGGCAGCCTCTGGAGCCGACTCGGCCGAACCCCGAGAATCTCCAATGGACTCCTCCCCTATGGTTGAACATTCTCTGCCCTTAAGTCCGTCTCGCCCTTCACAGGACGTAGGCCCCATCCTGATCCAAACGATGGCAGAAATACACCCAGCTCCACACACCTCGCTCAGATCACCTGTTCGCCCCGCTCACCCTTCAAACCAAGATCCGATTGAAGCAGTTGATACTCCAACATCACCAACTGCGGCGGTTGGACCAACTCCTCAGACGCCTAAAATACCCTCGACCCATGAATCCGGATCTACCGGCCGAAAATCCCTTCTTGATCTTCCTTTTCCGCCAGGTTGCGAGCCCGAATTACAATCAAGGGCCTCGGTCGGTTCTCCAAAACCCACGAAAAAAACCTCAGTTACTACTCCATCTAGGATTTCTCCCCCTGCAAAAGCAGGATCCTCAAAATCAGCTCTCCGTCTCCCAAGCTCTTTGGGAAGAACCTCAAATACATTATCGGCTTCAAAAGAGAAAAAAATATCCACAGTGGTATCTAATCGTCACACATATCTTCCATTTTACAATGGAAGAACTCAAAATTCTTTTGACGACTATCCACCCCGTTCTTATTTGTCTCCAGGAGAATAAACTGGGTATACGGCCCTTTCCGCCGGTACCCGGTTTTCTCACTTTCAACTCTATTGCTCCTGCTGGAAGCCCCTCTCAAGGAGGGGTGTCAATCATGGTATCTTCATCCTACCATGTCTCTCTCATCTCCCTACATACTACCCTCCAAGCTGTTGCTGTGAGGGTTTTTCTTACTAAGCTTTTTACCGTTTGCTCTATTTACCTACCCCCTTGTTTATCATTGTCAAGATCCGACCTTTTAGAACTTATAGACCAGTTGCCCTCCCCATTCTTATTACTAGGAGATTTTAACGCCCGTCACCCATACTGGGGTGACATCACTCGAAATGCCAAAGACAGTGTTTTAGAGTCTCTTTTATTATCTGACCTTCTTTGTGTTTTAAATACTGGCGATTTTACCTCTTATCATGGCCAGACGGACTCTTTTAGCTGTGGTGACCTGTCTGTTTGTTCCCCTGATTGTTCACGGAATTTCGATGGTCAATTCTTGACGATCTCCATGGGAGTAACCACTTCCCTATTGTCTTGTCGGCCCTTCAAGTTAGCCCTCATACAACATGCCCCTTAAGTGGAATTTAGGTCATGCAGATTGGGAAGGTTTCCAAGAGGCGTCCTTCACAAATGCATCTTTGGGGACCTTCAATGGAGTGGACGCGGCAGTAAAATACTTTGCATCGACTATCTACAATGCAGCAACACAAACCATCCCACGGAGGCGACCTGTCACGGGCCGCTCAACCGTGCCCTGGTGGACTTCGACGTGTGCAACAGCTATCAAAAATTACAAGTTAGCCCATGCCCGATTCCGAAAGAACCCAACTTTGTGCAACAAGGTCGACCGAAACCGAGCTCGTGCACTTCGCCAAAGAACCCTTCGTCAAGCTCGCCGAAATTCATGGCGCAGATACGTTTCATCGATCTCCTCTATGACACCTACTGCTAAGATCTGGAAGAGGATTAATAAGATCAGGGGCCGTTATGCTAATCATCATACCCCCACACTCAACTTAGACGGTTCCTTGGAGAATGACGGCCTGGCGGTCAGCAATGCTTTTGCTGACCATTTCCGCGCCGTCAGCAGTGTTAGCCGTTACGATAAGGCTTTTCAATCCTACAAATCAAAGGAAGAATCTCATTCTCTCAACTTCACAACAAAATCTAACCTTCCGTATAACGCTCTATTCAGCATCCATGAGCTGCAAAGCGCTTTGTCCCTTTGCAGATCTACTTCCCCTGGTCTTGATGAGATTCATTTCGACATGATTCGGCACCTACATCCACACTCTACTCTCTTCCTGCTTGATTTGTACAACCTTATATGGGTGAAGGGTTTTTACCCGTCGTCATGGCGCATTGGGATCATCCTTCCCTTTGTCAAACCGGGCAGGGACGGGTTGAATGCAGATCACTACCACCCTATAGCTCTCACCAGCTGTTTGAGTAGGTTCTGGAAAAAATGATATTGGAGCGCCTAAACTGGTTCCTAGAAGCCAATCACCTTCTCTCTCCATTTCAATGTGGCTTCCGCAAAGGTCATAGTACCCTTGACCTACTAGTACGTTTCGAGGGTTTAGTCCGGAAAGCTTTCTCATTAAAGCACCGAGTCCTAGCCATATTTTTCGATATTGAGAAAGCTTACGACACAACATGGAAATACGGCATCTTGAAGCAGTTATACGTCTGGGGGATGAGAGGCCTTTTACCTTCATTTATTCAAAGTTTTTTAGCATCTCGATCCTTCAAGGTACGTGTTGGAGACGCATACTCTGACCTGCAACCCCAAGAGGAGGGAGTTCCTCAGGGCAGTGTTTTAAGTGTCTTATGTTTTATAATTGCCATCAATGATATTATTTCGTCTCTCCCAGAAGGTGTATCGGCAACTGTTTGTCGATGATTTAGCACTATACTGTTCCTCACCTCGCCTTTCATCAGCAGCTCGTCGGCTACAACTGGCGGTCGATGCTGTATCCAAAGGAGCACAACTTAAGGGATTCCGCTTTTCCACGACCAAAACCAAAGCAATGTATTTTCACCGAGGCAGAGGAGTTCTTGTTCCGCCATCTATATCCCTACAATGCGAAGAAATAGAGTTTGTCTCCGAGTTTCGGTTCCTTGGCGTAACTCTCGATCCAAAGTTATCCTGGTTACCACACCTACGCCGACTTCGAACAGGCTGTCTGCGGGCTCTAGACATTTTGAAAGTCCTCTCACACACTTCGTGGGGCAGTGACCGACAAACATTGTGGACATTATACACAGCCCTCGTTCCATCCAAACTGGATTATGGCTGTCAAATTTACTCATCGGCTTTCCCTTCAGCCCTTAAAATGCTGAACCCCATTCGAAATCTTGGAGTTCGCCTTTCTAGTGGAGCCTTCCGTACTTCTCCTGTCAACAGCCTTAACTGCGAGAGTGGGGTACTCCCTTTGCCCTACCATAGACTTCAAATCTGCATGCGATACCTCTGCCGAGTACAGCAAGCCCCTGTATCAGAGGTCTACAGATGCCTGTATGCTGCCGAATCAACGGCGGCATATGATAAGTTGCCATCTTTACCCCGCCCTTTGAACCTTCGCATAGGAGATCATCTCTCTAACCTGGGTGCTCCAAGGGTCCTTACCCTTCCATCCTTACTGAACCCTAGGTGGCGTGCTCCTCTCCCCACAATATGTACCAACATGTGGAGCCTGGAGAAGTCCTCCATGGACCCTCGCATCATTAAAAGCCTGTTCTTAGAGCATTCGATCTTCCACAAACAATGCTGCCCACTCTACACGGATGGCTCTAAGTCGGACGGTGGCGTGGGCGCCGCAGCCATCTACCCAGGAGGAGAATTCCTAACTTTATCTTTGCCGCCAGCAGCATTCATTTTTACCGCTGAACTTTCAGCAATCCTTTTAGCCTTTAGACTCATCCAAATTTTACCTTTTAGTGATTTTGTCATTTTTTCCGACTCAAGGAGTGTCTTACAATCAATTAGATCTTTTAATGCGTCCCATCCCGTGGTCACAGAAATTTGCAACTGGCTGATCCAAAATGCATCCCGATATAGAATTATTTTTTGCTGGGTTCCTGGGCAACGAGAAGGCTGATCGGCTGGCCCGCTCAGCACATTCTGTGTTCCCTGAGAACTCTGCTCTGCCTTTTAGGGACTACTTTCCTTCAATAAGAAAGTATATTTTTCAACTGTGGCAGAATGAATGGGATGACTGTTCATCATCCAAACTATACAAAATTAAAAATTCTATTCGCTCTTGGCCCTCGAGTCGTCATAGAATGCGGCCGTTGGAGGTGGCCCTTTGCCGAGTTCGCATTGGCCACACGAGACTTACTCACGGCCATCTTGTTTCGGGTGATGCCCATATCAGCCCTTGCTGTCGTTTTTGTAGTGGGTGTTTTTTTTTTTGTTTTTTTTTAAGAGCTCATCCGGCGACTGCCTTCTTGGGCATTAGTTGCCGTATTAAAACTGGCCTAGTTCTAGGCTACTTTAAAATAAAATTAAAGAGAAAAAAAACAAAAAAAACAACACCCCAAAAGGGGCAAAGGAAGCAAGCTGGTGCGTCGGGGAGAGGTCTCCCCGGCGCAGGAGCGTGCAACTAAAGGAAGAAATACAAACAAAAAACAAAAAAAACAAATGCAAAAAAAAAAACCCCAAAAAAACACCAAACCTTGCTTAAATAATAGGGACAAGGCCGGCCTCCCCCAAGAAGTCAACAAGTCAATGTGCACGAATCTGTCCCGAGCACAAGGGACAGGCGGTAGCGACCCCGCCCATCCCGGTACTAGGACAGGTATCGTGCGCGAAGATCGCCCAGACTGGGACATTCGACAAGAATGCGCCGAACAGTCTGGGGGACGACGCAGTCGTTGCAATAGGGCGCAGGCGAGCGCTCCATCAGATAGCGAAGCGTCACACGAGTGTGTCCGATTCGGAGACGACAGAAAGCAACCTGAAGCCGCCGCGGCATTGGGGGATAGGTCCATGGGAACAGTCGCGGCGCAATGGCACGCAACTTTAAGTTCCCTTCGACCGTCTCCCATCTTCTTTGCCAAGCAGTCCGAAGAGCTGCCCGTATTCCTGCCATGTAGTCGGTGTGAGGAAGAGCGAAACACTGGTCCGGTCGCAGAGTCCTCGCGGACTCTTTAGAGCCCTCACTCCCCGATATCCCACATGTCCAGGAACCCAGCAGAAGATAATTCGACATCTGCCCGGCTCGCCAAAACCGTGGCGTCACGGATATCGCGAACCAGGGGATGCCGAGATTCCAATGCCCCGAGAGCACTCAGGGCGCTTTGTGAGTCGCTATAGATCACAATCCGGTCTCCGAACCGGGCACGTCGCGTAATCTCCCGTACCGAGTAGTGTATTGCCACCAGCTCGGCCTTGAAGACAGACGCAGCGCCTGGTAGAGCCCCGTTGACTTCAAACAGAGGGGATACGGCGTGGAAGCCGACCCCCTATTGGGACTTGGAGCCATCCGTATACACTGGCACGGTTCGAGCATGACACGATGTGTGCTCCAAAAAGGTCGAACGCAATACTCCCGGCGCAGTACAAGCTTTGGGAGCAGAGGCGTGGCGACAAATAGCCAAATGCGGTACCCTCCAGGGTGGCGTCCTGGGCAGAACCAGGGGCGCCACCGGCCCGAGAGCTATATCAACCTCTCGAAGGAGTTTCCTGGCCCTAAACCCAAAGGGCTTAGGGTATGACTGGCGTCTCTCGGCGGCATAAGCACCATCGAGATCAGCTGCGGATGCAGTGAGAGCTGTTGGCGACTGAGGGAGGCGCCGGGCTCGCGCGTACAGGCGAGTGATGCACTGCACGCGGCGCAGAGCGAGTGGCATCTTCCCAGCATCGACCAACAGGCTCTCAATGGGGGAAGTGCGGAAGGCACCGGTCACAAGGCGAAGGCCGGTGTGGTGGATCGAATCCACCTTCCGCAATAAACGCTCGGCTGCGGATGCATAAAACTCGCATCCGTAGTCGAGCTTCGAGCGAACAAAGGATCGATAAAAAAGTAAGGCAGTAGCCCTATCAGCGCCCCAAGCGCTGAACGTCACGGAACGGAGAATGTCCATGGCGCGGGTACAAGAGACCCTAAGGCTGCGAATATGAGCCTCCCAGGTGAGGCGTCGGTCGAATACAAGACCAAGGAAACGGTGCGACTCAACCACATCCAGGCGCACCCCATTAAGAAACAAATCTGGGTCGGGGTGAAGCCGTGGATGGCGGCAGAAGTGCACCACCTTAGTCTTGGCCAAAGAAAACCGAAACTTGTGCGCTTCGGCATAGCGAGAGACGCGGTTCAATGCCTGTTGGAGTCCACGCTCCAGAGTTGGCATCTGGGCCGCGCCAAAAGAGATCCAAAGGTCGTCCACGTAGAGCGTAGCGAGAACATCTTCCGGCAGCACCGAGGTGATGCCGTTGTGCTCAGGGCAAAGAGTGTGACACTGAGGACACTTCCCTGCGGGACACCCTCTTCCTGCTCCTTTGGGCCGGAGAGAGCTCCCCCCACCCGTACGCGGAATCGACGATCTCGCAAAAATTCAGATATAAACATTGGGAGGCGTCCCCTTGCCCCCATCGTGTGGAGAGTCTCCATGATACCGTATCGCCATGCGGTATCATAGGCCTTCTCCAGATCGAAAAAAGACCGTGGCGTAGTGCTGTCTACGAAGGAAAGCCTCGCAGACGGCATTTTCCAGTCGGAGCAGAGCATCCGACGTGGAGTGGAACTTACGGAAGCCGCACTGTGCACAAGACAGATGGCCTCCGCTGTCCATGAAAAAGGCTAATCTAACATTTACCAATTTCTCCATCAACTTGCACACGCAAGAGGTTAGAGAGATTGGGCGGAAACCGGTCGGAGTAGATTGATCTCTCCCCGGTTTGCGAAAGGCAAGCACAGTAGCGATTCGCCAGGAGTCTGGGAGAAGACCTTCCACCCAGATCCTGTTGAACAAATCTAACAGAAAGGCCATGCCTCGCTCACCCAGGTGTCGAAGCATGGCGTACGGGACATCGTCCGGACCATAGGCGGTGTCCGCGCACGAAGCGAGAGCGGAACGCAACTCACTCACAGTAAACTTGTCGTTGAAGGGTTCTCCGCCTCTGGAGGTAAAGTCCAGCCGGCGGCCTTCCGCGACATCACGACGTGCATTGAATGCTGGCGGAGCAGCATCACGGCTAGAGAATGCGGAAAAAGCGGTCGCTAAGGATTCCGCCACGGACGCGGGGTCTGAGATTGCGGTCCCATTCTCCTGGAGAACGGGAGGGGGGTCCTGCGAGAACTTGCCCCGAATCCTTTTGACTCGCTTCCACACCTCAGCTAAAGGGGTCTTCCCGTTAAGTGAAGACACGTATGCCCGCCAAGAAGAGCGGCGGGCGTGCTTCAAAATATACCGGAACCTAGCCCTAGCCCGACGAAATTCAGCGACAGTGAAATCGTTTGGGCGGCGCTTATAGCGCATGTAGGCATAACGCTTCTGTTTGAGGGCCGTCTCACACTCGGCCGACCACCATGGGAGTGGTCGGCGTGCAAAACGGCCACACGTCCTAGGAATACTAGTCAGGCCCACGGCGATGAGGTTGCCGGAGAAGAACTCAACGGCCTCATCTACCGACCTAAACTCCTCGACTGAGATAGAGAATTCAGTCATTTCCTGAAATGCAGGCCACCGCGCCCGCGCCAAGCACCATCGAGGTGGTCTCTCAGGCGGCAGTTGCCCTGAAAATGATATTTGAATGGGAAAGTGATCACTACCATGGAGGTCATCGACCACCCCCCAATCAAAATCAGGCTGTGCATCCGAAGAGCACAAAGATAGGTCAAGGCAAGAAAATGAAGCGGTTCTCGGACAGTGATGCGTAAACTCATCCACGTTTAGGACACCCATCTCAAGCTCTTCGATCAGATCCCCCGGGTCGAAGTATACCTCCTATCCAGGTGCAGCTGCACAGCCACTGCCTGAAAGGAGGTATCTAAAGAGAAAGGAAGAACGGAGACATCATGCCGGGTGTAAACTGCGCATCCCCCAGCCCGGCCATCCCGCGGTGGTGGGGTCGCAAGACCCTTATACCCCGGGAGGGCAGGGAGGGGGCACGCACCTAGCATGGTCTCCTGCAAAAAAATAGCTAACGGAGAGCGGGACGAGACGAGCCTCCGCAGCTCCTCCCAGTTGGCCCGGAGTCCACGGCAATTCCATTGAAGGAATATGCCCTCCAGGCCTAGCTCGGAGGAGACGCGGGGGCCCTCCTCGAATTGAAGACCCTCACGGGAATGGCCGTACGCTTCCCGAGGGCAGAACCCCGGGCGCTGTCGCCTTTGAGGACTTATTGGGGGAGGTTGGGCTCGCCATGCGAGTCTTTTCCTCCCTCCGCCTCGAAACCTTAGGCGGGCGTTGCGGCTTCGGAGGCGGGGGGCCCTCTTTTCGAGGAGCCACCGTCTCCGAGCCACTCGCTCCACCTCGGGGCTTTGGCGAAGGAGCCGAAGCTCCTTTGTTGCTGTCCTCCTTTCGAGGGACAGCTTTAGGAACCCCGGAAGATGGCCTAGCGACCATCTTCAGGGGTGTTGCCTCCTGAGTCTAACGACTCGGTGGAGGCGCGTGGCCGTTTCGCCTTACGGGAAACGGTCACGCTGGGGGAAGCGGGGGGAGTCCTGGTTTTAGCCGGGGCAGGGTATGAACCCTTTTTGCCGCCAGCTTTACCAGGGGAGCGCCCGGGTTGGGTAGAGCCCGCAGAAGGGCTCCGAATGGGCGCGGAAACAACCGTGCTCGTTGGCCTGGATGGGCCAGAGCAGAGGGTGCCTTCCTAACTATTGAGGCATATGACGTCCCAGGCAGAGCCGGGCGCGCCAGGACCAAGTCCTTTGCCTCGCGGAATGAGAGTCGATCCTGGGCCTGAACGGCCAGGATTTCTTTCTCAAGGAGATATGCACCACATTGCTTCGAAGAAGCAGGGTGCGGCTCTCCGCAATTGACACACTTGGCCACACACGATTTGGACTTATCGTGTGCGACCTTGAAGCAATTTACACAGACTTCGGGTGACCCCGATTTTACACGTCTACATGATCGATTCTTATGGCCGAAGCGGTGACAGTAATAGCACCGCCGCGGCAGTGGCACGAATGCCTTCACGCGGTAGCGGTACCAACCGGCACGCACCGACTCAGGGAGCTTGTCACAGTCGAACGTGACGAAGAGTGTAGGGGTGGGTCTCGAGGCCCCTCCCTGTTTTCTCATCACACGTTCGACCTTGACCGCCCCATGGTCGGCCAGCTCTAGGGTGATGTCCTCAATGGAGTAGTCAACGAGTTCCCTCGCATAAACTACTCCTTTCACAAAGTTCATGGTAGAGTGCGGCGTCACACTCACCGGGGTGCCATGAAGTGTCCGAAGAGCACTTATCTTGGCCGCCTCGGCGGGATTCGCCAGAAGGCTGCCGTCCGAGAAACGGGTTACCTTCGGCTCTCTACCAATTGCACTAGCTAATCCTCTCCTCTGATGGATCATGTTGCCCTTGGACAACATGGTGCCATCAGTGGAGCGAATAACGAGGAAGCGCTTGAAGCCAGCGGGCTCGAAAACGCCAGGTAACCTCTGAATCAGGGGCCCTGATGTCATCGAGGCTCCGCCCTGTGCATTCTTGGTGTTAGTCTTAGTCAGGGGCTCCGCACACGAGGGGGTAGAGGGGCCGGAGGTGCCGGTCTTGGCTTGGTCGCCTACCAAAGTGGCAGCAGACACATCCGTCCCCGCAGATGGAGAGGAGCCCCGAGTCTTCTTCGTCTTTTTCTTTTTAGGAGAGGAGGGCGGGGAATGAACCCGCTTCTCACCTCCGCCGGCAGAAGCCCCCATGCCAGATGGGCCGGCCTCAGCCAGGTCCCTCTCCGAAATGGAGAAGGTCCTGGTCGTCGTAGGGGCACCTGTCGGAGGAGATCCCTCCCCTCCTTTTACTGCCTCGGAGCCCTCGGCCGTTTGAGGGGGACCTTGCATAGGGGCGGATTCGGTGTTTGGCGCCGAGCCCGGATTCCCCCCCATGGAAGGCCCTACCATCTGAGGCTGGGTCTCCTCAAGGACCATGTCTATCACAGGAGGGGCCTCCAGTTGGCCATCTCCTCCCAGGACATCGCAGGTCCCCTTGGCAGTGTCGCCAGTCTTGTGTGGGGAGGCACAGGCCTTGACCCCAGCAAGGTTTAAAATTCTTGCCAGCAGGTCTTTTGAGGGAAGCGACCGAAGGGGCCTGGCTTCCCTCTCCCCCCTAAGGGGGTTTGCCCTACCGAGCCGCTTGCACGAGGGGCGGTCGGCAATGGGCTGCCTGCTGGCTTTCTTGGCAGTCCCCTTAGAAAGCAAAGGAGGGACTGCCGCTGGAGATAGGGAAGTGCCCGAAAGCACCTCCAGAGAAGGGGGTGAGGGGGAGTCCCCTACACCCGTAGGCGTAGGAGAGGAGTAAGCCTCCTCTCCGGTTAAAGAATTATGGAGGGTCCCTTGCGCAAGTACAAGGGGGAGACCTCCATTTTCTCGGTGGAGCTGCCCGAGGGCGGCTCCGTTGATTTTCTGGGGGAAGTTGGGGGTTGTGTTTTTTTGTTTTTTTTGTCAGACATGGGCATGGTGACCCTCTTTTTAATACGGGACGCAATAGCTCATCACCTCTCGCAGTTGCCCGCACTGCGAGAGGTGCTTACAAGCCCGGCAGAGCCAGGCGCTGCCTGGTGGCCTGGCAGTCCATCGGCATGGCGGCTCCACCTTGGACACGGCGTAAAATTGATAGAATGTGAAGAGGAGAGGAAAGGGGATGTGAAGAAGGTATGGGTGGGGATGAAGCAGGTTGTTAAAAAAAACCCATCCCGAACCGGAGCTGAGGGGTTAGGGAACAATGTCCCCTCTCCCCCCAGCCCCGATCCGGGGTGGTTGGCTTGAGAAGGTCAGCATCTACCCTGTGAAATTAGAGGCTGACCAGAGAAAGTTGTGGGAGAGGTTGTATGAAAAGCGACGAGGTAGGGGAGAAATCAGGCTATCTGAAGGAAAGAAGAGAGGCTAAGCTGGGGCCGGACGGAGCGCTGGATCCCGTCAGCACGGCGGCCAGGATGGCAAATCGCCGCGCCCCTTACGGGTTTTTTGTGGTGGGGACCAATCGGTTGCCCACCTTTTATTGGATTGTAGCCATTTTACCATTCTCCGGTTGTCCTGTTTCCCGACCCTTTTAACTATTCCTCGACACACCCGTCTTCGATTCATATTGGCGGAGGAATCTTTTAACCCGTCGTTTTTTAAATTTTTGTCACAAAGTGGTCTCCTCCACCTTTTATAGATGATATTTCTCGTTTCACCCTAGCGGCCATATAGAATCCACTTGGATTGGGCAGCAACCCACCGGTAACTTATCTTAAATCTTAAGAGTCTAATAATCTGATAATAATAATGAACTTTGAATGAAATGTTCTCTTATTTATAGCGAATCATTTTGGAGGAGACTCGTAGCTACGCCTTGCTTTGGTCGTAGAGGCGGTGCTTAGCTACCTACCAGCCCAGTGGAGCCTGTAATTGGCTGAAATTCTCCACTTCGTATCATTATTTGGGGTTCTCTCCCCTGCAAGTTTATTACAGAGATTCCGTTTGCTTAAAGCTAAGATGCCCTTTATCAAATTTTCCATTAAAGCGAAGCATCTTTTGTCGCCGGTTCAGTCCCCATTCCAGACAGCTCTAATTACTCTGTTCGCCTATTTGCTTTCACACTCGGGTGCAATGGCTTTAATGATAGTCGGGTCTCCATATAGATATTCTCGACCTTCTTTTATTGCTCCTACCATTTCATCTTTGACACTTTGACCTGGCAAAATGTATATTTGTCCTTCTCTTTCTTTCTCTGTGTGTGCGCAGTCATTACACACTACAGTGCTAATATACATTGTCACTGTCAACACATTATCTCAGAGTGGGATCGGCACGTGTCATTGCCCAAAATAAACGAATGGATCACCCGTCATCTCATATGAAGCTTGGGAAAGGAGAGAGAGGCAGCTTCATTTAAATTACTGACCAGAATCGAACATTGCAGCTATGGCATCAGCGGTGTCTGCTCGCAATCGCCTCGGTCTATCAGGAGAACAATGCCGGGCTCGATGGTATTACTCATTTTAGGAGCCCATCTGGCAACTACCTACTTGGCATAAGTCGCCGTACTCATTAGAGCCTACGACTAGAGAATATTACAATACAAAACAAATAAGTTAAATAACAAGGATAAAAAGATCATAGGCTAACAAAAAGGTAAAGAAGGCTCCAGCGTAGGGGGTAGGCCCGCCTAACACCCAGTGCAGGAAAATGTGACCCACAACAAACAGGTACCGGGACAGGTAACGTGCGCTATCACCCAAACTGGGAAATTCGAAAAGAATGTGCCGAAAAGTCTGGGGAACAACGCAGTCGTAGCAATAAGGCGCAGGCAAGCGCACAATCAAATGGCGGTGCGTCCAATTCGGAGACGTCAGAGAGCAATATTTGGTGGGTAGGTCCGTGTGAACAGTCGCGGCGCAATGGCACGTAAATTTAGTTCCCCTGGACCGTCTCCCATCTTCTTTGCCAAGCAGCCCGTATTCATGCCATGTAATCGGTGTGAGGAAGAGGGAAACGCTGATGTGGTCTCCCAGTCCTCACGGACTCTTTGGCGCCCTCATAGCCAACAATTCCTACATGTTCAGGAACCCCCTTTAAAAAAAAAATAATATAGGAGCCCGTCTGGAGACTGCTTACTTGGGCATAAGCCGTCGTAATCACAACCTAGGAAGGCTATATTAAACAACAATATGCAAAGCAAAAACAAAACAAAAAACCAATAAGGAAAGAGGCAACAAGCAAGCTCCGCCTCCCTCCGGCGCAGGAACGTGCGACCTACTAAGAAAACTAAAAAAAAACAAAAACTAGTTAAATAAAGGGAATAAGGTTGGCTTCATCCAAAAAGTCATTAAGGCAACAAGTCAATGTGCACGAACTCGTCCTGAGTACAAGGGATAAGCGGTGGCGACCCCGCTCGCGGAACAGGCAAAGTGCGCGCATATCGCCCAGACTGAGAGATTCAACAAGAATGTGCCGAACAGTCTGAGGGACAAAACAGTCTTCAAAGGAGGGCGCTGGCGAGCGCTCCATCAAATATATATATATTTTTTATTAAAGAGCTCATCTGGCGACTGGCTACTTGGACATTAGTCGCCGTATTAAAAACTGGCCTATAACTAGGGTACTTTAGATAAAATTAGGATAAAAAACAACCCCCCCCCCACAACAAAAGGGAAAGGGAAGTGAGCAGTAAGCAAGCTCCTGCGTCGGGGGTAGGTCCCCCCAGCGCAGGAGCGTGCGACCTATAAGAGGAAAAAAAACAAAACAAAAAAAACCTGCTTAAATAATAGGGAGAAGGCCGGCATCCCCCCAAAAGTCAACAAGTCCACCAGTTAATATGCACGCACTCGTCCCAAGTACAAAGGACAGGCGGTAGCGACCCCGCCCATCCCGGTACCGGGACAGGTAACGTGCGCGAAGACCACCCAGACTGGGACATTCGACAAGAATGTGCTGAACAGTCTGGGGGGCGACGCAGTCGTCGCAATAGGGCACAGGCGAGCGCTCCATCAAATAGCGATGCGTCACACGAGTGTGTCCGATTCGGAGACGACAGAAAGCGACCTCAAGCCGTCGCGGCATTGGGGGATAAGTCAATGGGAACAGTCACGGCACAATGGCACGCAACTTTAAGTTCCCTTCGACCGTCTCCCATCTTCTTTGCCAAGCAGTCCAAGAGCTGCCCGTATTCCTGCGATGTAGTCGGTGTGAGGAAGAGCGAAACACTGGTCCGGTCGCAGAGTCCTCGCGGACTCTTTGGCGCCCTCATTCCCCGCAATTCCTACATGTCCAGGAACCCAGCAGGAGATAATCTCGACATCTGCCCGGCTCGCCAAAACCGTGGCGTCACGGATATCGCGAACCAGGGAATGTGGAGATTCCAATGCCACAAGAGCACTCAGGGCGCTTTGTGAGTCGCTATAGATCACATTCCGGTCTCCGAACCAGGCACGTCGCGTAATCTCCCGTACCGAGTGGTGTATTGCCACCAGCTCGGCCTTGAAGACAGACGCAGCGCCTGGTAGAGCCCCGCTGACTTCAAACAGAGGGGATACGGCGTGGAAGCCGACCCCCTCTTGGGACTTGGAGCCATCCGTATACACTGGCACGGTTCTAGCGTGACACGATGTGTGCTCCAAAAAGGTCGAACGCAATACTCCCGGCGCAGTACAAGCTTTGGGAGCGGAGGCGTGGCGACAAATAGCCAAATGTGGTACCCTCCAGGGTGGCGTCCTGGGCAGAACCAGGGGCGCCACCGGCCCGAGAGCTATATCAACCTCTCGAAGGAGTTTCCTGGCCCTAAACCCAAAGGGCTTAGGGTATGACTGGCGTCTCTCGGCGGCATAGGCACCATCGAGATCAGCTGCGGATGCAGTGAGAGCTGTTGGCGACTGAGGGAGGCACCGCGCTCGTGCGTACAGGCAAGTGATGCACTGCACGCGGCGCAGAGCGAGTGGCATCTCCCCAGCATCGACCAACAGGCTCTCAATGGGGGAAGTGCGGAAGGCACCGGTCGCAAGGCAAAGGCCGGTGTGGTGGATCGAATCCACCTTCCGCAATAAACGCTCGGCTGCGGATGCATAAAACTCGCATCCGTAGTCGAGCTTCGAACGAACAAAGGATCGATAAAAAAGTAAGGCAGTAGCCCTATCAGCGCCCCAAGCGCTGAGCGTCACGGAACGGAGAATGTCCATATCGCGGGTACAAGAGACCCTAAGGCTGCGAATATGAGCCTCCCAGGTGAGGCGTCGGTCGAATACAAGACCAAGGAAACGGTGCGACTCAACCACATCCAGGCGCACCCCATTAAGAGACAAATCTAGGTCGGGGTGAAGCCGTGGATGGCGGCAGAAGTGCACCACCTTAGTCTTGGCCAAAGAAAACCGAAACCTGAGCGCTTCGGCATAGCGAGAGACGCGGTTCAATGCCTGTTGGAGTCCACGCTCCAGAGTTGGCATCTGGGCCGCGCCAAAAGAGATCCAAAGGTCGTCCACGTAGAGCGTAGCGAGAACATCTTCCGGCAGCACCGAGGTGATGCCGTTGATGCTCAGGGCAAAGAGTGCGACACTGAGGACACTTGCCTGCGGGACACCCTCTTCCTGCTCCTTTAGGCCGGAGAGGGCTCCCTCCACCCGTACGCGGAATCGACGATCTCGCAAAAATTCAGATATAAACATTGGGATGGGGGCGCCCCTCTCGCCCCCATCGTGTGAAGAGTCTCCATGATACCGTATCGCCATGCGGCATCATAGGCCTTCTCCAGATCGAAAAAGACCGTGGCGTAGTGCTGTCTACGAAGGAAAGCCTCGCAGAAGGCATTTTCCAGTCGGAGCAGAGCATCCGACGTGGAGTGGAACTTCCGGAAGCCGCACTGTGCGGAAGACAGATGGCCTCCGCTGTCCATGAAAAAGGATAATCTAACATTTACCAATTTCTCCATCAACTTGCACATGCAAGAGGTTAGAGAAATTAGGCAGAAACCCGTCGGAGTAGAGTGATCTCTCCCCGGTTTGCGAAAGGCGAGCACAGTAGCGATTCGCCAGGAGTCTGGGAGAAGACCTTCCACCCAGATCCTGTTGAACAAATCTAACAGAAAGGCCATGCCTCGCTCACCCAGGTGTCGAAGCATGGCGTACGGGACATCGTCCGGACCATGGGCGGTGTCCGCGCACGAAGCAAGCGCGGAGCGCAACTCACTCACAGTAAACTTGTCGTTGAAGGGTTCTCCGCCTCTAGAGGTAAAGTCCAGCCGGCGGCCTTCCGCGACATCACGACGTGCATTGAATGCTGGCGGAGCAGCATCCCGGCTAGAGAATGCGGAAAAAGCGGTCGCTAAGGATTCCGCCACGGACGCGGTTTCCGAGATTGCGATCCCATTCTCCTGGAGAACGGGAGGGGGAATCCTGCGAGAACTTGCCCCGAATCCTTTTGACTCGCTTCTACACCTCAGCTAAAGGGGTCTTCCCGTTAAGTGAAGACACGTATGCCCGCCAAGAAGAGCGGCGGGCGTGCTTCGAAATATACCAGAACCTAGCCCTAGCCCGACGAAATTCAGCGACAGTGAAATCGTTCGGGCGGCGCTTATAGCGCATGTAGGCATAACGCTTCTGTTTGAGGGCCTTCTCACACTCGGCCGACCACCATGGGAGTGTTCGGCGTGCAAAACGGCCAGACGTCCTAGGAATAGTAGTCAGGCCCACGGCGATGAGGTTGCCGGAGAAGAACTCAACTGCCTCATCTACCGACCTAAACTCCTCGACTGAAATGGAGAATTCAGTCATTTCGTGAAATTCAGGCCACCGCGCCCGCGCCAAGCACCACCGAGGTGGGCTCTCAGGCAGGAGTTGCCCTGAAAATGATATTTGAATGGGAAAGTGATCACTACCAAAGAGGTCATCGACCACCCCCCAATCAAAATCAGGCTGTGCATCCGAAGAGCAAAAAGATAGGTCAAGGCAAGAAAATGAAGCGGTTCTCGGACAGTGATGCGTAAACTCATCCACGTTTAGGACACCCATCTCAAGCTCTTCGATCAGATCGGCAAGGACTTGTCCCCTGGGATTTATGGAGTAATCTCCCCAGAGAGGATGCCTGCCGTTCAGATATCCAAGCAAGAGATAGGGCCTCGGCAACCGTTCCACGATGCATGGGAAGTCCCTCGCGTCGAAGTCAGCTGACGGTGGAATGTACGCAGAAATGATAGTATACCTCCTATCCAGGTGCAGCTGCACAGCCACTGCCTGAAAGGAGGTATCTAAAGAGAAAGAAAGAATGGAGACATCATGCCGGGTGTAAACCGCGCATCCCCCGGCCCGGCCATCCCGCGGTGGTGGGGTCGCAAGACCCTTATACCCCGGAAGGGATGCAGGGGGCACGCGCCTAGCATGCTCTGAAAAAAGATAGCTAACGGGGAACGGGACGAGACGAGCCTCCGCAGCTCCTCCCAGTTGGCCCGGAGTCCACGGCAATTCCATTGAAGGAATATGCCCTCCAGGCCTAGCTCGGAGGAGACGCGGGGGCCCTCCTCGAATTGAAGACCCTCACGGGAATGGCCGTACGCTTCCCGAGGGCAGAACCCCGGGCGCTGTCGCCTTTGAGGACTTATTGGGGGAGGTTGGGCTCGCCATGCGAGTCTTTTCCTCCCTCCGCCTCGAAACCTTAGGCGGGCGTTGCGGCTTCGGAGGCGGGGGGCCCTCTTTTCGAGGAGCCACCGTCTCCGAGCCACTCGCTCCACCACGGGGCGTGGGCGAAGGAGCAGAAGCTCCTTTGTTGCTGTCCTCCTTTCGGGGGACAGCTTTAGGAACCCCGGAAGATGGCCTAGCGACCATCCTCAGGGGTGTTGCTTCCTGTGAGTCTAACGACTCGGTTGAGGCGCGTGGCCGTTTTGCCTTACGGGAAACGGTCACGCTGGGGGAAGAGGGGGAAGCCCTGGTTTTACAGGGGCTGGGTATGAACCCTTTTTGCCGCCAACTTTACCAGAGGAGCGCCCGGGTTGGGTAGAGCCCGCAGAAGGGCTCCGAATGGGCGCGGAAACAACCGTGCTCGTTGGCCTGGATGGGCCAGAGCAGAGGGTGCCTTCCTAACTATTGAGGCATATGACGTCCCAGGCAGAGCCAGGACCAAATCCTTAGCCTCGCGGAATGAGAGTCGATCCTGGGCCTGAACGGCCAGGATTTCTTTCTCAAGGAGATATGCACCACATTGCTTCGAAGAAGCAGGGTGCGGCTCTCCGCAATTGACACACTTGGCCACACACGATTTGGACTTATCGTGTGCGCCCTTTATGCAATTTAGACAGACTTCGGGTGACCCTGACTTTGCACGTCTACATGAGCGATTCGTATGGCCAAAGCGGTGACAGTAATAGCACCGCCGCGGCAGTGGCACGAATGCTTTCACGCGGTAGCGGTACCAACCGGCACGCACCGACTCAGGGAGCTTGTCACAGTCAAACGTGACGAAGAGTGTAGGGGTGGGTCTCGAGGCCCCTCCCTGCTTTCTCATCACACGTTCGACCTTGACTGCCCCATGGTCGGCCAGCTCTAGGGTGATGTCCTCAATGGATTAGTCAACGAGTTCCCTCGCATAAACTACTCCTTTCACAAAGTTCATGGTAGAGTGCGGCGTCACACTCACCGGGGTGCCATGAAGTGTCCGAAGAGCACTTATCTTGGCCGCCTCCGCGGGATTCGCCAGAAGGCTCCCGTCCGAGAAACGCGTTACCTTCGGCTCTCTACCAATTACACTAGCTAATCCTCTCTTCTGATGGATCATGTTGCCCTTGGACAACATGCTGCCATCAGTGGAGCGAATAATGAGGAAGCGTTTGAAGCCAGCGGGCTCGAAGACTCCAGGTAACCTCTTAATCAGGGGCCCCGATGTCATCGAGGCTCCACCCTGTGCACTCTTGGTGTTATTCTTAGTCAGGGGCTCGGCACACAGGGGAGGTAGAGGGTCCAGTTTTGCCGATCTTGGCTTGGTCACCTACCAAAGTGGCAGTAGACCCATCCGTCCCCGTGGATGGAGAGGAGCCCCGAGTCTTCTTTGTCATTTTAGTCCTTTTTCTTTTTGGGAGAGGAGGGCGGGGAATGAACCCGCTTCTCACCTCCGCCGGCAGAAGCTCCCATGCCAGATGGGCCGGCCTCAGCCAGATCCCTCTCCGAAATGGAGAGGGTGGATTCGGTGCTTGACACCGAGCCCGGATTCCCCCCCATCGAAGGCCCTACCGTCTGAGGCTGGGGCTCCTCAAGGACCATGTGTGTCACAGGAGGGGCCTCCAGTTGGCCATCCCCTCCCAAGACATCGCAGGTCCCGTTGGCAGTATTGTCACTAGTCTTTTGTGGGGAGGCACAGGCCTTAACCCCAGCAAGGTTCAAAATCCTTGCCAGCAGGTCCTTTGAGGGAAACGACCGAAGGGGCCTGGCTTCCCTCTCCCCCCTAAGGGGGTTTGCCCTACCGAGCCACTTTGATGGGGAGCGGCTGGCTAAGGGCTGCCTGCTGGCTTTCTTGGCAGTCCCCTTGGAAAGAAAAGAGGGGACTGCCGCTGGAAAAAGGGGAGGCGCCCGAAAGCACCTCCAGAGAAGGGGGTGAGGGGGGGTCCCCTGCGCAAGCACAGGGGGGGGGGAGACCTCCATTTTTTTGCTGGAGCTACCCGAGGGTGGCTTCGTTGCCGTTTCAGGGGAAGTTGAGGGTTGGGTTTTTTTTTGTTGTACATACATGGGCATGGTGACCCTCTTTTAATACAGGACGCAATCGCACATCACCTCTCGCAGTAGCCCGCACTGCGAGAGGTGCTTACAAGCCCGGCAGAGCAAGGCGCTGCCATTTGGGACCATTTGGCAGTCCATCGGCATGGCGGCTCCACCTTAGACACAGCATAAAACAGATAGAATGTGAAGAGGAGAGGAAAAGGAATGTGAGGAAGGTATGGGTGGGGATGAAGCAGGTTGTTAAAAACCAACCACCCCAGACCGGAGCTCAGGGGTTAGGGAACATTGGCCCCTCCCCCCTCAGCCCCGATCCAGGACGGTTGGCCGAGAAGGAGGTCAGCATCTACCCTGTGAAATTAGAGGCTGACCAGAGAAAGTTGTGGGAGAGGTTGTATCAAATGAGAGGAAACAAGTGTTTTGAAGGAAGGAAGAGAGGCTAAGCTGGGGCCGGACGGGGTGCTGAGTCCCATCAGCACGGCGGCCAGGATGGCAAATCGCCGCGCCCCTTACGGGGCCCGCAGCGATGAGGTTGCCGAACTAAACGGCCACATCTACCGATCTAAACTCCTCGACTGAGATAGAGAATTCAGTCATTTCCTGAAATGCAGGCCACCGAGCCCGCGCCATGCACCATCAAGGTGGGCTCTCAGGCGGCAGTTGCCCTGAAAATGATATTTGAATGGGAAAGTGATCACTACCATGGAGGTCATCGACCACCCCCCCAATCAAAATCAGGCTGTGCATCTGAAGAGCACAGAGATAGATCAAGGCAAGAAAATGAAGCGGTTCTCGGGCAGTGATGTGTAAACTTATCCACATTTAGGACGCCCATCTCAAGTTCTTCGATTAGATTGGCCAGGACTAGTCCCTTGGGATTTATAGAGTAATCTCCCCAGAGAGGATGTCTGCCGTTCAGATCTCCAAGCAAGAGAAAGGGGCTCGGCAACCATTCCACGACGCATGGGAAGTCCCTCGCGTCGAAGTCAGCTGACGGTGGAATGTACGCAGAAATAACAGTATACCTCCTATCCAAGTGAATCTGCACAGCCACTGCCTGAAAGGAGGTATCTAAAGTGAAAAGAAGAACGGAGGCATCATCGCGATTTTTGACAAAAATTGCTAATAAAATAATAATGACCAAGTTTGGATTGTTTAATTCATATTTTGTATTTTAGTTTTGAAGTAAGGTTGTTATAGCAAAATCTTCTACTATTTCTTGTCTAATTTCCCTGAAATATTTGTTTAGTTTTTCATTGCATCAGAATGGATTGTGCGCTGTTGAACTTCCGAATGATAAGAAAACCTAAATTCTTTAGGGTATTTTCTGAGATGAGCCTTTAATTATTCAGCAAAACACCTTTTCAGTTTCTATATGGAAAGTTCACTCAGAGAAAATAAGAAGCTTCACCTCAGCTACATTCTTCAAAAAGGGGTGAATACTTCACCAAATTATGGCCTCGCTCTTGCTTCATCAGTACCTCTCCCAAAATGGATGCTTCAAAGGGCTTATCAAGTGATGTTGGATTTGGTAGATACTAAAAAGGTAATTAATGTCCCACATTTTTCTAATTCCATATCAGTCACTTGCCAGGAATCCAAAGTGCTAACCAAATCCTTAAAACAGTAATTTTTATATTATCAACAAGCCAGTACTA
This sequence comes from Ceratothoa steindachneri, assembly GCA_963969495.1. Taxonomy (NCBI): domain Eukaryota; kingdom Metazoa; phylum Arthropoda; class Malacostraca; order Isopoda; family Cymothoidae; genus Ceratothoa; species Ceratothoa steindachneri. The sequence continues at coordinate 119,612,620 of OZ018318.1, read as the reverse complement.
TATTTTGGTTTACATCGACACTCTATAACACACAGCATGTGGCCAAGTGATGACTGCTTCTGTTTCCACTTTGGACTTTTCAGCACGAGTTTGACATCCTGTTTCACCAGGAAAAGGGAAGAAGAGTAGATAGATGAAGGAAAAAAAAACCCAATCATCAAGAATAACCTAGAAAAAATCATTTTCATGCCTACAGTTTACCGTGCGATCTAAATCACGGCTCTCTCCAATGTACAGACGTCTTGGGAAAGAACAAGATTCCTACAGCTAATCAACTTCAAATGCTTTTTTTGAGAAGTGGATTTAAAGTCTCAGAAACAAATTTGTACAGACCAGAGGAAGACTCTTGCTGGGGTCTATATTTAAATAAGGTGCATGACCTTAATTTTTCTGCAAAATTATTGTTAAAACTAAGAAGTGAAAACCAATGAGGGCACAGCAGTTTAGGAAGAGAGATTCATAAAGTGGCGCAACTTGGGGAAGCAAAAATGTGTGGAAGGTACATATCTCGAGTACTCCTCCTCTGAGGAGTACTAGCATTGCCCGGGATCAGTAGGGCACACTACTCTCCAAAACATCTGCAATAAAAGCGGATCCACCTGAAAATAAAAATTTATTGAGTACTCCCGCACAGAGTGGGATCAGAAGAATTGCCCCTCCCCCTGCCACATGTAATCTCTTGAATTTACTTAGGCCCTATACCGCTCACAAATTTTCACTTACCATAACCTCACCACAAGAAAAACTGGCGAAGCTTCTTTAAGCAAATAACATAACAGGCAACAGGGGCATTTTAGCCAAAAAAAACTTGGGCAAATAATTTTCAATGTGGTGAGTGTGAAGATATGTGGGAGGTACATAAATAACCATGCAACCAAAATAAAGGACCTTGAGACTGGTGGGTACGCAACTCTCCGTTGGCCAATGTATCGAGACAATGAATATAGGAGAAACGATTGATCCTTGTTAATCTGAATGCAGAATCAAGGAAGGCACATTTCAAAGAGTCTGGGGAAACATGTTGTTGCTGAAGACCACCCTAAACCAGGAATCCTTTTCCATATTTACATGGATCGCACATTCACTAAAAAAAAGGTACTATTTGTATACATATCCTATTTAATTTTTATTTTAGACATGCACATGGATGATTATTATATTATTGTAAAACAATGAGTAGTGTACAAATATTTTTATTGCCTTTGAGGAAAATCAGGTGGGACTTGCATTCCCAAATTCATATGGACAGAACCATTGGAACATACTACTTATCGACTCATATAACCCAAGTAATTGCATCATTTAAAGACAATATAATTCAACTACCACCGCAAAAACTGCCTCCACAAGATTGTGTCCAAAACACTGCAAAACATAGAGAACCTTTTCCTCATCGCATACACCCTTCACAGTCCATACACAATTAACATGTTGATGCAGATTAACCATATTAATTGGATGGGGTATGTAGCAGCCCAAATCCATTATCTAAATGCATTGATGCATTCATAGAAATAAGATGCGGTTCCTCAGATGAGCAATCCTATATAGGCTCAATCGCCTGTACCACATCCTCCTCCACATAGGGTAAGTCGGTAGGTAATAAATTAGCAATTCTACAATAGTGACACATGCAAAATTAGAGAATGAAATTTACACAAACATTCTAGAATTTTCTTGAAATTATCTATAAATATTTTTCTCAGTAGTTAAGAACTGTACAACTGCTATTGTTATCCTACTCACTCTGCAGAGATGCAACCACACTTGAAAGTGATACTTGAGCTCTGTCAGAGAACTTGGGAGATTTTCTGCAATTCAAGAGAGGTAGGAAGGTCCAAGAGTGCGATTTTGTGCATTCTGAAGTTATATAAAAGAAACAACCTATAAATCTTATGCAAAAGTCGGTTGACTCTGTATAACCACCGTCCGAGAAGAAAACTATTAGACACTTTTTATAAAGGAAAATTGACTAATAGTGACAAAGAAGCGGAGTTTCACAGTGTCCCGCCGCCTCAATGCATCTGGTTTAAAAGCTCATTCTCCAGCAACCAAACCAATCACCAGTAAGCACAAGAAGGCGAGACTCGAATATGCTGAAGCTCATGTTGTGTGGAAGGGTGAGGATTGGGAAAGAATTCATTTAAGCAAAGAAAATAAATTTAATTTAGTTGGATCTGATGGCAAACGCTTGACCCTAAATGTGTTAAAAAATTTGCCAAGCAGGGAGAAGGCAACGTCATGGTATGGGAGATGTTTTCATCTGAAGGAGTTGCTCCGCAAATAATTGGAACAGTAAATGCAAATGTGTACCTAAACCTAGTACAGCATGTTAGACCACCCCGAGCATCTCTGAACCCTAGCAGTATTTATGCAGGACAACAAGCCATGTCATACTAAAAGCGAGTAAATCATTTCAAACAAGCTATCAAAGTAATGTAGTGACCTGCTCAGAAGCTGGACCTAAATCCAATTGAGAAGCTCTGAAAGATCATTGGAGACAAAGTTCGAGACCAGCAGCCTTCAACTGTAACAGATCTAAGGACAAAAACTGAGCACGAATGGAACAAAATAAGAGCAGATTTTTAAAAAAATTGATGAGGTCCTGTGGCATTAATTGCGCCGAAGTAATATAAAACAAAGACTTCAACGCCTCATTTTGAGCTTTTAAAGTTTCATCTTGTCAAATATTGCTTTGTTTCTAGTGCATTTGCTTGCTTAGCAATTCTGTGAATGATTGTTCTCTTATTTTGTACATTGCATGCTTTTATGTACCATGGAAATTTCATTCACCTACTAATACTTTTTAAAATATTTTAATAAAGGGAAATCTCTTATTTTGCTTGGTAGTGTAAATCAAGGTATTCCCAAGGAAATCACTTGCCACCAGTAAACAGGTCTCCTGTTATACCTCCTGAACAAACATCTTGCACAACCAATGCTAGTGATAAAATAGGAGGGATTTAACAGGCCAAAAAGTAATCACAAACAAATAAGACCATAAATGGGGGAATAGGCCAGGTAAGCCAAACCTATACAAATAGCCAGTCCTCTAATCTGAAGGGTAATTTTAAGACATCCCAAAGCATGAACATGTTAAAAAATGGCGCCATTATCAATAGAATTACATCCAAATGCATTCTCCCGCCCCAGTTTATAAAGATGTTTATTTTGCGATACAGGGTAGATCGGTGCCATCAAGAGAAAGTCGAGCGGGTGATGCAATCTACTACTTGGCCCATCGACTAATGACTTTCACTGTATCCATCCCACCAATGGATTGTGCAGCCCTGAATTTGGAAACCAGGGACACTTTCGATGGGAAGGAGGATCGCCCTTCAACCCAGGTTTCAGATCATTTGAAGACCCTCTTGAAGGAGATGCTTCAAGAATTTGTGGTTGACCAGAACACAGAATACCAATGGTCCTGACTCGACTTGTGGGTACAATTCCCTCGCATTTAGTGAGAGCTCATAATCTATCTTTGATGCCACAGAGATGCAGTTAGAACAATGCATATTTATTGATGGTTAATAGCTATTGAATTAATTTTTGTAATGTTAAATAAAAGAGTCATATCATTACATTTTGTTTTGTCACTGATCTTCCAGGGGATCCAGGAAGTTTGTGGTTTGCATCCCGGGGTTTTGAATCCTGTTTTGGATGCAGACATGGCCGTCTCTTTACATTGGTAGGCTCAAATATACTCTTCAGTGTTTTTAAACTGGAGACCACTAGGGTCATTTGTAAATTGAGAAAGAAAGCTAATATAACCAACAAGAACATCAGGATGAAATGGATTGAGAAGGGAACGAAGGTGAATAAGACAAAGAACAGTAATACATCATAAATAATGGGATCAGGGAGATTTACTAGGAACTTCCCAGAGAAACATGTAACAAGAGGACAGGTAATCAAAAGAGCGGATTTCAACTCACACAAGAGCCTTAATGAAGAAAAAGACCAGAAAGAGGGTGATAATGCACTGTAGAGTATGGTTAACACTAAGGTACCCCAAGAGTCTCCTCTTCACTACTTAGGTTATGGAGTATCTTCAACATATGAGAGATGAGTAGAAACTGCCACACCTTTTTTCTAGCAACCATTTGGGGACTGAAACACAAAATTTGCCATAATCACTTTTCAGCCTAATACTAAGTTATATTAAATAAATCCAAAACAAATCAATGCAAACACAAAAAAAATCCTCAAAACAAACAAGAAACAAAAGCAAGAAAAAGTAGGAAATGTGGTCCAGCATCGGGGGGGAGCCCCCTTCCATACACCCAGGGGCAGGAACATGCGTTCAACAAGTCAACTAAAATGGAGGAGGCCAGCTTCCCTTGACAAGTTAAAGAGATCACAAGTCTGTATGCAAGAATCCATCCCGAGTAAAAGGTACAAACGAGAATGACCCGTTCATCCCAGTAATGGGACAGATAATGTGTGCAAAGATTACCCAGAGCAGGAAATTCAACAAGAATGTGCTGAACAGTCTAGGAGACAATGCAGCCATCTCAGATTATTTTTTTTGAGGGGGGAGCCATCTGGTGACTGCCTACTTGGACATAAGTCACCATACACAACAGAGCCTACTACTAGGCTATATTAAAAAAAAATAATATGTAAATAACAATAAAAAAAATAAAGGCTAAAAAACTAACAAGAAAACAAAGCAAAAAGGTAAGAAAGAAGCGTAATCCAGCATAGGGGGTAGACCCACCTCCCTACAGTGCAGGAACATGCAAAATGAACCAACGAAGTTAAATAAAGTGGAGGAGGCCAGGCTCCTCCAAAAAGTTGTATAGTCCACAAGTCATAACATAACATAATTTCCCGGATGACAAAAGCCACAAGGGCCTATCAAAGGTCATCCGCATCCGTCAAAACCTACCCACATAGGACTATATCAGATCATGCAACTACTTTATAAACAATCCATAGGATTGTGTTAGACCACGCATCTACAATATACAATTTAAACAAATTCTGTGTCCACAAACTCATCCCAAATACAAAGGACAAGCTGTAGCAACCCCGCTCATCCCAGTATCAGGATAGGTAACGAACGTGGTTAAGATCACCCAGACTGGAACATTCAATAAAAATGTGCCAAACAATCAGGGGGACAAAGCAATCAGCACAATAAGGCGCATGCGAGCATTCCATCAAGTGGCAGTGTATCCCACAAGTGTGTCCAATTCGGAGATAACAGAAAGCAACCTGAAGCGGTTGCAGCATTGAGAGTTAGGTCCATGGGAACAGTTGCGGTGCAATGGAACCTAACTAAGTTCCCCTGGACTGTCTCCAATCTTCTTTGCCAAGCAGCTAAGAGGGAAGCCTGTATTAATGCCATGTAATCAGTATGAGGACAAGTGAAATGCTGGTTGAGTCACCCAGCCCTCATAGGCTCTTTGCCTGAGAGCACTCAGCATTTTTTGAGTTGCTATAAATCACAATCTGGTCTATGAAGACAGATGCAGCGCGTGGCAGAGCCCCACTGACTTCAAACAGAGGGGACACGGTTTAGAAAATAACCCCCTCTTGAGACTTGGAACCATTCGGATAGATACACTGTGATAGTTCCAGTATGACAAAAAGTGTGCTCCAAAGAGGCCTAATGAAATACGGCGCTGTAGAAGCTTTGGGAGCAGAGGCATGGGAATAAATAGTAAAAGGTGGTACACTCCAGGGTGGCATCCTGGGCAGAAACAGGGGTGCCACCAGCCTGAGAGCTATACCGAGCTTTCAAAGGAGTTGTCTAAATAGGCATAGTTGAGAGCAGCTGCGAATGCAGTGAGAGCCGTTTGCTACTATGGGAGGCACCTGACTCGCACATACAGACGAATAATGCGCTGTGCACAGTGCAGGGTGAATGGCATCTCTCCAGCATCTATAAGTAGGCTCTAAATGGTGGATGTGCAGAAGGCAATGGTCACCAGGCAAGGGCCGGTGCAGTATTAAACTCGCATCTATACTCCATAGGCAGGCCTTGAACAAAAAAAGAATCAATAGAAAATTAAGGCAGTAGCCCTATCACATCATGGAGCGAAAAATATCCATGGCGTGGGTACAAACCCTAAGGCTGCAAATATGAGGATCCCAGGTGAGGCATTAGTCAAATACAAGACCAAAGAAATAGTGCGAGTCCACCACTTCCAGCCGCACCCCATTAAGAAACAAATCTGGGTTGGGGTGGAGCCGTGGACGGCGGCAGAAATGCACCACCTTAGTCTTGGCCAAAGAAAACTGAAACCTGTGCGCTTCGGCATAGCGAGAGACGCGGTTCAATGCCTGTTGGAGTCGGCGCTCCAGAGTTGGCATATGGGCTGTGCCAAAAGAGATCGAAAGGTTGACCATGTAGAGCGTAGCGAGAACATCTTCCAGCAGCACCGAGGTGATGCCGTTGATGCTCAGGGCAAAGAGTGTGACACTGAGGACACTTCCCTGCGGGACACCCTCTTCCTGCTCCTTTGGGCCAGGGAGAGCTCCCCCCACCCGTACGCGGAATCGAAGATCTCGCAAAAATTCAGATATAAACATTGGGAGGCGCCCTTTCGCCCCCATTGTGTGGAGAGTCTCATTGTGCAGAAGACAGATGGCCTCGGCTGTCCAGGAAAAAGGCTAGTCTAACATTTACCAATTTCTGCATCAACTAGCACACGCAAGAGGTTAGAGAGTTTGGGCGGAAACCGGTCGGAGTAGATTGATCTCTCCCCGGTTTGCGAAAGGCGAGCACAGTAGCAATTCACCAGCAATCTGGGAGCAGACCCTCCACCCAGATCCTGTTGAACAAATCTAACAGAAAGGCAATGCCTCGCTCACCCAGCTGTCAAAGCATGGTGTACGGGACATCGTCCGGACCATGGGCGGTGTCCGCGCACGAAGCGAGAGCAGAGCGCAACTCGCTCCCAGTAAACCCTTTCGTTGAAGGGTTCTCCGCCTCTGGACAAGCGGGGTGTGGCTCTCCACAATTGACACACTTGGCCACACATAATTTGTACTTATCATGTGTGGCCTTGGAGCAACCTACACAGATTTCAGTAACCCAGACATTGCACGTCAACAGGAGCGATTGGTATGGCTGAGGAGGTGGCAGTGGCATAAATGCATTCACAAGTTAGCGATAACAACCAGCACGCACCGACTCAGGGAGCTTGTCACAGCCAAATGTGTCGAAGAGTGTAGGGGTGTGTCTCAAGGTCGCTCCCTGTTTTCTCATCACACGTTCAACCTTGACCACCCCATAGTCCATGAGTTCCCTCACATAAACTACTCCTTTCACGAAGTTTATGGTAGAATGCAGCGTCACACTCACAGGAGTGCCATCAAGTGTCTGAAGGGCATTAATCATGGCCGCCTCAGAGGGATTTGACACATTTGCCAACAGGCTCCCATCCGAGAAATGGGTTACCTTTGGCTCTCTATCAATCACACTAGCTAAAGCTCTCCTCTGATGGATCATGTTGCCCTTAGCCAACATGGTGCCATCAGTGGAGCGAATAACCAGGAAGCGTTTGAAGCAAGCTGGCTCACAAATACCGGGTAGTCTCTGAATGAAGGACCCCGATGTAATCGAGGCTCTGCTCCGTGCACTAGAACTTTTGGTCTTAGTCAGGGGCTCTGCACCCAGGGGGGCAGAAGGGCTGGATGTGCCGATCTTGGCTTGGTTGCTTACTGAACTGAAGTGGCAGCAGACCCATCCATCCCTTCGGATGGAGAGGAACCCTGAGTCTTTTCTTTTTAGGAGAAGGTAGGGAATGAACTCGCTTCTGCCCTGCGCTGACAGGAGCCACCAGGCTGGATGGACGGGCTTCAGCAAGGTCCTTCTCCAAGTTGGATAAGGTCCTGGTAGTTGCAGGCGCACCAGTCGGAGGAGGAGATCCCTTCCCTCCTTTACTGCCTTGGAGACCTGAGCTGTTTGAGGAGGACCTTGCATAGAGGTAAAATCAAGTTCAGTGCTTGGCCCCGAGCCCAGATTCGTTCCCATGGAAGGCCCTACCGTCTGAGGCTGGGTTGCCTAAAGGACCATGTCTATCTCAGGACGGGGGCTCCATTTTTCCTCCCCCCCACAACATCACAGGTCTGATTGGCAGTGGTGTCACAAGTTAAGTATGGGGAAGCACAAGCCTTGACCCCCATTAGTCAGTATATGAGCCAGCAGGTCTCTGGAAGGAAGCAGCCGATAGGCTCTATCTTCCCTTTCTCCCATAAGGGGCAGAGCCCTACCAAGCTGCTTCAATGGGGAGCAGTCGGCTATGGGCTGCCTGCTGGCTTCATGGTAGTCCCCTTGGAAAGTAAAGGTGGACTGCTGCTGGAAAGAGGGAAGCGCATGAAGGCACCTCCAGACAAGGGGTTGAGGGGAGAGCCCTACACACATAGGCGAAGGAGAGGAGTAAGCCCCTTCTCCAGTTAGAGATTTGGAGGGTCCCCTACATTTATTTATTTTTATGATGGTGGATGAGGGGAAATTGAGTGGAGATTTTTTATTTTGTCATCATTGGGCATAGTGACCCTACCTAACTTTTTTTTATGGGATGCAGACACTAATCACCCCTCACAGTAGCCCGCTCTGCAAGGGGTGTGTACGGGGCTGGCAGAGCCAGGTGCTGCCATTTAAGGCCACCCCTCCTGCCTGGTGACCTGCCAGCCCTTCAGCACAATAGCTCCACCTTAGGCACAGGGTAAAATTGATTGAGTGTAGAGTGAGAAGGAAAGGGGATGTGAGGAAGGTATGGGTGGAGATGAAGTAGGTTGTTAAAAACCCACCATCCCAAACCAGAGCTCAGGGGTTAGGGAACATTGTCCCTTCCCCCCTCAGCCCCAATCCGGAAGTTGACTGAGAAGGTGAGTCCCATCAGCATGATGGCTGGGAAGGCAAATCGCCATGTCCCTTACGGGATGGTCATCCCCAGTGGTTCCTGTGATTAAACCTTATGTCTATTCGACTTTGTGTTGACTACCAAAAATTGAATAAAGTGACTATTGCAGATCCTTTACCTATGACTAACCTTGCTGATTCTGTATTTGGATTACATGGAGTTAAATATCTCACTTGTTTGGATTAGTAAGTGGGTACTATCAGTTACCTTTACATGAAGACAGTAAGAGGTTTATTGCATTCTCCACTGCTTATGGACATTGGCAGTTCAAACGTTTATCTTTTGGACTGAAGAATGCTCCAGCTATATTTCAAAGGAAGATGCAGCGAATACTTAAAAGAATTCCCAAAATGTAGTCATAGTATATATTGATAATGTCCTCATTTTGGGTCATTCATTTGAGGAACATATGAACTTGTTGATCAATTCCTAACTTTGTTTAGGAAATATGGACTAAAGATTAAACTTTCAAAGTGCTCTTGGGCACAGACTGAGGTAAAGTTTCTTGGACATTTGGTAAGTCAGCCAGGCCTGAAGAAGCACCCTGATTATATTCAGAAAATTAAGGATTTCAAGCCACCTACTACTGTCTATGAATTGATAAAAGTTTTTAGGCTTTGTGAACTTTCAGAGGAAGTTTATCCCAATGCCCAATGTGCTCTATCATTGCCAAACCCTTGTCTTGTTTAACAGGAGGGGATAAAAGTCAAGGAAAGAAGAAAATCTCTTGGACTGATGAGATGAATAGTCCCTTTGAGAAACTTAAAGAGGTACTTCAACAGGAGATATTGTTAGCATATCCTGATTATTCACCTGATGCTAAAGCTTTAGAGTTGTATGTTGACGCTTCTGGGAAAGGAGCTGGAGCCTATCTTTGTTAGGAACAAGAAGGTAATAGAGTAATTATTGCTTTTGAATCAATTACTTTCCTTGATTGTAAGACACCTACTCGACCATTGAACAGGAGTTGGCTGCTTTTCATTGGGGAGTTAGAACATTTAAATCTTTTTTGTATGGTCAGTTTTTTATATTTATTCTGACCATTACCCTCTTATGTACTTGCATGATATGAAAATGATTCACAGTCATCTGAGTAGGACTGGAAGAATTATCTGAGTTTGATTTTATTGTTTGGGTATTGTCCTGGTGATTTTAATACCACTGCTGATTGGTTGTCCTGTCTTCCTGGTCTGCCACCTGATAACTCATATTTAAAGTTACCTGTTGGCTTCATTAATTGAGTCTCATCTGTGATCCTGAGGAGCTGTTTGAAGAACAAGGTAAAGATTTGTCGATGTTGCCTAGTGTAACCAAGCTCCGGGAACTTCTAGTAGAGGTTTTTGAAAGATTCCACTAAACTTGGATTTAAGTTAGATAAGACTGTCCAAAATAGAATCCACGCTATGAGGTATTCTGGCTGTGCGCCAGCTCTAAAATTGTTGTTAGCCTTTTCAAAGTGCTTTAATCTACAGGTATGGGTGCATTATGGCCCTGACTGTCCAGTTGTGTATTGTCACCCTGACATGAGTGTTGGATCTATCATTCATCTTCAATATTTGGGTGGGGTACATTTTAATCCTGTGTTAATATTAAAGAATTTTGCCATTCAAACCAAAGTTTTTAGTGATGTAAACTACTAGTTAAGGCACCAGAAAATGATACTGCTGTTCCTATTGTGGAATTGGAGAATACTAGTGAGCCTGACATCCAAGAAATCACGTACACTACAGAAGTGGAAAGTAGACCATAATTACAGTGTAATCATGTCAAATACCCTTCTAGATGTCAAGTATGGGTGAATAATGTGGTCTTTTATACCCTCATCAATGCCTCAAAAGTGAGTTTTGATGCTGCTGTTAATGTACAACTTGCAGCATATGTCCGATGTATAAAGTTCCCAGCCAAGTAGTTGTTCCTCCAACTTTGCATATTACTATTTCAGGCCCATTTGATTTGGTAAGTCTACCAAATACATCCTCTGGTCACATCCTTCGATTCAATGCTACATAATCACCTGGGGAGCTTTTGTGGCCTTTCACTTTTAGACGACTCATATTCGCCCGGATTATTATGATAATAACCTTTTATTCAAATTCTTATGTTAGTGAGTAATCATCTAATTAAAATACATAAATGGCTTAGGTCAGTCCTTCTTTGTAAACAAAGCTTTATGGCCACACGATAAAGCAACCACAAAAAAAAGGGCTGATTTATGGTTCACACAAGTCTAAATAGCTGGTTTTTTGAGGACTTCTTTTTTTTGTTCAATACACTTATGTTTTTCATTTTTCCTCCAATTAAAATCATTTAAAAATCATTAAATTAAAATCAGAATGTTATTCAAAGCGGACTAAGGGGAAAAAGTCTATTCTGACAAAAAATAGGTGATTTTTTTTCCCACCGAATTTTAAAAATCCTTTCATATAAAATTATCCATAAGATATAGGCAACAATTTCTGTAAAATGGCATTGGCTTAGAAGCGGTAACTAAAATGTAACAATTTATTTCTTTAGTTAACAAGAAATAACTGAGCTACAAGCAAATATTTCCAATCATATGTAGAAGGCTATTAATATTTTTTAGGTTAGATCAATAGAATAATTCTTTGCAATTAAAATATATTATTTGATTTATAATCGAGGATTTAAATATCTTATTATTTTTCATAATGAGGTAGCAAGGATAAATTGATTGAGGGTGATTTCAAAGCAATTCGCTCAGCGATTAATGGGTTAATAAGCAAAAGCCAATATAGAGCAATTGGTTTAATATACTACTTTTGTATTAAAATAATATTTTCTGTCAGGCTGCTCTAATACTCTGTGCATTAGTTAATCCAGAGTACTGTAGATGAAATAAAAAAAAGTTAACAAGCTTTACAAATAGGCTACAACAATTTTCTGTAAATTTATATTTATAAGCTGAATAATATCATCATTGCTTGCTAACCTAATTTTAACTAGCTATCATGAATATAATTCATAGGCTCTTTGCACTTCATTATTTCTATTAGGTATATTGCAATAAAATTAGGATATAATTAAGTGCCACCAGAACAATTGTTTATATTAGTAGGCCAGTCAATTTAATGAATATTAAATTCAATAACCAAAATAAATGACACATGAAAAATGTTATTCATATAATATATTATCACCTCAAAAACTATACACTGTTAAGATAAAACCTAAACTAAATTAAGAAGACAAAAATATTGTGGTTAAAAAAAGACGTATCAATGAAGAAGCAGGAATATGAAACACACAGCATAAGGGTTGTTTCATACATATACAGGAAACTTTGCCCTACAGTCAATCTTCCCATACTAGTTTTCACATTTCAATTTTTCATGTGTAAATGGCACTATGATAACTTGATTCACTTAAAACTAAACCCAAATTACTCCTATATGTTATCTGGTATATAAAAAAATTCTTTTACCCATTTCAATATATGAACACACTGATATGCATCAGAAATACTTCATCCACACACACACACAGCTGCATACATACAAAAGGTTTTTTTCTGACTGATATGAACTTGAAAATTTTATGTTAATCTTATATTTCTTCATAATTCTTTTCAATGATGGGATTAAATAATTTAGTTAAAACAGTACAAACATTTTCTTGAATAAAATTGACTATATTTGGAGGGCAATAGTCATCAAAGCTAGATCGTGCCATTGTAATTATTTTGGGCTTGGGGAAATCTTTCAAAAGCAATTGAAACTGACTAATATATGAAAGGATTTCTTCTTCACTAGACAAATGATGAGGCAAGTCTCTCTGTGGATCATCAATTGTTGTACCAGCATTGTGAACCATATCCCAGTCAACATCCTCCTTATATATCTTGCATAAATCAAGAATAAGTTCCTTCAAAGTTGATTGGATTTGTTTATCATGAATGACTAATAAAATTTCTTCAACTTTGCTTAGTCTATCCTCAAGACACTCCATATCTTCTAAAACTTTGAAAATATTCTTTAGAATATTAATTTGTGAACTTCGTTTTGATTCAGCTTCCTCAGCTGATTTATCTTTTAATTCCTCATCAGTAAACTTGTAAGCAATTTTTAACCGTTCATACATTTTGGCCTCTGCATACATTTCAATAAAAGGATTCATTGTGGAAAAGAAATCTAAATCAATATCTAATAACAGATTACCACCGTGATCTTTGGCAACTCCAAAAAGTTTCTGAGAACATTTTGCAATGCTTTCCTGGGACCTTCCTAAAGTAACCACATGAAGAATAACTTTCCTTGGATTTATCAATTTTTCATAAGGAGCGTAATTCAAAGCTGAAATGAAGTAGAGCAATGGAGCAAAAACTTTAATTACATTTTCTGTTGTTCCTCCAATATAAAGAGTATAGCTCCCCTCATCAATCTGGTTGCACCACTCTGGTTTTATCCAAAGAAGAGTACTAACATGCTCAGCATAAACTAGGGGTAGGACCCAAGTTTCTATGCTTACCTTATTTAACAGATCTTCTTTACTAAATACATCATCAGGTTTCAGATCATCATTAAGTAAAAGATCTGGATGTGAATCAAAATGAATGAGCAAATTTCCACTAAAACTCAAATGTTTTGATCCTATTCCTTTCAAAATAAAATTTAAGGCCTCATTATGGTCTTCAATGACATATAGTGGAATTTGAGGATATTCCCTAAGTGGCATTCTAATAAATAAAAAATATCAATCTGAAATATGTAGGTCAATTAAATAAATAGCATATAGGACACATTATCAGGTAAATTACTATAATTTTTTTCTCAGACATCATTACTGAGAAAAGGAGGTCCCAGGATATTTTTAGTCCTCATTTTTGGGGGGCCCTATTATATATGAAGGGATTTTGAAAGAATCTGATGAGGAAATAGTAGAGGTGCTTAACGATCATTTTTCTTCAGTATTGAGAAGAGAATCCAGATAGATTAATTGATGATAATTCTAGGTCAAGGGAAGTAGTGTTGAATACTATTAATGTAAAGAGGAAAATAATTAAAGGGCTTATATTGGGAGTTAAATACTAGTAAATTATCTGGCCCAGACAACATTCAGTCTAGGTTACTCAAAGGTGTAGATAGTATTATAGTAGCTCTTGAGAAGATAGATACTAGATCACTATAGTTTAGAGAAATACCTAATGATTGGAAATTAGTGAATGTAGTGCCAATTTTTAAAAGGGAAGTAAAGAGGACCCAAATGACTTTAGGCCGGTAAACTATCGTTTGCAAAATTCTTGAGAAGATAGTTAAGAAGGGGATTTTTGACTATCTACAGAGTGGTCAGTTAATAAATGTTCAGCATGGGTTTAGAAAAGCTAGATCATGTTTAACAAATTTACTGGATTTTATGGATTATGTTACTAAAAAATTAGATAAGGGAGAGAATGTTGATGTAATTTACTTAGATTTTAGCAAAGCTTTTGATAAGGTTCCACATAGGAGACTAGTTCACAAATTAAAAATGCATGGGATATGTGGTAAAGTTTTGAATTGGATAATTGAATGGCTGAGACAGGAAACGGAGAATTGTGCTGAATGGGGTGAGGTCACAGTTGAGAGATATTATCAGTGGCATACCTCAAAGATCCATTCTAGGCCCTTTATTATTCATAATTTCTATAAATGATCTTTGGGAGGCTGTAAATAGCATAGTCTCAATTTTTGCTGATGACACTAAATTGACAGCTGTAGTCAAAGAAGTTGAGGGTAGCTTTAAAGCCTATGGAGGCTTTAAATTATATATTGTAGATGCATGGTTGGACATTCCTATGGATTGTTAAATTGTATATTGTAGATGCATGATCTGACAAAATCCTATGGATGCATTATGTGGGTGGGATTTGATGGATACAGATGACCTTTGATAGGCCCTTGTGGCTTTTGTGATCTGTGAAATTATGTTATGTTATGTTAAATAAGTTATTAGCTTGAGCTCAGAAGTGGCAGATTACTTAACATTAAAAAATGCCAGGTTCTTAACATGGAAAGAGACAATAGGGAATTTAGCTATGAAATGGATGGGCATTGGCTGAATACAGTTGACGATGAGAAGGATTTAGCCGTAGTAGTAGATAGGTCACTGAAGTTTTCAAAGCAGTGTATTGAGGCATAAAATAGAGCGAATAGGGTGCTAGGATACATTAAGATGAATGTTAGCTACAAGAGTAAAGAGGTTATTCTTAAACTCTACAACTCGTATATTAGGCCACATTTAGAGTACTGTATACAAGCATGATCACCACATTTTAGAAATGACATCAACTTACTAGTCAGTACAAAGGAGGAAAACAAAAATAATACCTTCCCTGAAGAACCTTGAATATGAAGATAGACTAGATGGTACTAAATATGTTCTCATTTGAGAGATGTGTGACGGGAGATATGATTGAGCTTTTTAAAATCTGTTCTGGGATGGATGTTAGATTTTAGCAAGTTATTTGAGTTGGAGGGTCGTAAGAGAACTAGGGGTCACCAGTTAAAAATTAAAAAACAGGTGCAGGTTGGATGTTAGAAAATATTTTTTCACCAATAAAGTGGTAGATTAGTGGAATAGTTTGCCATCTGAGACAGTAGACAGTCCAAACTTGAATGTTTTCAAACGCAGATTAGATGATTATATAGGGAGGGAGGGTCAACTTTGGGGGGGTATTCTGGACTCATTCTTGTGGATGCAGTTTTTTATTATTGTATATTATGATTGATTTGGATTTTGACGAGTCTTGATGATGATGCTTCTTGTTTTTGACACATTTTGTGTATGGTTCTAATTGTATATTGTAGATGCATGATCTGACACAATCCTATGGATGCATTTTGTGATTGGGTTTTGACAGATGCAGATAACCTTTGATAGGCCCTTGTGGGTTTTGTCATTCATGAAATCATGTTATGTTCTCTGCAGTGAGTAAATCTTGAGTGCTTTCAGCCTCTCCCAGTAGTTAAGGAGTCTCTGACTCCTATCGTGACTTTTACTTATATATATATATATATATATATATATATATATATATATATATATATATATATATAGACTGTTTACCCCACACGAGCAGTCCCCTTAAATTTACTCCAAAAACGTGAAACATATTGGAACAAGGACGAAATAGTTTACGTCCCATCGTTCGCGCCGCCAATATACATATTTACCAAATATAAATCGTATATAAGTTCACTACATGATGGACACTTAGTTATTATACCATTCCATTTTTGCTCACAGTTGTGTTATTATTTCTCTGCATACTACATTTTGTGTCACATTTTTATTACGTCTCCGTCCTTGCTTGTCAGAATTCCAACACTTTAACTTTCTGTATAAGCAAACTGGTTGATTAACGTCAGTAGACTGAGAGCAAACAAATAATCAGCTCTTATTTGACGCGCAACACTTCGAGTAGTAACGGAAGCTATATAGAGTGTAGACCCATCTTTTGGTTCTCGAATGATAGATTATTAGCAGAGTTGGGCGTTGTGAAAACGAGTTGCGACTTTCCACTTGGTCGCACTATGAATTTCGAAGTCGCAAAGTCGCAAACGTTTGAAAAAGTCGGACTCAGCAAAGTCACGACTTTTTTGAAAGAAATTGCCGTGGCTGTTTTGTTTTTCTTCCTTATAAAAGTATATTTATGTCATCGCGCTAAAGTTTACCTCTGTAATTTAGCGGAGTCGCACCGCGAAAAAAAATCGCAGTCGCAGAGTCGCACTGCGGGGACCAAAAATTGAGTGGCAAAGTCACAGTCGCACCAGATCCGGCACCAAAGTCAAAGTCGCACCCAGCTCTGATTATTAGTACATTTACCACTTTTAGTGCTGTTGGTGCATTTATTACATTTTCTACTTTTAGCACATTTAGTATTTTTTTTACTATTAGAACATATAGTACATTTAGTAGTTTAGCAAATTTAGTACCTTTATTAATTTTAGCCCATCTAGTACATTTATACCGTTGTGACTTTGCCGCACTATGAATTTTGAAGTCGCAAATGTTTTGAAAAAGTCAGGCTAAGCAAAGTCGCACCGCCAATTTTCGCGAATTTGAACAGGAACAAGATGACTTTTTTGAAAGAAATTGCCACGGCTTTTTTAACCCAGTTTTAAGTCCCGATTTGGCTAAAAATGTCAAATTGGAGTTGGTAACAGCTAACTTTATTCTTATCTTATTTTTAACTTTACTTTTACGATAAATTAAATTCTTAATATTATATTAGACTGGCGTTACATGAAAATACCTAAACGTATAAAAGAAAAGTTTAACACTCTGAATTTTATTATAAATTAGTAAAATTACATACACTCTTCAGCCGTGAACCAAGTTTTAAACCTGTTGTGTCAGTTAAAAACTTCGAGAGCGTGTTATGCCTTGTGGCTTCATCGTGCGAATTAATCTCATTTTATCGTGTTTTATTATGTGCTGATACTTTTATTGTGGCTAAGACAAAAATATTACTGTGAAGTGAAAGAAGTAATTAAAATCTAACAACATTCTACCTTTAACATGCCTAAAATTAGACAATATAAGTAAAAATTGGACCATCGTACGTAGTATATCAATGCTCTCTAAGGCATTCCTATAATGGCAAGACTCCCAATGAATTTTATTATATTAAAATGTTCTCCAATCAAATAATCAGGATGATTTATTCAATATATATATATATATATATATATATATATATATATATATATATATATATATATATATATATATATATATATATATATATATATTGTAACCCATCTCAATATAAACGGAAAACTAATTTTACTTTCAAAATGTATTCCAGAAAAATCCCTCTAGTAAAAGATTCTCCCTTACACCAACACATAAACAAACGAATGCCTTTAGCTACCCGCTTTGAAGCAGTCACCCACTTAATCGTGCTCCACTTTACTTCAAATCAAGGTGAATTATAATTCCCCTCACACTTATTCTCTGCAAACTGCCATACGAGAGTAGGTCCTACTTCTGCTTACTTCTCTCATTGCAGATCTCAATTCACAGTCTATCATAGTTACCATACTTTGCCTTACCTCACCTCACATTTCACCCCATACTTTTCACTACTTTCATTACGTTACGTTATATTTCACTGCCTTCCTCACAAGTCGACCACACTATCCTACACTTCCCATCCTTTTTACAAGTCAATTATACTGTAATACCATCCTATGATCTCATCCTTCAATACCATTCTGTAATCCATATCTCAATTATATTTACGTTGTATTCCTTAACAATTCTCAATTTAATTATCTCATTCATTCGTATAATTGTAATTACCTCTCACTTGTTATTTCCTAATTCAATTCTCTTCTTCTGCATTCGTTGATTTATAAATATATATTTTATTTATCGTCCGTTTTCTTATAACCCTCGCGTTCGAAGTTTTCCAAATTCAGTTCACGTCAGTCGCTACGCCTAAATATTAGTAGACGACTATTCGATCCAATTCAAGAAATTTATGGTAATGGTTTTCAAATAACTATCTAGCGTGATTTATTAACTAAAATCAATCCCACTAATAACCAATATTATAGTATACTAGGCCTCGGTTCTAAATTTAAAAAATCATATTAATATAGCCTATTAAACTCACATGGTTTTATCTTTCTTTAAATCCATTAGACCACCCTATGACCTTAGAAAATCTCTTTTGTTTAGTAACTTAAACCGGTAAAGGTTAACACCATGCGGGTGGTTGTAGCATGGGTTATTTCTACAGATGGAACTCCTTCTATGATTCTGTGGTGGTCCTTTTGGAGGTCCTGAGTGTTGGTGGTCAGCTGGATACCATCAACACTATCCTGATCAACCAGCCCAAGGGAAGTTCTCCCATCGCACAGGTGGACATCCAGGTAAGCATAAGTAGCGCGCTGATAGCGCGCTACTTTATGCTTCTAAGTTTAATTATATAATCTTAGTTAACTAAACAATATATTAATGTTCATTTTTTCAGGTCTTCAAAGAGTACAAGCTGGTGATGCAGCCTGTGGCGCAATGCCTGGACATGCTTCAGGGGGAGAGAAAGGCCTACATGGGCACCCTCCTCCCCAGCCTTTGGTTGATGAAAGTCAGCCTGCAGCAGCAGAGCCAGAATGGCGACCTAGTGTGTGACATGCCCTGTTGCAGGCCCTCTTTATGGTCTATGAAAAGAGGTTTGGCCACCTCCTTATGGCCACAGCCGTCAACCCCAAATTCATCCCTAAGGCCCTGGAGAGCATTACTCCTGACAAGGTGGAGGAGATCAGGGACACGATCACCAGGGAGCTAAGGGCCGTCATCAAGCCTAGGGAGGATGAGCAGCAGCAGCATCAGCCTGGCTAGCCAGAAGTGCAGGAACCGCAGGAGTCTGACGCCAGCCTCTTCAACAAGTTGTTTGCTAGAGGCCCGGCCAACCAGAGGCAGGAAGTGAGGGAGGTCCTGAGGAAGTCCATGGAGGAGTGGGTACCCTCTAAAGGCAAGCTGGCCTAGCCCCTCTTCCCATACAAGCACAGGGAGGTGTGGGTGGATTTATTCATTAAGTACAACACCCACCCTCCCCACCTCTGCAACTGTGGAAAGGCTATTCAGCACGGCCGGGGATGTCCTCAGGGCCAAGAGGCAGGGCCGTATTTAGGATGTGGGTGGCCCGGGGCCGATTTTTAGCTGTTGGGAAGTGGCGGATCCAAGATTGTTTCAGGAGGGCGGGGGGCAATAGGGGCCCTATTGCATGCACCACAGACTAGGAACCTAAATCCTAATATATAAATAGGACACTTTTACTTAGGAAATACTGAACGGGGACTATTCTTCCAATGCTATAATATGTAATGCATACACACGAAATGAAATGAACACAAGTTGTTCTTACCAAATTTATTTACACACAGAAATTCAGTTACAATTATTTAATTTTTCATGAAAAATTATAGTATAACTAACAACTAACAAGTAAACATAGTTCAAATCAGAGAATGGATGGAGTTGATAGTCATGCTTAAGTGCTTTCGTTGCGTCAGCTCTGCAAGACCAATGCGTTGTTGTGACACGTTTGAGAGTCAATGATGAATCATTATGTTTCAATGCCTCAGTCAGAAGTTGATGCCGATGCGTTGAAATTGTGAAGAAGTCGAACAGCTTTTTAAGGAAGGCAAAAAAATGTACAGCACTCGAGCAGGTATCTAAAATACCTTATAAACCTCATCAACATATATATAATACCAAAAAATAACACTTAAGGGGTTAAAAATATATTGTTTACTTCTATTAAAATTAATTTTTGGTGGTAGGCCCCCTCTTGGTGGGTGGCCCGAGGCCCCGCCCCATTGGACCCACCCCTTAATCCGGCTCTGCCAAGAGGTCAACTTTGAGGAGCTTGTGTTCCTCAAGGGGAACATGGACCTCCTGGAAGAAAAGAAGGACCAGGAGGAGTTACAAGGAGTTACAAGGAAAGAAGGTACCCTAGGAGACCTTACGGTCCATTCAAAGAGGGAACCTTTGGACTAGCAATGGAGCGGGCACATGGCTGCTCAATTGTTTTGCGTCCCTAAACGGCCACTTTTCAAAACTTTGTCTAGTCTTGACTTGAACTGGTCAACAGATTCACTGTTGACAACTTCCACTGGAAGTGCGTTCCACTTACCGCAGATACTGTAGGTGAAAAAATTTCCGCACAGATTGTGGTTGTAACGCTTCAGTTCAAGTTTGAAGCCGTGATTGCGCGTTCTGTTCTCACTCAGTGTGAAAATATCCCGGTAGTCAACATTGTCGAACCCTCGAAGTATTTTGAAAACTTCGATGAGCTGACCACGCAGTCTACGGGTTTCCAGCGAGAACAGATCTAATTCCCTTAGTCTATCCTCATAACTTTTAGGCCGGATAGAGGGAATCAGTTTGGTTGCCCTAGCTTGTACGCGTTCCAACCTTGCGATGTCCTTTCGAAACGAAGGACTCCAAAGTTGTACGGCATACTCCAGGTGCGGCCGAACCAGGGAGTTGTACAGACAAAGTACTATCTCCTTGTTACTGTATCCAAACTGGCGCTTTATGTAGCCTAACATCCTTTGGGCTTTCTTCTCTGCCTCGATGCACTGTTTCGAGAACTTGAGGTCGCTAGTAATAGTTACACACAAGTCCTTCTCAGTGTCACTCGATTCAAGAGCAGTGCCCTTAAGGATATACTGAGATTGGGGGGTTTCTGTGGCCGATATGCATTACTTTGCATTTCCCCACGTTAAAAGGCATTTGCCACGTGTCCGACCACTCCCCAATCTTCCCAAGATCTTCCTGCAGGCGGGCATTATTTCCATCCTTTGCAACGTTCATACCAAGCTTGGTATCGTCGGCAAATTTGGAAATCTTGGCAACCATGTCATTGACGTAGATAATGAATAGTAGTGGTCCCAGGACAGAATCTTGAGGCACCCCGCTAGTAACGGCCACCCACTCAGAAGACTGTCCATTCACCACCACCCATTGCCGTCTGCCACTTAGCCAGTTCTCGATCCAGGCGGCTACTTTTCCGTCTATGCCCAGCGCTCGCACTTTCCGGAGAAGGCGGCGGTGTGGTACCTTATCAAAGGCTTTCTGAAAGTCTAAGTAAACCACATCCACTGCCTTGTCCCGATCGTGCTCATTGAAAACGAAGTGGAAGAATTCCACAAGGTTCGTCAGGAATGACCGTTGCCTTCGGAAGCCGTGCTGGGAACTCCTCAGTAGCAGGTTTGACTGTAAATACGACGTCATTTTGTCCACCATGATGCTTTCCATGAGTTTACCGACTATCGAAGTCAGACTGATAGGTCGGTAGTTTGACGGATGACTGGGGTCTCCTTTCTTGAAGATCGGAGTCAACTCCACCTCACGCCAGTCTCTAGGAACGCATCCGGTCCGGATTGACATGTTAAAGATAGTGCACAGATGTCGTGATACCTTATCGCACACTTCCTTTAACACCTTGGGTAGAAACCCGTCCGGTCCAGGGGACTTATTCGTCTTTAGGTCAGCGATCTTTTTCTTTATTTCTCCTTCGGTGAAGTCCATTGCCTCCAGCTTTTCCCCCGAGTAGGAATACGTGGGCTGGGGGATGGGACCACACTCTTTAGTAAACACTGAGGAGAAGTAGTCATTGAGAAGATTAGCATTTTCTGCATCTGACTGAGTTAATGCACCCTCCTCGTCCACTAATGGCCCAATCCTACGATGGATTGGTTGACGGCTATTTACATAGCCGAAGAACTCCTTGGGATTCTCCTTGCAGAGTCTCGCCACTCGGAGTTCCTCAGTACGCTTAGCCGCCCTTATGCTGGACTTCACTCTCCTATCTAGCCTCCGGTATTCGTCAAAGGCACCCGAGATCTTCGATCGCCGGTACGCATTTCTCTTCTCCCTAAGCAGTTGGCCGATTTCTCGTTTAAACCACTTTGGTTGAACAGAAGACCGACGGAGGCATTTCAGAGGGATGCAACTTGATTGAAGACTTATGAATTTATTTTTGAAATTGTTCCACGAATCCTCAACCTCTTCGAATACCACTAGCCTTATATCAGTCAGCCCAGCTCGAAGGCTTGCAAAGTCTGCTTTTCTCAAGTCAAGTTTCCTTGATTGACTGGCAACAGACCTTACCTTCGGGATCTTGACGCTAAATCTAACTAGCTGGTGATCACTGCCACCGAGCTCTTCGCCTACAGAGACATCCTCAGAGGTGAAGACCAAGTCGAGGATATTGTCTCCTCTCGTCGGTTCTCTGACCCATTGAGTGAGGAACTCGTTGTTGGCGAACTCCAGGAGTAGCGCGCTCTCGCCACAGGCTGCTCTGGTTTCCCAGTCAACTTGTCTGTTGAAGTCGCCCATAACGATGCACACTCTGCCTTGAACAAGCTCACCCTTCAGCTGGTACAGTTCCCTGTGCTTCTCAACGGGTTGGGAAGGGGGTCTGTAAAGCAGCAGGGTCCTGTATCTGACAGGACCTATCTCTAGGTCAACGCCTAGGAGCTCGTGATCGGATATAATGTTGGAGTTCGTAGATTTGATTGTATCCTTGACATAGAACATTACACCGCCACTCTCCCTGTCTGGCCTATCTTTGTGGAAGAGTTGGTAGCCAGGAACCGTGAATTCGCCTTCAAAGTCTCGGTTTGACGTTTTTATCCACGATTCTGTTATGGCTACCATTTCGGGTTCTTCCGTCGCTACGAGGCTACGGAGCTCAAGAAACTTGTTCCTGATTGACCTCGCATTGAACAGAAGAACTTTCAGGGAGTCCCCGACTGTAGGACTCCCTACGCTCTTCCGTTTCCCGTCTTGTTTGTTGGCGAGGCACCCCTTTTTGCGACCTCTGAGAAGGTCGTTCCTGGAGTGACACGGGCATACTGGCGTACGTCCGCCCTCACTCTGGGCCAGATACTCCTTTCGATCCTCTCTACGACATCCTGGATCATGTTCGACAGAAAGGCCTTTCCTTTAATGGAAAGATGTACCCCATCCCTTTGGTAGAGATCATTTATACCATAAAAGGTGCGGTACGGGTCCACAAAAAAGACCCCCTCTGCCGTACACAAATCTGCTAGGCGCCGGTTTAAAGAGACATTTATCGAGTGAGCGGTATGTGTTGGACCTCTCCTCGGGAGCATCCCGACTACCACGCGCTTGCGGGTTTTCAGCCCACAGTCGTCACCGGCACCCATGACCGTGTGGAGGATTTTATCTCTAGGGTCTACCCAACCTCCTCCTCAGGTAGAGGTCGTTTTCACTGACCATCAGAGCAACAACTGAGCTCTCAGAAATCTGTGATTTCTCAGCCTCTACTCTGATGTGGTGGTTACCACATCCTGGCAGGCAGCTTACCTTAACGCTTGTGCGAAGGCGGTCCGCTAGCAGGGGCTGTAGGTCCCGTACCTGGGAATCACCCACAAGGATAACCCTGGCACATTTGCCTGCTGAGCTCGGATTCTTTATTTTCTGAGGCAAGCTCTCCAAATCCTCTCTCTTCCCCGTCATGGTCTTTTCAGGCTTTTCTTTTTTCTTCTTCTTCTTATTCTTCTTCTTCTTTTTTATCATCTTTTCCCCCTTGTCATCCTTTTCATTAACTTCTTATACCTTTTCTTCTTCTATTTCTCTCTCTTCCTCTTTCTTCTCTCCCTTTTTCGTCTTTTTTTTCTTTTTCCCTTTTGGCGTCTCTGCCACATTCGGGCCCAGGCTCTCTGCAGAGGTGGTGTTTGCCACAAGACTCGATAGCTCGTTTAACTTCTCTTCGAGCCTGCGGATCTGGTGGGAGTGCTCCTCCTTGAGCCTCTCGATTTTCTGTTCGAGGTCTGTAGTTCTTTCCCTATAGTAGGCGACTACTTCCTCCACTTCCTTCTTTAAAATGCAAGTGGGGCATACACTGCCTGGGTGGCATTTCGCATAGCAGCCTTCCGGGAAGTCAACGCACCACTTGTCCTTCTTACATGTGGCACACGTGAATTTCAGCGCTGCTGGACCTTTCTTGCCTGCCATTTTGAACACTCTATTTCTTAAGCTTGTGACCAATCAATATATAAAAAGGAGGTTGGTGAGTTCTCCCCGCGTGAGTCGCTCCCGCCTATTGATCGGAGTCGTTTCGGAGTCTTCCAGAAGGCACACTCTATGTGCTGCTGTTCGTCCGACCGACTCGTCAAGCCTCGGCGTGCCGTGGCTCCCAACCAAGCAGCAAAGACAGTCCCCGAAGGGGCCATCGATTTGTCACCAGGTGAACAACAACGATGCACGCCCCTTACTAAACTCCTACTAGTACCCTTCACAACGGCCAGGATCTCGGAATAGCGTTCAATGGATATCCCGCCACACCAAGGAACTCCACCCAAGACTTTTTATTGGCCTGTCAACCAACATGGAAACAAAGGGCCGTCACCTCGGACCAATGCTACCAGAAGCACCCGTCAACGGGCACTGGGAACGGTCAATAATTACGCGCCAGGGAAGGGGTTAACGGGGAACTACCCTCATCCCATTCATCGTACCCCAACGCCTAGGACACCTCTAATCCTAGTCTCTCGCAACCAATGAGCGTCGATTGGCGTTGTTTATAGAGGTTCCAAAGCCTCTCTCCTGACGCGTGAGGTAGCTGCCTGCCTAGACGTACTCCAGGGCGAGGAGAAGGCATACATTGGGTGCCTTCTTCCCCTACCTCCAGGTGCTCAAAGACCCCCTGGAGGCGCTGTCAGGTGACGACAGCATTGCCCATGCCCAGAACCTGGTGGCCCACCTCCTCCGCCAGCATGGAGCAAAGGGCTTTGATGGCAGGTGTAGGTAGAGGGGAGTAGCAAAAGTGGCAAAGAAAAAAATAATAGCGTAGCGAGTTGCGAACAGCTTCCCGCGTCGCTGGACCACTGTTAGCCAGCGGCGAATCCACTCGGCCATCCTGAGTCTCAAAAAAGACCCATTCAACCGAAGCTTTTAAACTGCTCGCCTGCACTTCTCGTAGGCTATACAGGTTAGTCATATTATGATATTATTATTTATTATTATTTTTTATTATTATATTTTATCGCAGTGAATTAGAACTTAATAAGTGCCTTTTTCTTCTTATATTATATTAATATTAAATTTGTTCTAATCCTTGCTGGTCAAATGATTCATTTGAAATGACTAAAATCAGTGTTATGAAATTTAATTTTTCAATTGAAAAATCTGATATATCTTTAAATTTGTTTTATAACTTTACTTCTACTGCAGGTTCAGCCACCTCTTTGTGGACATGGACCTGTCGATGGCTACAGTGCTGCATCCCCACCACAAGCTCGCTACTGTCAGGGCTATCTGCAGGAGACAGGACAATGAAGTCTATTGTGACCTGGTGAGGGACAAGCTCATCAATCAGGGACTTTCTCGCCCTCGTCCGGCCTGACGGGCCCCTGGACCCGCTTCCCCAGCAGGGATCCCAGCCAGGCTCCAGCAGCACGGACTAACTGTTTGCCATGGAGGATGGGCAGCAAGAGGAGAGCCTCGAGGAGAAGGTCAGAGAAGAAGTCAACAACTGGGCAAGGAAGCCGCTGAGGAGGAACCCGGTGCTCTTGCCCAATCTCTTCCCGCTCGAGTTTCGTGATGCTTGGGTAACACTGTTCCTCAAGTATAACACGCCGCTCACGAGCTCCGTCTCGGTTGAGCACGTGTTCAGCTATGGGTCGGACATCCTCAGGCCTAAGAGGGCGACCCTCGCTGCACCGAACTTCGAGGCCCTCGTCTTCATGAAGGGCAACCTTCACCTCCTCAAGAAGGCCCGCGAGATGGAGGAGGAAGACGAGGACTAAGCTGGCGGGCTTAGAGTAGGGTAGAGTGGAAAATTTTAAATATTATGAGGTACATATGGAACAAAGTTATTAGTTGACCCTATTTTTTTTCTGATAGAATATATTAGTATTACTGTGTATTTTGTGTAATATGTACTGTATAGTTAAATATTTTGTTATATTATATTTTAATTAAAATAAAATGTTTATTTTTTATGTTAAAAGCTTGGTTTCTCTTTGTATTAGTTAGAAATGGATTATTTAGGGCAAAAAACCCCATTAAATTCCCTTTAGAAACATTGAAAATCGCTTTAAAAAATTGAATCGCTTTTAAAAATATGAATCGCATTTAAAAAAATTAATCGAATCGGATAATCGCTAATCGGACTTAGATTTTTGGCACCCGAATCGGATAATCGAATCGGACTTGACGAGCTGGCGAATCAGTAATCGCTATCGGACTTCAATTTTTTCGAATCGCGCCCACCTCTGTTTATATTTACCCTTTCACATACCTACCGGTATTTGAATATTTGCGCGTAGTGATCCTCTAACGAACGTTAGTATATTTGTATTATATTTCTATATTTATGTGTTAGTGTTTATATTACTATAAAAGGAATTTATTCCTTTTAAACAAATTATTTGTGACGTAATTACAACGTTATAACACTGGCGACGAGGATCTTTGAACCTAATGTTTTGATCTCTATTGCAATCACACACAGTATTGGAACGCGCTAGTTAAATATTTATTCTACTAAATATCTAAATACCTATTTTAAGCTTTAGGAAGGTAGGAAGTAAATATCTAACTAAACTTTACGTTTTTTGCTTCAAATCATGGCACAAATAGGTAGTATTGGACTATTTGAGATACTGTGGAAGATTTTGAAACCTATGTTAGCCGTATCAAACTATTTTTTGTTGCCAATAGTGTATTGGACAACAAGAAGGTGGCTACATTTCTAACTCTGGCGGGTGCTACAATTTACGCGTTAGTTAAGAGCTTACTCTCCCCAGACGACCCTGCTACTGCTACTTTTGATACTTTGGTGAAAACTTTAAATGATCATTTCAACCCAGAGGTAATTCTCATCAATGGGGAGATATCTGTTCTATTCTCAGCAACATAAACAAGGAGAGACTATTGTAGATTTTTATGCTCAGAGATAGATTTGTAATGGACTTCCTTATTGAAGCTACTCAGCACAGGCTTCTAGCTGAATCTGACCTAACATTTCAACGTGCAGTAGAGATTGCTACAGCTATAGAAGCTGCCCATAGAGATGTTCAGGCAATGGATATCCAGCAAGTGCACAAAGTAAATTCTAAGACTTCTAGTAATACTAATCATCATCCAAATTTTGTATCTAAATATAAGCCTAACTCAAATTCTAATGTCAAATCAAATGTTCAAGGTAGTCTTAAGTCTAAACCTAAAACTGCTTGCAGTGGCTGTGGCCAGAAACACTGGTGTAATGAATGTCCCTATAAGTACGTAAAATGTTTTTTGTGTAAGAAAAAGGGGCATTTAAGAAAAATGTGTATTCAGGCTAAAAGGCCTAACACTAATTTAAACATGTCCTCTTATTCTAATACTAATTTTGCAAATCCTTCTAGTAATTCTAACGATGGAAGCTATGATTATGTATTTTCTATGTCTGATAATGAAAATTTACCTATAATGTTGAAAGTAGAATTAAATGACAACATCTTGGATATGGAAGTAGATACAGGGGCAGCAAGGTCTCTAATTTCTCGCCAAAGTTGTGAGAGACTCCGACGATCTGCGGGTTCTCGTCTAAGCTTAGGGAATCTGCGGTAAGTCTTAAAGTGTATAGGGGTCCCCGATGAAAATTTCTTATGATATCTTTGTCACTGCTTGCCTGCCTTCATGCTTAATGTCCCATTAGTTTCAGATGATCATGGACCTTCTTTACTGGGAAGCGACTTGCTTAAGGCTCTTAACTTGACAGAAGTCAAACTTGATACAGTTCATAAGGTATATTCATCTTATGTTCAGCTGCTCACAGAGTTTCCTGACTTATTTTCTATAGGTCTTGGTTGTCTGAAAGACTTAACTATCTCTATTGATGTTGATCACACTGTACTGCCTAAGTTCTGGAAGGCTAGAACGGTAACCTATGCACTAAGGGGCAAAGTTGACAAAGAACTAGAGTGCCTAATGAATTATAAAATTTTTTCCCCAGTAGGTTCTTCACGTTGGGCTACCGCTATAGTTCTTGTGTTGAAGCCTGACAACTCTTGTAGAATTTGTAGAGACTACCAACGCACGGCCAACGGAGCTGCTAGAATGGATACCTACCCCATTCCTAAGCTAGAGGACCTATTTAGTAAACTATCAAGTATATCTCTTTTTGCCAATCTTGATATGTCTCAGGCCTATGCGCAGCTGGTCCGAAATACAGAGTCTAAACCCTATACAGTTGTAAATACTCATGAGGTTTGTTTACCTACAACAGACTCTGTTTTGGTATCTCATCAACACCCAGGATTTTTCAAACGTGCATGGAGCAATTGTTGAAGGATATCACAGGAGTATCTTGCTATCTTGATGATGTCCTAATTCTAGGATCCACTCCCGAAGAACATAATGCTAAACTTAAAAAGGTGCTCTCTACTCTCCAAGCTTCTGGTCTCAAGGTGAGACTGGAGAAAAGTTCATTTGGTGTCAACCAAGTTGAAAATCTGGGTTTTATATTGTATAAAGATGGTCTTCATCCTGCGAAT
The DNA here is from genome assembly GCA_963969495.1 of Ceratothoa steindachneri. Taxonomy (NCBI): domain Eukaryota; kingdom Metazoa; phylum Arthropoda; class Malacostraca; order Isopoda; family Cymothoidae; genus Ceratothoa; species Ceratothoa steindachneri. The sequence goes on along the minus strand of OZ018318.1, from coordinate 119,583,714 downwards.
GAGAAGATCAAGGCTATCCAGGATGCAACTAGACTAACGAATGTGTCTCATATTCGGGCTTACTTAGGTCTAATAAATTTCTATCGTAGCATTCTTCCTAAGGCTGCTTCTATTCTGCATCCTCTAAATAATCTTCTAAAGGCTAATCAAAAATGGTTGGGTGTAAGGAACAGGAAAATGCATTCGTATTATCTAAGAAACTACTGCTAAATTCTACTCTTGTTGTTCATTTTGATCCCACTAAACATATTGCAGTTATGGCACATAGCACTGCCTATAACATTGGAGCAGTGTTGTGCTGTGTAGTTGAGGATGTAGAACGCTCTGTCTTCTTTGCTTCTCGTTCACTCTCATCAGCTGAGAGAACTGTTCTCAACTCGAGAAGGAAGCACTGGCTATGGTCTTTGCCTTACGCAAATTCCATTACTATTTGTGCGGTCAGAGAGAGTTTACGCGTGTGACTGACCACAAACCCCTCCTAGGGTTATTCTAACCTACAAAGCCTATTCATCCCCTAGCTTCTGGTCGTATCCAACGTTGGGCACTTCTCTTACAAGCTTACCACTTTATTCCTAAGCATCGCCCTGGTCAACTCATTGGTACAGCGGTATGATATTGGTTATTAGTGGGGTTGATTTAGTTAATAAATCATCCTAGGATAGCTACTTGAAAACCATTACCATAAATTTGTTGAATAGGATGGAATAGTCGTCTGCTAATATTTAGGCCTAACGACTGGCGTGAACTGAATTTGGAAAACTTCGAACGCGAGAGTTATAAGAAAACGGACAATAAACAAAATATATATTTATAAAATCAACGAATGCACAATGAGAGAATTGAATAAGGAAATAACAAGTGAGAGGTAGTTACAGTTATACGAATGAATGAGGTAATTTAATTGAGAATTGTTAAGGAATACAACGTAAATATAATTGAAATATGTATTATAGAATAGTATTGAAAGATGAGATTATAGGATTGGATTACAGGTATAATTGACTTGTAAAAGGATGGGAAGTGTAGGAGAGTATGGTTGACTTGTGAAATATAACGTAACATAATGAAATGCATGAAAGTATTAAAAAGTATGGAGTGAAATGTAAGGTGAGGTAAGGTAAGGTATGGTAACTATGATGAACTGTGAATTGGGATCTTGATTCAAAGTAAAGTGGAGCACGAGTGAGTTGTGACTGCTTCAAAGCGGGCAGCTGAAGGCGTTCGTTCGTTTGTGTGTGTTGGTGTAAAGGAAAATCTAGCAATGGCGATGAGTAGACTTCATTTGTCGATCCCTAATGACAGTACTCCTATCCATAGGTGGGCGTTATCGCGATAACGATATCGGGTTATCGGTTACCCGATTCCATCCCCCCCCCCCCGCGTTATCGATTCATGGGTATCGCCGATACTTTTAGTTCCAAACTAGCGATAATCGATCATTTCAGTTTTGGTTCCAGTTTAGCACAGGGGCGAGACACGCGGACCTTGGAGGAAGAAATAGGTAGGTTCAAGCTGGGAGGAAGATCCTCAAAACCTATGAGGAGATGGAGGAGAGCCTCACCAGGTAAGAAACTAAGAAACAGTAATTAAATATTTTTACTATTGTATTATAAAATAACGCTATATATAGTCAATAATCAATATTGTATTAGATTTTTTGGATTTATCGGTTATCACCTTATCAGGCAATAAATTTATCACCAGTCATCAATTATCGGTTATCGCCGATAAGGTTATCCTTATCGATTTATCGGTTATCGAGATACATTTTTTCGTTATCGCGCCCATCTATGACTCTACCCCAGCAGACTAGACATGTTTGTTCAACTTGTTAGATTCAAGTCCAGTGACGAGTGATGACATCATAACTTGCGCCAGGACAGTCTTACATTGGCTCCTCGTTAGCCTTCGAGCTTGGGAGAAACACGTCTCCAATTTCTTATTTGACGTGAAACTGGATCTCACTCTCCTGGGGGAGATCTTGCATTTTGACCTTTAGGGTCTTTCATGGCACCGAGTTGTGCGACGCTGCGGTTACGCTTTTGACCCACCGATGCCTTGGCCGGATTTCTTTGCGGTAACCGCCTTGTGACTCCACCAAGAGTGAGCGGGAGGGGATTAGTGGGGGGGTTAGTGATGATTCCCCTACACGAATAAAACGGTCGATCATGGTGAGAAGATATGTGCAACCACGCGAAAAGGGCAGAGGGCCTACTAGATCGATATGAATGGCGTCCAAACTTGCCGATGGAAGAAGAAAAGCAGCCAGATAGGTCTTTGTGTGGCGTTGAACCTTTGCGCCTTGATACGGCAAACGTGCGCGGGTCCATTTGGCCACATCGGCGTTCATACCTTGCCACACATAATGTTGTGTAATGAGCCTGCGAACTGCTCGAATGCCAAGATGGCAGAGCGTGAGTTTGGTAAAAAATGTGCCGACGGTAAGCAAGATGAATGAATGGATGAGGACAGTCAGGCAATGAATAGTCAACCAGGATGCGCCTAGAAGGATTGTCTGGCAAGTCGATTTCGCGAACGACGAGTTGAGAAGGGTGACACAGTGCTTGCGTGTCTTTATCTTGTTCCTGGGCGAGCGCTATTGTCACATGATCGATTGACGCAGTGTGGGAGAGTTGTGTGCCCTAAATCGACGAAATGCGAGTGAGAGCGTCCGAGACGACGTTTGGTGAAGCAGGAACGTAGCGAATATCGTTTGTTATCTGCAGGATGAATTCAAGATGGCGGGAATCAACGTCAGAGTGCACAACAGAGGTGCTACTAGCGGCAAGCGCACCACCAACGGCTTATGGTCGGTAAAATCAGTGAATTCACGCCCTTCCACGTATTGACGGAAGTGACGGATGGTAAGGTAAACACTGAAGAGTTCGTGGGAAAACGTACCGTACCTCTGTTGAGAAGGAATAAGTGCTTTCAGAAGAAACTGAGCGGTTGCCAAGAGTTACAAACCTTCTGCTGCAACGTGGCATCAACATGGTTAGCGGACGCGTCCGAAGCAACGCTAATGAACGCTCCTGAGCAGGGATGGGCCAGGGGAAACAGCGGAAGCCATAGCCTCTTTCGTCCGAGAGAAAGCCTCGCATGCTTCGAAAGACCAGGATAGAGGAAGGTTCTTCTTGGATTTTTAAAACAGATCGTAGAGAGTTTGCATGATGTTAGAAATGTTGGGAATGAATCTGTGGTAAAAGTTTACCATACCACAAAATCTACGAAGTTGCTTGAGTGAAGAAGGTCGGGGAAAATCCCGAATAATTGCAACTTTATCCTCGAGAGGACGAATTCCGTCAAGGTAAATGTGGTGTCCCCATAAAGTGAGTGCGTGATACCAAAAAGACACTTAGAAGTGTTGAGTACGATACCATACTCTTCTGAACGATCAAAAACCTGACGGAGGTGAGAAAGATGTTCCTTTAAAGATCAAGATGCTCTCAGGAGGTCGTCTATGTAGCAAAATACGAAGGGGAGAACTCTCAGAACCTGATCTATAAAACGTTGGAAAGTCTGACCACTGTTACGAAGACCGTAAGGCATTCGCTTCATGACGAAGGAACCGAATGGCGTGGTGATAGCCGTCTTTGGGATGTCATCTGGGTGAATAGGGATTTGGTTGAAAGGACGAACCAAATCGATTAGAGAAAAGATTGAATAACCGAAAAGAGCAGAATTAAAATCATACAGGTAAGGAAGAGGATATCAACCTGGAATGGTACAAGGATTGAGTCGTCTGTATTCACCCACATCCCTGAACTCACCCAGCGTAGACTTTGGCACTACGTGAAGCGGTGAAGCCCAGGGAGAGGTAGATGGAAAAGCTATTCCTGCCTTCACCATAAACTTGAACTCCTCCTTCATTAGAGCAAGTCTATCCGGGGCCAGTCGACGGGGACGTGAGAATACAGGCCCTCCAGTCGTCTCTATCTGATGAACCACATCGTGCATGATTGGCCTGTCCCTTGAAAGTGGCAGACTAAGGCCAGGAAATTCCCGCAGGAGTTGTTGGAAGTGTATGGCAGTTGAAGGGAGACGAACAGACAGCAGAGAACTCTGGGAAGGGAAAAACGAACCTAGAAACGGTCAGAGTAGTGGTTCTGTCGACAAGCTTGCGATTGCGAGAATCGAACCAAAAGGTCGTGAGCCGAAAGGAAATCAAGGCCCAAAAATGGAATATTGACCTCGGTGACGATGAAGGTCCATGGAAAAACACGACGTAATCTAAGAGAGAGCTCGAAGTTACGCCTTTCATATTTCCTTATATCCAAAGAGATAGCGGCTTTAAGGACAAGGTCAGACAGACAAGCTTTCTCGTCCGGAGAGGTTGGAATGACACTGCATTGAGCACCGGTGTCAACAAAAAATGAAAAAAAAAAAACAGAGCGTGGGTCGTAAATACTAAAAGGAGGATCGACCTGAGGAAAACTTGCGTTTTTAATTTAAAGGATTATGCTGTGATGATGAGCTTGGATTTGGGTACGAGAACCCGTAGAGTTTTGCTGACTTTGCGCGTTTGATGTTGGTGAAATTAGGGTATGTGAAGAAGTTGAAGTTGAAAAACTAAAATGATGTTGGTACGTGTATGGGTGTTATCATTTTTCTGCCTAATAGGTAATTGTATTAAGGTCACTATTTAAAATCATGAATTGTGGGTAAATGTAATTGTAACGAATTAAAATGTATATCTAACTAATTGAAATGTATTTGTAACTAATTGAAATGTATAGTAACTAATTGAAATGTAATTATAATCACGATGGTTAAAAGGGGAAATGTATGAGAGTCTGGAAAGGAAATATAAGGAATTTGACAGTGTTTTTGTTTGTAAAACCTAAGGATTAAACGAAAAAGGAATTAAACTGACCTTGACTTGGAGATGGCGAGGTAACAAATGAAAATTTTGTCTCCCATGAAGAATATTTGGAAGCGTTAGTACGTACCTATAAATGTTGCCAAGAATGTAGCAGAGCAGCTACACTATTGTTTGCTAGGGCAATGGGTATATAATCATTTACTTTTAGTTGATTTGTTGTTTTTTTTTGTATTAAGACCGTTTTAGAGTATTTCCAATTTTGCGGAGGTTTTTCATCAAAAAGAATTATATTCATGCTATATGTTAGCACTCTTACCATTTTGTCACTCTATATAAATCATTTTTTTCATTTCAATTCCTATGCCATCCGGTTGAAGTTATTAGTTATTCTTCATTTTGATTAACTGTGCCTTAATTTCTTGTTCTGTGAATGTTATGGTTTTCATTTTCCTTATGCTCCTCTATTCGATTTCTCCTTGTGTCATGTCATAATGTCCCTATAAACTTCTGGAATTCTTTGGTAATGTCGGTCCTCCTCAGGTACTTATATTTTGATCCGCCTATGTGAGAGTTGTTCCATGTTGCCTTTAACAGCAGCATAATGCTTTTCTAACATTTCTGGGAATACCATTGGATGGAGTTCATCAAAGCATATGTTTATTTGAATATTTTCATTATCCAATAGATTTATTTCATATAGTCTTCCTACATCCTCATTTCATATTCCTAAGAATGGTTTTATTCTTAGACAAAGTTTTACTAGTAATGAATTTAAAAATATCAGAGTGGTGGATTATTGGAATAGTTTGCCACCTGAGACTGTAGACAGCACAAACTTGAATGTTTTCAAGCGCAGATTGGATGATTATATGGGGATGGAGGGTTAATTTCTTACTTGTTGGTATATGGATATGTTTCTTGACTCATTCCTGTAGATGAAGTTTCTTTTTATTGTATATTTTGGGGGACTTTGATTTTGTTTTTGACAGACTCCTATGGAGGCTTTAAATTATATATTGTAGATGCATGGTTGGACATTCCTATGGATTGTTGAATTGTATATTGTAGATGCATGATCTGACAAAATCCTATGGATGCATTATGTGGGTGGGATTTGATGGATACGGATGACCTTTGATAGGCCCTTGTGGCTTTTGCCATCCGTGAAATTATGTTATGTTATCTGCTGACTTTTGAAATAAAACTTAATAACTTGATTTTCCTACTGTTACAAACGTGACGTTGTTTCCTCTTCCCCCCACCCGTGACTTCAGGTGGTTTAAGTTTTCGCCATATTGACTTGTTTATTAAATTACGTTTTAGAAATAGCCAATAAGCCAAGCTCACTAAACAAAGAATTTTTAGTCTTAACTTCTTTCCCCAAGTTGTACGATTCATCTTACGCTTGTTTTTCTTGATAATTTTAGTAATACCGCATTAGCTCCGCAGAAGTACGTCCCTTAACTTTTTGATGAATATATCAAAGAATATATACTGTGTTACGTATACCGTAGTCTTAGAAATAAGAAAGATGAGTTATTTAGTTGTATTATTGATGAATATATAGATATAATGTCTAATAGAATCATGGGTTAATGAAATAAATTTAATGACAACGTGAGTGAATTTGAACTACAGGGTGTTGATAACCTTTGATAGGCCCTTGTGGCTTTTGTCATCCGTGAAATTATGTTATGTTATGTTATGTTATGAGATGCTCCCCATTTGAATTTACTTAGTTTTACTTTTTGCAGATTTCTTTCTTGGCCAATATCTATTTGAAAAACTATTTGAAAAATAATCGGTAAACCTGAAGATCCATACCCCGCGAACTGTACTATGGGTTGCTATATGGAGGGGCATACCCCCCTTCCTGCTCGCTACGCACGCCCTCAGGAACAAGTACTAAAACAAGTGGTAAATATGTAGACGAGCGGCCCTGCCGATAAGATGTACTATTTCGTCTGTGTTCCAAAATGTTTCATGTTTTTGGAGTACATTTATAGGGGACGGCTCGTGGGGGGGGTAAACACTATGCGTGGACCGCACTACGATGATCTGGAGTTTCATTAAATTGGGGGGGGGTCTGGGGGACATAGCCCCCCAGTATATAATCCTAATTTTTATAAAGTTCTGACGTTTAAAGAGGTGAATGCTTTAACTACATTATGTCAGTGCCTTTAATCATTTTGCAAATTATAATAGGGGTTGGGGGTGGGGTATGATGTCAGAAAACTCAAAGGTGCATGAATATTCAGAGACGGGTGAACAATAATATTTACACCAAAATAATTTTTCCCGGCCGGGCCACTCGTCTACATGTTTACCAAACAAGTTGATCACACAGTTGGGTGAAAACATTTTGGGAGGTGGATTAAATATTATTGGAATGCGATTTAGAAACATTTATGGAGGCAGTCAATGAATGCATACCTAAGAGAAAGTATATTAGAGATCAAGACAATAGGAAATCAAACAAGTCTCCATTAAACAGGCAGCTATGGACTAAAATAAAGAACACATAACATAACATAACATAACATGTTCTCGTTCGAAAGGAGGTGTGTGAGAGGGGATATGATTGAGCTCTTTAAAATTTTTTCCGGGATAGATAAATTGGATGTTAGCAAGTTTTTTGAGTTAGATGATGGAAATCGGACTAGAGGTCACCACTTGAAAATTAAAAAGCAAGGGTGTAGGTTGGATTTAAGAAAGTATTTTTTCACCAATAGAGTGGTAGACTTCTGGAACAAATTGCCGCAGAGGGTAGTAGGTAGTCCAAATCTAAATGTATTTAAGAGTAGGTTGGATGAGTTTATGGGAAGGGAAGGTTGTGATGGTTCCTAAGTTTTGTATATATTAATATTGTTTGTATATATCTATAGCTGCATGATTTAGTTCTTGACAAGCCTTGATTGGTGATACCCTTGTTTCTGGATGCAATCCTCTGGATGTAGTTTTCCTGGGAGTTTGGGTGCCTTGAAAAAGAGGCCGCTTGACTCGGATGACCTATGATGAGCCCTTGTGGCTTTTGTCATCCGTTATATTATATTGTGGGGGACTTTGATTTTGTCTTCCCCTGGTGATGGTGCTTTTTGTGGGTGGGTTTTGACGGAGGCGGATGACCTTTGATAGGCCCTTGTGGCTTTTGTCATCCGTGTAATTATGTTATGTTATGAAAGCTCACGGGGTATGAATCTTCAGAATTACCAAATAATCTAATGGGCCGACTATAATTGATGTTTCAAACACTAGTATTACAATATTAGACCTTGTAGTTTGAAGTTACTGACATCAAAGTCAAGTCATATCTGTGGGGCAAAAGTTTTCTTTAGCTTTTTAAAAATTTCAATTGATTCAGAAACTCTAATGCTCTGGGGCAAGCCATTGAAGAGTCTTGGAGCACAATTTTTAAATGATCTTGTGCCCTTTCTTGATGAGACAGGAGGTTCAAGTAGTCTGAGAGTGGCCCTAGAATGATGCACTGTCAAAGATCATGCAGTAAAAGGGCATAATAAGGAAGACAGCGCTGTGTCCAGTCAGATGATCTCCTTACTCCCATATACATCCTAAATGACATTCCTATAAATCAATGCTTCTCTCACAAGGATTTGGGAATAACTGTGGATACGAAACTGAAATTCCACCAGCATATAAGCTGTGCAACTGCTAAAGCTGGAGGTATTGCCACTAATCTTTTAAAATCAACTGTTACTCGCTCGGCTAACTTCATGTCAACCCTTTTCATCTCTGATGTCCGACTGATTCTAGATTTTGCATCTCCAATTTGGAATCTTGGGTTCCAGGGCCAAAATCAGCTTCTGGAATCTGTTCAACGCAGATGGACAAAACAGGTTGCTGGTCTGACTGATCTTCCATACCTTGACAGGCTGACAACTTTGGGATTATTCTCTGTGAAGGGTAGGCTGTTAAGGCAGGACCTTATTTATTGCTATCGTATATTCCACGATTTAACCATCATCTCCCCTTCCGACATCTTCACACTGGCACCTACTGTTGGCACAAGAGGTCATAAATTTAAGATTCAGATGCAGCATTGTCAGTTGGAAGCTCGTAGACGATTTTTCTCTTGTCGAATTATCCAAAAATGGAATTCTCTACCCCAAGATATTGTTGATGCTCCGAGCCTCACTGCGTTTAGGTCTAGACTGCAGTACTTTCTTGGTGAAAAATTGTTCCACCTTTGACCTACTGCCAGTTCATTTCAATCTCAATTTGTTATATTTTCAGGGTATTTTATATGGAGGATACACTTAGCCAGTCATTAATGATATATTTGACTAAACCTTCCGTGTAGCCTGACTGGAGTATCTGTCTTGGACTTTTGGGCTGTCCCTCTCCTATCCGGTCTGGTTGGACTAGAGTGGTAGGGCCCTACCAGGTAATAGATTGGCAACCAGTTTTCAGGGCTTGAAATACAAAAACATATTTTGTACTCAATTCTTGCCTTTATTGGTAACCAGTGCAGACACACTGAGGCAGGGGTAATTCTCTCCAAGTATGGAATACTCAGTACCAATCTTGCTGATCAATTTAGAATCATTTGTAGTTTTCTTAATTGGTAGTCTGGCAAGTTATAGTAAAGGGGATTACAATAATCGAATCTAGAAATTATAAGGGTTGTAGCTAATGATTTCAAAGAATCCAAATCTAGATACCTTTTAATCATGGCAATTTTATGAGAATTATATTGGATTCCTTATCTCTCAAATTTATATTTTCCTCAAAAGTTAGATTTTGGTCAATGATTACACCTAAATCTCTGCTAGATTCTTCAAATTAAATTATATTACCATCAATATTTAAACCTGGAGAATTTGTAAAAACTCGCAATTTTTGTGATGTTCCAATAGGAATACATTTTGTTTTATGCTCATTTAGTTTTAATTTTTTTTATATCATCCATCCCTTCAATTTATGCAATACTGACTGCAGTTGCTCTTCAGCTTCATTTGTCTTGCATAGCAAAAAAGACATAAGAAAAGGAGACTGCAAAAGACCATTCATGGCCTACACTTGGTAGCTCCTGTTCCAGTCAATACACAAAAGATTTCTTACCAGAGAAAAGTCATCAACATTGTCACCCTTTACAGGAGTTCGTCAGATCTAATCTACAATATACATAAAATGCATCCAGAGGATTATGTCCATTCATGCAACCGCAAAATATAATCTCCCCACTCCTTAGAAAAATATATACATATGTACATAAAAAAAGTCAGTCCCATCTAGCAGCTTCATCCATATATTTATCTAATCTATTCTTAAAACTACCCAGAGAGGAGGCTTCTATCACATGTCTAGTGAGCCTATTCCATTCATCTACCACACGATTTGTAAACCAATTCCTCCCAATCTCTTTCCTAAACCTATACTTATCAAGCTTAAACCCATTGCTACGTGTCCTGTCATGTTCACTAAGTATAAGAACCTTACCCAGATCCCCTTTATTATATCCTTTTACCCATTTGAAGACTTCAATCAATTCCCCTCAGACTCTTCTCCTTTCCAATGTATGTAGATTTAGTTTTCTGAGCCTTTCACCATAAGGTAAGTTCCTTAGCCCACCAATCATCTTTGTCATCCTTCTCTGCACAGACTCAAACAAATCAATATCCTTCCTATAATATGGTGACCAAAATTGTACTGCATAGTCTAGATGAGGCCTAACTAGATCGTATATTTGGTTAATATAACAAAGTAAATTGTGGTTATTTTGCTTTGGTGAGAAAGTGACTTTTGTTTACTTCGGTGACCATCTTGATTAGCAGGTTTTAAACTTGCGAGCACAAATTCGGGTCAAATTCTTGTTGTTCGTAAGTTTTTGTTTCTATTATTGTTCTTGTTTAAGTATGGCTGACTGTTTGGATGTAGAGAGTATGCCTTTTGAAAGTAGTGTGTATGTAGTGTGTGACATCTGTGGTGTAGAGAGGAGAGTGAATGTGTCTGAGTGCCGTGTATGTGCTTTGACTGAGGTGAGTCGATTATGTGTGGAATGCTTGAGACTGAATGATTTAGTGTCTGAAGTGAGAAGAGATGTAAGTGTACGTTTGAAGAGTCAGATTGGGACCAGGAGGGAGGAAGTAAGTCCTAGAACAGGGACTGGAGAGAAAGCAGTAAGTGATGATGAGTGGTGGGTGAAAGTGAACAAAATAGATAAGTTAGGACAGGTTAGGTGTGTGAATGAGAGGGACATGGAACCTGTTAGGCTAACTAACAGATTTGATGCCCTGAGAGAGGAAGAATTTGAAAGATTTGTCTGGTGTGGCCGTGCCTGAGAGTAGAATAGGAGGTCGAGTGAGTGAGAGAAGGAGGGAGGGTAATACTAGGCCTAGAGAGAATAGGAGAATGACCAAGGTGATTGTGATGGGTGACTCTCAGATTAGGTATTTAGATAAGAAGTTGAGTGAAAGTAAATGGAAGGGAGGGAGAGTTTGTCTGCCGGGTGCTGGTGTAAATGATGTGTGTGAGAGGTATGATAGGTTGGTGTCTGGGTGTGAGAGGGAAGCAGTTGTAATTTCACATGTCAGAGTAAACGATGTAAAGAAGGTGGGTACTTGTGAGTTACGACAGCGGTATAAAAGGCTGATTGAAAGGATGTGTGAAAGTATAGTAAAAGGCATTGTTTCAGGTGTGCTTCCGAGAATGGATGTGGGGATGGAATGGTTGTCTCGTGCAATGGGGTTGTATGAATATGTGAAAGGTTTGTGTGGAGTCAGGATTGGTGTTTGTAGATGTTTTGAGTGGGTTTTATGGGAATAAGGGTTTGTATAACATAACATAATTTCACAGATGACAAAAGCCACAAGGGCTTATCAAATGTCATCCGTATCCATCAAATCCACCCACATAAAGCATCCATAGGATTTTGTCAGATCATGCATCTACAATATACAATTTAACAATCCATAGGAATGTCCAACTATGCATCTACAATATACAATTTAAAGCCTCCATAGGAGTCTCTCAAAAACAAAATCAAAGTCCCCCAAAATATGCAATAAAAAGAAACTGCATCCACAGGAATGAGTCAAGAAACATATCCACATACCGAAAAGTAAGAAATTAACACTCCATCCCCATATAATCATCAAATCTGCGTTTGAAAACATTCAAGTTTGGGCTGTCTACAGTCTCAGGTGGCAAACTATTCCAATAATCCACCACTCTGTTATTGAAAAAATATTTTCTAACATCCAGTCTGCACCTCTGTTTTTTAATCTTTAAGTGGTGGCCTCTAGTTCTATTACTACCTTCTAATTCAAATAACTTGCTGAAATCCAATTTATCCATCCCAGATAAGATTTTAAAAAGCTCAATCATATCTTCCCTCACACACCTTCTTTCAAATGAAAACATATTTAATACCCTCAGTCTATCTTCATATTCAAGGTGCTTCAGGGATGGTATTATTTTTGTTGCCCTCCTTTGTACTGACTCTAATAAGTTTATATCATGTCTAAAATATGGTGACCATGCCTGTATACAGTACTCTAAATGTGGCCTGACATAAGAGTTGTATAGTTTAAGGATGACCTCCTTACTCTTGTAGCTAGCATTTCTTTTAATGTAACCTAGCACCCTATTTGCTCTATTTTTTGCCTCAATACGCTGCTTTGAAAATTTCAGTGACCTATCTACTACTACTCCTAAGTCCTTCTCATCTTCAACTCAATTAAGCCAATACCCATCCATCTCATAGCTAAATTCCTTATTATCTCTCCCCATGTTAATAACTTTGCATTTATTAAGGTTAAAAGATATCTGCCACTTCTGAGCCTAAGCTAACAACTTATTTAAGTCACCCTGCACTTTAAAGCTACCCTCAACCTCTTTGACTACAGCTGCCAATTTAGTGTCATCAGCAAAAATTGACACTTTGCTATTTACACCTTGCCCAAGATCATTTACATAGATTATAAATAATAAAGGGCCTAAAACTGATCCCTGAGGTACACCACTAATAACATTCCTCCACTCTGACCTCACTCCATTCAGTACAACTCTCTGTTTCCTATTTTTCATCCATTCAGTTATCCAATTTAAAACGTTCCCACATATCCCATGCAGCTTTAATTTATGAACTAGTCTTCTATGTGGAACCTTATCAAAAGCTTTGCTGAAATCTAAGTAGATCACATCAACTTTCTCACCCCTATCTAATTCTTTAGTTACATAATCCATAAAATCCAGTAAATTAGTTAAACACGATCTACCTTTTCTAAAACCACGCTGAGCATCATTAATTAACCTGCTACTCTCTAGATGATTAGAAATTCCCTTATTAACCATCTTCTCAAGAATTTTACAGACTATAGAAGTTAAGCTTACCGGTCTAAAGTTATTTGGGTCCTCTTTGCTTCCCTTTTTAAAAATTGGCACTACATTTGCCAATTTCCAATCATTTGGTATTTCTCCACACTCTAGCGATCTAATAAATATCTTCTCAAGAGCTACTGCAATACTTTCTACACCTTCTTTGAGTATCGTAGAATGAATGTTGTCAGGGCCAGATGCCTTACTAGTATTTAACTGCATTATAAGCCCTTTAATTTCTTCTCTCTATATTAATAGAATTTATCGCTACTTCCCTTGACCTAGAATTATCATCAATTAATCTAACTGGTTTCTCTTCTGTGAATACTGAAGCAAAATGATCATTAAGGACCTCTACTATTTCTTCATCAGATTCTTTCAAAACCCCTTCATATTTAATAGGCCCTATTTTATCACTGTTAGATTTATTATTGATTCTATAATATCTAAAGAATTTTTTAGGATCTTAATTATTATTTTTAGGTAAATTAATTTCGGCTGTCCTTTTGGTCTTCTTATTTAGTTCATTTCTGGTTGACCTATAATGGTTTAAATTATCTAAACTACTCTCACTTTGTAATCTCTGGTATGCCCTTTTTTTCTCTGAAACTTTATTAGCTATTTCTTGATTCCACCATAATGGTTTCCTACATTTCTTCCTAATAGACTTCATCGGAATACACTGTTCCTGAACCATGTTTAATATAGTCTAAAAAATATCCCACATCTCATAAGTATTCTTTCCATGGAATTCTATATCGCACCTAATCTGATTTAGTATGCTGCGTAATTTATCATATTCTTCCCTATAAAAATTTGTAATTTTTGTGGAGTTTGTCGTTGTTCTACCCTTAACTATTTGCAAATTAAACCGAACCATCTGATGATCACTGTTTCCCAATGATTCTCCTACACTCAATCCTTGAACTAAGTGATCATCATTTGAAAGAATTAGATCTAATATATTTGCACCCCTTGTTGGCTTATTAACAAATTGGGTCAAAAAGTTATCCTCAAAACACTCCATAAACTTACAACTTGCTCTATCTCTTAATATCATATTTTCCCAGTCTACAGAAGTTAAATTAAAGTCACCCAGAATAACTATCTTCTTTGCATCCTTTACTTATTTCCCTAATCATTAACTCATCGATGCAATCAGTCTGTCCTGGTGGTCTATAAAAAGCTCCCAAGTGTATTTTCCTATTTTTACCAACCTTAATATCTATCCATAATGATTCACCTTCTCCTTGCTTTATAGAGTTATTTAGATTTGAAGAAATGCTATTTCTGATATAAATAATCAACCAGCCAGTCCTATCTCTCCTTTGACTAATGTACATAGTATAACCTTCTAGTTCAAATTCACTGACATTATCATTAAATATATTTTCATTAACCCATGATTCAACTATACATACTATATCTTCATGAATGATATAACTAAATAATTCATCCCTCTTATTTCTAAGACTACGAGCAATTGTGTAAAGACAACTCAGCCCACCTATTCCTGAAGCACCTGAGGGCCTATCTCCTCTGCATCTCCTTTCTCTCCTTCCCTGACCACTATCACTACTCAAGTAATTTAACCCTAAAGCACTTCCATTAGCCTGCCTACCTTCTACAAATGTGTTTGCTTCCTTTCCCTGCCTCACTTTGTGCGATTAAATTTCCCTGACCACTATAAAAACCTAGTTTCCCGCCTCTAAAGACCAAAGACCTAATAACACTATCTAATTCCCGCCACAAAACCTCAACCCCATCTCGGCTCAGATGGAGTCCATCCATCGCATACAAACCCTTATTCCCATAAAACCCACTCCAAACATCTACAAACACCAATCCTGACTCCTCGCACATACCTTTCACATATTCATTCAACCCCATTGCACGAGACAACCATTCTATCCCCACATCCATTCTCGGAAGCACACCTGAAACAACACCTTTTACTCTACTTTCACACATTCTTTCAATCAGCCTTTTATACCGCTGTCGTAACTCACAAGTACCCACCTTCTTTACATCGTTTACTCAGACATGTGTAATCACAACTGCTTCCCTCTCACACCCAGACACCAACCTATAATACCTCTCACACACATTTACACCAGCACCAGGCAGACAAACTCTCACTCCCTTCCATTTTCTTTCACTAAACTTCCTATCTAAATACCTAATCTGAGTCACCCATCACAATCACCTGAGTCATTCTCCTATTCTCTTAGCCTAACAGGTTCCATGTTCCTCTCATTCACACACCTAACCTGTCCTAACTTATCTATTCTATTCACTTTCACCCACCACTCATCATCACTTACTTCACTTACTGCTTTCTCTCCAGTCCCTGTTCTACGCCTAACTTCTCCCTCCTGGTCCCAATCTGACTCTTCAAACGTACACTTGCATCTCTTCTCACTTCAGACATTAAATCATTCAGTCTCAAGCATTCCACACATAATCGACTCACCTCAGTCAAAGCACATACACGGCACTCAGACACATTCACTCTCCTCTCTACACCACAGACATCGCACACTACTTTCAAAAGGCATACTCTCTACATCCAAACAGTCAGTCATACTTAAACAAGAACAATAATGGAAACAAAAACTTACAAACAACAAGAATTTGACCTGAATTTGTGCGCACAAGTTTAAAACCTGCTAATCAAGATGGCCACCTAAGTAAACAAAAGTCACTTTCTCACCAAAACAAAATAACCGCAATTTAACTTTGTTATATTAACCAAATATATGATCTAATAACTTAATATTTCTGTTTACTATGTCACACACCAAAGTATAGCAAAAAATAAAAATATTCTGAGAGCTCTACAAAACACGTGCTACCTGTTCGAAGGGGTAGAAAGTATGGAGGTCATCCTTAAACTATACAACTCTTATGTCAGGCCACATTTAGAGTACTGTATACAGGCATGGTCACCACATTTTAGACATGATATAAACTTATTAGAGTCAGTACAAAGGAGGGCAACAAAAATAATACCATCCCTGAAGCACCTTGAATATGAAGATAGACTGAGGGTATTAAATATGTTTTCATTTGAAAGAAGGTGTGTGAGGGAAGATATGATTGAGCTTTTTAAAATCTTATCTGGGATGGATAAATTGGATTTCAGCAAGTTATTTGAGTTAGAAGGTAGTAATAGAACTAGAGGCCACCACTTAAAGATTAAAAAACAGAGGTGCAGACTGGATGTTAGAAATTTTTTTTCAATAACAGGTTGGTGGATTATTGGAATAATTTGCCACCTGAGTCTGTAGACAGCCCAAACTTGAATGTTTTCAAGCGCAGATTGGATGATTATATCGGGATGGAGTGTTAATTTCTTACTTTTCGGTATGTGGATATGTTTCTTGACTCATTCCTGTGGATGCAGTTTCTTTTTATTGTATATTTTGGGGGACTTTGATTTTGTTTTTGACACTCCTATGGAGGCTTTAAATTATATATTGTAGCTGCATGGTTGGACATTCCTATGGATTGTTAAACTGTATATTGTAGATGCATGATCTGACAAAATCCTATGGATGCATTATGTGGGTGGGATTTGATGGATACGGATGACCTTTGATAGGCCCTTGTGGCTTTTGTCATCCGTGAAATTATGTTATGTTATGTTAAGAACCCCCCAATCTAGTGTCTGAGTAATGATATATGATTATTCACAACTATAGCAAATTTGCGATTTTCAAGGTAGCTTCTAACTCAGGCAAGAACTGTACCATCAAATTAAAGGAATTTTAGATCACTTAACATAATATTATGATCAACTGTGTCAAATGCAGCACTTTGATCGAGGAGAACAAGAATGCTACATCTTCCCTCATCCATATTTAAGATTAGGTCATTTAACATGGCACTTAGAACAGTTTCTGTAAAATAATATTTTCTCTAGGCTGACTGGTATGGAGAAAGCACATATATTTTTTCTAAAGGATCATTTATCTGATTCAACATTAATTTGGAGAGAAAGTTAGATTTGGTACTGGTCTGTAAGATTTAAGTTCTTGATAATCAGGACCTGATTTCAAAAGTGGTTTGATGACTGCACATTTCAATAGATTGGAGGTATTTACAACTTTCAGATATAAGTTACATAAGTCATTAAAGTTATCAGCATCACTTACATCAGATAGAGGAAAAGGATCATCTTTACTACGTCTTTTTGGATGAGCGAATAAGCATTTTTAATTCTTCTAATGAAACCTCTTGAAAGCTGTCAAATGTTTTATAAGGAACATCAGGAAGTATACTATGAAGGATATCATTCTGATTAAAAGAAGCATAAATACTTTGTATTTTTATAATAAAATAATCAGCAAACTTATTGCTAAGCTCCTCATCTGTATATCCCTGAGGAAGTGTTTTATTGTTTGCCTTAACAAGCAATTTGCTAAATATTGAATATAATTTACCAACATCTCCAGATGCATTATTGATTTTATTTTTTAAGTAATCTTTTTTGGACCTTTTAATTAGATAAACTACATTATTTCAAGCTTCAATATAAGCAGTTATAATGCTGTCAGTTCTATATCTCCATCTATGTTCAGCAGTTCTGCGATATATATACTCTTGTGCTTTAAAATCTCACCTTGCTAGTGATTATTTAATTCTCATGTTTATTATATTTAATTTTAGGAGTACACTAGTGGAGTTCACATTGCCTGGCAAATCATTCCATGGGTCCACGATCCTTTGAGGGCAGAACTCATGCCTTACAGTTCTGTTGCATCTCTTCTTAAAAAGTTTTTAGTAAAGTTGAAGACAAACTGCTCTGGGCAATTCTGACCTTTTCCTTGGGTGATTGAAGCTGTTTTTCTTTTAGGTTTCATTCCTTTCCATAATTTTTCATCCTCTTTCACTATAATGGTTAACTGAAGTCGTCAATGAACAATGCTTTGTTACACGTTTTTGCACCATTTTTTACGCAATTCTTTCTTTTTTATATATAATCTATCATTTATTAATCGTTTTACTTAATTTCAAAATTATCTTGGAACTAGTTTTTTGTGGGTTTGTCTACAATTTCAATGCAGTCATCAATCAACCTCTTCTAGAAGAAGGACGTGTTTTGCATGCTTCCTGTTATTATTGGAATTATCTACTGTAAATCTTGCATAATTTGTTTTAGTTGGGAGAATAAGTGAAGATAATAACATGCTGCCGATATCTGGAAAGAAAGATGAGGATAATAATAGAGGTGAACAAAATAAATAGACTGGAAATGCGAATAGGAAATGCACTTGATCTTGTCGATAAAAATAAAAATGGAGCCTCGGGTAGTTCTAGAGCTTGGGATGTTTGTGGACATTGTGAGGAGTTTGTGATGAGCAGAGGTAAAAATAGTGATGGTTTGTATTGTGATTACTTCAATTACTGGTACCATGCAAGATGTGAAGGTATGTCCATTGATTCTTATCAAATGTTCAGCAAATTAGCTAGCCAAATCCAGAATATGTCGTACTATTGTGACTTTAACCACTGTAAGATAGTCTCTAAGGAGATCCTGAAACAGATAGGCCCAATTAGACAGAAGGTTGAGGAAAATTCCAGGAGGATAGAAAAGTTAAAGGAAAGAGTCATCCAGTAGGATGCTGTTATTGAGAATTCGGTATCTGATGAAATTACTAGATGCTTAGATGATAACATTGAAACAAAAATACAGAGAGAATGGGCTAATATTAAAGATAGAGAAGTAAGAGCAAAGAATGTGATGTTTACTAGCATTGTAAAGTCGGACAGTAATGATAAGGCTGTTAGGAAGCATGAGGATATTGAGAAAATTAAAAATATGCTAGTAAGTGATTTGAATATTGACTTGAAACAGATCAAGATAACAAATGCTATACGATTAGGTAGCCAGACCCGAAATATGGGAAATGACGATAGGCCTAGGCTTAGGCCTAACTCGAGATTGATGAAGGTAATGTTTGAAAATGAAAGAATGGCCTCGCTATTAGTGAAATCAGCAAGTAAACTTGCTGAATCACCAGATGAAGAAGTAAAGAACATTAAAATTTTCAAAGTTTCAAATACATGTGTAGGAGTGACCATGAAAAGAGAAAAGTGCTAGTGGATGAAATGAAAAAGAGAAATTGTGAATTACAAGACAGGAATATTGGAGATATAAAGTGGGTAATCAGAGGTACCAATATAGTTAAGGTGAAAAATTATATGACAAATTTTCAGTAAGTACTAGGATTGCAAAGGCCTCTCAGGAAAATATTGTAATCTGTTTTGAATTGCTTATATGCTAATGTGGATGGCATTTGTAACAAACTAAGTGAATTTGAATATGTTCTAGATGAGTATAAACCATATATAATATGTTTAACTAAAACAAAATTGAATAATGATATTAAAGATAGCGAGATTTTTGATATTGGAAAGTTTTTTGCAAGGATAGAAACTTGCAAAATGCTCCAGGTGGGGGTGGTAATTTTAGTTCAGAGGTCTTTGCTCTCTTCAGCAAATGAAGTAAGATATTTAACAGAACATTTATATGAGGAAGCTACATCGTGTGAGGTTAAACTCAGGAATAAATATATTTTAGTGGGTACAATTTATAGACCACCCAATTCATGTAGAGAGAGTAACTTACTCTTAAATGATCTCATTAGGTTGAGTAAGAGATATAATAATAGTTCCCAGGTGCTAATTTGTGGAGACTTTAATTTTGGCGAAGTATTATGGGAAAATAACTGTTGGTAGTGGACAACATGTTGATGCCAAAATTTTTCGGGATGCAATAAAAGATTCTTTTTTGTATCAACATATTCTGGAACCTACACACAATGTTGGTTGTGATAATGAATCTCATTTAGACCTGGTATTTACAAGAAACTTATTTGATGTTGAGAACGTACAGTTGGTGTATCCTCTAGGCAACAGCCATCACTCTACAATAGTTTTTGACTTTTTTATTGATGATGGTGAAGACTGTAATGATATTAATGTAATGTACAAATACTGCTTTCATAGAGGCAATTATGGTGAGATTAAGAGAGAGTTATTGATTGACTGGAACCAAATATTTGAAGGCAAGACTGTGTTGGAGAAGTATAATGTATTTCTTAGAGATAAGTTAATTGAACATTTAGTCAAATGGTATCCTTAGTAGAAAACAGCATGGTTTTAGGAAGAAGCTTAGTACAGTAATGAATCTCCTTGAGTATTTGGAAGCACTGACAAAAGCAGTTGATTTGCAAATACCAATTGATGTTAACTACTTGGACTGTAGAAAAGCTTTCGAGACTGTGCCCTACAAAAGGCTATTGACTAAATTGTATGGTTACGGTATTAGAGGTAATGTATTGGAATGGATCAAGGATTTTCTTGCTGATAGAAAACAATTTGTGGAAGTTCGAGGTCAGCATTCCACTTGGCTAGCAGTAACATCTGGAGTTCTCGAGGGTCTGTCCTTGGGTCAGTCTTATTTTTTGGTTTTTGTTAATGACTTGGTAGAAGAACTTGAATGTCCAGCCCTTAATGTTTGCAGATGATGCAAAAATCTTTGTTAAAATTAATTCTGAAGAAGATATTGAAGCTATGAAGAGGGACTTTCAGAAACTTCAGAAATGGAGTGAGAAGTAGATGTTAGAATTTAATCCAGATAAGTGCACAACAATGTATATTGGACATGGGAACCCTGGAATATCTTATACACTAAATGGAAGAGAAATTAAATCAACAGAGTGAAAAAGACCTACAAGTTATCATTGCAAAGGACTTAAAGCCAACCCAAGATATTGGAAATATAGTGGCCAAAGCAAATAGAGTATTGGGATTGATTAAGAGAAATTTTCTATATATGGACATTGAAATGTGTCGGACACTATATTGTTCTTTGGTCTGGCCACACCTTAAATATGCTGTCCAGGCATGGTCCCCTTATTATAAGAAGGATATTGAAGAACTTGAAAAAGTTCAAAGAAGGATGACCAAGTTGGTACCAGAGTTGAAAGAGTTACCTTATGAGACTAGATGTAAAAGACTGGAAATACACTACAACAACAAAGACTTTGTGGAGACCTGATTGAGGCATACAGGATCATTCATGATTTTGAGAATGTTGATATGAATGACTATTTTGAATTCAATACTAGTAAGACAAGAACAAATACTTATAAATTAAGGAAGACTGAACATATCAGAACTGTTACAAGAGCAAATGCATTTAGTATTCGTGTTGTCAATCCCTGGAATGATCTCCCAGAGTATGTTGTCAGTGCTCCATCAATAAGTGCCTTCAAGAAGACACTTGACAATCACTGGAACCGCAGTAACTAGTCATATGAATGATACTGGGAATGTCTTGATTTAGTGATGTGAGCAGAGCGAGAAATATTTTTCTATTTTTGTTTCTATACAGAAACAAATCATTATATAATGATAATAACTATTATAAACATGACTGATGAAAAGGAAATTTGACATTTAATTTAAATATCT
This sequence comes from Ceratothoa steindachneri, assembly GCA_963969495.1. Taxonomy (NCBI): domain Eukaryota; kingdom Metazoa; phylum Arthropoda; class Malacostraca; order Isopoda; family Cymothoidae; genus Ceratothoa; species Ceratothoa steindachneri. The sequence continues at coordinate 119,562,071 of OZ018318.1, read as the reverse complement.
GAAGGAAGCGGACCTGTAACGGTTAAAACTACGATAATTTAAACTACTAATGTCCAATACTTTGTCAAATAAGTTGAGGTGGGACTCAAACAAGACAGTCTTATTCTTCCACTATCAAATGGGTAAGAAAACGAACAATAATGCTATTAATTCGCGAAGTTTATGTTTAAATTTTTTGTATATATCTTTTTTGTTTAATTATTTTTAATTTTTATTTTCCAATTTCTGTATTTTTTATTTACTCGTAGTTTCCTTACTATTTTCAACTAATAATTGGATCTTTTTGTTTCAACTATTTTTCTGGTGTGAATCCTATACTTGAAAACAATCGTTAATTTCAAGCAGTTTGAATTATGGAAAACCCATGTGAAGTTTGTCTGATCATTTGTTTATCCCTTGGCTCATTAATTAGCGACCGTGAGATTTATTAAATTTTTAGGCGAGCATAATTTAATCCCATTAACAATCCCTTTTAAGCATTGTGCTAAGCCTGTAGAAATATGTGATTTAATATTTAAGTGTAACAAATATACACACAACAAAAATGTTGCGAGTTTGGGCGGACGCGATTCTAGCTTATTTTGAGTTAGGCTCATTGTTGGGCCTATGATGATCCTGAGATTTCAATCATTTGGGGGGGGGGGTCTGGGGTGCAACTGCCATTTTTTGCAAAAGATTCCCTTTAAGAACCAAAACAACAATTCGCGATAGATACCACGCCTTCCTCAGTTGTATTGCGAATCTATACCCACCAGAATAATGTAAGTAACGTTAATTTTTTTGCATTTTTTGGACTTTGTTTTCCCTAAGTTAGAATTACAAGCAAAAATGGTGCCATCTGATTTTAAATGTGACGTAAACAACATATTATTACGCACCTTGAACGAAGCCAAAACACACATGGGCTTTCATCCATTTTGGGTCAGGGAAAAAAAACAAGAGAAGGCAGTGTATTATTGTTAGGGGGCGTCTTCTTCAAACTTTGCCACAGAAAATAAATGCTATATCCCGATACAAAGGGTGGCTCAACAACCTTAACCTGCCAGTGACTTCAGAGAAGTAACTTCTTTCGGTAAACCTGAAGATCGGTGGCATGCCTGAAAAAGTGTATTTTTTTCAGCTGAAATCTAATGTCACCAAGTTGCGTTTATGTTTCATTCACCCACGCATGAATATTCATGTGCGTTTGAGCCATAGTTCAGATATAACCGGCGCCATTTTTGTAATAAAATACCCGAAAGTAACCAAATGGAAAATGCTGTTCACTTAATTTATTGCAGTGGGTATACTTCTGAAATAACGGTGAAGAAAACATGGAATCTTTCTTTAAATCTCATTTTGGTACAAGGGAATTTTATTCAGAGCTGATGTTTTAAATAATGTGATTGCTGGTGCCAGTTTATGAGTCCCGTTTAGTTTTTACACATCTAAATTTGTAATTATCTTTGACCGCTAATGCCCAACTACAAACTTCACATTTGATTGTAACTTTAATCAAATTATGATCATTCAAAAATGTTAATAACTTTTCTCAATCGCAAACTGAAATTGCCACATAAAAATAGTCTCTCCACCAAAAAGACTCCACACAAACCAGTTCCTCTAAAACAGGGTGTCTACTACCCTTGAATTCCTTGAAGTCCTTGAAAAGCTCTTGATTGTATTTTTTGCCCTTGAAATCCTTGAAAAGTCCTTTTATTAGTGGGTAAACATTACATTACGATCAGTGGCGGGAATGATGGGATGTAAACTATTTTGTCCGTGTTCCAATATTTTTCATCTTTTTTGAGTAAATTCAAGGGGACTGCTCGTGGGGTGTTTAAACACTGTAGGGGGACCCCCCTACGATGATCCTGAATTTCAATTGATTGGGGGGGGGGCTGGGGGGCACAGCCCTCCAGTATATAATCAAATTGTTTTTAGAATAATTTTCTAATGTTTTTATTAACCAAACGTGCATGCATATGCATGAGTGGGTGAACGAAACATACAACGCAACCCCCTCCCTTACAAACTTCACATTTGATTGTAACTTTAATCAAATTATGATCATTCAAAAATGTTAATAACTTTTCTCAATCGCAAACTGAAATTGCCACATAAAAATCGTCTCTCCACCAAAAAGACTCCACACAAACCAGTTCCTCTAAAACAGGGTGTCTACTACCCTTGAATTCCTTGAAGTCCTTGAAAAGCTCTTGATTGTATTTTTTGCCCTTGAAATCCTTGAAAAGTCCTTTTATTAGTGGGTAAACATTACATTACGATCAGTGGCGGGAATGATGGGATGTAAACTATTTTGTCCGTGTTCCAATATTTTTCATCTTTTTTGAGTAAATTCAAGGGGACTGCTCGTGGGGTGTTTAAACACTGTAGGGGGACCCCCCTACGATGATCCTGAATTTCAATTGATTGGGGGGGGGGGCTGGGGGGCACAGCCCTCCAGTATATAATCAAATTGTTTTTAGAATAATTTTCTAATGTTTTTATTAACCAAACGTGCATGCATATGCATGAGTGGGTGAACGAAACATACAACGCAACCCCCTCCCTTTTCCGGCACGCCGCCGATCTTCATATTTACTTATTAATGCATATATTTCCTTACAAGTTCAAACAAATAAAGTTGACCTTTAATTTGATCTTGGACCTTGAAATTGATTTTTTTTATAACTTTCTCTAAAAATGTTACAACATTATTTATGAACAATTAGGATTATATACCTCCAGACCCCTTCCCCCAAATTGATTGAAACTCAGGAGCATCTCGGTCTTCTCTCCTGCGAGCAGTCCCCTTGAATTTACTCAAAAAATGTGAAACATATTTGAATATGGACAAAATATTTTATGTCCCATCGGTTGTGAGCACATGCTGTGGATCTTCAGGTTTACCTTTCTTTTTTGTGCCCTGACATCCCAAATATATTGGTCACTGATACTATCCACATTAGAAGAAATCTAGTTCCTGCTAAAATTTCCACTGATAATAATCGCATGCAACTTTTGTCTAACTCTAAAAGGCTGGCTGGTTCTGGATTCTCTTTGGTATACGTAAATAAGGATCTTACTTAGAAACAGAAATAGGATATGAAGGAGAAAAGATCTTGTAGGAGTGGTATTAGTGCTACTGTTAGTTCGGGTTTGAGTACTCCTTCCGCTTCCGCGCCTTTGGCATCTTCTGTTTTACCTTCTCCAGCTATTGTGATGCCTCGCCCAATTCTCTCCCTGAGTTGTCTCACTCTTGGTGGATCTGTTTGTGCACAAGTGGCAAATTTCAAGCAAGAATATAGTTTTGCTTAATTTCATTTTTGTTTTGGTTATGTAATTTAAATTATTTGGTTAATAAAGTTAATTTTGCTTCTAATATTTGTTCTAATTTTGATTTGGGGATTGTTGGGGTAACTGAGGCATGCCTTACTTCTGCTGCTTCTTCTGTGAGCACTGTTCCTGGATATACTTTTTACAGAAATGATTCTCCCTCCAATCTGCCTAAGCATGGAGTTGGGTTGTATTTAATAACCATCCTAATACCTGTTGTCTTTTTACCAAGCTTTAAAGTTTGTCATGGTGGTATATAGACCTCCTAGCTATTCATTGTTTGATAATGCTATGTTGCTTTCATTTTTGGAATCTTTCTGTTCTGGTAAAGATTTAATCCTAATGGGTGACTTCAACCTCCTTGAAATTGACTGGTCTGTTTTAGTCCCTGTTGCACACACTCTTTTTTCTATCTTTTTAACTCTCTCTTACTCAATGAGTCAATTTTCCCACTCATTCATTCTAATAACATTCTTGACCTGTTCACTTCTTTTAATAATAAAATCACTGAGTTGTCATGCTTGGACCCTCTTCCTGGTTGTGATCATGTAGGTGTCAGGTTTCGATGTTCTGTGGTTTCCCCTGAAGTTAATTTTTTGACATCTCTCTCTACTTTCAACTGGGAGGAGGTATTTCATGGTTGTAATATCGAACAGTTATACTAATTTTTTGTCCATTTTGTCCTCCGCTATTTCCTATTTTGTACCCTGTAAACAGGTGAAGGGATTTAAGCCTCCTTGGACTAGGAAGTTGTCATTGGCTATTTCTAAGCAAAAGTCTAATGCCTGGCGTAGGTATAAGATCCTATGGACACATTTCAGTCAAAATTCTCCTTTAACTGTCCAAGCGTGGCTGAACTTCCGTGAAATTAACATTCGCTTTAACACATGTTATCAGTACAGTTTCTAATTACAAAGAATCTCTAACCAAGCATAATAATCCTAAAAGACTCCATTGCTATTTGAGGAGTAAAAAGACTGACAAGCCTGCTGTGGGACCTTTGATCACTAATGGTTCCTGGGTGTATGATAACTGTTCAGTGGCCAACCATTTGGCCGGCTTTTTTTCATTAGTTTTTGTGAGGAAAGCATCCTTAGGGTCGCAGCGATTTGCCACCCTGGCCGCCGTGCTGACAGCACTCAGCACCCCGTCCGACCCCAGCTTAGCCTCTTCTCCTTTCATACAACCTCTCGCACAACTTTCTCTGGTCAGCCTCTAATTTCACAGGGTAGATGCTGACCTTCTCAGCCAACCGTCCTGGATTGGGGCTGAGGGGGATGGGGACAATGTTCCCTAACCCCTGAGCTCCGGTCCGGGATGTTTTTTTTTTTTAACAACCTGCTTCATCCCTACCCATACCTTCCTCACATCCCTTTTCCTTTCCTCTTCACACTCTATCAATTTTACGCCATGTCCAAGGTGGAGCCAATATGCCGATGGACTGCCAGGCCACCAGGTGGGAGGGGTGGTCCGAAAGAAATGGTGGCACCTGGCTCTGCCAGGCCTGTACGCACCCCTTGCAGGGTGGGTTACTGCGAGGGGTGATGAGCTATTTCATCCCATTGTAAATTTAGGGTCACCATGCCCAATGATAAGAAAATTCAAAACTCCCCATAATTTTCCCTTGTTCATCAATGGAGGCTTACTACTCTCCTTCGCCTACGGGTGTAGGGGACTCCCCCCACTCCCTTCTCTGGAGGTGCTTTCAGGCGCCTCCCTTTTTCTAGAGCCAGTCCCCCCTTTTCTTTCCAAGGGGACTGCCAAGAAAGCCATCAGGCAGCTCATAGCCAACTGCTCGCCAGTGAAGCGGCTCTGTAGGGCAAACCTACAGAGCTGGCAAGAATATTAAACCTTGCCGGGGTCAAGGCCTGTCCCTCCCAACACATGACTAGTGACGCTGCCAACAGGACCTGTGATGTCCTGGGGGGGGGATGGCCAACTGGAGGCCCCTCGTGAGACGGACATGGTCCTTGAGGCAACCCAGCCTCAGACGGTAGGGCACTGAACCTGAATCCGCCACTATGCAAGGTACTCCTCAAAAGGCCCGGGTTTCAAAGGAAATACGAGGGAGGGATCTCCTCCAACCGGTGCCCATGCGACTACCAGGACCTTCTCCATATCGGAGAAGGACCTGGCTGAGGCCGGTACATCTGGCCTAGGGGCTTCTGCCAGCGGAGGGGAGAAGCGGGTTCATTCCCAGCCCTCCTCTCCTAAAAAGAAAAATAATAAGAAACAGACTAAGAAGACTCTGGGCTCCTCTCCATCTGTGGGGGCTGCGGGGATGGATGGGTCTGCTGCTATGGTAAGCGACCAAGCCAAGATTGGCATATCCGGCCCCGCTATCCCCCTGGGTGCGGAGCCCCCGACTAAGACTAAAAGTGCATAGGGTGGAGCCTCAATAACATCTGGGCCCCTCATTCAGAGGCTACCTGGCATTTTTGAGCCCGCTGGCTTCAAACGCTTCCTAGTTATTTGCTCCACTGATGGCAGCATGTTGGTCAAGGTCAACATAATCCATCAGAGGAGAACATTAGCTAATATAATTGGTAGAGAGCTGAAGGTGACCCGTTTCTCGGACAGGAGCCTTCTGGCAAATTCTGCGGATCCTGCCGAGGCGGCCAAGATAAGTGCTCTTCGGACACTTGATGGCACCCCGGTGAGTGTGATGCTACACTCTACCATAAACTTTGTGAAAGGAGTAGTTATGCAAGGGAACTCATTGACTACTCCATAGAGGACATCACATTTGAGCTGGCCGAACATGGTGCGGTCAAGGTCGAACGTGTGATGAGAAAACAGGGAGGGGCCTCGAGACCCACCCCTACACTCTTCGTCACGTTCGACTGTGACAAGCTCCCTGAGTCCGTGTGTGCCAGTTGGTACGGCTAACGTGTAAAGGCATTCATGCTACTGCCGCGGCGGTGCTATTGCTATCACTGCTTCGGCCATACGAATCATTATTGTAGATGTGCAAAGTTGGGGTCACCCAAAGTCAGTGTAAATTGCTCCGAGGCTGCACACGATAAGTCTAAATTGTGTGTGCCCAAGTGTGTCGATTGCGGAGAGCCGCACCCCGCTTCTCCTTGAGAAAGAAATCTTGGCTGTTCATGCCCAGGATCGACTCTCATTCTGCGAGGCTAAGGACTTGGTCCTGGCGCGCCCGGCTCTGCTTGTCATGTCTTAGAAAGGCACCCTTTGCTCCTGGCCCATCTAGGCCAATGAGCACGGTTGTTTCCGTGCCCATTCAAAGCCTTTGCAAGTTCTACTCAACCCGGGCGCTTCCCTGGTAAAGCTGGTGGCAAAAATGGTTCACATCCAGCCCCGGCTAAAACCAGGGCTCCCCCGCTTCATTTTCTTACCTTGATCTGTCTTTGTGCTCTTTGGATTCACAGCCTGATTTTGATTGGGGGGTGGTCAATGACCTCAATGGTAGTGATCACTTTCTCATTCAAATATCATTTTCAGGGCAACTGCTGCCTGACCGCCTGTCCCTTGTACTTGGGACGAGTGCGTGCACATTGACTAGTGGACTTTTGGGGAGAGGCCCGCCTTCTCCCTATTATTTAATCAGGTTTTTTGTTATGTTGCTTTTTTTTTCCCCCTTATAGGTCGCACCCTCCTGCGCCGCGGGGACATCCCCTGATTGCAGGAGCCTGCTTATTGCTCGCTTCCTTTTCCCATTTTTTTTTGGGGGGGGTCGTTTTTCATCTTTTTGAATTTGATTTTTAAGTAGCCTAGTACTAGGCCAGTTTTTAATACGGTGACTAATGCCCTGGTAGGCAGTCGCCAGATGAGATCTTAAAAAAAAATAAATAGTTTATGCTATCTCTTATTTCTGCTCTTTAGTAAAAGCCTCTCTTCAATGACTGTTCCTTCACTGTGGAAGGTTGCTCATATGCTTCCTTTATTTAAGAGTGGCATTTTGTATTGCAGGGTTCTTCTAGCTACTTAGTTGATATTACTAGTGGGCTTCCACAGGGTTTTGTAGTGGTACCTGTTCTTTTTTTAATTTATATAAATCACATTTGTGCTGGTCTCAGCAGTAAAATCGTTTTGTTTGCAGATGATTTGAAATTGTATTTGGCTCTCTTACATGTTGATCTGAGCAAGTTTAATAATAATGGTAATTGTGTTTCTCTACAAAATGATGTTTCTCTAATTTACAATAAAAATAAATCCTGGGGCCTTTCCTTTTCTGTAGATAAATGTGCCCACATCCGCTTTTGTCATTCACCTGCTGTCCCTATGGGTGTGTACTACTTGGGCAATGGTTCTATTCCATCTAAATCTTCCTTTAAGGACCTTAGCATTTTGGTAGATGCAACTCTAAAATTCCATCTTCATGTTAGAGGTCTTTATTAAAGCTAATGGTATTGCTAATAATATTCTCTGAGCTACCGTTTGTAGATCAATTCAGTTTGTGTCAGGTGTTTGTTATGCATATTTGTCCAATTATTGACTTTGGCTGTGTTGTATGGAATACTGGTTATATTGGTAATCTGCACCTTCTTGAATCAGTTCAAAGAAAGTGGACTAAAAAAAGTTAGTGGCCTGGAGGATCTCCCATATGCTGAAAGATTATCAAATTGGGTTTATTCTCAATCAAAGGCAGTCTTATTCGTGCTGGCTTAATAATGGTTTGGAAGATTCTAAATGGTCATTGCACCCAATTGGCTCGCCTATTCAACTGCAGAGGTCTTGATTGAACTAGAGGTCACAGTAAAAAATTCTTTGTCCCTCCTCACTATACTGATGTCAGAGCTCGCTTCCTCTCACTTAGAACTATCAATTTATGGAACTCTTTGTCTGAAGAGGTTGTTTCTGCAAGTTCTATGCATATTTTCAAGCACAAACTTGAAACTTTTATGGGTCCATTACTTTTTGAGTTTTTTTAGTTCTATCTTGTTATTGGTGGTCTATCTGCATCTGAAATTAGCCAACCTATGGTTAAATTACTTGTAATCCATTCTGTTATCCTGGTTGGAATATGCAGCAGAGACTAATGAGGGGGAAGACCCTTATCAAGGTAAAGTCTCTCCAATCTCTCCTCATAGGTCAATGCTCCAAATCCTGGTACCAGCTTAGAAGCTCTTCTCTGAACATCCTCCATTCTTTTTATATCCTTCTGCAGGTAAGGAGACCATGCCTGAATAGCATACTAAAGTTGTGGTCTAACATAAGCTTTATATAATATTCCTACAGACTCAAACATTCAAGAAGTGAAAGTTCTGCTTAACCTGCTTCAATACAAAATTAACTTTCTTCACACACTAAAATCTGCTTCTCAAACTTCAAACCAGATGAGACTGGCAGCACTTCAAGGTCTTTCTCAAAATCAGAAGAAGCAATTTCAGCTCAATTACTTTCATATACAGCTCCTTCATTATTACTACCTATATGCAGAACAAAACACTTTATTGCATTGGTTGATATCAACCATTGATGTGACTACTCCTCATATCTTCCTGCAATCTCACAATGTCTTCAGGTACCTTGATTTCATTATCTACCTTAATGTCATCTTCAAATATCTTTATCTTGGATTTTATTGCACTAGGAATATCATTAATGTAAATGGCAAAAAGAACTGGTCTAACTACAGTTCCCTGTGGCACCCCACTACATATCTTGCTCCATCTTAACACACTACCATTTACAACAACACACTGTCTTCCCTTCCTTAGAAAGCACTCAATAACATAACATAACATAATTTCACGGATGACAAAAGCCACAAAGGCATATCAAAGGTCATCTGCATCTGTCAAACCCACCCACAAAATGCATCCATAGGATTTTGTCAGATCATGCATCTACAATATGCAATTTAAACAATCCATAGGATTGTCATCATGCATCTACAATATACAATTAGAACCCTCCACAAGAATGTGTCAAAAACAAAAAGCATCATCATCAAGACTTGTCAAAAACCAAATCAATCATAATGTACAATAATAAAAAACTACATCCACAGGAATGAGTCCAGCATACCGCCCAAAGTTAACCCTCCCTCCCCATATAATCATCTAATCTGCATTTGAAAACATTCAAGTTTGGACTTTCTACCATCTCAGATGGCTAACTATTTCACTAATCTACCACTCTATTGGAGAAAAAACATTTCTAACATACAACCTGCACCTCTGTTTTTTAATTTTTAAGTGGTGGCCTCTAGTTCTATTACTACCTTCCAACTCAAATAACTTGCTAAAATCCAACTTATCCATCCCAGAACAGATTTTAAAAAGCTCAATCATATCTCCCCTTTCAAATGATAACATATTTGGTACACTCAGTCTCTTCATATTCAAGGTGCTTCAGGGAAGTTATTATCTTTGTTGCCCTCCTTTGTACTGACTCTAGCAGGTTGATGTCATGTCTAAAATGTGGTGACCATGCTTGTATACAGTACTCTAAATGTGGCCTGACATACAAGTTGTAGAGTTTAAGGATAACCTCTTTACTCTTGTAGCTAACATTCCTCTTAATGTACACTAGTACCCTATTTCCCCTATTTTTTGCCTTGATACACTGCTTTGAAAATTTGAGTGACCTATCTACTACCCTGCCTAAGTCCTTCTCATCGTCAACTGAATTCAACCAAAGCCCATCCATTTCATAGCTAAATTCCCTATTATCCCTTCCCATGTTAAGAACTTTGCATTTTTTAAGGTTAAAAGTCATCTGACACTTCTGAGCCCAAGCTAGTAACTTATTTTAGTCACTGCACTTTAAAACTACCCTCAACTTCTTTGACTACAGCTGCCAATTTAGTGTCATCAGCAGAAATTGACACCTTGCTATTTATAGCCTCCCCAAGATCATTTATATAAACTATGAATAATAAAGGGCCTAGAATGGATCCCTGAGGTAAGCCACTGATAACGTCCCCCATTCAGCACAACTCTTTCATGTCTTTCAGCCATTCAGTTATCCAATTCAAAGCTCTACCACATATCCCATACATTTTTAATTTGTGAACTAGTCTCCTATGTAGAAACTTATCAAAAGCTTTGCTAAAATCTAAGTAATTTACATCAACGTTCTCTCCTCTCCCTTATCTATTAGTTTAGTAACTTAATCCATAAATCCAGTAAATTTGTTAAACACGATCTACCTCTTCTAAACCCATGCTGACCATCATTTATTAACCTAGATGGTCAGAAATCCCCTTAACTATATTCTCAAGAATTTCACAAACGATAGAAGTAAAGCATTCTCACCTAGAGTTATTCCGGTCCTCTTTACTTCCCTTTTTACATTCACTAATTTCCAATCATTAGGTATTTCTCCAAAGTAGTGATCTACTGCAATACTATCTACACCTTCTTTGAGTAACCTAGAATGAATGTTATCTGGGCCAGATGACTTACTAGCCCTTTAATTATTTCCCTGTTCACATTATGGTATTCAACACTACTTCTCTTGACCTAGACATATCATAAATTAATCTATATTGATTCTCTTGCGTAAATACTGAAGTAAATGATCATTAAGAACCTCTACTATTTCCTCGTCAGATTCTTTCAAAACCCCTTCATATCTAATAGGCCCTATTTTATCACTGTCAGATTTGTTATTAATTCTATAATAGCTAAAGAATTTTCTTGGATCTTTATTATTTTGAGCTAAATTAATTTCTGCTGCCCTTTTGCTCTTCTTAATAATCTTTTTAGCTCATTTCTGGTTGACCCATATTGATTTAAATTGTCAAAAGTGCTTTCTCTCTGTAATCTCTGGTATACCCTTCTCAGAAATTTTCCTAGCTATCTCCTGATTCCACCACAATGGCTTACTACATTTCTTCCTTATAGCCTTTATTGGAATACACTGCTCCTGGACTGTTAGTCTTAAAAGTGTCCCACCTCTCAAGTATTCTTCCCCCTGAATTCTATATCCCACCTAATCTCACTTAACAAGTTTCGTAATTTATCGTAATCACCCCTATAAAAAATTGGAGATTTTGTAGTTTGTTGATGTTCTACCTTTCAATATTCCCAAGTTAAAACCAACCATCTGATGATCACTATTTCAAACTGCTTCCCAGAGAGTCGATTCCTGAACCAAGTGATCATCATTTGAAAGAACCAGATCTAATATATTGGCACCCCTTGTTGGCTTATTAACAAATTGAGTAAAAAAATTATCCTCAAAGCATTCTATAAACTTACAACTTATCCCTTCCTATCATATTTTCCCAGTGCTCAGAATTTAAATTAAAGTCACCAAGAATAACTATCTACTTCACATCCTTTCCTTATTTCTTTGATCATTAGCTCATCAATACAGTCAGTCTGTCCTTTTGGTCGGTAAAAGGCTCCCAAGTGTATTATCCTATTTTTACTGACCCTAATATCTATCCACAGTGATTTCAACTTCATGCTTTATAGAATTATTTAGATTTGAAAAAATGCTATTTCTGATATAATCAACCCACCTCCATTCCTATCTCTCCTTTGACTAATATACACATCATAACCCTCTAGTTTAAATTCACTCACATTGTCATTAAATTTATTTTTATTAATGCATGATTCTATTACACATATTATATCCATATCATCATCAATAATATAACTAAATAACTCATCTTTCTTATTTCTAAGACTACGACCATTGGTATAAAGACAACTCAGCCTTCCTATTCCTGAAGTTCCTCTTTTAGAATGTATACCTTCCGCTCTATCTCCTCTGCATCTCTTTCCTTTCTCTGCCCCTCCTTGTACTCTTATATTTCCCTGACCACTATCAGTAACTAGTTTCCTGCCTGCAAAGACCCAACAGCACTATCTAACTCCTGCCACAATACATCAACCCCAGCCTGGCTTAGATGGAGTCCATCCAATGCATACTCACTCTACCTTATTCCCATAAACCCATTCCAAACATCTACAAACACTAATCCCAACTCATCACACAGGCCTTTCACCTATTCATTCAGTCCAATTGCACAAGAGAACCATTCCATCCCCACATCCAAACTCGGAAGCACACCCGAAACAATGCATTTCAACAAACCTTTTGTACCTCTCTCCTAACTCACATGAATCCACCTTCTTTACTCCCACATGCTTAATAGCAACTGCATGCCTCTCCTACCCAGACACCAGACTATCATACCTCTCAAACATCATTTACACCAGCACCCGGCAACAAACTCATTCCCTTCCATTTGCTCGCACTCAACTTCCTATCTAAATATCTAATCTGAGAGTCACCCATCACAAACACCTCGGTCATCCTCCTAGCCCCCCTAGCCCTAGCATTACCCTCCCTCCTGTTCTCATTCAAACTACCACTTATTTCACTTTCTGCCCATCACTTCAGACAAATCACTTTCAACCTCTTCCTCTCTCAGTCTAACAAGTTCCATGTCCCTCTTACTCACACACCTAAGCTGTCCTAACCTATCTATTCTATCCATATTCACCCACCATTCATCTTCACTCACATCAGTCACTTCTTTCTCTCTAGTCCCTAGTCTAGGCCTACCTTCCAAACTCCTGGTCCCAGCCACATTCTTCATGCGTACACTTGCATCACTTCATCCAACTACTTGTTATTTTTGTAGGTCGCACATTCCTGCACCTGCCTCTTTCCTTCTTCCTTTATTTATTTTTTTTTTCAGGTTTCTATTTTAAAGTAGCCTAGTACTGGCAGTGCTGAGTACGGTCACTTATGCCCAAATAGGCAGTCGCCAGATGAGCTCTTAAAATAAAATATAAATTGTGGAAGACCTGTAAAAAAGAAAAACGCAAGTCAATAAGATGATCTCCATAACATAAAAAAAAATATTGAAACCACTTCTTGCACTGCACAACTGAACGAGATGGGACTATGCCTTCATTGCATGGGGTGTTGCAATAGGGACAAATTTCAAAGCGTCTGTGCAACATGAAGATGTCGTGCTGCAAGACTTAGATTTTGCTTGTAGTTTCCTCATCAATACGCATGAACTGCCGGGTGCCGTACTATAGTCCGAACACTTTCGATTTTTTTACTCATCCTAATCTACAGTCAAGTGTGTGTTACAAAAGGTGGACTCAACCCACCAGACTGGCCTTCACCTGGCGACCAGTGCCTTCCGCACTTTCCCCATTAAGAGCCTACTTGTCGATGCTGGGGAGATGCCACTCACTCTGCGCCATGCACAGTGCATTATTCGCCTGTATGCACAAGCCCAGCACCTCTCAGCTGCCAAAAAGTTCTCACTGCATCTGCAGCTGATCTCCATGGTGCTTATGCCACTGAGAGACGCCAGACATACCCTAACCCCTTTGGGTTTAGGCCTAGAAAACTCCTTTGAGAACTCGGTATAGCCCTGAGCTGGTGGTGCCCCTGCTCCTGCCCAGGATGCTGCCTTGGAGGTTAACACCTCTTAATATTTATCACCATGCCTCTGCTCCCAAAGCTTCTACACTGCTGGGAGTTTTATGTTCAGCTTTTTTTGGAGCACACTCGCCTGTGCCTTATTGTGATGGCTGCGTTGCTACTGCTTGTCCCTTGTACCTGGGACTGTTTCGTGCACACAGACTTGCAGACTCTATGACCTTTGAGAGAAGGCTGGCCTCCTCCATTTTATCGACTCTTGTAGTTTGCATGTTCCTGCACCGGGAGCATATGGGCCTTCTCCTGAACGCATCTCTTTCTGGGTTGCTTTTTTCCCCCAAATTTTTGTACCCGTCTTGCCTTTGTTCCTTTTAATCTTTATTTTTCTTGTTTTTTTTATATAGCCTAGTATCAGGCTTTCCGCTAATTACAGCAACTTTTTTCCTAGTTGGCAGATGGGCTCTTTAAATTAAAAAAAAAGAAAAAAAAAGTTAGCAAATGAATCTGGTTTATTTTCATTTGTTCTTGTGCACAACCTTTTGATAGGTATATTAAATTTGAAAGAACTTTTTTTCAGATGGCTTCAAAAAAGAAAGTATTACTGAAAGTAATCATTTTAGGAGATTCTGGAGTAGGCAAAACTTCTCTTATGAATCAATTTGTTAACAAGAAATTTAGCAATCAATACAAAGCTACCATTGGAGCAGATTTTCTAACAAAGGAAGTTATGGTTGATGACAGACTAGTTACAATGCAGGTAAGTTATGTACTCTGCATAATTTCTACTAAGTATTCTTATCTTGATTATAATAGAATTTTCTATTTGATATAAACTTGTTCTCTTATTTCACATTTATTTGGCAGTTATGTGGAAACCTTTTGAAATTTGTATAAACTAAATGCACAAAACTTGTAGACAGCACATTTGTTTAATGTTAATTGTGTATATTAGTTTCTTTTGATTGTAATGAGGTAATAATTGGCAATTAAGAAGTAGGTAAAGATTAAAATAAGTTTTTAATAAGTTAATTTACTTATATATATATATATATATATATATATATATATATATATATATATATATATATATATATATATATATATATATATATATATATATATATATTTGGGTGTTTTAAAAAATTGAAATTTCAAATTTTGTCTCGGCTGTATAAAGTTTTAAGGTGATAGCTCAATATTTAAGGGCTGCTCAAAAAGTATGATTGATTTTGAATTCTCTATAAAAATGAAAGTGTAAAAAATAAAATTAATAAATTTATTTTTTAATTCTTCAACAAATAAAATGAAAAGTGAAATAAAACTATAAACAAAAGCAATAAATCATGATCATTTCAAAGCTGATTTTTTGGGCAGTGTTCTTGCACAACTCTCAAAAGAAACTGTTGCTGAGCTTCATCTTGGGTAATAACTGTTAAATTGTTGAAGAGAAATGGCTGCTCAGCAAGGTCATTCACAACCTTCACTTTTGTGCTGCTTTTTGTAAGCAACGATACAAATCATTTTTCCTTCATCACAAATTCAGGTTCTGAAAGAATCGCTGGAAATATCCTTTTTGTTTTCATTGTAAAAAATTCAGAGAGGAAAGTCTGTGGCAAAAAAGTCTTTCCATCAACCCTTTTGGTTTCTCAGGACGAGTTATATTCACCATTTTCTGCTTTTCATCAGCTGAAATACAGTCATCAAACAGAGAAAGTCCTACAACCTCCTGAAATATATTAAAGATAGCATTTGAAAGCTGTGAAGGCAACATTGGCAAGTTTTTCATTTGGAATTCCTTCTTACATCAGATTCATCATATCTATATCGTTCTTACATCAGATTCATCATATCTATATCGTTCTTGGCAGCATAGGGACAGATTGGTGACTCATTCCATAATGGCACATAGCACATGACGAAGAGGGAAAAAATCTGACTGCTTTTAGCTCACCCTCCGTCAGAGAAATATTTTGATAATATATATAGTATATACTTTTCCCCATCCATCTCACGTGATGGAAAGCACCTTGAGCACGAAAGAAAACTCCATTTGGTGGAGAGTAGTAAGTTCCCGATAATCATCTCGCTGCAGTTAGTTTCCTCATGATGTACAGACCAATCACCCACAAAGTTTGCCAAGATATTGTCATCTTCCTCTGCTGTCTGGTTAATGCATTCCAGACCCACCAGCAATAGGTGAAAATCTACAAAGTAGAAACCACATTTATTTATTTAAATATATTTAAACTTATTTTAAACCATTATACAACATCTACACACTCTTATTAACCTTTCCCCCACACATTTAATTAGTTATTTAAGGCTTGTTTGAGCTATAGCCACCTTTTTCTCTTAATTTCTCTGAACGTCTCGCTTACATAAGGGTCGCAGCAACTTTATTGAGACACAGCTTCTCCATGCAAAGAAAAGCTTTGAATTCCATAGTGCCTCTGGAATTTGTCAGACCAATCATTGCTAACTTGGACATGCTTCATCATCAACGATTATCTTATCTTCCATGTGTTCATCGCCGCTGCAATCTTGAAAAAGTTGAGTGTACGTATCATACAGAGACTTCTCCTCTTTTGATTACTTAGATTACTGACATTGCTCACAAAGATGCTATGATTATGATGAAAAATGAAGATAAATCCTTCTTGTTGCATTGTCACTAATCCAGAGACAATGCAGATTCCATCCTAACCATCACCTTTTGTTACATTGTAGCCGGCCGAAAGCAACACTAACCCAGTGTTCCAACCTTATCTTAGGATTTATGGACCTTGAAAACCCTGAGGAAGAATTGATACAATTTGATATACAGTCCTTTACTTTACAAAAAAATACAGTGAAAATAACAGTTTATATTTACAAAAAAATAAACACCGGTATGCATTCAAAATAAATACTCCCCCACACCATTCCTTCCTTAAGCCATTTGACCACAATACCTTTTCAATCACTCATCACGGTACCACTTGTGCTCAATCGCACCCTTCTGCACCCATTCACACTCGTATACTGGTCCCTGGCTACGTGTAGCAATCGGTCGGGGTTGTTCGTCAGTTGTCTTGTCAGTCTCAGTCTCCTTGTCACTATCAATCATGTCATCCACCATACTCTTCGCTTTCATTACTAACTCGCTCATCTCTCGACAGAACTCTCATACTTTTTCGTTCAGAACCTTCACTCTTCATACCTCCATTCATCATCTCCTCACTCACAGCCCTCATCAAACTCAAAGCACACTTGCGAAACAGACAGGTCACTCGCATCCCTTGTATTCTCAACAGGCATACCAGAAACCCCTTCGACTGGTTCCCACCAGAAACCTGAAAAATCAGCCACTTCATCATTTACATCAAACTCACCCCTACTATTTTCATTCGTAAAACCCCCCAAATCAGCCACACTAGGTTCATTCTGCCCAAACACACCATCATTCATACTGTTCCCAAAACCAGAAAAATCTGGCACAGGCAGCTCACTCACTCGTCTACTTATACCAGCCAGATCACACCTGTTTACGCAAAAACTCAATTTCTCTTTCAAGATCCCCCATACCAGAAAGACTGCTCAGACATACTTTCATTCATACTTGCATTCTCCCTTTCACTCTTCCTTGTACGCTTTCTACTCTTCGAGACCAAGACAAGCTCTTTCCCAGACATATCCATACTATTACATTCAATCTCATCATCATGCACTTTACCTCTCTCTCTACACAGTTCATACACTGGATGATTCACCAGGTAGTCAGGAGGTTCTCTCCACCTTCTTAGCTGACTCTGATGAGCCCGCAATCTCTGTCATACTGTCATTCAAACTCTCCAAAACATACGTCACTCCATTTTCCCAAACTCTCACAACTCTATAAGGTCCATCAAACTTCTCACTCATCTTTGACACATTCAACCTACCTTTCACTTCTTTCACCTTCAATACTTTCGCACCTAATTCAAATGAACGGAACTTTTCATGTGCCTCACGCCATACACTCTGCTCACTTTCACTCAAATGAAACCTATCTTTCACTCGCCTTTCAAAATTCATCACAAACTAACATGGGGACATTCCAGTTGCACTATGCACAGTCAAATTATACGCCCACAACTCTTTCCCAGCTATACATCCCAGTCATTCACTGTCGTACTCATCATTCTAAACATCTCTCACAAGGTTCTTATCGTACGTTCATCCAATCCATTTGAAGACGCTATATACAGTCGTTCTCACATGCTCCACACCATTCTCTCTCAACATTTGCTCAAACACTTCTCCTACAAATTCAGGCCCATTATCACTCAGACATCTTCTAGGCTTCCATACACACATAGGAAAAAACAACTGCTCAACCACATGAGCAACATCACACTCCTTTTATCTCTCACAGGTGCTGCAGACACAAACTTACTTTTATGATCAACCATAACAACCATACCAACATTCCTAGCACTTGTACATGGCAAAGAGAGACAATCAATCACTACCAATTCAAACGGTTCTTTTGCATCAACTTTCATCATCAATGTTTTCACTTGCACACCTTGCACCTTTCACATGTAGTTGCAACATCATTCACAACAGTTCTCAGAAATGGATGAAACACGCTCCTTCATACACTCCCAGAGCTTAAACTTACCCATATGCCCATAATTATCATTCACAACCTTCACCAGACCAATCATACCAACCAAGGACATCGCAGGTACATACATATCATCACCACCCTTCACATGCCTCACAAAATATACAACATCCATACAAACAACAAAATCCTTAGCATACCTTTTAAAATCACTTAAACACTCAGTCCATTCATTCAAATCAACACGCGTTATTACACATCTTCAACTCCGTCAAATGAACACATCTCTTGCATCTCTAGAATATCATCATCACTTAAAATCTCATTCTCATCATCCATGTCCAATTTAATCATACCACAAAACTTGACAACATTTTTCGCACACATCACCTCACATTCGCCTTTCATAAGAATCCTTATCAGCATCCAAAAACAATTCATTCAATCTCATTGCATTATTACACACATCTTCAACTCAGTAACAAATGAACACATCTCTTGCATCTCTAGAATATCATCATCAAGCAGAAAACAACACGGCATTTGCTCATCTTTCAGAATCACAGTCATGCTTCACATTCACACTATTACCCAAACTCACTTTCAGACTAACCTGTTCCCATGCCACTATCATGCCATTCCCTAATCTACTTATCCGTAACTTTATAGGTTTATGCTCGCAACATCTAAACTCATCATACTTACTCAGAATCCTCTCATTCACTAAAGACACTTGTGCACCAGTATCAATCAAACCACAGAAGAATCTTTCACCAACTTTCACTCTCACTTTCATCATATCAGGTCCACCATGTTCGCAATACACAGAAGGAACAAGCACACCAACATCAGCACTAATATCCACACTGTCATCAACTCCCATATCATCACTCACCACACACCACAATCATTCTTCTCTCTCATATATGAACACTTTTCAATAACCCAATTGTAGTGCACACCGTTCAAACATTGCAGATGTACCACATTAGGATTCAAACCCTTCATCTTCTCATCTTTGTACACAATCGGCCTTTCACCACCAAATTGCACATAAACAATCACTCCATACAAATGACTCACTACAATCAACACTTACTGAAACGGCAGGACCCCTTGCATACACGTCTCTCTCAATTCTTTCATGAAGTTCCACACCCTTGCCATACCAATGCTTTCAGGCTTCCTACATCACTCATTACCTTATTGTTAAGTCATCTACATTATCGGGCACTCTCGCATCTACTGCATCACTTTTCAAATCTTGCAAACCATTCCATACACTCTCAAACAAGGAATCACCACCACCCTTACTCTCCTTTCCATTCATAATCCCTTTCGGTTAATACTCAGGATCACTCACTCCACACAGATTTTCATCATTCGTACCAGGATACCTTGACATCAAATCAGCCACTCCATTCCATTCACCAGGCACATACTCAATCACATAGTCAAAGTCGCTCAAATCTTCCAAAGTCCTCGCAATCCTACTATCAGCCCACTTCATACGCTGCAGATACTCAAGAGGTTGGTGGTGAGTCTTAATCACAAATCTGACTTTATAAAAAAATGGATGCAACACTTTCAAACAATATCTTATTACAGCCAACTCTCATTCCACAGTTGTATACTTTCGCTCTGCTGCATTCATAGCCTTGGATACATACCAAATTATTCGCCTGACATTCTCTCCATTCAAACGCTGCTCGTTCATCAGAAAGCCTCCCATACAATACCCACTGGCATCTGTATACAATTCAAGCATTTTAACATTCACACTATAATCTGGATACGCCAATTCAACATCTTCAGCCACTGCCTCTTTGAGTTTCTCATACGCCTCATTCATCTTATCATTCCACCTGACAACCATACTACCTTTCTTGCCCATCCACTCAGTCAGAGGCTTCCTCACACCAGAACAATCACGTATAAACTTTCGCTGGAATTCAATCAAACCCCAAAACGACTTCTTTTGCTTCACAGTCACCGGTTTAGGAAACATTTGCACCTTCTCAACATACTTCAGTGATTTTCGTAACCCATTCTCACTTACCATATGCCCATGGAATTCCACTTCTTTTGCAAACCATTCACACTTTGCCACTTTCACCTTCACACCAACACTCTCCAACATTCTCAACACATTATTCACCAATCTTATATGCTCCTCAAAAGTCTGTCATAATCAAAATATCATATATAAACACAATCACATTCTTACTCGCAAAATTACGACACACAACATTCCTTGCCCGCTGGGAGGCTCTGGGAGCATTAGCCAACCCAAAGCTGAGGTTCCGGAACTGATAATGCCTCTTTGTGGAAGAGAAGGCAGTTACCAGCCGGCTCTCCTCAGCAATGGGCATCTGGTAATACCCCCGTACCAGATCCAGCTTCATAAACCACTCCATCCCATGCATACTATACACACACTCAGTTACCACACACAGACGCAATCTTTCATCCGGCTTACGTACAGGCACAATTGGACTATTCCATGCACTCTCGCTTTCTTCAATCACCCCCAATTGCTCTCATTCCACACACTGCTCTTCAATCTCATCAGCAACTGGACGTGTGAAATGCCTCGGCTGCTGATAGATTGGGGCATCCTCCTTAGGACAATCATGAATTCTGGCAGTTTTGCAACTCCGAAATCCAGATCACCCTTAATGAGGGCTCCCTTTCGTTCAAATAGCATTTGATACACATCTTCCCTTTCATACTGGGTCAAACATCCATCCAATTCCACCATGCTGATCACTTCATTATACGTCCATTCACATGTCTTTTCATTTGCAACACCCCGTAAGGGGCGCGGCGATTTGCCATCCTGGCCGCCGTGCTGACGGGACTCAGCACCCCGTCCGGCCCCAGCTTAGCCTCTCTTCCTTCCTTCAAAACACTTGTTTCCTCTCTTTTCACACAACCTCTCCCACAACTTTCTCTGGGCAGCCTCTAATTTCACAGGGTAGATGCTGACCTTCCTTTCAGCCAACCGTCCTGAATCGGGGCTGAGGGGGTGGGGGACAATGTTCCCTAACCCCTGAGCTCCGGTCTGGGGTGGCTGGTTTTTAACTACCTGCTTCATCCCCACCCATACCTTCCTCACATCCCTTTTCCTCTCGTCTTCAAAATCTATCATTTTTAGGCCGTGTCTAAGGTGGAGCCGCCATGCCGATGGACTGCCAGGCCACCAGGCGGGAGGGGTGGTCCCAAATGGCGGCGCCTGGCTCTGCCGGGCCTGCAAGCACCTCTTGCAGTGCGGGCAACTGTGAGAGGTGGTGAGCTGTTGCGTCCCGTGTAAATAAGAGGGTCACCATGCCCAATGATGAGTATAAAAAAAAACCCAACCCCCAACTTCCCCAAGAACAACGGAGCCGCCCTCGGGCAGCTCCACCATAAAAATGGAGGTCCCCCTCCCTTGTGCTTGCGCAGGGGACCCTCCATACTTCTTAACAACGGAGAGGAGGCTTACTCCTCTCCTACGCCTACAGGTGTAGGGGCCTTCCCCTCACTCCCTTCTCTGGAGGTGCTTTCGGGCACCTCCCTATTTCCAGCGGCAGTCCCTCCTTTTCTTTCTAAGGGGACTGCCAAGAAAGCCAGCAGGCAGCCCATTGCCGACCGCCCCTCTTGTAAGCGGCTCGGTAGGGCAAACCCCCCTTAGGGGGGAGAGGGAAGCCAGGCCCATTCGGTCGCTTCCCTCAAAAGACCTGCTGGCAAGGATATTAAACCTTGCCTGGGTTAAGGCTTGTGCCTCCCCACAAATGACTCTTGACGCTGCCAAGGGGACCTGCGATGTCCTGGGAGGGGATGGCCAACTGGAGGCCCCTCCTATGATAGACATGGTCCTTGAGGAGACCCAGCCTCAGATGGTAGGGCCTTCCATGGGGGGGAATCCGGGCTCGGCGCCAAGCACCGAACCCGAGTCCGCCCCTATGCAAGGTCCCCCTCAAACGGCTGAGGGCTCCGAGGCAATACAAGGAGGGGAGGGATCTCCTCCGACAGGTGCCCCCAAGACTACCAGGAACTTCTCCATTCCGGAGACGGACCTGGCTGAGGCCAGCCCATCTGGCATGGGGGCTTCTGCCGGCGGAGGTGAGAAGCGGGTTCATTCCCCGCCCTCCTCTCCAAAAAAGACAAAGAAGACTCGGTCTGCTGCCACTTTGGTAGGCGACCAAGCCAAGATCGGCACATCCAGCCCCTCTACCCCCCCGTGTGCGGAGCCCCTGACTAAGTCCAAGAGTGCACAGGGCGGAGCCTCGATGACATCGGGGCCCCTCATTCAGAGGTTACCTGGCGTTTTCGAGCCCGCTGGCTTCAAACGCTTCCTCGTTATTCGCTCCACTGATGGCACCATGTTGTCCAAGGGCAACATGATCCATCAGAGGAGAGGATTAGCTAGTGCAATTGGTAGAGAGCCGAAGGTGACCCGTTTCTCGGACGGGAGCCTTCTGGCGAATGCGGCGAATCACGCCGAGGAGGCCAAGATAAGTGCTCTTCGGATACTTCATGGCACCCTGGTGAGTGTGACGCCGCACTCTACCATGAACTTTGTGAAAGGAGTAGTTTATGCGAGGGAACTCGTTGACTACTCCATTGAGGACATCACCCTAGAGCTGGCCGACCATGGGGCAGTCAAAGTCGAACGTGTGATAAGAAAACAGGGAGGGGCCTCGAGACCCACCCCTACACTCTTCGTCACGTTCGACTGTGACAAGCTCCCTGAGTCGGTGCGTGCCGGTTGGTACCGCTACCGCGTGAAGGCATTCGTACTACTTATGCGGCGGTGCTATTACTGTCACCGCTTCTGCCATACGAATCGCTCATGTAGACGTGCAAAGTCGGGGTCACCCGAAGTATGTGTAAATTGCTCCAAGGTCGCACATGATAAGTCCAAATCGTGTGTGGCCAAGTGTGTCAATTGCGGAGAGCCGCACCCTGCTTCTTCGAAGCAATGTGGTGCATATCTCCTGGAGAAAGAAATCCTGGCCGTTCAGGCCCAGGATAGACTCTCATTCCGCGAGGCTAAGGACCTGGTCCTGGCGCGCCCAGCTCTGCCTGGGACGTCATATGCCTCAGTAGTTAGAAAGGCACCCTCTGCTCCTGGCCCATCCAGGCCAACGAGCACGGTTGTTTCCGCGCCCATTCGGAGTTCTTCTGCGGGCTCTACCCAACCCGGGCGCTCCCCTGGTAAAGCTGGCGTAAAAAGGGTTCATACCCAGCCCCGGCTAAAACCAGGGCTCCCCCCTCTTCCCCCAGCGTCACCGTTTCCCGCAAGGCGAAACGGCCACGCGCCTCCACCGAGTCGTTAGACTCACAGGAGGCAACACCCCTGAAGATGGTCGCTAGGCCATCTTCGGGGGTTCCTAAAGCTGTCCCCCGAAAGGAGGACAGCAACCAAGAAGCTTCGGTTCCTTCGCCCACGCCCCGAGGTAGAGCGAGTGGCTCGGAGACGGTGGTTCCTCGAAAAGAGGGCCCCCCGCATCCGAAGCCGCAGCGCCCGCCTAAGGTTTCGAGGCGGAGGGAGGAAAAGACTCGCATGGCGAGCCCAACCTCCCCCAATAAGTCCTCGAAGGTTACAGCGCCTTCAGCGCTTTGTCCGGCCAACAGCGCCCTGGGTTCTGCCCCCGGGCAGCGTACGGCCATTCCCGTGAGGGTCTTCAGTTCGAGGAGGGCCCCCGCGTCTCCTCCGAGCTAGGCCTGGAGGGCATATTCCTTCAATGGAATTGCCGTGGACTCCGGGCCAACTGGGAGGAGCTGCGGAGGCTCGTCTCGTCCCGCTCCCCGTTAGCTATCTTTTTGCAGGAGACCATGTTAGGCGCGTGCCCCCTTCCCGCCCTCCCGGGGTACAAGGGTCTTGCGAACACAACACTGCGGGATGGCCGAGCTGGGGGATGCGCGGTTTACACCCGGCATGATGTCTCCGTTCTTCCTTTCTCTTTTGATACCTCCTTTCAGGCAGTGGCTGTGCAGCTGCACCTGGATAGGAGGTATACTATCATTTCTGCGTACATTCCACCGTCAGCTGACTTCGACGCGGGGGACTTCCGCCGCGTCGTGGCACGGTTGCCGAGGCCCTATCTCTTGCTTGGAGATCTGAACGGCAGGCATCCTCTCTGGGAAGATTACTCCATAAATCCCAGGGGACAAGTCCTTGCCGATCTGATCGAAGAGCTTGAGATGGGTGTCCTAAACGTGGATGAGTTTACGCATCACTGTCCGAGAACCGCTTCATTTTCTTGCCTTGACCTATCTTTGTGCTCTTCGGATGCACAGCCTGATTTTGATTGGGGGGGTGGTCGATGACCTCCATGGTAGTGATCACTTTCCCATTCAAATATCATTTTCAGGGCAACTGCCGCCTGAGAGACCACCTCGGTGGTGCTTGGCGCGGGCGCGGTGGCCTGCATTTCAGGAAATGACTGAATTCTCTATCTCAGTCGAGGAGTTTAGGTCGGTAGATGAGGCCGTTGAGTTCTTCTCCGGCAACCTCATCGCCGTGGGCCTGACTACTATTCCTAGGACGTGTGGCCGTTTTGCACGCCGACCACTCCCATGGTGGTCGGCCGAGTGTGAGACGGCCCTCAAACAGAAGCGTTATGCCTACATGCGCTATAAGCGCCGCCCGAACGATTTCACTGTCGCTGAATTTCGTCGGGCTAGGGCTAGGTTCCGGTATATTTCGAAGCACGCCCGCCGCGTTTCTTGGCGGGCATACGTGTCTTCACTTAACGGGAAGACCCCTTTAGCTGAGGTGTGGAAGCGAGTCAAAAGGATTCGGGGCAAGTTCTCGCAGGACCCCCCCCCCCGTTCTCCAGGAGAATGGGACCGCAATCTCGGACCCCGCGTCCGTGGCGGAATCCTTAGCGACCGCTTTTTCCGCATTCTCTAGCCGTGATGCTGCTCCGCCAGCATTCAATGCACGTCGTGATGTCGTGGAAGGCCGCCGGCTGGACTTTACCTCCAGAGGCGGAGAACCCTTCAACGACAAGTTTACTGTAAGCGAGTCTCTTCCGCTCTCGCTTCGTGCGCGGACACCGCCCATGGTCCGGACGATGTCCCGTACGCCATGCTTCGACATCTAGGTGAGCGAGGCATGGCCTTTCTGTTAGATTTGTTCAACAGGATCTGGGTGGAAGGTCTTCTCCCAGACTCCTGGCGATCGCTACTGTGCTTGCCTTTCGCAAACCGGGGAGAGATCAATCTACTCCGACCGGTTTCCGCCCAATCTCTCTAACCTCTTGCGTGTGCAAGTTGATGGAGAAATTGGTAAATGTTAGATTAGCCTTTTTCCTGGACAGCGGAGGCCATCTGTCTTGTGCACAGTGCGGCTTCCGCAAGTTCCACTCCACGTCGGATGCTCTGCTCCGACTGGAAAATGCCGTCTGCGAGGCTTTCCTTCGTAGACAGCACTATGCCACGGTGTTTTTCGATCTGGAGAAGGCCTATGATACCGCATGGCGATACGGTATCATGGAGACTCTCCACACGATGGGGGCGAGGGGACGCCTCCCAATTTTTATATCTGAATTTTTGCGAGATCGTCGATTCCGCGTACGGGTGGGGGGGAGCCCTCTCCGGCCCAAAGGAGCAGGAAGAGGGTGTCCCGCAGGGAAGTGTCCTCAGTGTCACACTCTTTGCCCTGAGCATCAACGGCATCACCTCGGTGCTGCCGGAAGATGTTCTCGCTACGCTCTACGTGGACGACCTTTGGATCTCTTTTGGCGCGGCCCAGATGCCAACTCTGGAGCGTGGACTCCAACAGGCATTGAACCGCGTCTCTCGCTATGCCGAAGCGCACAGGTTTCGGTTTTCTTTGGCCAAGACTAAGGTGGTGCACTTCTGCCGCCATCCACGGCTTCACCCCGACCCAGATTTGTTTCTTAATGGGGTGCGCCTGGATGTGGTTGAGTCGCACCGTTTCCTTGGTCTTGTATTCGACCGACGCCTCACCTGGGAGGCTCATATTCGCAGCCTTAGGGTCTCTTGTACCCGCGCCATGGACATTCTCCGTTCCGTGACGTTCAGCGCTTGGGGCGCTGATAGGACTACTGCCTTACTTTTTTATCGATCCTTTGTTCGTTCGAAGCTCGACTACGGATGCGAGTTTTATGCATCCGCAGCCGAGCGTTTATTGCGGAAGGTGGATTCGATCCACCACACCGGCCTTCGCCTTGCGACCGGTGCCTTCCGCACTTTCCCCATTGAGAGCCTGTTGGTCGATGCTGGGGAGATGCCACTCGCTCTGCGCCGCGTGCAGTGTATCACTCGACTGTACGTGCGAGCCCGGCGCCTTCCTTAGTTGCCAACAGCTCTCACTGCATCCGCAGCTGATCTCGATGGTGCCTATGCCGTCGAGAGACGCCAGTCATACCCTAAGCCTTTTGGGTTTAGGGCCAGGAAACTCCTTCGAGAGGTAGATATCGCTCTCGGGCCGGTGGCGCCCCTGGTTTTGCCCAGGACGCCACCCTGGAGGGTACCACATTTGGCTATTTGTCGCCACGCCTCTGCTCCCAAAGCTTGTACTGCGCCGGGAGTATTGCGTTCGACCTTTTTGGAGCACACATCGTGTCACGCGGGAACCGTGCCAGTGTATACGGATGGCTCCAAGTCCCAAGAGGGGGTCGGCTTCCACGCCATATCCCCTCTGTTTGAAGTCAGCGGGGCTCTACCAGGCGCTGCGTCTGTCTTCACGGCCGAGCTGGTGGCAATACACCACTCGGTACGGGAGATTACGCGACGTGCCCGGTTCGAAGACCGGATTGTGATCTATAGCCACTCACAAAGCGCCCTGAGTGCTCTCAGGGCATTGGAATCTCCGCATCCCCTGGTTCGCGATATCCGTGACGCCACGGTTCTGGCGAGCCGGGCAGATGTCGAGATTATCTTCTGCTGGGTTCCTGGACATGTAGGAATTGCGGGGAATGAGGGCGCTAAAGAGTCCACGAGGACTCTGCGACCGGACCAGCGTTTCGCTCTTCCTCACACTGACTACATGGCAGGAATACGGGCAGCTCTTCGGACTGCTTGGCAAAGAAGATGGGAGACGGTCGAAGGGAACTTAAAGTTGCGTGCCATTGCGCCGCGACTGTTCCCATGGATCTATCCCCTAATGCCGCGGCGGCTTCAGGTTGCTTTCTGTCATCTCCGAATCGGGCACACTCGTGTGAGGCATCGCTATTTGATGGAGCGCTCGCCTGCGCCCTATTGCAACGACTGCGTCGTCCCCCAGACTGTTCGGCACATTCTTGTCGAATGTCCCAGTCTGGGTGATCTTCGCGCACGACACCTGTCCCGGTACCGGGGTGTGCGGGGTCGCTACCGCCTGTCCCTTGTACTCGGGACGAGTTCGTGTACTTTGACTGGTGGACTTATTGACTTTTTGGGGGAGGCTGGCCTTCTCCCTTTTATTTAACCCGGTTTAATTGTTGTTGTTGTTTTTGTTATTGTTTTTGTTATTGCTTTGTTATTGTTATTTCTTTTTATTGTTTCCTGTTTAATTTTTTAAAGTAGCCTATAACTAGGCTGTTTGTTTACGGCGACTTATGCCTAAGTCGGCAGTCGCCAGATAGCCCCTTAATTAAAAAAAAAAAAAATCGTCAGTCACAAATTGTTCAACAATGGAGAAGGTTGAGCACCCAGCAGTGATAAAATTTTTGATCAAGGAAGGCAAGAATACAAAAGAGATACATGAACGCATGGTTCGAGTGTACACTGACACTGCCCCTTCCTATGCAACCATTGCTCACTGGAATAGGGAGTTCTGCCATGGTTGTGCGTCCCTTGGAGACGACGCCCGTCAGACGTGACCAACAAGGACAATATGGCCCGTGTTGAGAGGATGATCCTCGAAATTCGACGGGTCAAGGTCAAAGAAATCGAGTGAGAACTTGGAATATCACATGGAAGCGTTGTCAACATCATCCACTACAATTTGGCCATGACCAAGGTCTCTGCCCATTGGGTCCCTAGAAACCTCACGCCCCATGATCGACTTCAATGTCATAAAATTCCACAATGCCAGAGTTGCACAAGCTGCCCTGCGCGAGTGTAGATTCGAGGAGCTCAACCATTTCCCCCCTACAGTCCAGATGTGGCCCCTAGCGACTACTTTTTATTCCACCAGCTTAAGGCTGCACTTTGTGGACGCTGGTTTGGGGATGATGCAGATGTCCAGCTTGCCGTCCAGGAGTGGATTGAACAGCAGTCTGGAGATTTATGGTTGTTGGGAATTTGAAGCCTCAGGGACAAGTGGTGCAAGTGCATTCAAGTCGAGGGTAGTTATATTGAAAAATAATAAAACGCTTTTCCTCATCTCGTTTCCTTATATCCAAATTACAAAACTTATTTTGACTGCCCCTCGTATATACAAATTTGGAAAATTTCCCCTTGAGCTTTGAAACGCCCTAATATATATATATATATATATATATATATATATATATATATATATATATATATATATATATATATATATATATATATATATATATATATATATATATATTTATTATCCATTTGAATAATACTCTACTTTAATTTAGAGGCTAATTTATAATTTTCCTTTTATCCCATACAAGATATGGGACACAGCTGGACAAGAAAGATTTCAATCATTAGGAGTTGCATTTTATCGTGGTGCTGATTGCTGTGTATTAGTGTATGATATGACAAATCCCAGCTCCTTCAAGTCCTTAGACTCGTGGAGAGATGAATTTCTTATCCAAGCATCACCTCGGGATCCGGATCACTTTCCCTTTGTTGTTCTTGGGAATAAGATTGACTTAGAAAATAGATCTGTAAGTATTACTCAAAATTTGTTCTTAATTTGGAATTATTTTCTTCCTTCTGTTACTCTCTATGACTATGCCCTCACCCTTTTGTCTACCTGCACTTGTTACCTGGAGGAGCTGTTCTCTCCATGGCAGTGCAAATATGGGAATCTCCTTTCACTAGGTTGACCTGAACCTAGTGTCTATCCAGGCAAGAAGGTTGACCGTGTATTTCAGAGTGTAACCTACTGCTACAACTGAAACTTTGAGGAGATATACAACCTTTCCCCTCCCACTGTGCCACAGGGGGAGGAGCAGCAGCATGTCCTCACTGCCTGCAAGGGTAGATCTGACACAGGGCATCTCCACTCTGGCTTAAGGTCTAGAAGAAGCTGGTGCATGCCTCACTGGTCCTTTAATGCACCCTTTCCATATCATGTTCATCCCCTTCTACTGCTTATCCTGGACTCTGCTTTTGGATCTTCTTCCATTGGATATTTGGTGTGGTGACCCTGTCCTCTCCCAAGTTTTGTTACCAAGCTGGATCCGCCACTGACCTGCCAGATGTTGTTCCTTCAGAGGATAGCATTAACTAGGTTGAGTTAATGCTATGAGTTCATGTTACCATCTTCAAATTAAACTCTTTCTTAATACACCACATAATTTAGCCATCCTCTTTGGTCTCTCAACCTTTCACACACCTCTGCACCCGAGCAGACCAACATAAGGGGAGGGTGAGATAAATTTGTACACTTGGTTGTTGAAATAGTGTAGTTCCAGGGGGAGGGGGAGGATTGGATTTAAAGTCCCAGTAGGGTTTCTGGTTGGATTTCAGCACTGCCAGCTTTGAGTCCTGGCCTGGAACTACCTATGTGGAAGGTTTCTTTTACTTGAGCCCCGACTCCTCCCTCACCCAGGCATTCTTGCTTTTTCTTTAAAATAAGAATTAGGCTTAACATTGATTATGACAATGGCAGTCTCCAGGTTCCTCCATCCCCTTAAATATAAAGAAATCACTTGGACCACAAATGGTTGTTCCCTGCTCACTGAAGGGGTAAGTGGGGTCCAAACTCAATGAAGTGACAAAGAAAAGAGATGTGGTAAATGAGGAGTTTGATCATTACAATTCTGAAAAGGAAAGTAAAATGAGCCTTCATTTGAAATCGGCCAGCAGCAGTATTTGAGAAAAGGGCTGTCAGACCAACAATTCTTCAACCGACGATAAAGAAATGAGTAGAGAAGATGCTGGATGTTGAAAAAGACTTTTCAACCTCGCATCCCCTATGACACAGGAAAAGGCTAGGAGAAGGAAAACTCTTATTGTAAAGCCTCCTGCTGCCTTGTAAGGTACAACCTCTGGCCAATACCTCGGGTGGTTGTCAGCAAGGGCATGCGGCCCATGAAAATTTGCCACTGCTACCTTTTGGTGGAGTGGGCCTGCTTCAAGGCTACTAAAACTACCCCTCCCCCTCCCTTTATGCCCAATTTAATATAAGCTCGCCCCTCTTTTTTCCCTCCAAATTGCCTGGTCACTCAGTGTAGTATGTTCTCCAGTCATGGTTCATTCCTTGGATAGGAAGAGGCTCCAAGCCACACCCCTTCCAAACTCCCTCCACTACATGCACTTCTTTCATGCACAATATCATCCATCACTTGGGAAACTTTCAAAATTTTTGCTTTTGAAAACTAATTTTTCCTTTTTCCCCTTTGAAAGGTTTCTACCAAACGAGCACAGCAATGGTGTCACAGTAAAAATGAAGTGAGTATTATTTTATTTTTATATTCATGTTGTTTAGGCACTCATCAAACTTTTCATAGTGATTATTTTGTTTTTACTAAAGATTTGTATCCTCTCATCTCTGTTGCTACTTCCAGCCAAAACATTAGTTTGGATTTAAGTGCCCATATTTTGAGGTAACCTACAAAACTTGGCTACTAGAACCCTCATTTCATACGATTCTACTCTTTAATTAGTGTCTCTCTTCTTATGACAAAATATATTTAATTTTATTACCTACCCAAGAAGTTTGCATTCAGTAAAATGTTTCATTTGGGGGGGGGGATCTTTTCTCAATTATCATTCTTTCATTTCATTTGTAACTGCTTTATGCAGTGAACCCAAATCCAGTTGACACTGAAGTGCCTAAGCAAAAAATGTGATGTGGAACTTAATTTCAGGTCCCCTACTTTGAAACCAGTGCTAAAGAGGCAGTGAATGTTGAAGTTGCCTTCCAGACTATTGCACGTAATGCTCTGGCACAGGAAAGTGAAGCTGACCTTTATAATGATTTTCCTGATCAGATCAAACTTACTAATGACAATAAAACCAAACAAGACTCTTGTTCGTGTTAAGAATTTTTATACACAACTTTTATAGAAATATAAGCTGATGGAGGTTTGATGTTCTGATATCATGAAGGTGGCTTAATATTCACTTCATGATACAGTAAATATATATATATATATATCAGGGTTTATATAACCTGAATTTTCATAATGGTTATTTCGTTTAGTTTCTACTTCATTGTGTGATATTACAAATGACTGTTGCCCAAAATAAGAAAATGCTGTATATGATTTCTATCAGTATTGTAGATATTTCCAGATTTGGGGGAGCTAATTTCTTTTCAAGCTAAATTCACGTTTAACTTTTTCTCTAAAAACTGGAGCCAATATGCTTTATATTTGTTTGTTTTGTTTTTTACCGCAAGTCATGGTTTTGTGTATATTCTATTTAGGAAATGAACTAGCATGGGCTAATAAATTTATGCAGTAATCAGCTTTAAGCAAAAAGCAGCTCAATAATTCCTGATTCCTGTGCAAAATAATACTAATTTTTTTGTTAAAACTACTTAGTGTAAATTCATTTTGAAATTGCGTATGCTCCTCTGTATTTTTGCGAACTTATTTTATTATATATATTAAAAGATGTAATGACTGTTGTTAATACAAGAAAGATTAAAAATGTATTTCTACCTATCTAAAAATACTGTGATGTCTATTTCTTTATTCACTCCTTTTTACTATTTTAAAGAAATATTTAAGTGTAAATAACTGTAAAATAGTACTATATATATATATATGAATAATCTTCAAATATTTTAATTTAATTTTACAATTTTGAATGTTTAGTGCTTGTATTTAGTTTTGTATTTTTCTCTTATATTACTGATTAATTCAAATATTAAATTGATTTCATTTACAGGATAATTTTAAGTCTACAACTAGATTGTTCATCATTAGTAATCTTTATGCAGTATACATTGAATGCATACCTTATTTTTTTCTCCATTGTTCTTTTGATGGTTGTCATTGTATTGGTCTAATTCCATGCTTCTTAAACTGGTGAATGGTTCACCCGAGATGATGAAGGATTAACTTAATTTAATCCAGTATTTATAAATTCTTTAATAGTTAGAAGAGGCATTGTTGTTAAGGTGGTTAGTAAGTTTTTATTGGTTTTAATCCTCCTTCCTCATCCACAGCCTTTCTTGTGCTGGCTGCAGACTGGCTTGCACCTTCTCGACATTGAGGAGTTAGCAGGTTTTGCTGCAACCAAGAGAACTTTTATTATCTCTCAATTTTTTTCTATTCTCTACTGGATCTTTGTTTTTTGTTTTCCATCTAGTGGGTTGGACCCCGTTGCCTCGGGTGTGTTGTTGTAAGAGTTGTTGTGGTGGCGGGTTCGCGACACTCATTCCCACTAGGCCCCACCGCCCCAACAAGGCCTGCTCGGTGGTCCAAAGAGAGGATATTGAGGGGAAGAGTCTAATTTTAACTTAAAACAATAATGGAAAATAAATCAACCTTAATCAATCACAGCCACCCAAAAATACTAAATGACCTTTATAACCTAAGCCCAAAATAATTAAATATATATATATATACACTAATCTAATTTATACGGCCTTACAATTTTATCAGCGAATGTAGAAAAGGATGCAAAACCTAGATAAATGGGTAACAAATCGAAATTGCCAAGGATTGTGACTACTGGGTGCAAGTCGCGGAAAACGGGAGAAGAAAGGGGAGGGGGCTTCCTTAAGGGCGTCCTGTCTTAAGAGACCGGGATCCGAGCTCCAGCTAATGCAAAACCCTCTGCACTTAAGCACTGAGAGGTGTGGATTCCAGTCTGGTGGAAAGTGTGAGGGCTATGGCTCGAACCTATGCGTCGGCGACTGGGAGGTGGCTTCATCACCCACACTTCGGAACAGTCCGTTTTTTGTGTGTCTCGGGTATGAGCGAGGGTCTAGGCTGGCTGCTGCTGCTGCTGCCTCACAAAGCCAGAACACGCCTGCCCCGTAAGGGGCGCGGCGATTTGCCATCCTGGCCGCCGTGCTGACGGGATCCAGCGCTCCGTCCGACCCCAGCTTAGCCTCTCTTCCTTCCTTCAAAATACTTGTTTCCTCTCTTTTCACACAACCTCTCCCACAACTTTCTCTGGTCAGCCTCTAATTTCACAGGGTAGATGCTGACCTTCCTTTCAGCCAACTGTCCCGCATCGGGGCTGAGGGGGTGGGGGACAATGTTCCCTAACCCCTGAGCTCCGGTCTGGGGTGGCTAGTTTTTAACAACCTGCTTCATTCCCACCCATACCTTCCTCACATCCCTTTTCCTCTCCTCTTCACAATCTATTATTTTTTACGCAGTGTCCAAGGTGGAGCCGCCATGCCGATGGACTGCCAGGCCACCAGGCGGGAGGGGTGGTCTTAAATGGCGGCGCCGGGCTTGTAAGCACCTGTCGCAGTGCGGGCTACTGCGAGAGGTGATGCGCGATTGCGTCCCGTGTCAAAAAGAGGGTCACCATGCCCAATGATGAGTTTAAAAAAAAAAACCCAACCCCCAACTTCCCCTATAACATCGACGGAGCCGCCCTTGGGCAGCTCCAGCAAAAAAATGGAGGTCCCCCCCCCCCTGTGCTTGCTCAAGGGACCCTCCATATATCTCTAACCGGAGAGGAGGCTTACTCCTCTCTTTCGCTTACGGGTGTAGGGGACTCCCCCTCACCCCCTTCTCTGGAGGTGCTTGCGGGCGCCTCCCTTTTACCAGCGGCAGTCCCCTCTGTTCTTTCCAAGGGGACTGCCAAGAAAGCCAGCCGCTCCACATCGAAGCGGCTTGGTAGGGCAAACCCCCTTAGGGGGGAGAGGGAAGCCATGCCTCTTCGGTCGCTTCCTTCCTTCAAAATACTTGTTTCCTCTCTTTTCACACAACCTCTCCCACAACTTTCTCTGGTCAGCCTCTAATTTCACAGGGTAGATGTTGACCTTCCTTTCAGCCAACCGTCCCGCATAGGGGGTGGGGGACAATGTTCCCTGACCCCTGAGCTCCGGTCTGGGGTGGCTGGTTTTTAACTACCTGCTTCATCCCCACCCATACCTTCCTCACATCCCTTTTCCTCTCCTCTTCAAAATCTATCATTTTTAGGCCGTGTCTAAGGTGGAGCCGCCATGCCGATGGACTGCCAGGCCACCAGGCGGGAGGGGTGGTCCCAAATGGCGGCGCCTGGCTCTGCCGGGCCTGCAAGCACCTCTTGCAGTGCGGGCAACTGTGAGAGGTAGTGAGCTGTTGCGTCCCGTGTAAATAAGAGGGTCACCATGCCCAATGATGAGAATAAAAAAAAAACCCAACCCCCAACTTCCCCAAGAACAACGGAGCCGCCCTCAGGCAGCTCCACCAAAAAAATGGAGGTCCTCCCCCTTGTGCTTGCGCAGGGGACCCTCCATACTTCTTTAACCCGAGAGGAGGCATACTCCTCTCCTACGCCTACGGGTGTAGGGGACTTCCCCTCACTCCCTTCTCTGGAGGTGCTTTCGGGCACCCTATTTCCAGCGGCAGTCCCTCCTTTTCTTTCTAAGGGGACTGCCAAGAAAGCCAGCAGGCAGCCCATTGCCGACCGCCCTCTTGTAAGCGGCTCGGTAGGGCAAACCCCCTTAGGGGGGAGAGGGAAGCCAGGCCCCTTCGGTCGCTTCCCTCAAAAGACCTGCTGGCAAGAATTTTAAACCTTGCCGGGGTTTAGGCTTGTGCCTCCCCACAAATGACTCTTGACGCTGCCAAGGGGACCTGCGATGTCCTGGGAGGGGATGGCCAACTGGAGGCCCCTCCTGTGATAGACATGGTCCTTGAGGAGACCCAGCCTCAGACGGTAGGGCCTTCCATGGGGGGGAATCCGGGCTCGGTGCCAAGCACCGAACCCGAGTCCGCCCCTATGCAAGGTCCCACTCAAACGGCTGAGGGCTCCGAGGCAATACAAGGAGGGGAGGGATCTCCTCCGACAGGTGCCCCCACGACTACCAGGAACTTCTCCATTTCGGAGAGGGACCTGGCTGAGGCCGGCCCATCTGGCATTGGGGCTTCTGCCGGCGGAGGTGAGAAGCGGGTTCATTCCCCGCCCTCTCCAAAAAAGAAAAAGACTAGAAAGACAAAGAAGACTCGGGGCTCCTCTCCATACGCGGGGGCTGCGGGGACGGATAGGTCTGCTGCCACTTTGGCAAGCGACCAAGCCAAGATCGGCACATCCCGCCCTTCTACCCCCCCGTGTGCGGAGCCCCTGACTAAGACCAAGAGTGCACAGGGCGGAGCCTCGATGACATCGGGGCCCCTCATTCAGAGGTTCCCTGGCGTTTTCGAGCCCGCTGGCTTCAAACGCTTCCTCGTTATTCGCTCCACTGATGGCACCATGTTGTCCAAGGGCAACATGATCCATCAGAGGAGAGGATTAGCTAGTGCAATTGGTAGAGAGCCGAAGGTTCACCCGTTTCTCGGACGGCAGCCTTCTGGCGAATCCCGCCGAGGCGGCCAAGATAAGTGCTCTTCGGACACTTCATGGCACCCCGGTGAGTGTGACGCCGCACTCTACCATGAACTTTGTGAAAGGAGTAGTTTATGCGAGGGAACTCGTTGACTACTCCATTGAGGACATCACCCTAGAGCTGGCCGACCATGGGGCGGTCAAGGTCGAACGTGTGATGAGAAAACAGGGAGGGGCTTCGAGACCCACTCCTACACTCATCGTCACGTTCGACAGTGACAAGCTCCCTGAGTCGGTGCGTGCCGGTTGGTACCGCTACCGCGTGAAGGCATTCGTGCCACTTCCGCGGCGGTGCTATTACTGTCACCGCTTCGGCCATACGAATAGCTCATGTGGACGTGCAAAGTCGGGGTCACCCGAAGTCTGTGTAAATTGCTCCAAGGTCGCACACGATAAGTCCAAATCGTGTGTGGCCAAGTGTGTCAATTGCGGAGAGCCGCACCCTGCTTCTTCGAAGCAATGTGGTGCATATCTCCTGGAGAAAGAAATCCTACCGTTCAGGCCCAGGATAGACTCTCATTTCGCGAGGCTAAGGGTTGGTCCTGGCGCGCCCAGCTCTGCCTGGGACGTCATATGCCTCAGTAGTTCGAAAGGCACCCTCTGCTCCTGGCCCATCCAGGCCAACGAGCACGGTTGTTTCCGCGCCCAATCGGAGCCCTTCTGCGGGCTCTACCCAACCCGGGCGCTTCCCTGGTAAAGCTGGCGGCAAAAAGGGTTCATACCCAGGCCCGGCTAAAACCAGGTCTCCCCCCTCTTCCCCCAGCGTGACCGTTTCCCTCAAGGCGAAACGGCCACGCGCCTCCACCGAGTCGTTAGACTCACAGGAGGCAACACCCCTGAAGATGGTCGCTAGGCCATCCTCAGTGGTTCCTAAAGCTGTCCCCCGAAAGGAGGACAGCAACAAAGGAGCTTCGGCTCCTTCGCCCACGCCCCGAGGTGGAGCGAGTGGCTCGGAGACGGTGGTTCCTCGAAAAGAGGCCCCCATGCCTCCGAAGCTGCAGCGCCCGCCTAAGGTTTCGAGGCGGAGGGAGGAAAAGACTCGCATGGCGAGCCCAACCTACCCCAATAAGTCCTCGAAGGCGACAGCGCTTTGTCCGGCCAACAGCGCCCGGGGTTCTGCCCCCGGGAAGCGGACAGCCATTCCCGTGAGGGTCTTCAGTTCGAGGAGGGCACCCGCGTCTCCTCCGAGCTAGGCCTGGAGGGCATATTCCTTCAATGGAATTTACGTGGACTCCGGGCTAGCTGGGAGGAGCTGCAGAGGCTCGTCTCGTCCCGCTCTCCGTTAGCTATCTTTTTGCAGGAGATCATGCTAGGCGCGTGCCCCCTGACCGCCCTCCCGGGGTACAAGGGTCTTGCGACCCCACCACCGCGGGATGGCCGAGCTGGATGATGCGCGGTTTACACCCGGCGTGATGTCTCCGTTCTTCCTTTCTCTTTAGATACCTCCTTTCAGGCAGTGGCTGTGCAGCTGCACCTGGATAGGAGGTATACTATCATTTCTGCGTACATTCCACCGTCAGCTGACTTCGACGCCGGGGACTTCCGCCGCGTCGTGGCACGGTTGCCGAGGCCCTATCTCTTGCTTGTAGATCTGAACGGCAGGCATTCTCTCTGGGGAGATTACTCCATAAATCCCAGGGGACAAGTCCTTGCCGATCTGATCGAAGAGCTTGAGATGGGTGTCCTAAACGTGGATGAGTTTACGCATCACTGTCCGAGAACCGCTTCATTTTCTTGCCTTGACCTATCTTTGTGCTCTTCGGATGCACAGCCTGATTTTGATTGGGAGGTGGTCGATGACCTCCATGGTAGTGATCACTTTCCCATTCAAATATCATTTTCAGGGACACTGCCGCCTGAGAGACCACCTCGGCGGTGCTTGGCGCGGGCGCGGTGGCCTGCATTTCAGGAAATGACTCAATTCTCTATCTCAGTCGAGGAGTTTAGGTCGGTGCATGAGGCCGTTGAGTTCTTCTCCGGCAACCTCATCGCCGTGGGCCTGACTACTATTCCTAGGACGTGTGGCCGTTTTGCACGCTGACCACTCCCATGGTGGTCGGCCGAGTGTGAGACGGCCCTTAAACAGAAGCGTTATGCCTACATGCGCTATAAGCACCGCCCGAACGATTTTACTGTTGCTGAATTTCGTCGGGCTAGGGCTAGGTTCCGGTATATTTCGAAGCACGCCCGCCGCGTTTCTTGGCGGGCATACGTGTCTTCACTTAACGGGAAGACCCCTTTAGCTGAGGTGTGGAAGCGAGTCAAAAGGATTCGGGGCAAGTTCTCGCAGGACCCCCCTCCCGTTCTCCAGGAGAATGGGACCGCAATTTCGGACCCCGCGTCCGTGGCGGAATCCTTCGCGACCGCTTTTTCCGCATTCTCTAGCCGTGATGCTGCTCCGCCAGCATTCAATGCACGCCGTGATGTCGTGGAAGGCCGCCGGCTGGACTTTACCTCCAGAGGCGGAGAACCCTTCAACGACAAGTTTACTGTGAGTGAGTTGCGTTCCGCTCTCGCTTCGTGCGCGGACACCGCCCATGGTCCGGACGATGTCCCGTACGCCATGCTTCGACACCTGGGTGAGCGAGGCATGGCCTTTCTGTTAGATTTGTTCAACAGGATCTGGGTGGAAGGTCTTCTCCCAGACTCCTGGCGAATCGCTACTGTGCTCGCCTTTCGCAAGCCGGGGAGAGATCACTCTACTCCGACCGGTTTCCGCCCAATCTCTCTAACCTCTTGCGTGTGCAAGTTGATGGAGAAATTGGTAAATGTTAGATTAGCCTTTTTCCTGGACAGCGGAGGCCATCTGTCTTCCGCACAGTGCGGCTTCCGCAAGTTCCACTCCACGTCGGATGCTCTTTTATGACTGGAAAATGCCGTCTGCGAGGCTTTCCTTCGTAGACAGCACTACGCCACGGTGTTTTTCGATCAGGAGAAGGCCTATGATACCGCATGGCGATACGGTATCATGGAGACTCTCCACACGATGGGGGCGAGGGGACGCCTCCCAATTTTTATATCTGAATTTTTGCGAGATCGTCGATTCCGCGTACGGGTGGGGGGAGCCCTCTCCGGCCCAAAAGAGCAGGAAGGGGGTGTCCAGCAGGTAAGTGTCCTCAGTGTCACACTCTTTGCCCTGAGCATCAACGGCATCACCTCGGTGCTGCCGGAAGATGTTCTCGCTACGCTCTACGTGGACGACCTTTCGATCTCTTTTGGCGCGGCCCAGATGCCAACTCTCGAGCGTCGACTCCAACAGAAATTGAACCGCGTCTCTCGCTATGCCGAAGCGCACAGGTTTCGGTTTTCTTTGGCCAAGGCTAAGGTGGTGCACTTCTGCCGCCATCCACGGCTTCACCCCGACCCAGAATTGTTTCTTAATGGGGTGCGCCTGGATGTGGTTGAGTCGCACCGTTTCCTTGGTCTTGTATTCGACCGACGCCTCACCTGGGAGGCTCATATTGGCAGCCTTAGGGTCTCCTGTACCCGCGCCATGGACTTTTTCCGTTCCGTGACGTTTAGCGCTTGGGGCGCTGATAGGGCTACTGCCTTACTTTTTTATCGATCCTTTGTTCGTTCGAAGCTCGACTACGGATGCGAGTTTTATGCATTCGCAGCCGAGCGTTTATTGCAGAAGGTGGATTCGATCCACCACACCGGTCTTCGCCTTGCGACCGGTGCCTTCCGCACTTCCCCCATTGAGAGCCTGTTGGTCGATGCTGGGGAGATGCCACTCGCTCTGCGCCGCGTGCAGTGTATCACTCGCCTGTACGCGCGAGCCCGGCGCCTCCCTCAGTCGCTAACAGCTCTCACTGCATCCGCAGCTGAACTCGATGGTGCCTATGTCGCCGAGAGACGCCAGTCATACCCAAAGCCTTTGGGTTTAGGGCCAGGAAACTCTGGGAGATGCCACTCGCTCTGCGCCGCGTGCAGTGCATCACTCGCCTGTACGCGCGAGCCCGGCGCCTCCCTCCGTCGCTAACAGCTCTCACTGCATCTGCAGCTGAACCCGATGGTGCCTATGTCGCCGAGAGACGCCAGTCATACCCAAAGCCTTTGGGTTTAGGGCCAGGAAACTCTGGGAGATGCCACTCGCTGTGCGCCGCGTGCAGTGCATCACTCGCCTGTACACGCGAGCCCGGCGCTTCCCTCATTCGCTAACAGCTCTCACTGCATCCGCAGCTGAACTCGGCTATTTGTCGCCACGCCTCTGCTCCCAAAGCTTGTACTGCGCCGGAAGTATTGCGTTTGACCTTTTTGGAGCACACATCGTGTCACTCTGGAACCGTGCCAGTGTATACGGATGGCTTCAACACCCAAGAGGGGGCCGGCTTCCACGCCGTATCCCCTCTGTTTGAAGTCAGCGGGGCTCTACCAGCGGGTTTAGGGCCAGGAAACTCCTTCGAGAGGTAGATATAGCTCTCGGACCAGTGGCGCCCCTGGTTCTGCCTAGGACTCCACCCTGGAGGGTACCACATTTGGCTATTTTCTCGCCATGCCTCTGCTCCCAAAGCTTGTCTGGCACTGGGAGTTTTGCGTTCGACCTTTTTGGAGCACACCTCGTGTCACGCTGGAACCGTGCCAGTGTATATGGATGGCTCCAAGTCTCCGGAGGGGGTTGGCTTCCACGCCGTATTCCCTCTGTTTGAAGTCAGCGGGGCTCTACCAGGCGCTGCGTCTGTCTTCACGGCCGAGCTGGTGGCAATACTGCACTCGGTACGGGAGATTACGCGACGTGCCCGGTTCGGAGACCGGATTGTGATCTATAGCGACTCACAAAGCGTCTTGAGTGCTCTCGGGGCATTGGAATCTCCGTATTACCTGGTTTGCGATATCCGTGACGGCACGGTTTTGGCAAGCCAGGTGGATGTCGAGATTATCTTCTGCTTGGTTTCTGGACATGTAGGAATTGCGGGGAATGAAGGCGCCAAAGAGTGCGAGGACTCTGCGACCGGACCAGCGTTTCGCTCTTTCTCACGCCGACTTCATGGCAGGAATACGGGCAGCTCTTCGGACTGCTTGGCAAAGAAGATGGGAGACGGTCGAAGGGAACTTAAATTTGCCATTGCGCCGCGACTGTTCCTATGGACCTATCCACTAATGCCGCGGCGGCTTCGGGTTGCTTTCTGTCGTCTTCGAGCCGGACACACTCATGCGACGCATCGCTATTTGGTGGAGCGCTAGCCTGCGCCCTATTGCAACGACTTTGTCGTCCCCCAGACTGTTCGGCATATTCTTGTCAAATGTCCCAGTCTGGGTGATCTTCGCGCACCTTACCTGTCCCGGTACCGAGATTAGCGGGGTCGCTACCGCCTGTCCCTTGTACTCGAGACAGATTCGTGCACATTGACTTGTGGACTTGTTGACTTCTTGGAGGAGGCTGGCCTTCTCCCTATTATTTAAGCAAGGTTTGTTTTTTTTTGTTGTTTTTTTGCATTTGTTTTTTTTCCTTTAGTTGCACGCTCCTGCGCCTGAGGACCTCTCCCCGACGCACCAGCTTGCTCCCTTTCCGTCTTTTAGGGGGGTTGTTTTTTTCTCTTTAATTTTTTTGTAAAGTAGCCTAGAACTAAGCCAGTTTTAATACGGCGACTAATGCCCAAGTAGGCGGTCGCCAGATCAGCTCTTAAAAAAAAAAATCACCTGCGCCCTATTGCAACGACTGTGTACTCCCCCAGACTGTTCGGGACATCCCATGGCGCGGGTGCAAGAAACCCTAAGGCTGCAAATATGAGCCTCCCATGGGTGTCGTTGGTTCAATTCAAGACCAAGGAAACGGTGCGATTCAACCTCTTCCAAGCGTACCCCAGTAAGAAATAAGTCTGGTTTGGGGTGAAGCCGTGGATGGTGGCAGAAGTGCGTCACCTTAGTCTTGGCCAAAGAAAACCGAAACCTGTGCGCTTCGGCATGCGAGAGACGCGGTTCAATGCCTGTTGGAGTCGACGCTCCAGAGTTGGCATCTGGGCCGCACCAAAAGAGATCGAAAGGTCGTCCACGTAGAGTGTAGCGAGAACATCTTCTGGCAGCACCGAGGTGATGCCGTTGATGCTCAGGGTAAAGAATGTGACACTGAGGACACTTACCTGCGGGACACCCCCTTCCTGCTCCTTTTGGCCGGAGTGGGCTCCCCCCACGCATACGCGTAATCGACGATCTCGCAAAAATTCAGATATAAACATTGGGATGCACCCCCTCGCCCCCATCGTGTGAAGAGTCTCCATTATACCGTATCGCCATGCGGTATCAGGGGCTTTTTCCAGATCGAAAAACACCGTGGCGTGGTGCTGTCTACGAAGGAAAGCCTCGCAGACGGCATTTTCCAGTCATAACAGAGCATCCGACGTGGAGTGGAACTTGCGGAAGCCGCACTGTGCGGAAGACAGATGGCCTCCACTGTCCAGGAAAAAGGCTAGTCTTACATTTACCAATTTCTCGATCAACTTGAACACGCAAGAGGTTAGAGAGATTGGGCGGAAACCGGTCGGAGTAGAGTGATCTCTTCCCGGTTCGCCAAAGGTGAGCACAGTAGCGATTCGCCAGAAATCTGGGAGCAGACCCTCCACCCAGATCCTGTTGAACAAATCTAACAGAAAAGCCATGCCTCGCTCA
Source organism: Ceratothoa steindachneri (assembly GCA_963969495.1). Lineage (NCBI taxonomy): Eukaryota > Metazoa > Arthropoda > Malacostraca > Isopoda > Cymothoidae > Ceratothoa > Ceratothoa steindachneri. The sequence goes on along the minus strand of OZ018318.1, from coordinate 119,519,638 downwards.
CCCAGGTGTCGAAGCATAGCGTACAGGACATCGTCCGGACTATGGGCGGTGTCTGCGCACGAAGCGAGAGCGGAATGCAACTCACTCACAGTAAACTTGTCATTGAAGGGTGGAACTTTGGATGGTGGCAGAAGTGCACCACCTTAGTCTTGGCCAGGTAAAACCGAAACCTGTGCCTGTTGAAGTTATAGTGTATGGTTATCAATGTGATTTATCTTCTGTTAATTAATCAGCCTAGATAGCGTTTTGAAAACCAAACCCGTAAATTTAGTTTGATCGAAGATGTTTGCCGTTAGGTTTAGGCCTAAAGGCGACAGCGAAATTAATTTTTGAAGAATGACTTGAGCGTTAAGAAAGACTCACACAAATATAAATATATTTTTAAAATCCGACGAATGTACAGAGATAAGTAGGTTAAGTAAATATGGTGAAACAATATAGAGTAAATAATAAATAGCGTCTTTGATATAGTAAATAATATTGAATTGTAAGTAATACAGTGTATTAATTTAGAGTATTTTAAAGTATCTATAATGGACTGTGAATTGGGGGCTGCAATGAGAAGCAAATATAATTAGGACTTACTCTCATATTGTCGTTTGCAAAGAATGTGCCAGTGGAATTAACTCAGTATAACTTATTTGGAGGTAAATAAATAATTGTAGAAGGAATGGTTACCGAACTTTAGACGACGAGAGCAGCGAGTCGAGTGGGCAGTTCGCGTGCTTATTTGGTCGAGCTGGGAACGTGTGTTTGTTTATTTATGTGTGAAATTTAAGAGATGATGTTTGGAACAGTATACGTTAATTGAGTGACAAGAAAATAAATGAATTAATTAATTATTAAGTTTAACATAAATTATTTGATTTACAAAAGTTGAAGTAAATTAATTTGGAAGATTAAATTGACAAAGTTAAAGTAAAATAAATGAATGATTAAATTAACATTTAGAGGATACAATGAATTATTTAAATGACAAAAGAATTTAATTTTATACATAATAAATTATATATATATTTAAATTTCCCAAGAGATTTATATTATAGGAATGCCCAGAGGCATTGCTATAAAGTCGATGCTCCAGAGTTGGCATCTGGACTGCACCAAAAGAGATCGAAAGGTCATCCACGTAGAGCGAAGCGCGAACGTCTTATGGCAGCACCGAGGTGATGTCGTTACTTCTCAGGGCAAAGAGTGTGACACTGAGGACACTTCCTTGAGGGATCCCTCTTCCTGCTCCATTGGGCAGTAGAGGGGTCCTTCCCCACACGTACGTGGAATCAACGATCTCGCAAAAATAAAGATATAAAGATGTGGAGATGTCCCCTCTCCCCAATCGTGTGGAGAGTCTCCATGATACCGTATCGCCTTGCGGTATCATAGGCCTTCTCTACTTCGAATAAAATGCGTACGGCATTTTCCTCTCAGGCTAGAGCATCCGAAGTAGAGTGGAACTTGCGAAAGCCGCACCTTGCAGAAGACAGATAACCTCCGTTATACAGAAAAAAAAGGTTAATCTAACATTTAACCAATTTCTCCATCAACTTGCACACGCAAGAGGTTAGAGAGTTTGGGCGGAAACCGGCTGGAGTAGATTGATCTCTCCCCGGTTTGGTTTGCTGTAGGCGAGCGCAGTAGCGATTCGCCAGGAATCCGGGAGCTGATCCTCCACTCACATCCTGTTGAACAAATCTAAGAGAAAGGCCATGCCTCGCTCACCCAGGTGTCAAAGCATGGTGTACGGGACATGGGCGGTGTCCACGCACGAATCGAGAGCGGAGCACAACTCACTGAGAGTAAACCTGTCGTTGACGGGTTCTCCACCTATGCAGGAAAACTCTAGCCGGCGGCCTTCAGCGACATCCACCGAATGCTGGCGGAGCAGCATCCCGGCTGGAGAAAGCGGTCTCGAAGAATTCCGCCACGGACGCAGGGTCCGAGATTGCGGTCCCATTCTCCTGGAGAACGGGAGGGGGGTCCTGCGAGAACTTACCCCAAATCCTTTTGACTCTCTTCCACACCTCTGCTAGAGGGGTCTTCCCGTTAAGTGAAGACACGTATGTCCGCCAAGAAGAGCGACGGGAGTGTTTCGAAATATACCGGAACCTAGCCCGACGAAATTCACCGACATTAAAATCGTTCTGGCGGGGCATGTAGGCATAACGCTTCTGCTTGATGGCCGCCTTACACTCAGCTGACCACCACGGAAGTGGTCGGCGTGTAAAACGGCCAGACCTTCCAATAATAGTAGTTAGGCCGCTACCGCCAGAGAGCTAGCGGCCCAGAAAATGATTTTCTAAATGGGAAAGTGAAGCGGTTCTCGGGCAGTGATGCGTAAACTCATCCACATTCAGGACACCCATCTCAAGTTCGTTGATCAGGTCGGCAAGGACTTGACCCAAGGGATTAAGAAAGTAGTCTCTCATCAGGGGGTGTCTACTGTTTAGATCTCCAAGCAAGAGAAAGGCCCTCGGCAACTGTGCCACGACGCGGCAGAATTCCCCGTGTCGAAATCGGCTGACGGTGGAATGTACGCGGAAATAACAGCGCCTTCTGCAGGACCTTCCCGGCCTTACTCTTCCACCTTCGAAGGATAGGCCCATTAAACATAATGTGGTGCATCGGATCGTCATCTAGCCCCAGATAGCCTGTGTGCAATGTGTAACAAATTCCAATTCTTGATCCTGGCATTTGTTGGCTTTCATCTTCAACTTGGGTCTCTCCACGACATATCTTTCCCAAATCTACGCCGGAGGAATTCAGAAAAGTTTGGGATTACAGAACCTTAAACGCGATTACCTCCCCGGACAGTTATTCGTTGCCGTTATGTTATATGGTTACTCATGTGATTGATTTTCTTTTAATAAATCGGCCTAAATAGCGTTTCGAAAACCATAATCATAAATTTGTTTGATCCAAGGTGTCAGCTGATAGTTTTTAGGCCTATGACGACAGCGAAATAAATTTTTAAATAATGAACTGGGTTTTAAGAAAAAGAATTAAACAAATATAAATATGTTCATAGAATCAACGAATGTACAATGAGATAAGTAGATTAGGTATAAAATGTAAAATATTGTAACATATGATTTACAGTAACAAGATATGAAGAGAATTGAAGTATTTGAAATAAAAAATGAAATAATATGGTGACTATGATGGACTGTGAATTAGGGGATGCAATATGAGAAGTAAATATAAGGGTTTAAGGTAAGTTACCAGTGGGTTGCTGCCCAATCCAAGTGGATTCTATATGGCAGCTAGGGTGAAACGAGACAAATCATCTATAATTTTTTTTTTAAAACGACGGGTTAAAAGATTCCTTCGCCTATATGAATCGAAGACGGGTGTGTTGCGGAATAGTTAGAAGGGTTGGGAAACGGGACAACCGGAGAATGGCAAAATGGCTACAATCTAATAAAAGGTGGCAACCAATTGGTCCCCACCACAAAAAAACGACAGCAAGGGCTGATATGAGCATCACCCGAAACAAGATGGCCGTGAGTAAGTCTCGTGTGGCCAATGAGAACTCAGCAAAGGGCCACCTCCAACGACCGCATTCTATGACGACTTGAGGGCCAAGAGCGAATAGAATTTTTTATTTTCTATAGTTTGGATGTTGAACAGTAATCCCATTCATTCTGCCACAGTTGAAAAATATACTTTCTTATTGAAGGAAAGTAGTCCCTAAAAGGCAGAGCAGAGTTCTCAGGGGACGCAGAATGTGCTGAGCGGGCCAGCCGATCAGCCTTTTCGTTGCCCAGGAGCCCCACTGCACAAGGGCCCCAGCAAAAAATAATTCTATATTGGGATGCATTTTGGATCAGCCAGTTGCAAATTTCTGTGACTAGGGAATGGGACGCATAAAAATATCTCATTGACTCTATTACGCTCCTTGAGCCAGAAAAAAAGGACAAAAACACAAAAGTAAAATTTGCATGTTGCTGGCGGCAAATATAGTTAAGAATTCTCCTCCTGGGTAGATGGCTGCGGCACCCACGCCACCGTCCGACTTAGAGTCATGTGTGTATAGCGGGCAGCATGGCTTGTGTGAGGTTGAATGCTCTAAGAACGGGCTCTTAATGATGTGAGGGTCCATGGAGGACTTCTCCAGGCTCCAAATGTTGGTACATACTGTGGGGAGAGGAGCACGCCAACTAGGAGTCAGTAAGGATGGAAGAGTAAGGATCCTTGGAGCACTCAGGTTAGAGAGATGATCTCCTATGCGAAGGTTCAAAGGTCGGGGTAAGGATGCAACTTATCATATGCAGCCGTTGATTCGGCAGCATACGGGTATCTGTAGACCTCTGATACAGGGGCTTGCTGTACTCGGCAGAGGTATCGCATGCAGATTTGAAGTCTATGGTAGGGCAAAGGGAGTACCCCACTCTCGCAGTAAAGGCTGTTGGCAGGAGAAGTACGGAAGGCTCCACTAGAAAGGTGAGCCTCCGAGGTTTCAAATGGAGTTCAGCATTTTAAGGGCTGAAGGGTAAGCCAATGAGTAAATTTTACTGCCATAATCCAATTTGGATTGGACGAGGGCTGGGTATAATGTTAGAGTGTATGGTTACCAATGTGATTTATCTTCGGTTAATAAATCAACTAAGATAGCGTTTCGAAAACCATAACCATAAATTTGTCTGCCGTTAGCTTTAGGCCTAATGCGACAGCGAAGTAAATTTTGGAATAAAGACTTGGGCTTTAAGAAAGACAATTATATAAATATATTTATAAAATTTAACGAATGCACAGAGATAAGTAGGTTAAGTAAATATGATGAAACAATATAGTGAATGATGGAGTAAATAATAATATAGTAATATAGAGTATAATAGAGTATCTTTGATATAGTAAATAATATTGAGTTGTAAGTAATATAGTGTCGTAGTTTAGAGTATTTCAAAGTATCTATAATGGACTGTGAATAGGGACTGCAAGGAGAAGTAAAAATAGTTAGGACTTACTCTCGTATTGTCGTTTGCAAAGAATGTGAGAGTGTAATTAATTCAGTATGATTACTTATTTTGAGGTAAATGAATAATTATAGAAAAATTGGTTACAGACCTTTAGACGACGAGAGAGGCGAGTCAAATGGGAAAGTTCGCGTGCTTATTTGGTCGAGCTGGGAATGTGTGTGTGTTTGTTTGTGTGTGTGTGAAATTAAAGAGATGTTTGGAACAATATACGTTAATTGAATTGACAGGAAAATAAATGAATTAATTAATTATTAAGTTTAACAATGATTTGATTTACAAAAGTTGAAGTAAATTAATTTGGAAGATTAAATAGACAAAGTTAAGTAAAATGATTAAATTAACAGTTAAAGTAAAATAATTATATGATTAAATTAATACAGTTAAAGTACAATAATTAAATGATTAAATTGACAAGTTAAATTAATGCTTAATGAATTTTACATAATAATGGATTTATATATATATTTAAGTTTGCCAGGAGGGTTTTATTATAGGAATGCCCAGAGGCATTGCTATAATGTCGACAATGTTTGTCGGTCACTGCCCCACGAAATGTGTGAGAGGACTCAAAATGTCTAGAGCCTGCAGACAGCCTGTTTGAAGTCGGCGTAGGTGTGGTAACCAGGATAACTTTGGATCAACAGTTACGCCAAGGAACCGAAATTCGGAGACAAACTCTATATCTTCGCCTTGTAGAGAGATAGATGGCGGAACAAGAACCCCTCTGCCTCGGTGAAAATACATTGCTTTGGTTTTGTTCGTGGAAAAGCGGAATCCATCAAGTTGTGCTCTTTTGGATACAGCATCGACCGTCAGTTGTAGCCGACGCGCTGCTGATGGAAGGCGAGGTGAGGAACAGTATAGTGCTAAATCATCGACAAACAGAGTTGCCGATACACCCTCTGGGAGAGACGAAATAATATCATTGATGGCAATTATAAAACATAAGACCCTTAAAACACTGCCCTGAGGAACTCCCTCCTCTTGGTGTTGCAGTTCAGAGTATGCGTCTCCAACACATACCTTGAAGGATCGAGATGCTAAAAAACTTTGAATAAGTGAAGGTAAAAGGCCTCTCATCCCCCAGACGTATAGCTGCTTTAAAATGCCGTATCTCCATGTTGTGTCGTAGGCTTTCTCAATATCGAAAAATATAGCCAGGACTCAGGGCTTTAATGAAAAAGCTTTCCGGACCGATCCCTCTAAACGTACTAGTAGGTTAAGGGTACTATGACCTTTGCGGAAGCCACATTGAAATGGAAAGAGAAGGTGATTGGTTTCTAGGAACCAGTTTAGGCACTGCAATATCATTTTTTCCAGCAACTTACTCAAACAGCTGGTGAGAGCTATAGGGCGGTAGTGATCTACATCCAACCCGTCCCTGCCTGGTTATGACAACGGGAAGGATGATCCCAATGCGCAATGATGACGGGTGAAAACCCTTCCCTCATATAAGGTTGTACAAATCAAGCAGGAAGAGAGTAGAATGTGGATGTAGATGCCGAATCATATCGAAATGGATCTCATCAAGGCCAGAGGAAGTAGATGTGCAAAGGGACAAAGCGCTTTGCAGCCCATGAATGCTGAATAGAGCGCGATACGGAAGGTTAAATTTTGTTGTGAAGTTGAGAGAATGAGATTCTTCCTTTGATTTGTAGGATTGAAAAGCCTTATCATAACGGCTGACACTGCTGACGGCGCGGAAATGGTCAGCAAAAGCATTGCTGACCGCCAGGCCGTCATTCTACAAGTAACCGTCTAAGTTGAGTGTGGGGTATGATAATTAGCATAACGGCCCCTGATCTTATTAATCCTCTTCCAGATCTTAGCAGTAGGTGTCATAGAGAAAATTAATGAAACGTAACGGCGCCATGAATTTCAGCGAGCCTGACGAAGTGTTCTTTGGCGAAGCGCACCAGCTCGGATTCGGTCGACCTTGTTGCACAAAGTTGGGTTCTTTCGGAATCGGGCATGGGCTAACTTGTAATTTTTGATAGCTGTTGCATACGTCGAGGTCCACCAGGGCACGGTTGAACGGCCTGTGGCAGGTCGCCTCCGTGGGATGGTCTGTGTTGCTGCCTTGTAGATAGTCGATGTAAAGTATTATACTGCCGCGTCCACTCCATTGAAGGTCCCCAAGGATGCATTTGTGAAGGACGCCTCTTGGAAACCTTCCCAATCTGCATGACCTAAATCCCACTTAAGGAGCATTATTGTATGATGGCTAAACTGAAGGGCCGACAAGACAATAGGGAATTGGTCACTCCCATGGAGATCGTCAAGAATTGACCATCGAAATTCCGTGAAGCAATCAGTGGAACTAACAGACAGGTAAACACAGTTAAAAGTCTGTCTGGACATGATAAGAGGTAAAATCGCCAGTATTTAAGACACAAAGAAAGTCGGATAATAATAGAGACTAAAACACTGCCTTTGGCATTTCGAGTGATGTCACCCCAGTATGGGTGACAAGCGTTAAAATCTCCTAGTAATAAGAATGGGGAGGGCAACTGGTCTATAAGTTCTAAAAGGTCGGGTCTTGACAATAATAAACAAGGGGGTAGGTAAATAGAGCAAACGGTAAAAAGCTTGGTAAGAAAAACCCTCACGGCAACAGCTGGAGGGTATTATGTAGGGAGATGGGAGAAACATGGTAGGATGAAGATACCATGATTGAAACCCCTCCATGAGACGGGGCTACCAGCAGGAACAATAGAGTTGAAAATGAGAAAGCCGGGTACCGGCGGAAAGGGCCGTATACCCAGTTTATTCTCCTGAAGACAAATAACAATGGGGTGGATAGTCGTCAAAAGAATTTTGAGTTCTTCCCACTTTGGAAGAACTCCTTGACAATTCCATTGTAAAATGGAAGATATTATGTGTGACGATTAGATACCACTGTGGATATCTTTTTCTCTTTTGAGGCCGATAATGTATTTGAAGTTAGTCCCAAAGAGCTTGGGAGACGGAGAGCTAATTTTGAGGAGCCTGCTTTTACAGGGGGAGAGATCCTAGAAGGAGCAGTAACTGGTTTTTTTTTCGTGGGTTTGGGAGAACCGACAGAGACCCTTGATTGTAATTCGGGCTCGCAACCTAGCGGAAAAGGAAGATCAAGAAGGGATTTTTGGCTGGTAGATCCGGATTCATGGGTCGAGGGCATTTTCGGTGTCTGAGGAGTTGGTCCAACCACCGCGATTGGTGATGTTGGAGTATCAACTGCTTCCAACGGATCTTAGGTTAAAAGGTGAGCGGAACGAACAGGTGATCTGCGCGAGGTGTGTGGAGCTGAGTGTATATCTGCCATCGTTTGGATCAGGATGGGACCTATGTCCTGTGAAGGGCGGGACAGACTTAAGGGTATCGAATGTTCAACCATAGGGGATTTTTTTTTTTTTAGTAAGGGGCTATCTGGCGACTGCCGACTTAGGCATAAGTTGCCATAAACAAACAGCCTAGTTCTAGGCTACTTCAAAAAAATTCAACAGGAAACAACAATAAAAGGAAATAACAATAACAAAGCAATAACAAAAACAACAACAACAACAATAAAACCGGGTTAAATGAAAGGGAGAAGGCCGGCCTCCCCCCAAAAGTCAATAAGTCCACCAGTCATGGTGCACGCACTCGTCCCGAGTACAAGGGACAGGCAGTAGCGACCCCGCCCATCCCGGTACCAAGACAGGTATCGTGCGCGAAGATCACCCAGACTGGGACATTCGACAAGAATATGCCGAACAGTCTGGGGGACGACGCAGTCGTTGCAATAGGGCGCATGCGACCGCTCCATCAAGTAGCCATGCGTCACACGAGTGTGTCCGATTCGAAGACGACAGAAAGCAACCTGAAGCCGCCGCGGCATTGGGGGATAGGTCCATGGGAACAGTCGCGGCGCAATGGCACGCAACTTTAAGTTCCCTTCGACCGTCTCCCATCTTCTTTGCCAAGCAGTCCGAAGAGCTGCCCGTATTCCTGCCATGTAGTCGGTGCGAGGAAGAGCGAAACGCTGGTCCGGTCGCAGAGTCCTCGCGGACTCTTTGGCGCCCTCATCGGCGCGCTTATTCCCCGCAATTCCTACATGTCCAGGAACCCAGCAGAAGATAATCTCGACATCTGCCCGGCTCGCCAAAACCGTGGCGTCACGGATATCGCGAACCAGGGGATGCGGAGATTCCAATGCCCCGAGAGCACTCAGGGCGCTTTGTGAGTCGCTATAGATCACAATCCGGTCTCCGAACCGGGCACGTCGCGTAATCTCCCGTACCGAGTGGTGTATTGCCACCAGCTCGGCCGTGAAGACAGACGCAGCGCCTGGTAGAGCCCCGCTGACTTCAAACAGAGGGGATACGGCGTGGAAGCCGACCCCTTCTTTTGACTTGGAGCCATCCGTATACACTGGCACGGTTCCAGCGTGACACGATGTGTGCTCCAAAAAGGTCGAACGCAATACTCCCGGCGCAGTACAAGCTTTGGGAGCAGAGGCGTGGCGACAAATAGCCAAATGTGGTACCCTCCAGGGTGGCGTCCTGGGCAAAACCAGGGGCGCCACCGGCCCGAGAGCGATATCTACCTCTCGAAGGAGTTTTCTGGCCCTAAACCCAAAAGGCTTAGGGTATGACTGGCGTCTCTCGACGGCATAGGCACCATCGAGATCAGCTGCTGATGCAGTGAGAGCTGTTGGCGACTGAGGGAGGCGCCGGGCTCGCGCGTACAGTCGAGTGATACACTGCACGCGGCGCAGAGCGAGTGGCATCTCAACAGCATCGACCAACAGGCTCTCAATGGGGGAAGTGCGGAAGGCACCGGTCACAAGGCAAAGGCCGGTGTGGTGGATCGAATCCACCTTCCGCAATAAACGCTCGGCTGCTGATGCATAAAACTCGCATCCGTAGTCGTGCTTCGAATGAACAAAGGATCGATAAAAAAGTAAGGCAGAAGCCCTATCAGCGCCCCAAGCGCTGAACGTCACGGAACGGAGAATGTCCATGGTGCGGGTACAAGAGACGCTAAGGATGCGAATATGAGCCTCCCAGGTGAGGCGTCGGTCGAATACAAGACCAAGGAAACGGTGCCACTCAACCACATCCAGGCGCAACCCATTAAGAAACAAATCTGGGTCGGGGTGAAGCCGTGGATGGCGGCAGAAGTGCACCACCTTAGTCTTGGCCAAAGAAAACCGAAACCTGGGCGCTTCGGCATAGCGATAGACGCGGTTCAATGCCTGTTGGAGTCGACGCTCCAGAGTTGGCATCTGGGCCGCGCCAAAAGAGATCGAAAGGTCGTCCACGTAGAGCGTAGCGAGAACATCTTCCGGCAGCACCGAGGTGATGCCGTTGATGCTCAGGGCAAAGAGTGTGACACTGAGGACACTTCTCTGCGGGACACCCTCTTCCTGCTTCTATGGGCCGGAGAGGGCTCTCCCCACCCGTACGCGGAATCGACGATCTCGCAAAAATTCAGATATAAAAATTGGGAGGCGTCCCCTCGCCCCCATCGTGTGTAGAGTCTCTATGATACCGTATCGCCATGCGGTATCATAGGCCTTCTCCAGATCGAAAAACACCGTGGCGTAGTGCTGTCTACGAAGAAAAGCCTCGCAGACGGCATTTTCCAGTCGGAGCAGAGCATCCGACGGGAATGGAACTTGCGGAAGCCGCACTGTGCGGAAGACAGATGGCCTCCGCTGTCCAGGAAAAAGGCTAATCTAACATTTACCAATTTTTTCCATCAACTTGCACACGCAAGAGGTTAGAGAGATCGGGTGGAAACCGGTCGGAGTAGAGTGATCTCTCCCCGGTTTGCGAAAGGCAAGCACAGTAGCGATTCGCCAGGAGTCTGGGAGAAGACCTTCCACCCAGATCCTGTTGAACAAATCTAACAGAAAGGCCATGCCTCGCTCACCTAGATGTCGAAGCATGGCGTACGGGACATCGTCCGGACCATGGGCGGTGTCTGCACACGAAGCGAGAGCGGAACGCAACTCGCTTACAGTAAACTTGTCGTTGAAGGGTTCTCCGCCTCTGGAGGTAAAGTCCAGCCGGCGGCCTTCCGCGACATCATGACGTGCATTGAATGCTGGCGGAGCAGCATCACGGCTAGAGAATGCAGAAAAAGCGGTCGCAAAGGATTCCGCCACGGACGCAGGGTCTGAGATTGCGGTCCCATTCTCCTGGAGAACGGGGAGGGGGGTCCTGCGAGAACTTGCCCCGAATCCTTTTGACTCGCTTCCACACCTCAGCTAAAGGGGTCTTCCCGTTATGTGAAGACACGTATGCCCACCAGGAAGAGCGGCGGGCATGCTTCAAAATATACTGGAACCTAGCCCTAGCACGACGAAATTCAGCGACAGTGAAATCGTTCGGACGGCGCTTATAGCGCATGTAGGCATAACGCTTCTGTTTGAGGGCCGTCTCACACTCGGCCGACCACCATGGGAGTGGTCGGCGTGCAAAACGGCCACACGTCCTAGGAATAGTAGTCAGGCCCACGGCGATGAGGTTGCCGGAGAAGAACTCAACGGCCTCATCTACCGACCTAAACTCCTCGACTGAGATAGAGAATTCAGTCATTTCCTGAAATGCAGGCCACCACGCCCGCGCCAAGCACCGCCGAGGTAGTCTCTCAGGTGGCAGTGTCCCTGAAAATGATATTTGAATGGGAAAGTGATCACTACCATGGAGGTCATCGACCACCTCCCAATCAAAATCAGGCTGTGCATCCGAAGAGCACAAAGATAGGTCAAGGCAAGAAAATGAAGCGGTTCTCGGACAGTGATGCGTAAACTCATCCACGTTTAGGACACCCATCTCAAGCTCTTCGATCAGATCGGCAACGGCTTGTCCCCTGGGATTTATGGAGTAATCTCCCCAGAGAGGATGCCTGCCGTTCAGATCTCCAAGCAAGAGATAGGGCCTCGGCAACCGTGCCACGACGCGGCGGAAGTCCCCCACGTCGAAGTCAGCTGACGGTGGAATGTACGCAGAAATGATAGTATACTTCCTATCCAGGTGCAGCTGCACAGCCACTGCCTGAAAGGAGGTATCTAAAGAGAAAGGAAGAACGGAGACATCATGCCGGGTGTAAACCGCGCATCCCCCAGCCCGGCCATCCCGTATGGGGGGGGGGGGGCGCAAGACCCTTGTACCCCGAAAGGGTGGGCAGGGGGCACGCGCCCAGCATGGTCTACTGCAAAAAGATAGCTAACGGGGAGGTGGACGAGACGAGACTCCGCAGCTCCTCCCAGTTGGCCCGGAGTCCACGGCAATTCCATTGAAGGAATATGCCCTCCAGGCCTAGCTCGGAGACGCAGGGGACCTCCTCGAACTGAAGACCCTCACGGGAATGGCCGTACGCTTCCCGGGGGCAGAACCCTGGGCGCTGTCGCCTTTGAGCACTTATTGGGGGAGGTTAGGCTCGCCATACAAGTCTTTTCCTCCCTCCGCCTCTAAACCTTAGGCGGGCGCTGCGGCTTCGGAGGCGGGGGGGCCTCTTTTCGAGGGACCACCGTCTCCGAGCCACTCGCTCCACCTCAGGGCGTGGACGAAGGAGCCGAAGCTCCTTTGTTGCTGTCCTCCTTTCGGGGGACAGATTTAGGAACCCCCGAAGATGGCCTAGCGACCATCTTCAGGGGTGTTGCCTCCTGTGAGTCTAACGACTCGGTGGAGGCGCGTGGCCGTTTCGCCTTGCGGGAAACGGTCACGCTGGGGGAAGAGGGGGGAGCCCTGATTTTAGCCGGGGCTGGGTATGATCCCTTTTTGCCGCCAGCTTTACCAGGGGAGCGCCCGGGTTGGGTAGAGCCCGCAGAAGGGCTCCAAATGGGCACGGAAACAACCGTGTTCGTTGGCCTGGATGGGCCAGGAGCAGAGGGTGCCTTTCTAACTACTGAGGCATATGACGTCCCAGGCAGAGCCTTGCGGAATGAGAGCGAATCCTGGGCCTGAACGGCCAGGATTTCTTTCTCCAGGAGATATGCACCACATTGCTTCGAAGAAGCAGGGTGCGGCTCTCCGCAATTGACACACTTGGCCACACACGATTTGGACTTATCGTGTGCGACCTTGGAGCAATTTACACAGACTTTGGGTGACCCCGACTTTGCACGTCTACATGAGCGATTCGTATGGCCGAAGCGGTGACAGTTTTAGCACCGCCACGGAGTGGCACGAATGCCTTCACGCGGTAGCGGTACCAACCGGCACGCACCGACTCAGGGAGCTTGTCACAGTCGAACGTGACGAAGAGTGTAGGGGTGGGTCTCGAAGCCCCTTCCTGTTTTCTCATCACACGTTCGACCTTGACCGCCCCATGGTCGGCCAGCTCTAGGGTGATGTTCTCAATGGGGTAGTCAACGAGTTCCCTCGCATAAACTACTCCTTTCACAAAGTTCATGGTAGAGTGCGGCGTCACACTCACCGGGGTGCCATGAAGTGTCCGAAGAGCACTTATCTTAGCCGCCTCGGCGGGATTCGCCGCATTCGCCAAAAGGCTGCCGTCCGAGAAACGGGTCACCTTCGGCTCTCTACCAATTGCACTAGCTAATCCTCTCCTCTGATGGATCTTGTTGCCCTTGTACAACATGGTGCCATCAGTGGAGCGAATAACGAGGAAGCGTTTGAAGCCAGCGGGCTCGAAAACGCCAGGTTACCTCTGAATGAGGGGCCCTGATGTCATCGAGGCTTCGCCCTGTGCACTCTTGGTGTTAGTCTTGGTCAGGGGCTCCGCACACGAGGGGGTAGAGGGGCCGGATGGGCTGATCTTGGCTTGGTCGCCTACCAAAGTGGCAGCAGACCCATCCGCCCCGCAGCCCCCGCGGATGGAGAGGAGCCCCGAGTCTTTTTCGTCTTTTTCTTTTTTGGAAAATAGGGCGGGGAATGAACCCGCTTCTCACCTCCACCGGCAGAAGCCCCCAGGCCAGATGGACCGGACTCAGCCAGGTCCCTCTCCGAAATGGAGAAGGTCCTGTTTGTCGTAGGGGCACCTGTCGGAGGAAATCCCTCCCCTCCTTTTACTGCCTCGGAGCCCTCAGCCATTTGAGGAGGACCTTGCATAGGGGCGGTTTCGGGTTCGGTGCTTGGCGCCAAGCCCGAATTCCCCCCGATGGAAGGCCCTACCGTCTGATGCTGGGTCTCCTCAAAGACCATGTCTATCACAGGAGGGGCCTCCAGTGGCCATCCCCTCCCAGGACATCGCAGGCCCCTTGGCAGTGTCGCCAGTCTTGTGTGGGGAGGCACAGGCCTTGACCCCGGCAAGGTTTAAAATTCTTGCCAGCAGGTCTTTTGAGGGAAGCGACCGAAGGGGCCTGGCTTCCCTCTCCCCCCTAAGGGGGTTTGCCCTACCGAGCCGCTTCGATGGGGAGCGGCTGGCTAAGGGCTGCCTGCTGGCTTTCTTGGCAGTCCCCTTGGAAAGAAAAAAGGGGACTGCCGCTGGGAAAAGGGAGGTGCCCGAAAGCACCTCCAGAGAAGGGGGTGAGGGGGAGTCTCCTCCACCCGTAGGCGAAGGAGAGGAGTAAGCCTCCTCTCCGGTTAGAGAAATATGGAGGGTTTCCTGGGCAAGCACAGGGAGGGGGACCTCCATTTTTTTGGTGGAGCTGCCCGAGGGCGGCTCCGTTGTTCTTGGGGAAGTTGGGGGTTGTTTGTTTTTTTTTGGTCTTCATCATTGGGCATGGTGACCCTTTTTTTAACATGGGATGCAATAGCACACACCTCTCGCCGTAGCCCGCACTGCGAGAGGTGCTTACAAGCCCGGCAGAGCCAGGCGCTGCCATTTGGGACCACCCCTCCCGCCTGGTGGCCTGGCAGTCCATCGGCATGGCGGCTCCACCTTGAACACGGCGTAAAATATATAGATTGTGAAGAGGAGAGGAAAAGGGATGTGAGGAAGGTATGGGTGGGGATGAAGCAGGTTGTTAAAAACCAGCCACCCCATACTTGAGCTCAGGGGTTAGGGAACATTGTCCCCCACCCCCTCAGCCCCGATGCGGGACGGTTGGCTGAAAGGAAGGTCAACATCTACCCTGTGAAATTAGAGGCTGACCAGAGAAAGTTGTGGGAGAGGTTGTGTGAAAAGAGAGGAAACAAGTGTTTTGAAGGAAGGAAGAGAGGCTAAGCTGGGGCCGGACGGAGCGCTGGATCCCGTCAGCACGGCGGCCAGGATGGCAAATCGCCGCGCCCCTTACGGGGTCAACCATAGGGGATTTAAGATTTAAGATAAGTTATCGGTGGGTTGCTGCCCAATCCAAGTGGATTCTATATGGCCGCTAGGGTGAAACGAGAAATATCATCTATAAAAGGTGGAGGAGACCACTTTTTGACCGAAATTTAAAAAACGACGGGTTAAAAGATTCCTCCGCCAATATGAATCGAAGACGGGTGTGTTGAGGAATAGTTAAAAGGGTCGGGAAACAGGACAACCGGAGAATGGTAAAATGGCTACAATCCAATGAAAGGTGGGCAACCAATTGGTCCCCACCACAAAAACGACAGCGAGGGCTGATATGGGCATCGCCCCAAAACAAGATGGCCGTGAGTAAGTCTCGTGTGATCAATGCGAACTCGGCAAAGGGCCACCTCCAACGACCGCATTCTATGACGACTCGAGGGCCAAGAGCGGATAGAATTTTTTATTTTGTATAGTTTGGATGATGAACAGTCATCCCATTCATTCTGCCACAGTTGAAAAATATACTTTCTTATTGAAGGAAAGTAGTCCCTAAAAAGCAGAGCAGAGTTCTCAGGGGACACAGAATGTGCTGAGCGGGCCAGCCGATCAGCCTTCTCGTTGCCCAGGACCCCCACATGCCCAGGAACCAAGCAAAAAATGATTCTATATCGGGATGCATTTTGGATCAGCCAGTTGCAAATTTCTGTGACCACGGGATGGGACGCATTAAAAGATCTAATTGATTGTAAGACACTCCTTGAGTCGGAAAAAATGACAAAATCACTAAAAGGTAAAATTTGGATGAGTCTAAAGACTAAAAGGATTGCTGAAAGTTCAACGGTAAAATTGGATGCTGCTGGCGGCAAAGTTAAAGTTAAGAATTCTCCTCCAGGGTAGATGGCTGCGGCGCCCACGCCACCGTCCGACTTAGAGCCATCCGTGTAGAGTGGGCAGCATTGTTTGTGGGAGATCGAATGCTCTAAGAACAGGCTTTTAATGATGCGAGGGTCCATGGAGGACTTCTCCAGGCTCCACATGTTGGTACATACTGTGGGGAGAGGAGCACGCCACCTAGGGTTCAGTAAGGATGGAAGGGTAAGGACCCTTGGAGCACCCAGGTTAGAGAGATGATCTCCTATGCGAAGGTTCAAGGGGCGTGGTAAAGATGGCAACTTATCATATGCCGCCGTTGATTCGGCAGCATACAGGCATCTGCAGACCTCTGATACAGGGGCTTGCTGTACTCGGCAGAGGTATCGCATGCAGATTTGAAGTCTATGGTAGGGCAAAGGGAGTACCCCACTCTCGCAGTAAAGGCTGTTGACAGGAGAAGTACGGAAGGCTCCACTAGAAAGGCGAACTCCAAGGTTTCGAATGGGGTTCAGCATTTTAAGGGCTGAAGGGAAGGCCGATGAGTAAATTTGACAGCCATAATCCAATTTGGATTGAACGAGGGCTGTGTATAATGTCCACAATGTTTGTCGGTCACTGCCCCACGAAGTGTGTGAGAGGACTTTCAAAATGTCTAGAGCCCGCAGACAGCCTGTTCGAAGTCGGCGTAGGTGTGGTAACCAGGATAACTTTGGATCGACAGTTACGCCAAGGAACCGAAACTCGGAGACGAACTCTATTTCTTCGCCTTGTAGGGATATAGATGGCGGAACAAGAACCCCTCTGCCTCGGTGAAAATACATTGCTTTGGTTTTGGTCGTGGAAAAGCGGAATCCCTTAAGTTGTGCTCTTTTGGATACAGCATCGACCGCCAGTTGTAGCCGACGCGCTGCTGATGAAAGGCGAGGTGAGGAACAGTATAGTGCTAAATCATCGACAAACAGAGTTGCCGATACACCCTCTGGGAGAGACGAAATAATATCATTGATGGTAATTATAAAACATAAGACACTTAAAACACTGCCCTGAGGAACTGCCTCCTCTTGGGGTTGCAGGTCAGAGTATGCGTCTCCAACACGTACCTTGAAGGATCGAGATGCTAAAAAACTTTGAATAAATGAAGGCAAAAGGCCTCTCATCCCCCAGACGTATAACTGCTTCAAGATGCCGTATCTCCAAGTTGTGTCGTAGGCTTTCTCAATATCGAAAAATATGGCCAGGACTCGGTGCTTTAATGAGAAAGCTTTCCGGACCGATCCCTCGAAACGTACTAGTAGGTCAAGGGTACTATGACCTTTGCGGAAGCCACATTGAAATGGAGAGAGAAGGTGATTGGCTTCTAGGAACCAGTTTAGGCGCTCCAATATCATTTTTTCCAGCAACTTACTCAAACAGCTGGTGAGAGCTATAGGGCGGTAGTGATCTGCATTCAACCCGTCCCTGCCCGGTTTGACAAAGGAAAGGATGATCCCAATGCGCCATGAGGACGGGTAAAAACCCTTCACCCATATAAGGTTGTACAAATCAAGCAGGAAGAGAGTAGAGTGTGGATGTAGGTGCCGAATCATGTCGAAATGGATCTCATCAAGGCCAGGGGAAGTAACTCTGCAAAGGAACAAAGTGCTTTGCAGCTCATAGATGCTGAATAGAGCGTTATGCGGAAGGTTAGATTTTGTTGTGAAGTTGAGAGAATGAGATTCTTCCTTTGATTTGTAGGATTGAAAAGCCTTATCGTAACGGCTGACACTGCTGACGGCGCGAAAATGGTCAGCAAAAGCATTGCTGACCGCCAGGCCGTCATTCTCCAAGGAACCGTCTAAGTTGAGTGTGGGGGTATGATGATTAGCATAACGGCCCCTGATCTTATTAATCCTCTTCCAGATCTTAGCAGTAGGTGTCATAGAGGAGATCGATGAAACGTATCTGCGCCATGAATTTCGGCGAGCTTGACGAAGGGTTCTTTGGCGAAGCGCACGAGCTCGGTTTCGGTCGACCTTGTTGCACAAAGTTGGGTTCTTTCGGAATCGGGCATGGGCTAACTTGTAATTTTTGATAGCTGTTGCACACGTCGAAGTCCACCAGGGCACGGTTGAGCGGCCCGTGACAGGTCGCCTCCGTGGGATGGTTTGTGTTGCTGCATTGTAGATAGTAGATGTTAAGTATTTTACTGCCGCGTCCACTCCATTGAAGGTCCCCAAAGATGCATTTGTGAAGGACGCCTCTTGGAAACCTTCCCAATCTGCATGACCTAAGTCCCACTTAAGGGGCATGGTTGTATGAGGGCTAACTTGAAGGGCCGACAAGACAATAGGGAAGTGGTCACTTCCATGGAGATCGTCAAGAATTGACCATCGAAATTCCGTGAAGCAATCAGGGGAACAAACAGAAAGGTCAACACAGCTAAAAGAGTCCGTCTGGACATGATAAGAGGTAAAATCGCCAGTATTTAAAACACAAAGAAGGTCAGATAATAAAAGAGACTCTAAAACACTGCCTTTGGCATTTCGAGTGATGTCACCCCAGTATGGGTGACGGGCGTTAAAATCTCCTAGTAATAAGAATGGGGAGGGTAACTGGTCTATAAGTTCTAAAAGGTCGGATCTTGACAATGATAAACAAGGGGGTAGGTAAATAGAGCAAACGGTAAAAAGCTTAGTAAGAAAAACCCTCACAGCAACAGCTTGGAGGGTAGTATGTAGGGAGATGAGAGAAACATGGTAGGATGAAGATACCATGATTGACACCCCTCCATGAGAGGGGCTTCCAGCAGGAGCAATAGAGTTGAAAGTGAGAAAACCGGGTACCGGCGGAAAGGGCCGTATACCCAGTTTATTCTCCTGGAGACAAATAACATCGGGGTGGATAGTCGTCAAAAGAATTTTGAGTTCTTCCCACTTTGGAAGAACTTCTTGACAATTCCATTGTAAAATGGAAGATATTATGTGTGACGATTAGATACCACTGTTGATATCTTTTTCTCTTTTGAGGCCGATAATGTATTTGAGGTTCTTCCCAAAGAGCTTGGGAGACGGAGAGCTGATTTTGAGGATCCTGCTTTTGCAGGGGGAGAAATCCTAGATGGAGTAGTAACTGAGGTTTTTTTCGTGGGTTTTGGAGAACCGACCGAGGCCCTTGATTGTAATTCGGGCTCGCAACCTGGCGGAAAAGGAAGATCAAGAAGGGATTTTCGGCCGGTAGATCCGGATTCATGGGTCGAGGGTATTTTAGGCGTCTGAGGAGTTGGTCCAACCGCCGCAGTTGGTGATGTTGGAGTATCAACTGCTTCAATCGGATCTTGGTTTGAAGGGTGAGCGGGGCGAACAGGTGATCTGAGCGAGGTGTGTGGAGCTGGGTGTATTTCTGCCATCGTTTGGATCAGGATGGGGCCTACGTCCTGTGAAGGGCGAGACGGACTTAAGGGCAGAGAATGTTCAACCATAGGGGAGGAGTCCATTGGAGATTCTCGGGGTTCGGCCCAGTCGGCTCCAGAGGCTGCCCGCTTATTGGTGGTCGATGACCCAGGTGAGGAATCCTTTCTCTTACCACTGGGCTTTGAGTCTCGTGGCCGGGTGGATGATCCTTCACTGGTCGATGTTGAGGATTCTTTCAAATAGCGCCTGATGTCTTCAAGCGTCTCACCCTGAGCGTCTTTCCCAGCTAGAGCTGCTGGAGAGAGGGGGGCTACATTAATTATCTCGGTATGAGAGCGATGCTTCGACTGCATATTCTGAATATTTTCGACGCCGCGAGTAGATCTAGGGTGAAGTGCTTCAGGCCTGTCGGAACTCGCGCGTGATGGTCGGTTTCGTCCAGCATCACGTAAAACGTCAGAGAAGAGCCGGCCGAGTGGCGAGGTTTGTGCTCGGGCACGCTGGCGGGCCTTTCTTATATCTAGACGTAGGGAGTCGCGCAAAGCGAGAACTTCCTTTTCATATAAAAATATAGAGCAGAGTTTCGACGCGGCACTGTGGGTACCTCCGCAGTTGGCACAGTGGGGAGTTTTGGTGCATTCGGGGCCATGGTAGTCAGAGCTACAATTCACGCAGGAGCGAGAGTGCCGACAAGCTCGGCCAACATGTCCAAATTGATTGCAATTGAAGCAGCGTCTGGGTACTTCGATGTAGGGACTTACCGGGACACGAAGGTACCCAGCTTTAATATACTGCGGCAGTTCTTGTCGTTCAAATGTTAAAATCAGTGTGGCGGTTGGAACTTTAGTGGAGCCTAATGTTTTAGTTACGCTGTGTACGTGTGTCACACGTTGGGTACTGAGCTTACTCTGAAGGCGGGTGGGGTCGTAGTCCTTTAGTTCGTTTGAACGGACGACACCTTTGACGAAATTCAGACGCGGATGGGGCGAGACAGTTATTGGAATTTCAGCTATCGAAGATAGATTTCGCACAAGGTTGTGTTGAGAGTGGGATGACACCTCGACTACGACATCACCACTTCCTCTTGACCACATCCGGCGGGGTTCACCACAGCGGGACTCAAAAGATTCATTGACGTCAAACACATCGACTTTTGCAAGTGGGATGTCAGATGATGAATTCATGACATGAAAGCGAGGATAATCAAGATCTGGGTCTACTTCGTTGGAATAGGGGTCCAACGAGCGAGGAAAGGCTGAAAGGGAAGCTAAGGAACGTTTGGCACGAGAACCCTTACGAGAAGGGGAGGTTTTTGGTTTATGGCTAGCCATTGCAAAAAGAAAAAAACTTCGCATTCTCCCTCGGGGCTCCCCACCATGGAGGCCTACAAGGGCCCGGCACTACTGCAACTATGCAATCAGTTACGTCCGGTATGTCCTCTTGGAGAATGGATACGGATCCACCACACCATCTTTGTAACCCTAAGAGGCTGCCCGAGTTCTCCTACGCACGGAGAAAAGGGGCCAACGATGGGTTTCTCCTTGGGCATTCGGTAGACGAAGGCGGTGGAGATGCCCAGCCTCTTTCACCTTCATGAAAGAACAATTCAGAATCAATCCATTAAACGAGCAGAGGTCGGGTATTGATAAGGACCACTAGATAGGTGAAGGAAGAGGGGTAAATAAAGGGCAGTGGAAGATCGTAATAGAGGAGGAAAGAAAGAGGGGTATGTTAAAAGTCTTGTTGGCAGCACCATGGGTCCCCTAGGGGGCCCAGGGCTGACCCCCCTCGCCACGAGAAGGCCAGAGCCTCTCTGGGAACAACCCCTGAAGAAAAGATCCCAGAGAGGGAGGGGGAACCATAGGGGAGGAGTCCATTGAAGATCCTCGGGGTTCGGCCGAGTAAGCTCCAGAGGCTGCCCGCTTATTGGTGGTCGATGGCCCAGGTGAGTAATACTTCCTATTACCACTGGGCTTTGGGTCTCGGGGCCGGGTGGATGAACCTTCACTGGTCGATGTTGAGGATTCTTTCAAATAGCGTCTGATGTCTTCAAGTGTCTCTGCCAGCTAGAGCTGCTGGAGAGAGGGGGGCTACATTGGTTATCTCGGTGTGAGAGCGATGCTTCGACTTCATATTCTGAATGTTTTCGATGCTGCGAGTAGATCTAGGGTGAAGTGTTTCAGGCTGGTCGGAACTCGCGCGTGAAGGTCGGTTTCGTCCAGTGTCACGTAAAACGTCAGAGAAAAGCCGGCCGAGTGGCGAGGTTTGTGCTCGGGCACGCTGGCGGGCCTCTCTTATATCTAGACGTAGGGAGTCGCGCAAAGCGAGAACTTCCTTTTCATATGAAAATATAGAGCAGAGTTTTGACGCAGCACTGTGGGTACCTCCGAGTTGGCACAGCGGGGTGTTTTGGAGCATTCGGGGTCTTGGTAGTCAGAACTACAATTCACGCAGGAGCGAGGGTGCCGACAGGCACGGCCATGCCAAATTGATTTCAATTGAAGCAGCGTCTGAGTAGTTCGATGTAGGGACTTACCGGGACACGAAGGTACCCAGCTTTAATATACTGCGTCAGTTCTTGTCGTTCAAATGTTAACCAGTGTGGCGGTTGGGACTTTATTGGAGCCTAATGTTTTAGTTACCCTGTGTACGTGTGTCACACGTTGGGTACTGAGCTTACTCTGAAGGCGGGTGGGGTCGTAGTCCTTTAGTTCGTTTGAACGGACGACACCTTTGACAAAATTCAGACGCGGATGGGGCGAGACAGTTATTAGAATTTCAGCTATCGAGGATAGATTTCGCACAAGCTTGTGTTGAGAGTGGGATGACACCTCGACTACGACATCACCACTTCCTCTTGACCACATGCGGCGGGGTTCATCACAGCGGGACTCAAAAGATTCATGGACGTCAAACACATCGACTTTTGCAAGTGGGATGTCGGATGATGAATTCATGACAAGCGAGGATAATCTAGATCTGGGTCTACTTCGTTGGAACAGGGGTCCAACGAGCGAGGGAAAGCTGAAAGGGGAGCCCTGGAACGTTTGGCACGAGAACCCTTACGAGAAGGGGGCACTACTGCAACTATACAATCAGTTACGTCCGGTATGTCCTCTTAGAGAATGGATACGGATCCACCACACCATCTTTTGAAACCCAAGAGGCTGCCCGAGTTCTCCTACGCACGGAGAAAAGGGGCCAACGATGGGTTTCTCCTTGGGCATTCGGTAGACGAAGGCGTTGGAGATGCCGTGCCTAGCCTCTTTCACCTTCATGAGAGAACAATTCGGAATCAATCCATTAAACGAGCAGAGGTCAGGTATCGATAAGGACGACTAGATAGGTGAAGGAAGAGGGGGAAATAAAGGGAAGTGGAAGAGCGTAATAGAGGAGGAAAGAAAGAGGGGCATGTTAAAAGTCTTGTTGGCAGCACCATGGGTCCCCTAAGGGGCCCGGAGGCTGACCCCGCCCCCCTCGCCACGAGAAGGCCTGAGCCTCTCTGGAAACAACCCCTGAAGAAAAGATCCCAGAGAGGGAGGGGCACCACGTTACAAAGGTGCCATATAATTGCATTTGGAAAACACAAAGAATTAAGATTTCATTTACTACCATGCGTGCTTTATGGTCGGTAGTGACGAAAGTAAGGACAACACCCTGTAATATTTCTCAGAAGGATTGGATGGATTGCACACAAGTGCCTTGGTGCTAACTACTGGGTAATTGCGCCGTTTCCCAGAAAAGGCCTGAAACGGTTTCGCCTTGAGGACATAAACTGGAATTTTAACCTTCAAAAATATTTTATTGGGCATTCTGTATAAATTTATGGGCAATTTACTACTACATATACTGAAACGTTAAATGAAAGAGCACTGAGTATTGCAAAAATAATATCTTGTGCAAAAATATATTAACATATAAAAAGACTAAATAAAATTTAATTACAATAAATTAAAAGTATATATATATATATATTATTTTGTAACATAACTATAGAAATAAATCCTCCAACCACTTAATTGCACAGAAACTTTAAATTCAACAAACAAATCTTTGGTATGTTTATTTCTACAGTAATTTATATTTCATAGACTACATACATATATATATATATATATATATATATATATATATATATATATATATATATATATATATATATATATATATACATATATATATATATATATATATATATATACACACATACATGCATATATAAAACTAGATGATTGACATGAAATGTGGACGGCTAAAAGCTACCTGATCATTAAGGACACCTTTCAGGCACAAGTTTAAGGAGATATGACGATTTGATTCTACCAATTTTGCAAGAGAAACTTGAAAATGGACTTGTAACGAAAAGTGAAATAAGCTCAATGAGGCAGAACCACAACTTGGGGCCAATTACGAAAAATGCGCCCGCATCATTTCCGTCCATCTTAAGGTTATCTTTTTTCCCCAGCAGGGCGGGACCCACGGGAGAGTATTAGACAGAAATGAAATAATTGGGAGGCACGAGTTTACAGTTTCCGCGCTGGAGGAGGCACAAAGTGTTCACATAAGCGGTAATTTAATGATACGAATGTGGAACAATAGTAATATAAGGCGAAAAAACAAAGTTAGAATGAAACTATCAGTACTCGACCTATGTGTCACGAACCACCAGTTAAATGAACAATTGAGTTTAAATTTGGTATTTCTATGCAAATCTTGAGTAGAGGTTTGCTATAGAATTCCTTCCTGTTTTTTTTCTACTGCCGTTTCTTATATTCATTCAATTTCATATATTTTCCATTCTAACTACCACCGACTGGGCTAGTGAAAGAGGGCTTTAGACTCCTTGAAAAAATAAGCAGAAGATGGAAATGTGGTGTAAAAGGAAAGAGCTGAGCAACTATGATAAAATGACTCAGAAGTTCATTGAAATATATTTTCAATATGAAAAGGAGAAACATTGAGTTAGTCAAATAATAGTTAGGATTTACTATCTAAATTATCGCGAAGTAAAGTAAAAATTAGAAGCCTTGTTCATTCCCATTCTCTCCCCAAACCATTCACCATGCATCTCATGACAATTTTACGAGTATTAAGATCAGTTACTAACACCCTATTTCTCATCTCTAGATAATTTGTGGATCAAAAACAAAATTGGGTTGCATTCATTATGCAAGAGTAAATATATTAATAGAAAGTTTCTTTCCCTCGATGTAAAAAATAAAAAAATCAATGTCCACTTGAATATATCAGAATTGGCGATGGTTGCACAAAACCCCCCAAATAATTTGGACATTGTGTGTGTAGGAGGAAGGGATGCCCAGATAAGTTCGAAAAATGCTTTAATGTGGGAAGACAATGTAACCAAACCGCGATCTGCGACGCTACATCACAGGACTCGCAATATAGTTGCAACAGAACGCCGTGACCTTCCCACCTTCGAAATCCTTTTCGCCACAAACATCCATGCATCACACCTTCAAAGGCCTCAACTCACCTTAAATAGAACACCTACAGTGTTCGATGTCACAGTGGACTAACTTTCCAACAACACAGAAACACATAGGGGAAATTCAAGGAGTCTATCGTTCACAATTACAAACCGTCTATCTGTCCATCACTCGCCAATCCCACTCCAGCCTGTGCACCCAATTTCAGATCCACATATCAAAGCACTTCTAGCAATTGGGTGCACCCACAACGTCCCAATAAACCACTTACATTCTGAAACAAAGGTCATGCCATAAAACACTAACTGACCTCTCCATAGTACGCTTAACCCAAGTCACTACCTCGAAGACTCTTACCATCATTAAAAAAAATACTAGACAGATAATCCATGTACCCCCCCTCCCCTGCAACCATTACCCATAAAACACAAACACACACCATAACATCGAATCTCAGGGTCCAAATCACTTTTTCAAAGCCATTCCACCAGATATCAACCCAGAAGAAACGCCTCACACGCGGGTCACCCTGGCAAGGATACAGTGCAGTCACCATCCAAAACTAAACTTACAAATACTGCATTGGCTTGACTGATACAAACATTTCCCCCCATTTCATCAGGAATCAGAAACAGTTCCCATATCCACAACATGCCTAACACAAACACAACTGAGAGAAAAAGTGTACATATACGGAATGCTATATCTCCAAGAGAAATCGGTCCGGTTCGGGGAGTTCATCGTAGCTTCCGGCCTAAAGGACCTTAGCCGAAGGCAACCTAAGTAAGTAATAAACCTAAATCCTAAAATACCCTTCTCTTACTGAAAATAAGCCTAAAGTACATGAAATGAGGCACTTTTGAAAACCGAAAAAACTCGCACATATTCAAATAATAGATCAGATCCTCAAGACTTCTCTCAGTAAGATAATTTCGTTACTTCGTGCAATACCTCAAAAATGATAAAAATATTCTGAGGTTGAGAAAAATGCCCCATTTAATCTAACCTTCCATTTATAAGTGAATGAGGAATCGAATCTTTAGCGATCACAAGACAACGAATTAGGGAGATTGATGTATAAATAGGGAATGATAGGCAACGCTAGTGCGAATACAAAATTGCTTATACTATGAAAATAAGCAACACAAAAGTATTTACCAATATGATCAAGCTGCTTTTAGTAAAGCTATAATAAGGGTTAATTCAGAAATGCGCAATAATAATTCAGATTAAGTCACACCAACAGAAATTCACTCTTTTAAAGTGAGAAGGAAATAAAGTTCGCACTCAGTTTGAAAAGTCTCTGTTTATGAATATCACAGTCCACAGCTATTGTAGAGAATTACAAAGATAATATAAAGAATGTCTTATCATTTCTTTAAATAGCTATAAAGCCTCAAGAGGTAAATATTAATCGAGATTTTCATTCTGCTTATCTTGGACGTTCATTTCAGTGAGGCAAAGAGTAGGTAAATCCAAGCGCAATTTTTCTCGTGAGAGTTTATTCTCATCGGCACAGGTATTTTTGGGCGTGTCCAGGGGTTGGCAAGCCTCGTTAACAATTTCTGTCGTCGTCTCAGGAGAGGCTTTTTCATCGGGAAAATCAAAATCGTAGTTAGCTCCTGAGCTTTCATCCGGGAAAAACTCTGCGGGCGTAAAACATGAGCTACTGAAAGCAAAAGGCGAGCTGGAAGTACCCATGAAGAAACTCTTTCCATCGCTGTAAAAATCTTAAAAAAAGGAAATAGTGCAATTATTGAACTGCAAAGAAGAATTAATTCATAAATAATAGCAAAATTGGTCGACTTGTACAAACATTTTAAAGGAAAATTTATGTGTCAAAGTGGTCAGGAGAAAATTGATATGGTTCTCCTAAAATCACATCTCGCAATACTTATGGATTAAGGAAACCGCATTATTCGCTAAATCGCCGCGGGAAAATTGCATCATAGACGGAAACAATATTTTACCAGGGGCGGAAGGTAATATTCGCACCAAGAGGTTTGGGAATTCGATAAAGAAAGTGGTACAAGTCGTTACAATTATCCTATAGCCTAATAATGCAAGGCTAGAATAAAAACGAACTAACGTGTAAACGAGCAAAAGAAGAAAGCACGGTCCGAGGTCGGGGCGAGGCCCGCCACTCCCCGGCGCAGGATTATGCGACCAACACCAGTCAAATAAAATGGAGGAGGCCAGCCTCCTATAAAAAGTCAGATAGTCCACAAGTCTTTGTACACGAACCCTTCCCAAGTACAAGGGATAAGCGGTAGGACCCTACTCATCCCAATACCGGGAGAGGTAACAGGCGCGAAGGTCAAACTGGGACTTTCAACAAGAATGTGTCGAAGTCTGGGAGACAACGCAGTCGTCGCAGTAAAGTGCAGGCGAGCGCTCCATCAAATGGCGGTGCGTCCCTCGAGTGTGTCCAATTCGAAGACGATAGAAAAGACTTGAAGCCATCGAGGCACTGGGCCAGGGGGGCATGGCAACAATCGCGGCGCAATGGCACGAGACTAGTTTCCGTTCAACCGTTTCCAGTCTTCTTTGCCAGGCAGCCTGGATTCTTGCCATGTAGTCGGTGTGTGGAAGAACGAAACGCTGTTCTGGTCGCCCATACTTCGCAATTCCACATGTTCAGGAAACCAGCAGAAGATAATCTCGAAATCCGCGGCAACCGTGGCGTCACGGATACGGCGAACCAGTGGATGTGTAGGATTCGAATGCCCCGAGAGCAGTTACGATGCTGTATGAGTCGCTAAAGATCACAATCCGGTCTCCGAACCAGGCACGACGCGTTATCTCCCGTACCGAGCGGTGTATTGCAACCAGCTCGGCCGTGAAGACAGACGCGGCGCCTGGCAGAGCTCCGTTGACTTCAAACAGAGAGGATACAGCGTGGAAGCCGACCCACTGCTGGGAATTGGAGCCATGCGTAATCGACTGACAGGAGTTAATTTTTTTACAAAAATTAAGAGCACATCTGGCGACTGCATACTAGGCTAGATAAAAAACAAAACAAATAATATGTAAATAACAAATAAACAAGAAAAAAAAAGACAAAGGCTAAAAAATACAAATAGAAAAGAAAGAAAACAAGGAAGAGCGGTCCGGCGTAGGCCCGCCTCCCCCCGGCACAGGGACATACGACCTACAAAAAAAAAAGAGTCAAATAAAGTGGAAGGCCTGCCTCCTCCCCAAAGTCGTATAGTCCACAAGTCTGGGTGCACGAATCAGTCCCGAGTATAAGGGACAAGCGGTAGCGACCCGACTCAGGTGGTAACGTGCACGGAGATCACTCAGAGTGGGACATTTAGCAAGAATGTGCCGAACAATCTGGGGGACAACGCAGTCGTCGTAATAAGGCGCAGGCGAGCGCTCCATTAAATGGCGGTGCGTCCAGATCGGAGACGACAGAAAGCAACCTGAAGCCGACGCGGCATTAGGGAGTAGGTTCATGGGAAAAGTCGCAGCGCAATGGAACGTAACATTAAGTTCCTCTCGACCGTCTCCCATCTTCTTTGACAAGCCGCCCGGAGGACTGCCCGTATTGCGGAGAGCACAGGAAAATGAAGCGGTTCTCAGGCCATGATATGTAGGACACCGATTTACAGCTCGTCGATCACATTGGCAAGGACCTAACCATTGACGAGCAGTAGAAAAAGGCACGCAACAGTGCCACGATGCGGCGGAAAACAAAGTCGGCTAACGGTGGAATGTGGGCAGAAATAAGAGTATACCTCCAATCCAGGTGTAGCTGCACTCCTACTGCCTGAAAGGAGGTATTTAAGCCGAGAAGAACGGAGACAACATGTCGAGTGTAAATGGCGCATCCTTTGCCTGGACTCCATCACATGATGATGGGGTCGCAAAACCCTTATACCACAGGAGGGTGGGCAAAGGGCACAAGGCCAGCATGCTCTCCTGCAAAAACGTAGCTAACGGGGAGAGACTAGCCTCCGCAGGTCCTCCCAGTTCGCGGCAATTTGAATGAAAGAATATGCCCTCTAGGACTAGCTCGGAGTTAATGCGGTGGCCTTCTTCCAACCCCGGGCGCTATTGGGCGAACGAGGCAGTGAACGTACTGTGTCGCTTTCGAGGACTTATTGAGGGAGGTTGGGCTCGTTATGCATCTCTTCCTCCTTCTACGTCGAAACCTTAGGCGCGCGGTGAGGCTTCGGGGGTGGGAGTCGCTCCTTTGGAGGAACAACCGTTTCCGAGCTACCCAGTCCAACCTTGGGAAGGGGCGTAGGAGCCGAAGTTCATTTGGAGTTGAGCTTCTTTTGGCCTCACAACCAGCTTCAGGGCTGATACATCCTGTATGTCTAACGACTCGGTTGAGGCGTGCGGCCGTTTCGACTTACGAGAAAAGGTCACGCTGGGAAAGAAGGGGAGCACTGGTTTTAGACTAGGGTGGTTGTGAACCCTTTTTACCGCCAACTCAACCGGGGGAATAGAACCTGCAGAAGGGTTTCGAATGCGCGCAGAAACGACCGTGGTTGTTGTAAGCCTGGAGGGGCCAGGAGCAGAGGGTGATTTAAAAAAAAATGAGGCAGCGAAGAGCGCGCCAAGAACAAATCCTTAGCCTCACGAAATGAGAGACGATCCGAAGTCTGAATGGCCACGGACTACCTTCTCCAAGAGATACGCACCGTATTGCTTCGAAGAATGGGGTTGCAGCTCTCAGCAATTGACACACTTGTACACGATAAAGACTTATCGTGTACGCCATTGGAGCAACTTACACAGACTTCGGGTAAACCCGAATTTGCATGTCTACGGGAACGATTGGTATGGCCGAAGCGGTGGCAGTATAGCACCTTTGCTGCAGTGGCATCAAAGTCTTCACACGCTAACGATACCAACCGGCACGCCTCGACTCAGGGAACGTCACAGTCGAACATGATAAAGAGTAGTAGCGGGTCTCAAGGTTCCTTCCTGTTTTCTCATTAAACGTACGACCTTGACCGCTCCATAGTGATGTCTTCTATGGAGTAGTCCACGATTTTCCTCGCTTAAACGAATCTTCTCACGAAGTTCATGGTAGAAGGCAACGTCACACTCTCCGACGTCTCGGAGGAATCAGACGCTTTCGCCAGAAGTCTGCCGTCCGAGAAACGTGTCACCTTCGGCTCTCGACGAATCAAGCTAGCGAATGCTCTTCTCTAATGGATCATGTTGCCCTTGTCTAACCTGCTGCCATTAGTGGAGCGAATAACCAGAAAGCGTTTGAAGACAGCGGGCTCGAAAATGCCAGATAGTCTCTCAGTCAAGTGTCCCTACGTAATCGATGCTCCGCTCAGTGCATTTATCCCTGTGGTCTTAGCTTGAGCCCCCTATCCGAAAGGGCCTCAGGGGACGGACGTACCAATCTTCGCACCGTCGCTTGTCGAAGCGGAAGCTGACACGTACGTTCCTTGGATCCCCGCGGAGGAAGAAGAGCCCCGAGTCTTTTCTTTTTAGGAAAGGAGGGTGGGGAATGAACCCAATTCTTTCCTCCGCCGGAAGGAGCCCTTAGGCCAGATGGACCGGCCTCAGCAAGATCCTTCTCTGAGATGGAGAAGGTCTCGTCTGTCAAAAGGGTACCAGCCGAGGAGGAGGGCCCTTCTCTCCTTGAGAGTCCTCGGGGGGCTCGAGCAAAGCTAGGATTGCACAGCCGCGGATCTAGAATAGGTGTTTGGCACCGAGCCCAGGTTCACCTCATGGAATAATAATAATATCTTTCTTATAATGCGCTCTTCAAGGCCGGAGGCCTTCACGGAGCGCACGTTCGGCTGTGGGCTAAGATCAGGTGGGTGAGTAGGCAATCCTGAACAGATGCGTTTTCAGGAGTAGCTTGAAAGTGGTAAGTGATGCAGAAGATCTAATTTCGGCTGGAAGAGCATTCCAAAGCTTGGGGCCCCAGACTGAGAAGGAGCGGGCGCCCATTGAGCAGAGGGACGAGCGAGGAGTGTTCAGGAGAGGAGCATGAGATGACCGAAGGGCCCGAGGCGCGAGACGTTGGAAAGGTCAGCGGAAAGGTAGGTTGGGGCCTTTTGGTGAAGGACCTTGAAAGTGAAGAGAAGAATTTTGAAATGAGAACGATATCTGACATGCAACCAGTGCAGTTCCTGAAGCAGGGGCTTAGAATGGGAGAAGCGAGTGCGACGGAGTAGTCGGGCAGCGTAGTTCTGAACTAGCTGAAGGGGACGTAGAGAGGAAGATGGTAGATTTACAAGAAGAAAGTTACAGTAATCAAGGCGTGGACAGCAGTCTCAAGACTTTGGCGATCGAAGTGAGAGAAGTTACGGAGGAAACAAAGGGAAGATTTACTAATATTGTGGATGTGGGGCTTGAAGGAGAGCTCATCAAACACAACGCCCAGATTTCTTAACAGAGTCAGAGAAAGCGACAGAGTTTCCACCCAGAGGGAGGGAGGGAAAGAGGGATTTAACTTTGTATACTATAGCGGGGGTACCAACCAGAAGAACTTCAGTTTTGGAGTGGTTAAGTTTGAGGAAGTTAGCCGATAGCCAGTCCGAGATAGAAGGTCACAGATTGAGTGGGCAATGGTCGAGGGAAAAGAGGAAATAAAGATTTGAGTGTCATCGGCATAGAGGTGGAAGGATAGACCGAGATTAGGTAGGAGGGAGCTAAGAGGGAATAAGTACATACGAAAGAGGAGAGGGCCGAGGACAGAGCCTTGAGGGACACTAAAGCGAATGGGAGTGGGGTCAGAGGAGACATCGTTAATCACTACAGATTGGGTGCGAGACGAAAGGTAAGAGCAGAACCAGTCGAGAGCAACGCCAGAAATGCCAAGGAAAGAGTGGGGGCGATCAAGCAAGACGGAATGGTCAATAGTATCAAAGGCAAAGGAGAGGTCAAGTAGAATGAGGATGGAGGCACAACCCCGGTGCCATATGACCTGGGTCGCCTCCGGGGCATAACGGAACACAAGTCAGGACTTTTGTCGTGTTTTTCATCGAATCCTGCAGGGTAAAAATGCAGGACTGCATTTTTAAGGAGCCACGGAGCGACGGGACCTGCTTCCCCCCCACCTAAAGACGTTGTCCCAATTGAGCCACTCCCACCGGGATCGGTCAATTTTAGGCCGCCTCCCTTCTCTCTTAGCGTCCCCTCGCCCCCATCGTGTGGAGAGTCTCCATGATACCGTATCACCATGCGGTATCATAGACCTTCTCCAGATCGAAAAACACCTTCGCAGCAAAAGAAAATCTCGACATTCTCTCGACTCGGAGGAGTCGTGAAATCACGGATACTGCGAACAAGGGTGTGTGGCGATCTCAATGCCTCAAGATAAAAATCAATCCGGTCTTCGAACTGGGCACGGCGCGTAATCTCTCGTACCGAGCAGTGTATTGCAACCAGGTTGGTGGTGAAAATAGACGTAGTTCCCAGAAGAGATCCGCCGGCTTCCTATATGGGGGAGACGACGTTATAGCCAATCGCCCATCTTCGGATTTGGAGCCATCCGTGTACACGGTCAAGGCTCCAGTGTGACACGAATGCAATACTCCCGGTGCTGTAGAAGCTTTGGAAGCAGAGGCAAGGCGACAAATGTTCAAAGGGGGGGTCCCTTCCAATGTCAGCAACAGCATCGTTTCGATGATATCCCCTTGCAGGCAGCAGCAATAGGAGAAAGGGTGGGCCCGGTGGGTAGAAGGAAAAATGGCGGGATGAAAGAAGGTACGTTAAATACTACCCCACTGGAACCAAGTAAGAGCAGGTGAATCCCCCTTACCGGCCCTGACCAGGGATACGTGGACAAACGCTGGTTGGCGAATACCCTGCAAAATATGCTGCCGCCCAAGAAAAATAGGCGAGAAAGGTCAGTGAAGAAAACGACGGAAAAAGAGTAAATGGAGATGACTAGAAGTAAAAAAAAAAAAAAGCTTCAGTTTTCAATATAGTTTCCGACTACAGTGGAACTAGAGCCTCGCGGGCGCACCACTCCACCAGGTGCCAGGCTTAAGTCTGCACCCCGATGCAGGGTCAAACAGAGTAACATCGAGGTATTAGATGGCCATCCTTCATAAGCTTCCCCTCTCTCTCAAGATCCACCCCATTCCCTTGGTTTATTGCTGGCCTTCGGCCACTTTTAAACTGTACTTCCGATTTTGCAGCTTTCCAATTTGCCCCTTAACCAACAATGACAATTATTGATCAACATGTAATAAGTAGTGAATTAAGGTTTAAGGTTTTAAATCACTTCCATACTCACATTGGATCAGGAGCTTATAAAAGTAAAAGTTAGCCAATGATTTTAAGTCCCATAAGCGAACATTTGCCCGCAATTACCTTCTTGGTTATCATAGGTAAGTGCCCCTAAGCTGTAGATCTGCGGGGCACCCAGAGGATCGTTTGCTTGGGAAAAGAATTCCTCGAAGTCCTCGGAATCCTCGCCTGCGAGCTCCCAATCTGACAAGGAAAGAGGGATCCTGTTATGGCTTTAAAGTTTGCATGTGTTATCAGTGAAGGATTCAACGGGAAAGCAAAGTGGAAAAGATATACACTAGTTTGTGTTCATTTAAAGTACCTTAAACAAGCTCGAAAGAGAAATTAAGAAAATAAAAGTGTGGAAGAGACATTATAAGGAGAAAAAACGCTTATCACAACAATGAACAGGAAAAGAACATCCAATGAAAAAAAGAAACACAAAACTTGGTATTAAAAAAAAAGAAAAAAAAAAGACCACAGCTGGCAACTGCTTACTTGGGCATAAGTTGCTTACTCACCACAGCCTAAGACTAGGCTATCTTAAAAAGCAAATAACAAGGTAAATAACAAATAACAATGATAAAGGACAAAGGCAAAAAAAATCCACAACAAAAACAAAAGGTAAACAAGAGGATGGGGGCTCCGGTGTCAAGGGTAGGTTCGCCTCCCTCCGGTGCAGGAACATACAACATATAACAAACAGTGAAATACAGAGGGTGGCCAAATTATTAGAACCACATCAATAAATTTTTTTTTTCTGTCTGTTATATGGACAACTATAAATTCTATGAGTAATTTGTTTCTCTCAGTAATGCATGAATTTTGCCCTTCTTTTTAGGTGATATATTGGTAGCTTTACCCATTTTTATAAGAAAACACTGACTATTAATGAATTTCTGTAGGGAAAAGAAATATAAAATTACTAATGTCACAATCACTTTTCAAAAACCTATAAATATATATAAATATGTAGTTAACCTATGAATAATATCAACTGTCAGAAAAAATGATAACATTTATTTTTTAAATTTTAGAGTCCATCTGGCCACTGCCTACTTGGGCATAAGTCACTGTACTCACCACAGCCTACGACTAGGCTATATTAAAAAACGAATAACAAATAAATCACAAGGAGAAAAAAAATCCTAGACTAAAAAAAAAAACTAACAAGAAGGAAGAACGCTCCTCTCAAAAGTCGTATAATCCACAAGTCAGTGTGCATGAACCAGTCCTGAGTACAAGGGACAAGAGATAGCGACCCTGCTCGTCCCGGTCCTGGGACAGGTAACATGCGCGAAGATCACCCAGACTGGGACACTCAACAAGAATGTGCCGAACAGTCTGGGGGAAAAGACAGTGGTCGCAGTAAGGCGCTGGCGAGCGCTCCATCAAATGTCCGTGCGTCACGCAAGTGTGTCCAATTCGGAGACGACAGAAAGCAACCTGAAGCCGTCACAGCATTCAGGGGTAGGCACGTATCTTTAAATTTCCCTCGACCATCTCCCATCTTCTTTGCCAAGCCACCCGGAGGACAAGGCCGTATTCTTGCCATGTAGTCTGAGTGAGATAGGGCGAAACGCTGGTCTGGTCGCACAGTCCTCGCGGACTGTGGTACCTTTATTCCTCACTACGCTATTCCTACATGTTCAAGAACCCAGCAGAACATAATTTCGACATCCTCCCAGATCGCCAAAACCGTGACGTCACGGATATCGTGAACCAGAGGATGCGGAGATTCCAATGCCCCGAGAGCACTCAAGGCGCTTTGTGAGTCGCTATAGATCACAATCCGGTCTCCGAACCGGGAACGTCGCGTTATCTTCCGTACCGAGCGGTGTATTGCAACCAGCTCGGCCGTGAAGACAGATGCAGCGCCTGACAGAGCCCCGCATAGAAACCGACCCCCTCTTGGGAATTGGAGCCATCCAGATACACTGACATGGTTCCAGCGTGACACAAAGTGTGCTCCAAAAAGGCCAAACGCAATACTCCCAGCGCGGTAAAAGCAACATAGCGACAAATATTCAAAGGGTGGCGTCCTGTGCAGAACAAGTGGCGCCACCGGCACTAGAGCTAGGTTACGAGAGCTATACCTAGCTCTCGAAAAAGTTTCCTAGTCCCAAACCTAAAGGGCTTAGGGTATGAATGGCGTCTCTCGGCGGTATAGGAACCATCAAGATCAGCTGCGGATGCAGTGAGAGCGGTTGGCAACTTTTCTATAAAATAGCAGGGCTTAAAAAGAGAAAACTAAAATGTAATAATTAATCTCTTCAGTTAAGTGTAGTGAACCCCCCAAAAGGAAGTCACCCAAAAACGGTGTTTACACAAGTGTGAGTGTGAACGTTATGGTGTGGCCTAGAACAGTGAAGTTAGTCTCATTCATAAATCTGTTTACAAACAAAGAAGGATTGACCTAAGCCATTTATGTATTTTAATTAGATGATTAATCACTAACATAAGAGTTTCGAGAAGGTATAAAGGCCCTCGAGAAGGTATAAAGGCCCTCGGGCGACTAATGGATTAAGTCTGTGTAATGTTACAAATTGTAATTTTACATTTACATATTTCTAGTTTATTATTATTAATAATATATCATTATTATTAATGTATACGGTCAATTAGCGCATTATATATATGCCAATATTAAGTTGTATTGAGTTAGGCTTAAGGTAAGTTACCAGCGGGTTGCTGCCCAATGCAAGTGGATTCTATATGGCCGCTAGGGTGAAACGAGAGATATCATCTATAAAAGGTGGAGAAGACCACTTTGTGATAAAAATTTAAAAAAAACGATGGGTTAAAAGATTCCTTCGCCAATATGAATCGAAGACGGGTGTGTTGAGGAATAGTTAAAAGGGTCGGGAAACAGGACAACCGGAGAATGGCGAAATGGTTACAATCCAATAAAAGGTGGGCAACCGATTGGTCCCCACCGCAAAAAACGACTGCAAGGGCTGATATGGGCATCACCCGAAACAAGATGGCCGTGAGTAAGTCTCGTGTGGCCAATGCGAACTCGGCAAAGGGCCACCTCCAACGACCGCATTCTATGACGACTCGAGGGCCAAGAGCGAATAGAATTATTTATTTTCTATAGTTTGGATGTTGAACAGTTATCCCATTCATTCTGCCACAGTTGAAAAATATACTTTCTTACTGAAGGAAAGTAGTCCCTAAAAGGCAGAGCAGAGTTGTCAGGGGACACAGAATGTGCTGAGCGGGCCAGCCGATCAGCCTTCTCGTTGCCCAGGGACCCAGCAAAAAATAATTCTATATCGGGGTGTATTTTGGATCAGCCAGTTGCAAATTTCTGTGACCAGGGGATGGGACGCATTTAAAGATCTAATTGACTGTAAGACACTCGTTGCGGGAGGAAAAAATGACAAAATCACTAAAAGGTAAAATTTGGATGAGTCTAAAGGCTAAAAGGAATGCTGAAAGTTCAACAGTAAAAATGGATGCTGCTGGCGGCAAAGATAGAGTTAGGAATTCTCCTCCTGGGTAGATGGCTGCGGCGCCCACGCCACCGTCCGACTTAGAGCCATCCGTGTATAGTGGGCAGCATGGTTTGTGGGAGATCGAATGCTCTAAGAACAGGCTTTTAATGATGCGAGGGTCCATGGAGGACTTCTCCAGGCTCCACATGTTAGTACATACTGTGGGGAGAGGAGCACGCGAAATAGGGGTCAGTAAGGATGGAAGGGTAAGGACCCTTGGAGCACCCAGGTTAGAGAGATGATCTCCTATGCGAAGGTTCGAAAGTCGGGGTAAAGATGGCAACTTATCATATGCCGCCGTTGATTCGGCAGCATACAGGCATCTGTAGACCCCACTCTCGCAGTAAAGTCTGTTGACAGGAGAAGTACGGAAGGCTCCACAAGAAAGGCGAACTCCGAGGTTTCGAATGGGGTTCAGCATTTTAAGGGCTGAAGGGAAAGCCGATGAGTAAATTTGACAGCCATAATCCAATTTGGATTGGACGAGGGCTGTGTATAATGTCAACAATGTTTGTCGGTCACTGCCCCACGAAGTGTGTGAGAGGATTCAAAATGTCTAGAGCCCGCAGACAGCCTGTTCGAAGTCGGCGTAGGTGTGGTAACCAGGATAACTTTGGATCGACAGTTACGCCAAGGAACCGAAACTCGGAGACAAACTCTATATCTTCGCCTTGTAGGGAGATAGATGGCGGAACAAGAACCCCTCTGCCTCGGTGGAAATACATTGATTTGGTTTTGTTTGTGGAAAAGCGGAATCCCTTAAGTTGTACTCTTTTGGATACAGCATCGACCGCCAGTTGTAGCCGACGCGCTGCTGATGGAAGGCGAGGTGAGGAACAGTATAGTGCTAAATCATCGACAAACAGAGTTGCCGATACACCCTCTGGGAGAGACGAAATAATATCATTGATGGCAATTATAAAACATAAGACACTTAAAACACTGCCCTGAGGAACTCCCTCCTCTTGGGGTTGCAGGTCAGAGTATGCGTCTACAACACGTACCTTGAAGGATAGAGATGCTTAAAAACTTTGAATAAGTGAAGGTAAAAGGCCTCTCATCCCCCAGACATATAACTGCTTCAAGATGCCGTATCTCCATATAGTTTCGTAGGCTTTCTCAATATCGAAAAATATGGCCAGGACTCGGTGCTTTAATGAGAAAGCTTTCCGGACCGATCCCTCTAAACGTACTAGTAGGTTAATGGTAATATGACCTTTGCGGAAGCCACATTGAAATGGAGAGAGAAGGTGATTGGTTTCTAGGAACCAGTTTAGGCGCTCCAATATCATTTTTTTCCAACAACTTACTCAAACAGCTGGTGAGAGCTATAGGGCGGTAGCGATCTGCATCCAACCCGTCCCTGCCTGGTTATGACAACGGGAAGGATGACCCCAATGCGCCATGATGACAGGTAAAAACCGTTCACCCATATAAGGTTGTACAAATCAAGCAGGAAAGGGTAGAATGTGAGTGTAGGTGCCGAATCATATCGAAATGGATCTCATCAAGGCCAGGGGAAGTAGATCTACAAAGGAACAAAGCGCTTTGCAGCTCATGGATGCTGAATAGAGCGTTATACGGAAGGTTAGATTTGTAAGATTGAAAAGCCTTATCGTAACGGCTGACACTGCTGACATCGCGGAAATGGTCAGCAAAAGCATTGCTGACCGCCAGGCCGTCATTCTCCAAGAAACCGTCTAAGTTGAGTGTGGAGGTAAAATGATTAGCATAACCGCCCCTGATCTTATTAATCCTCTTCCAGATCTTAACAGTAGGTGTCATAGAGGAAATTGATGAAACGTAACGGCGCCATGAATTTCGGCGAGCCTGACGAAGGGTTCTTTGGCGAAGTGCACGAGCTCGGTTTCGGTCGACCTTGTCGCACAAAGTTGGGTTCTTTCAGAATCGGGCATGGGCTAACTTGCAATTTTTGATAGCTGTTGCACACGTCGAGGTCCACCAGGGCACGGTTGAACGGCCCGTGGCAGGTCGCCTCCGTGGGATGGTCTGTGTTGCTGCATTGTAGATAGTCGATGTAAAGTATTCTACTACCGCGTCCACTCCATTGAAGGTCTCCAAGGATGCATTTGTGAAGGACGCATCTTGGAAACCTTCCCAATCTGCATGACCTAAGTCCCACTTAAGGGGCATGGTTGTATGAGGGCTAACTTGAAGGGCCGACAAGACAATAGGGAAGTGGTCACTCCCATGGAGATCGTCAAGAATTTACCATCGAAATTCCGTGAAGCAATCAGGGAAACAAACAGACAGGTCAACACAGCTAAAAGAGTCCGTCTGGACATGATAAGAGGTAAAATCGCCAGTATTTAAGACACAAAGAGAGTCAGATAATAAAAGACTCTAAAACACTGCCTTTGCCATTGGCAGAAATTAAATCAGCTTGCAAATATACGTTTACTTTACTAAATTTATGCTCGGGCTAAGCACAAACAGCCTGAGTGCTGGAGTCACCACTGGTATATACGAGGGGCAGTCAATAAGTTTTGCGAATCGGTAGGGAAAAACAGAGGAAGGGGGATGGCTGTTTGTAGGGGTGTTATGACAAGTCAGGACCTGCAGCCGCACGCTCCTGCCTCCTCTATTTAAGAAGCAGTAGCTGATCGCAGATCGTCAGTCACAAATTTTCCAACAATGGAGAAGGTTGAGCACCGCGCACTGATCAAACTTTTGACTAAGGAAGGCAAGAATGCAAAAGAGATCCATGAACGCATGGTTGCAGTGTACACCGACACCGCCCCTTCCTATGCAACCATTGCTCGCTGGAATAGGGAGTTCTGCCATGGTCGTGAGTCCCTTGAAGATGATCCCAGTCCAGGACGCCAGTTAGACGTGACCAACGAGGACAATGTGGCCTATGTGGAGAGGATGATCCTCGAAAATCGAGCGAGAACTTGGAATATCACATGAAAGTCTTATCAAAATCATCCACGACAATTTGGCCATGACCAAGGTCTCTGCCCGTTGGGTCCGTAGAAACCTCACGCCCCATGATCGACTTCAACGTCGTCAAAGTCCACAAGGCCAGAGTTGCACAAGCTGCCCTGCGCGAGTGCGGATTCGAGGAGCTCAACCATCCCCCCTACAGTCCAGATATAGCCCCTAGCGACTACTTTTTATTCCACCAGCTTAAAGCTGCACTGCGTGGACGCCGGTTTGGGGACGATGAAGATGTCCAGCTCGCCGTCCAGGAGTGGATTGAACAGCAGTCGGGAGGTTTCTGGTTGTCGGGAATTCGAAGCCTCAGGGACAAGTGGCGCAAGTGCATTGAAGTCGAGGGTAGTTATATTGAAAAATAATAAAACACTTTTCCTCATATCTCGTTTCTTTATATCCGAATTGCAAAACTTATTGACCGCCCCTCGTGTATGTATGTATATATATATATATATATATATATATATATATATATATATATATATATATATATATATATATATATATATATATATATATATATATATATATTATATACAGTGGGCCAAATAAGTATTCGTAACGCTCTAGAGTAGGTATATTTCAAGAAATATTCTACAAATAAGAATATCAGAAAGCCACAAAAATTTGAACAAATAAAGTCTGCACTAATTTGCAACTGAAAATACAATAAACTCAATGAACTAACACTAAACTTTTAAATAGGAACAATAACTTTGCAAAAGTGGTGTAAATAAGTATTTGTAATGACACATGAAACTTATCCTTAGTATTTAGTAGCCTGTCCTTCGCTGGCAAGAACAGCTTCTAAATGTCTCTCTCCTGTATGACAAAACTAAATTCTTGAATAATTTATTCAGGGTTTTTCCTCTTTCTTCGAGACAGATATCCTCTAGCTCTCCAAGATTTGAAAGCTGCCTGTCACTGACTTTAATCTTCAACTCTTTCCAAAGATTTTCTATTGGATTCAAGTCGGGAGACTGGCTAGGCGCCACTCAAAGACTAACACCGTGCCTGTTAAGCCACTCTCAGACGTTTGCTGTGATGTGTGTTTAGGGTCGTTGTCGTGTTGAAAGACCCAATGTCTTCCCATGCTGAGTTTTCTGGCAGAGTTGCAAAATGGTTGTCTAAAATTTTGCAGTATTTCTGGGAATTCATCGTTCCTTTATGATGTGAAGATCTCCTGCGCCGGCAGATGAAAAGCAACCCCAAATCATGATACTGCCTCCAGCAAACTTCACCGTTGGTATGGTGTTCTCCGGCTTATAGGCGGTGTTCGATTCTTGCCAAACCATATGATTGTAATTGTTGCAAAATAATTCCATTTTTGTTTCATCCAACCACAAAATTTTGTCAAAATAATTATCTTCTTTGTTTATCATTACTGTAGCAAATTGCTTACGAGAACAAAGGTGCTTTTTCTTTAGAAGAGGGGTCTTCCTCGCACCACACCTGCGTAGTTCTTCCCTTCGCAGTGTATTCGTCACTGTCTTCCGTGTGATGTTGACCCCAACAGATGCCATTTCTTGAACTAACTCTTTCCTAGATATTCTGGGATCTTTTTTCACAGTTCTTTTCATATGAATGATAGCCCGAGGGGTTATTTTTCTCGGAGCACCCATTCTTGGTTTGTTGGTGACTGCATCTTGTTCCTTCCACTTCTTGATTATTGACTGCACCCAACTTACAGGGACACTTAACTGCTTAAAATCTTCCTGTATTCTTTACCTGCCTCATAGTCATTCATAATCTTGTTTCGGAGTTGAAGAGAGCATTCTTTTACCTTCGGCATACTGATGGTCTAGAGAGATGCCTACACATCAGTTACTTGCGGCGGAATGATGGCTTGCAGCACCGGCAGCAGATCGTAATTTCTCTTACTTGTTTTAGAATAATCTAGCATTTCGAATCACAGAATCGAAGTTACTTACATATGTCACAAGTACTTATTTACACCGCTTTTACAAACTTATTGTCCCTATTTGAAAGTTTAGCATTAGTTCATTAAGATTATGGTATTTTTCGTTGGAAATTAATGAGACAATATTTTTTTAAGGTTTTGCTGCACTCTGATAATCCTATATGTAGAATAATTCTTAAACTATACTTTATCTGGAGAATTACGAATACTTATTTGTCCCACTGTATATATATATATATATATATATATATATATATATATATATATATATATATATATCAATATTAATTCTGTGTAGAGTTATTAATTCTAATTATACTTTTGCAAATTACTATTTATTGTTATTAATTTATGCATTCAATCAGCGTCATATATGTATGCCAAAATTAAGTCTGTGTATAGTTATAAATTATATTTTACCTCTACATATTTCTAGTTTATTATCATTATTATTATTGATACATTATTATTCTTTGTATTATTATTTTATTATTAATATATTATTATTATTATTATCATCACTAGTGTACCTGTGCTGTCAAAAATGAAGGCATTATTTTTAAGTTAGAGCTATATTTCATTATTATTGATAATACCAAGTGGTTGAAATATATTGAAATATAAATTACCAAATTTTTGTTCAAAATAATTAGATTTGTGTTACTGCCAAATTTTTTTAAGAAATAAATACACAATGGGTATTATTATTATAGATAAAACCAAGTCGTTGAAATATAAATTACAATTTTTTTTCAAAAGTAGATTTGAGTGTTACTGAAATTTTTTATTTAGAAATAAATACACAACATGTATTTTATTATTATAGATAATACCAAGTTGTTGAAATATAAATTAAATTTTTTTAAAAAATAAGTAGATATTTGTGTATTACTGACAATTTTTTTTTATAAATAAATAAACGATGGGTATTATAATTATAGATTACTATTATTATTATTGTATGCATTCATTAGGCCCT
Organism: Ceratothoa steindachneri; assembly: GCA_963969495.1. Taxonomy (NCBI): domain Eukaryota; kingdom Metazoa; phylum Arthropoda; class Malacostraca; order Isopoda; family Cymothoidae; genus Ceratothoa; species Ceratothoa steindachneri. The sequence goes on along the minus strand of OZ018318.1, from coordinate 119,477,223 downwards.
TATATGTATGCCAATATTAAATCTTGGTTGATATATTAATTGTTATTTTACCTTTACATATTTCTAGTTTTAAAAAATTCCAGATTATTAATAAATTTCCAACATTTACTTGTTTATATAATTTCATGTATTAAGAAGGCTTAGCTTAGCAATATAATATATAGCACTAGCAATATCCTAATATGCATGCAGTATGCTTCATTTTTATATCAGGAAAGTTTTTGTGTAATTTTGTAAACAAACAAAATTAAAATATGCTAGCGATTATATACAGTAGTAGTGTGCAAATTAGTTCGGATAGTGGTGAAATAATACAATTATTTGATAATTGTTGTTTATATTTGAAAAGAATACGTCAATGATAAGATAAATGGTACATTTAATATGAAATATGAACACCCTTTGCTTTTAGAATCTGCTTCACTTGCTATGGCATAGATTCGACCAAATATGAAACATTTCTGCCAGTTCTTCATTATGGTACAGCACAAATCATCTTCTGCATCGTTGAACAGTCGGTTTTCTCGATTTACATTTAATTATAGCCCATAGATTCTGGATGGGTTTTAGGTCAGGAGAATTCCCAGGCCAATCTATAACAGTAAGTCTACTCTTTTCGAAGAATGTGCTCATTATTTGGGAAGTATGGCATGGAGCCAGATCCTGCTGGAAAATCCCACCTCCATCAGGAAAGTTTTTCTGCATCGCGGGAAGCAAGTGAGTCTGCAGGATTGCCTTGTATTTAATGCTGTTCATCACTTCTTCAATAGTAACAAGCCGCCCTAGGTCTTTAGCGCTAAAACATCCCCAAAACATCTTCTTGGGTGAGTATTTTGGTGCCTGTTGAACGTCTCCTGGGTGAGGTGATTCATCTTTGTTTTGTCTTACTACCACTGACCTATGCCCCTGTACTTCAAAATGCGATTCATCTGAGAAAATAATTTTCTGCCAGTCAGCTGCCTTCAATCCAGCATACTTGCGTGCCCAGAAAAGAAACATTTACACCAGCTAAAGACAAATCTCTCTGGACGTCTTTACTGGTTTTCTTGGGATCCTTCACATTATTTTTGATGAGAGCCTTGTCATTGTGAAGTGTCTTTCATTTTCTTCCACATTTTCCTTGTCACAGCGTTGAATGTTCACCTGTCTTCGGCTCTTTTCACAATATCGCTAACAGTTGACTTTGCTAACTTCATTTCCTCAGAAATCCACATGTTTTCTAAGAGCTATAATACCTGCAGCTTCTTGGGTGTGATATCCATAATAAATTTATAGTCTAATAATGATTGGAAGGTGAATATTCCGGCAAAACCAGGTACACCATGGAGCATGGTTCTAGCAATAATCATCCACGACAAGCTCTGGTGTAGCACTGTTGGGCTTAGTGTAGCTAGGGCACAACAAAACGGCTGCCAGAAGTTACCAGTACACTATTATGCATGAAAAAAAAAAAGAATCATTAGTGTTGCCAAAAATTAAGACATTATGAAATAGTCCAAAAATTGGGTACTGGCCGAACTAATTTGCACACACTGTAATCTCCACCAATTTACCTAAGCAAAAAAACTAATAGTTTCTTTCTATGCTAAGGCTCTAGTGGTCCACCAAATTTGGTAGAAATCAGTCCAATAGTTTTTAAGTATGTTTGAACGCGAAAGAAAAAATGAACGCCGTCGTTCACAAGTAGACCTGGTTGACTTTAAAATTTTGCAGGCTACATACAAGGGGTAGGAGGATGTGAAATTTTTCCAGGTTAATGATAGACTTTACCACTCAACAACAACTGTATCCACTCCTTTGCAGGTTTATCTTCGGACAAAAGGCCCAAGCAAGCCCCTTCACACAATCACCCAGTGGGAAGTGTACAGTAGGAGGTGAAACAGAAGAAACAATTCAATCTGACCACCATAGCTCACCAATCACAGCGAGGGATGTTTACCTGCCAGAGTCAGATAATCGAGGGAGTGACCGCCCCAGACCCGCCGGGGCTTCGAATTCGAGACATCAGAGTGCCATGAATGGGGCTCGGGCGGGTATTCATAAACACGGTGGTGTCGTTGCCTCTTCCAGTGGACAGACTTCTTTCCACCCTGGAAACAAAAAAAAAAAACCTGACCATTGGGAATGAAGCAATTATTTGCCTTCCTTATTAAAGAATTTGAGACTAATTCAATGAGTAAATATGGGGAAAAGAATAGTCATAAGGAAAATATTCTTTAAAGGAAATTATTGGAACCAAGGAGGGCATTTTTAGTGAATTGGGAAAGAACACAAGGGAAAGAGACAAGAAAGACTCTCAACACGTTCAAAGAACTTACTGAAAGGGTTTCAGGGCTTTTGAGAAGTGATCTGTGTGGCGTGAGATCCCGATTCCAAGTGGAGGGCGTGAATTCCTCCTCTCCGCTCTCCGAGTCGTCGTCGTCGACAGGCGAGCAGCGGGACTCCTCCTCTCTCTTTTCGTTCGCGATTTGCCACTCAAGACTCGTGTTGTCTGCCAAAGGCATGGTTACTCCGCCACTAGAAGTCCCATTTCCAGGCTAAAAAAAGGCATTGAAAGAGTAATAGGACATTGTCACATTCATATAGAGTGCCTTTAGACCTACTCACTCTCTGCATGCACCTACAGGCAAACGAAAGAGTAACACTTCCTGAAAACCGACTTATATACAAAACTAATTCTTCTTTAGGGTGAGGACGTCGAATTCCAGTAGTCGTTTATAACAAAAGATGAAAAACCATGTTTTAAATTTTTGTACAATTTCTTAGTACCAATGTACATTTGAAGTTCAGTACATATCTCATTAGAGACCCCCAGTTTAATAATGGTTCCAAATCAGAGAGTGGTACGTGTCACCCGCTGTAAAGTGGACCCCAAAAGGTTACCCATCCAAGAAAGAGACAAAACTTGCCTGCCAAATGAAGTCGCTGCTTAGTGAGCTGTTCTCAATATCTTCGTTGCCCTCTGAATCCGTTTCCCAATCGGGAGTGTAGCGAGGCTCAGTATTAGCATCCGGCTGCCATACAAAGCCATCCAGGTGACTTGGGGTCCTCACTGGGGTGGGAGTTTCTCCACCTACTTTCTCATTCGCTCCGTCAATCGGTAACTCCTCCTCGATCTCTCCGTCATCGCTGGAGTCCGTCTGTAAGAAACAATCATAGCCATTTGCTGAAATACCATCGATTCACCATCTACAGAATACAGGCTGGAGATGAGGATAAAGAAGAATGTACATCACCTAAGCAATAAAGGCAGATACCCTTACAATCTGCCACTATTCTATAAATACATTAAATGACCTGGAATCGGCCGGGAAAACTCGCTGCCATATGGAATATGAAGAATGTGTATGTGTGTGTGTGACCAACAAAGGTATGAGAAAGTTGCTAATGTGGTATGCAAGGTAGGTTCTAATTGTTCACACCTAGGTAAATTTGAAAATAAATGGAATTTATGTGGTGCTATAATAACACTGGGGAACAAATTTCAACTTTTTGTTTATTGACTTAGATTTCACAGTTAATTATAACTAATTTGGGTGCGCTGAGCACAAATTTTTACTCCGTTTTGCTCTATCAGGTCCTGATTTTGTTCAACACACTTCCTCTTTCATCATATTCATAAAAAGGATATTTTCTCTTTACTTGCTAAGTCCTTTTGCAGATGAAGATTATAATTATCTATTAGTACCTATTTAGACTGTTTGCTTTTATATTTCAGATTTTGAAAATAAGGAATTGAAATACATTTAAAAATTGACAAAACAATCAAGTAATATGTCCTCAAGCACTAGAAAGTTCATATGCAAAAATTCTCCTGATTCATTTTGCTACAGATGTGGAAATTTTACACTTCCACATCAACAAGGAAATATAACGGACTTCATGAAAAGAGCTTACTTAATTTATTTTGACATAAAACTGGGGGATCAAGATAAATCATAGGTTCCACATAAAACCTGCACTATATGCATTGAAAGGCTGCGACATTGGACGAAGGGTTCGGAGTCAAAAATACCTTTTGGAGTTCCGATGGTAAGTTTATGATTTCATAAAATTATTTAACTTAGTCATTTGTGAACTGTCAATTACCTAAGTGTAATTGTAACTTAGGGACATAAACAACTTTTGATAAAATTCACTTTTGTTAATGCTTCACAATTATTTTTTTTATTTCAGGTGTGGCGAGAGCTTACTAGCCATGGGAAAGATTGATACTTCTACTTTATCAAGACTTTGGGCTTCACTAAGAAAAATAAACATTGTATTGAGTAGACAAATTTTGACACCGCAATGCGACTTGTGCTACATTCAAATGAGATTCCCATTCCAAAATTTAAGTCTGCCATCTCAGGAATTAATTGAAGATTTTTCTAAAAATATTGTTATGTACTATGAGGAGTCAGACACCAAAATCAACTCCAGCATAGTTGTAAGTGAAAGTGATCAGTAAAGGTTTAACCAGGCCAAGTTGAATAATCTTGTAAGGGATCTAAATTTACCCAAAAAGGCTGCAGAAGCTTCAAGACTTAAACAGAAAACATTCTTAGTTCAAACACATACATTTCATTTTACAGAAACAGAGAAAAAGAACTTAAATATTTTAGGACAGAGCATAGTTTAGTATATTGCTGCGACATACCATGTTTGTTAAAGGAGATGGGGGTTCAGTCTTACAATGCAAGTGATGGGCGTTTGCTTTTAGACAGTTCCAAAAGAAGTCTTAAGTGTGTGTTGCTGCATAATGGCAATCTATACAGATCGATACCAAGTGGGCACTCAACAACATTAAGAGATTAGTATGAGCATATAGAAACTGTTTTAAAACTTATCAAATATAGGGAGCACAAGTGGATCATATGTGTTGACTTAAAAATGGTCAATTTTCTGTTAGGGCAACAAGCAGGATATACTAAATATCCCTGATTCCTTTGCTTATGGGAGAGCAGAGCTAAGCAAGAACATTATTCCAAACAAATCTGGTCAGCACAAACATCACTTACTGTCAGAGAAAAAAAATGCAATTAATTCACCTTTTGTGAGCAGAGATAAAATCATATTTCCTCCTCTGCATATCAAACTAGGTCTCATGAAACAATATGTAAAAGCTGTGGATACAAACGGTGCATGTTTCAACACACAATTTCAAAATTCCTAAGTTTAAGTAAGTTATGAAAAAATCAAAGCTGGAATTTTTGACAGTTCACAAATAAGAATATTAATTAATGACAGCAGTTTTCGTAATGTCATGAATGAATGCGAGAAATGCATGGTTCTCATTCATGAACTTGAAAAAAATCTTTTTAGGAAATTATAGGGCAGATAACTATGAAGAAGTGGTTATAAAAATTTTAAAGAATTACAAAGAGCTACTCGTAGGTTGCAATATGAGCATAAAAATGCATTTTTTTGAATAGTCATCTTGACCAATTTCCAAGTAATATAGGTGCTGTAAGTGACAAACAAAGGGAGAGATTCCACCAAGATATTAAAATTATGGAGGAACATTATCAAGGACACTGGGATTGCCACATGATAGCTGATTATTGCTGGTGCTTGAAAAGAGACATGCCATCAACAACCAAATACTCTAGAAAGTCCTATAAAAGAAAATTTTTACCAGAGTGAAAGCTTTATATCTCTTTATTTTGTTTTATTTTAAGTCATTTCTATCATATGTAATTTTACAATAGTTTGAACTGCTTGTATTAATGAAAATTGGAAATAAATATTAGCACATGACTTCACTTTACTCCTAATTTTGGAAAAACTGAAAAATGGCGCATGGGCTGTTTACAAGAATCAGGACATGATAGAGCCAAACTGAGGTGAAATTAATTTTCAGCACACAAAAATTACTTACAATCAAGTGTCAAATATCATTCAATAAAATACATGTTCCCCAGTGTAATAATAGTGATTTTATCTCTGCTGCTCTTCAATGCCATGGACCTTCACAAAACACCTGTCTATCAACGAAGGAGATGCTTGAGAGAAGAGGTGGGTCTTCACGGTAGCCTTGAAGGGACCAAAGGAGCATATATCAGTAGGCACATCATTCCACATTCTCAGGGTAAACCTGGAGATCTCTTCCCGGTTTGCGAAAGGCGAGCACAGTAGCGATTCGCCCATGCCTCGCTCACCCAGGTATCGAAGCATGTCATACGGGACATCATCTAGACCATGGGCGGTGATCGCGCACGAAACAAGAGCGGAACGTAACTCACTCAGAGTAAACCTGTCGTTGAAGGGTTCTTCGCCTCTGGAGGTAAAGTCCAGCCGGCGGCCTTCCACGACATCACGACGTGCATTAAATGCTGGCGGAGCCGCATCCCGGCTAAAGAATGCGGAGAAAGCGGTCGCGAAGGATTCCGCCACGGACGCGGGGTCCGAGATTGCGGTCCCATTCATCCAGAGAACGGGAGGGGGGTCCTGCGAGAACTTACCCCGAATCCTTTTGACTCGCCTTCACACATCTGCTAGAGGGGTCTTCCCGTTAAGTGAAGACACGTTTGCCCGCCAAGAAGAGCGGCGGGCGTGCTTCGAAGTATACCGGAACCTAGCCCTAGCCACACGATATTCACGGAATGTGAAATCGTTCGGGCGGAGCTTATAGGCATAATACTTCTGCTTGAGGGCCGTCTCACACTCGGCTGACCACCACGGGAGTGGTCGGCGGAGAAGAACTCAACGGCCTCATCTGCCGACCTAAACTCCTTTGAGATAGAGAATTCGGTCATTTCCTGAAATGCAGACCAGGGCAGGCCCTTTGGCGGCAGCCGCCCAGAAAATGATACTTGAATGGAAAAGTGATCACTACCATGGAGGTCATCGACCACCCCCTAATCAAAATCAGGCTGTGCATCTGGAGAGCACAAAGATATATCGAGGCAGGAAAATGAAGCGGTTTTCGGGAAGTGATGCTTAAACTCATCCACATTTAGGACACCCATCTCAAGCTCGTCGATCAGGTCGGCAAGGACTTGATCCCGGGGGTTGATAGAGTAGTCTGCCCAGAGGGGGTATCTACCGTTTAGATCTCCGAGCAAGAGAAAGGGCCTTGGAAATCGTGCCACGACACGGCGCAAGTCCCCCGCGTCCAAGTCGGCTGACTGTGGAATGTGCGCGTTAATAACAGTATACCTCCTATCAAGGTGCAGCTGCACAGCTACTGCCTGAAAAAAGGTATCTAAGCGAAGAGAAGAAGGGAGACATCGTGCCGGGTGTAAATCGCATATCCTCCCGCCCGGCCCCATGCCATGGTGGTGGTGTCGCAAAACCCTTATACCCCGGGAGGGTGGGCAGGGGGCATGCGCCCAGCAGTCTCCTGCAAAAGATGGCTAACGAGGAACAGGAGACGAGCCTCCGCAGCTCCTCTTAGTTGCCCTCCAGGCCTAGCTTGGAGGAGACTCGGGGGCCCTCTTTGAAGAGAAGACCCTCACGGGAATGGCGGTACGCTTCCCGGAGGCAGAACTCCGGGCGCTGTCGCCTTCGAGGACCATCTCCGAGCCACCCAGCCCACCACTGGGCGTGGGCAAAGGAGCCGAAGCTCCTTTGTTGCTGTCCTCCTTTCGGGGGACAGCTTTAGGAACCCTGGAAGATGGCCTGGCGACTCGGTGGAGGCTCGTAACCACAGACACTCGCCACTCGTCTGTATGAAAAGCCGAAAGGTTGTAAACTGCAAGATATTCCCTACGAGAGTATATTCAATTTCACTTCAAATAAGAAATTGGAGACGTGTTTCTCTCAAGCTCGAAGGCTAACGGGAGCCGAGGTAAGACTTCGTGAGAAAAACGGTTGGAATAAGAACCCTCCTAGGCCAATCCCAAAGCCCCCCCCCCCTGCTACCCCTGTGGAATGACGAGGTATAAATAGAAACACTCAGGAAAAATGTGGTAGAATACGTCAGTCTCCAGGCTACGAAGTCCCCGGATTAAGGCCGGACTACCGAGACTGGACAGGTAGAATACTTGGGTCGCCAGACTACGAAGTACCCTGCAATAGAGGCAGGGTTACCTACCTAAGGGGCTAAGAAGCAGCTCATCCTCGAGCTAGTCCCTGGTTATCAAACCGAATGTTAAGTTAACTTGGTCAAGTTCAACTTACTCTCATCAGAGAGACTCCTCATATTCTGGTGCATCCTAAAGCCCAGGGATATTCCTCATCCTTGAGGAATTAAGAAAAGAAGAGGGAAAAGGCTCCCCATCGAGCCCGTTACCCGGTGGCCACACGAAACTCATAAGTTAACTTGGTTGAGGAACCAAGTTCAACTTATTCTTGTCAGAGAAACCCCCCTCCGTTATTCTCGCCCTTGAGGAAGACTGGAACTAAGAAGAAGCTTATCCTCGAGCTAGTTCCTGGTTACCAAACTGACCTTAAAGTTAACTTATTCAAGTTCAACTTATTCTCGTCAGAGAAACCCCCACTCCTCAATCCTCGCCCTTGAAGAAGACCCCGCCCAAGTACAGTCCTCGCCCATGAGGAATTACGTAACAAAGAAGAAAAGCTCCCCCTCAAGCCCGTTACCCGGTGGTCACACCGAACTCTAAGTTAATTTGGTTTAAGAACCAAGTTCGACTTACTCTCGCTAGAGACACCCCACGCCTACCCTGGTGCCTCCTAAAGCACCGTGATTGTTCTCGCCCTTGAAGACCCCCCCCCCCACTTGATCTCGACCACCTCCATCTGGTCAGTCAGCACGCGTCTTGGAGACAATAACATTCCTGAGGTATTTAAACTCCAGTAGGGACAATTAGCCTATTTCATGTATATTGAAGTGCGTATCGAATTTAGCCAATTTTAGAGGGTCAAGTTAATTGAAGTAATTATTGTGTATTTTAATATTCAGAGTATTTCTGACATTAATGTTTAGTTTTTGTGTAGTAAACTTGTTAAATTTAAAATATAAGTTTATTTTTGGAATTCTTGTGCATTTCTCTATATCCTTACGTGTTTGAAACAGCTCTTCTTTAAAAACAACAATATTAGCACTCTTAGATCAAAGCCTACTTCTTCAAAGAAGTATTTCACAACCACAAAGAATACCATGACAAAAGTGGTGTCAGGTGTGGAGTGATAAAAAAAGGGCCATTCTGCTACACTGGATATGGACCCTTTGTGCCACTAGCTCTACCAGGGAAACGCTCGGGGTAGGTAGAACCCACAGAAGGGTTGCGAATGGGTCTTTTTTTAACATTGAAGCATAGGATGTCCCCGGGTAGCGCCGGGCGCACCAGGATCAAGTCCTTAGTCTCGCAAAATGAGAGACGATCCTGAGCCTGAACTGCCAGGATTTCCTTCTCAAGGAGATACGCACAACATTGCTTTGAAGAAGCGTGATGCGGCTCTCAGCAATTGATACACTTGGACTTATTGTGTGTGGCCTTGGAGCAACTTATACAGGTTTCGAGTAACCCCGACTTTGCACTTCGACAGGAGCGACTAGTATGGCTGAATCGGTGGCAGTAATAGCACCTCTGCGGTAGTGGCACGAATGCCTTCACATGGTAGCAATACCAACCGGCACGCACTGACTCAGGGAGCTTGTCACAGTCAAACATACCGAAGAGTGTAGGGGAGGGTCTCGAGGATCCTCCCTATTTTCTCATCACACGTTCGACCTTGACCGCCACATGGTCGGCCAGCTCCTCTATGGAGTACTCCACGAGTTCCCTCGCATAAACTACTCCTTTCACTAAGTTCATGGTAGAGTGCAGTGTCACACTCACAGGCATGCCATCAAGTGTCCGAAGGGTACTAATCATGGCCGCCTCGGAGGGATTCAACGCATTCACCAAAAGGCTCCCTTCCGAGAAACGGGTTACCTTCGGCTCTCTACCAATCACACTAACTAAAGCTCTCCTCTGATGTATCATGTTGCCCTTAGGCAACATGCTGCCATCAGTGGAGCCAATAACTAGGAAGCATTTGAAGCCAGTGGGCTCAAAAATACCCGGTAGTCTCTAAATGAGGGGCCCTGATGTAATTGAAGCTCCGCTCTGCGCACTAGCACATTTGGTTTTAGTCAGGGGCTCCGCAACCGGGCGGGCAGAGGGCCAGATGTGCCGATCTTGGTTTGGTTGCTTACTGGTGGCAGCAGACGAGCCCCAAGTCTTTTTCTTCTTTTTATGAGAGAAGGGCGGGGAATGAACCTACTTCTCCCCTGCGCCAGCAGGAGCTGACAGGTTGGATGGACCAGCTTCAGCAACATCTTTCTCCGAGATGGAGAATGAATGAATGAATAGAGCCGAAAATAAATGCTACAAAGCTCAAACAGACTAGCCCACAGCCAAATTCAAGGATGGGTAATTTGCATGAGTGTTCTCAATAAAATATAAACATCTGGAGAATATACAAAAATATAGCTATGAGATTAAGATCAATAGAATGGAAGTACAGGAATTTAAAACCATCAAGGGGTGTAAAAGGATATAAAATATAAACTATTGAGAACACAACAAAGGATAAAAACAGACTATAGATGGATCAACAATAGATACAAGAACAGAAAATATAAAATTATGAAACAATATATTAAATTTTGGCTAAAAGATTAGATTCTTCTAAAAATTTTATTCACAGTAAAAGAGACATGAGTCTCAGACAAGATGCCCTGCAGAATCGGTTGGGATCTGCCCAGTAATGAAAGAGAAGACCCTCTTCCCAAGATTTCTCAAAAGGGGACACTCAGCAAAGATGTGAAGGATGGACAGCTGCACCCCGCACAGGATGCACAAAGGTGAGGGCTGCTCATTCATCAAGTGTCCATGAGTGAGGCGGCAATGACCTATCCTCAGTTGGCACAAAATAACCTCCAGTCTACGTGGTCTCATGGTACATGGCCATGGGAGGACTGAAGGTTTTATGGAATGGAGCTTAGTGGGAGGAAGCTCATCCCACATCTTCTGCCATAAGCCGACTACATATTCGTTGATGAGGGGATAGACATCACGAAGTGGGACTGAGGATGATGGGGGTGCCTTCAATGATGCTGCCTCCTTGGCCGCATCCGCCCTTTCATTACCTGGGATGCCCATGTGAGTGGGCACCCAGCAAAACGAAATCTTATGAATAGGAGAAAGATAAAAAAGCCACTGCTGGATCTTGGAAACCAGTGGATGGCTAGAACCAAAAGCATTCAGTGCCTCCAGAGAACTAAGGAAGTCAGAGAAAATCGTAAGACAACCAGATGGCATAGGAGCAATAACAAAGAGTGCAGCAAGAATGGCAACAAGTTCTGCTGTGAAAACAGAAGCTGAACTTGGTAGGCGAACCAATGCTGTCTGAGATAGGAAGACAGCAGCAGCTCCAACTCTGTCCGATGACTTCGACCCGTCGGTTAACACAAAGGTGCTAGGCCGATGGTGGAAGGTGTTGATCATACATGGTTAAGGCTACAGGGAAGAACTGATCCTTGGGCCTACCAGTAAGCCCCTTGCATACCACTACAGGTGGTATGAGCCCTGGGGGGAATCTTTGGTATTAAAAATGGAATAACAGAAAACTCCCTTAGACATCCTGTGTGCTTGGCCATGTGCAGAGCAAAGGGTCGAGCCAGGGATGGAAATCTATCATATGAGGCCACTGTTCGCAAATTGAACGTCCACTCATATACTGGCGACCATGGTAATTGCTCAAATGTAAAAAGATATTTGAGGTTAGACTTGAGCCTGTGAAAAGGAAGAGGAAGACACTCCACACAGGGGAGGACTTGAAGGTTCCAGAAGCCAAGCGCAAACCCTGGTTACGCACAGTATTTAATTTTTCAAGGATGGACAGCGAGGCAGAGGAGTACACCTGTGACCCCTAGTCCAGCTTTGACTGGACCAATGCTGAATACAAAAGCCGCAGGGTGTGTTGATCACTTCCCCAAGAAGTGTGTGAGTAATTTCATTATGCCCATTCTCTTCAGACAAGACCTTTCCAAAGCGTCCAAATGAGGCCTCCAAGAAAGCCTTGAATCAAAGATCACCCCTAGAAATCTGAAATGGGGCTCAAAGGTGACAGAGACACCATAGTCACAAATGGGGAGGGTCCCATGTCACTGATCTATGATTGTAAAAGTAGATAGCCTTGGTCTTTACTGCAGAAAAGCAGAAGCCCTTGGAAGAAGCATTATCAGCTACGGTATTTATAACCCACTTTAGCTTACGGATGACAAATGGAAGTCTAGGCAATGAACAGATAAGCGCTAAGTCATCCACATATAGAGTTGAGGAAATCTCAGATGGGAGATTTGTGATAATGCTATTGATGGCGATAGAGAAGCAAATGACACTGAGGACACTTCCCTGTGGCACACCCTCAACTTGCTCTGATAGGGCATTTCCAACTTTTACACGTAGTGTGTGCCCCATGAGGAATTGCTCGACAAACCTGGGGAGAAAGTCCAGCAGGCCCCAATCATGGAGTTGCTTAAGGATACCACGCCTCCAAGTGGTATCATATGCTTTCTCAATATCAAAGAAAACAGCATCTCTTATATAAGACTCCATTCTAACAAAAAAGGTTGATGGTACTCTGTTTTTTTTCTGAACCCTGATTGAGAGGGAGATATAAGATGGTTTGTCTCCAAAAACGAGACGAGTCTTGTATTTATCATCCTCTCAAACGATTTACATGGACAACTAGTAAGGGTAGTGGGCAGCTCTAAAACTTGGTGAACAGAGAGACAAGTCCACAGATGTAAAACTGTTCGTCTAGATGTGAAATGATGTGTGGCTGCCATCATTAAGAAAGCAGACATCATTAGTGCCCAGAAATCTCTCAATCATATTTTCTCTAGGGTTGTTATCATGGTCCCCTCAAAGGGGGTGTTGAGCATTAAAGTCGCCAATCAATAAAAAGGGAGGAGGGAGTTGAGAAATTAAATTAGCTAACATTGTAGCCAAAACAGCTGTATCTCTCTCCTTGCCAGGAGGAAAATACAGCGAACAGACCGAATAATGGCCTGCAGGTCTGTGTTAAGAGAGAGCTGGTTGTGGGGTACCCCGTTGTTAACAAAAACAGCAGAACCATGAATTGGTTCTCCAGGCTTCTTATAATATCCCACAAAACCTGAAATGTTGGGTACTCTGCAAGTACCCAAGCAAGTCTCCTGTAAAGCAATACAATCGGGATTGTAATCCTTAAGCAGGAGCTTGAACTCTTTCCATTTAGGGAAGAGACCTTGGAGGTTCCAATGAATAATTGGAAACATTGTTACTGTTTAAGCATAACGGTAGATTTCTTCCTACCCTTAGGGGTAGGAAATTTTGGATTTGAACTACCAGCGGAAGTAGTTCGTGTCATACTAACCTTAGGTTTGGAGTATGACAAAGGAGGCATCGGAAGCTTGAGTTTTGCCTTTAGTTTTTCTTTAAGAGGTGGCGCATCAGATTTTGATAAATGGCTGTAAGAGAGAACTGTCTTCACTAGAGAAGCAGAGATGGAAACAAGTCCAGGGGTCAGTTCAGGTGTCGAGGGAACAGATGATGTTGACACAGCTGGTGGTATTGATTGGGATGGTAGAGGTGATGGTGGTGGCGAGGACATTTGGCAAAAGTTATGAATTTGATGCTGATAGAGAAGGATGTGGAGTCAGTTTTTGAGAATCCTCGTCAGATGAGGGAGAAATCTCCACAACAGCTGGCTCCTGGGAAGGAGCAAAGGTTGGTTCCTTCTCATTCAGGGATCGAAGGAATCTAAAGCAGTATCAACAAGGGTGGATGGAGTGATAACTGGCTTTGGAGCTGAAGAAGAGCTTGGTTTTTTAGGGGCAAGGTGAATGTCCAGAGGTGGAATGGATACCACCTGAGGACCAACATGATCAACATCCACATGTTCTGGAGCGGTAGCAAGGTGCTTACCACCCTTGGGGAACTAGGAGAGGATGGAAGGTTCCTCTTCTTTTGGTAACCTCAGAAGCACTGTTATGTAGGTGCTGACCAAGAGTGTTCATCACGAGGAGATGTACGTTTAGGACGGGGAGGACTTTTTACCTGGTCAGGAACACGATAACCAGTAGGAGGTCTCTGGCTTCTCCCTTTCTTTGGCTTGGTAGAACACAGAGCATCAGAAAAGCTCACACCAGGTTAGACATACATCTCCTTTACTCTTCGTCTGGCATCTTTAAAACTGACCCTGTTCTTTTTTTTCTAATGGCAATGACTTCTCTCTCATAGAGAAAGTGCATTGCTGTGATGTTGCAGGGTGTTCTCCACCACAGTTAGGGCAACACGGCTTTTGAGTACAGGGGGTCCCGTGATAGTCCGATCCACAATTCACACACAACCTTGCCTGTTTACAAAACTTGCTTACATGGCCAAAGCGTTGGCAATGGAAGCATCGTCGTGGGTTTTCAATGTAAGGCTTGACTGGGATATTAAGATAGCCAGCCTTAACGTACTTGGGTGGTTCCAATCTGTTGAATGTCAGGATTATGGTGGCGGTAGGTAACCTAGCCACCATACAAACCTGGAAATGCGGTGGGCACTTACATCCTTCTAATTGGTAAGTTTTGATACCAGCCTGTCAACATCGTAATCTATTAACTCTCCCGATAGGATAACACCTTTACTGGTGCTAAATGTCGGGTGCGAAGCAGAGGACATGTCTACAGAAGCTAAAGACTGTAGGGTCTTAATCCGCTGGGAGTTATGTAGTTCAATTTACCCATATAAGTATATATTTTATTTTGGGGTGCCCCTGGAGCTGAGGGCATGCACTAAATCGTCATCATGAGTCCAAAGAGCGCCCATACAGCCCAGACGGGGTGACATGCCGTTCCCCCCGACTCCCACTGTCGTTTTAAAAACAGCGGAGCCGCATAACGAAGATTATCTGGACTGCGGTGCTAAGACCTCCCAGAAAAAAAATGACGACCCGGGCAACCAAACTTCCTCTCAGGGATGGTCCTGCAGAAGATGCTCCCCAGTGGGCACATCCGTCGACCCATACAGAAGCAAAAGTAAAAAAAGAAGACGCTAAGCTGTGGCCGGACGGGGCGCTGAGTGCCGTCAGCACGGCGGCCAGGAAGGGAAATCATCGCGCTGCTTACAGGGAAAAGAATTGGTACAGAAGACGAGATAAGGAGTTAGCGGAAGAAGAAAAAGAATGCCAAGCTGGGGCCGGAAGGGGCGCTGAGTCCCGTTAGCACGGCAGCCAGGAAGGCAAATCGCCGCGCCCCTTACGGGGCTGAGATGGAGAAGGTCCTGGCGGTCGCAGGGGCACCAGCCGGAGGAGGAGATCCCTCCCCTCCTTGTACTGCCTTGGAGATCCGAGCCGTTTGAGGAGGACCTTGCATAGGGGCGGACTCGAGTTCGGTGCTTGGCACCAAGCTCAGATTCGCCCCCATGGAAGCCCCTACCGTCTGAGGCTGGGTTGTCTCAAGGACCATGTCTGTCTCGGAGGAGGAAGGGGGGCGCTCCAGTTGCCCCCCCCCCAGGACATCACAGGTCCCATTGGCAGTGGTGGTGTCACGAGTCAAGTCTGGGGAGGCACAGGCCTTGACCCCCGCTAGGTTTAATATTCTAGTCAGCAGGTCTTTTGAGGGAAGCGACCGCTTTAATGGGCATCGGTCGGCTATGGGCTGCCTACTGGCTTTCTTGGAAAGGGGGAAACTGCCACTGGAAAGAGGGAGGTGCCCGAAGGCACCTCCAGATAAGGGGGCGATGGGGAGTCCCCTACACCCGTAGGCAAAGGAGAGGAGTAAGCCTCCTCTCCGGTTAAAGAGATTTAGAGGGTCCCCTGCGAGAGCACGAGGGGGGGGAGAAAACCTCCATTTTTTCTTTGGAGTTGCCCGAAGGCGGGTCTGTTGATCGTGAGGGGGAAAGGGGAAGATGTTATTTGTTGGATTGTCATCATCGGGCATGGGGACCCTATTCTTTCTGTGGGAAGCAAACGCTAATCACCGCTCGCAATGGCCCGCTCTGCGGGCCATTGCAGAGCAAGGTGCCGCCATTTATGGCCACCCCTCCTGCTTGGTGAATTGGCAGCCCTTCGGCATGGCGGCTCCACCTTAGCCACGGCATAAATAATAGTGAAGTGAGAAGGAAAAGGCATGTGAGGAAGGTATGGGTGGGGATGAAGCAAGTTGTTAAAAACCCACCATCCCAAACCGGAGCTCAGGGGTTAACGAACATTGTCCCCTCCCGCCCTCAGCCCCGATCCGGGATAGTTGGCTGAGAAGGTCCATATCTACCCTGTGAAAATAGAGGGCGACCAGAGAAAGTTGTGGGAGAGTTGTAGGGGAAGTGAGGAAGTAGAGGAGAAATACAGGCTGTCTGAAAGGAGAAGAGGCTAAGCTTGGGCCGGAGGGGTTGCTAAGTCCCGTCAGCACGGCGGCCAGAAAGGCAAATCTCCGCGCCCCTTACGGGGTGAGTGAAAGGAAACTGATCGGGGTCTACCCTATGAAATTAGAGGCTGACCAGAGAAAGTTGTGGGAGAGTTGTAGGGTAAAAACACAGGCTATCAGAAAAGAGAATAGGCTAAGCTGGGCCTGGACGGGGCACTGAGTTCCCTCAGCACGGGGGCTAGGAAGGCAAATATCCGCGCCACTTACGGGCACGGCGCGGCGGTATGTACGCGGAAATAACAGTATACCTCCTATCCAAGTGCACAGCTACTGCCTGAAAAGAGGTATCTAAAGCAAAGAGACCCTATCCAGTCAGTTGTGGCAATGTGTGAAAGCAGTTCTTTGCTATAATATCTTTAAAAATATTTCCATATCAATTCTAGACTTACACATTGATACTTTTATCTTCTTGATTCACTATAGGCATATACTCTTCAAACACTTTTATCATGCAACTATCAAATCAAACTGATTACTCTGCTCACTTGGCCTTCCAAAAGCTGAGAAAGCCACCCTTTTACCAATTTTCTTCTCCATAATAGGCTACAAACTGACCAAGTGTAAACACTAGTTGTGACCATGAACAAAGTTAAGCCACAATGGGAATGGTGAGTTGTAACATTCGGATAAACTTTGTTGCAGCTGTCATATGCTGTAGTGACTGGTGGTTCAAAAACCACATTAAAAAAGTCCAATAACCTTTAAAATATATTACCTCACTCTTCATTGAGAAGTATTCCATCGAAGAATTTTGTTCAATACTATTTGGTGTATTGCTCAGGAAACCCATGTTTACAGAATCTAAATGATTTTCTATATCTTTGTTATCAGCATCACTGTAAAGACGTCCGAGGAAGCTCAGAGTTACGAAAGAGTCTTTGTCAGACGGAGGGGGGTCTGTAAATGGCTCATTTTCCTCAATATCAGAGAAATGCTTTGGCATAGGTTCAGAATTAGAAACTTCTTCCTTTTCTAGTGGCTCTGATCTCTCATCAAGGGGTAGATTGACTTCATAAGGCAAAGAAATGTGATCTTCTGACTGGAATGGGTCGCCTCTTTCTAAACTTGGCGTTGGATAAGAAATGGATGTCAATCCAGAAGTAAAATAAGACTGATAATGAGGTGCTTCATTATCATGAACGTTAAGCGAGGCATTCTGATCCAAAGGGATACTTAACTCCTCTTTCTGAAAAGGACGCGAGACAACGAGAGATGAGCTTTCCTTATAAGGGAGAGAGACTGGGGCAACGTCGTCGTCGATAGTGTCATAAGGCACGACCACTGGTGCCATAGAGGAAAATGGATCCAAATAATCTTTTTCTACCTGGAACGCGAGAAGGGACTGTGGCCTTTCTGAATTAATCAAGGTGGCCTGATTCGTTGCCGTATCAACAACAAGTAAATCTTCCGAACTGGGTGTAGACCGGATCGGTCTGACGACGGTAGTGGCACCATCAGACTCCAGATCTTCAAAAATAAGACTGTCTTTGGTATTGTCCGATGAAGACTCGAGGGTACAAATGTTCATTTTAGTTTCATCTTCACTGTTGAGAGGAAGGGGTGGGATGAAGTGGGCCGTGCCTGTCGGACGACTTCTTTCCCCAAACTCAATACTGCTGTCATCCTTAATTTCCGTGAAATCGATGTGGTGCTCCTCTTTGATCGGGGACAGTGCGCAGCTGCTTTTGTAGTTGATGAAAACGAGGTCATGGGGAGCTTCCTGCTCAGACAACCTATCCTGAACTTCATCGGCATCTGGCAACTTGAGATGAAGCTCAGAACGGATGGCCAGGATGTCTTTATGGTTGAATCGCACAGCGTCATCGTCATCGGTCGTGTCGTACGAGACATAGGTTCTCTCATCATCGTCGGTGTCATCGAGAGGATCCATGGATGAGGACGGACTCTTGTAAGACGACTGTGGACTTTGGTTTAGAAACAACAGATCTTCGTCAATTTGGTTATGAGGTGTGATGGCCTCTTCGGTATGCGCTGCCTGAAGGAGCGCCCTAGTCTCTTCTGCGGCTTCTTGCCAAGCCACCATCTGTTGTTCCCAAAATTCACCACTACGCATCTCTATGCAGGAATTCGTCAATTTAGGTTCCTTAGTTTTCATTACTTCAGGAGCATTTCCCTCCTCTGAAGAACGATTCATATCAGGAGTCATTTGTGCTTCCTTTTGTTCCAAATCTTTTGTTCTGACTACCGAGTCTTTTTTTCCTCTCTCAGACTCCTTATTTCCAATATCGTCACTTTCGGACAAAGTTTTATCAACCATTCCTTTGAAGGAAGCACTATTGTGGATAATCAAATTCCCATTTTGAGAATCTGCATGATAATTAACGGGTTTCCAAAGGGAAGATTCAGCAGAGGCATAGGATTCTTTTCGACTAAGCATTGCATTATCTAAACTTTCATTTAGATTTGAACTAGTGAACAGGTTTTCATCTTCTTCGGCACTATTACCTTTGTCTTCACTAAAGAAGAACTGGTTCATATTAACTTGACTAACAAACGGCGCTTCAGTTTTTGAGAGGTCTGAATACGGTGGTATGGCGCTAAAATTTTCTAAATTAACTGAGTTATCATCAAGAGAATGGGAACAATTATTTACTAGGTTCGTTTCAGAGTTTTGCGAGTTCAGAATAAAGCTATGAATATTGTCATTGTTGTAGCCTCGTTCACTTAAATTGAGACAATCGAAGTTTTTACTTAAATTAGCGCCATCATCACATGTTTCCTCCCCTGTTGAGTTTGATTTTGCAGGTTTAAATGGCTCTAAGGAATAATCATCTAAGGCCCCTATAATAATATCCTCTCCTAACACAAGGTTCTCTGGATAATAATTCTGGGTCTTATTATTCAGTACTATATTTTGTTGCCAACTAATCTCTTTTCTTGTACTTTCTTTGGGGGGAGCCATCAATTCTGGGGAAGATAACTCAAGCGGAGACGCAACAGAGGTTCCTTGGAACGAACTTTTCTCTGGTAAATAATCGAGGGATCGGCTTTCATGATTGAGGAAAGGAAGGACAGTCGTCTTAGTGGTATCATCTACTGATGAATCGGAAGATGATGCCAAGATGAGAGCGGTATTATGAGCTACAATATCTGGGAGTGGTGCAGAAGAGTTACTCACTTGGGAAGAGACTATACAGTCTGGGGACGCTTCACCACAAGACTTTTCACTGACTTCCAAAGGCTTTGACATCTCAGCATAAAAAGGGATTGGTAAGATTTGTTTTCCTTCTGCGCATGTTGGCATATAGCTGTCTTCAGCAGAGTCAGAGAGCGTATCAGTTTCTTCCTTGGATACTCTGAAACAGGATGCATTGCCATAACGAGAGGAAACTCCCTCCATGGATGACATTCCTTCTCGACTCGCTTCCGAAATGATAGAAAACTTGTGTCCTGCCTGCAGCCTCTCCAATTCAAACATGAAACCCGCGTCTCTCACTGCTTCCTTCAAGTTACTTTCACTCGAGAAGTTTTTCTCCTGAGGTCGAATCTGTGGGACAAACTCACCAACCAGAGATCCTGGCTGACTTGTCTTGTCAGAATCGCTCCCATCGTCCACGACAGTCAACCGCATGAAGTCTTGCACACTCTGGCTCTTAAGTCGGACCAACTCGGAGAAATCCCCCTGCTCGAGGCGCATGGTCAGGTTCTCCTCATCCCCGTCGGAGAGGGTTCGATGGATCCCAGGGTGATTCATCACCAATGAGTCGCCACCAAGTCGAAAGGTGGCCTTCTCTGGTGAGCAAACGCTTGTTGTGGATTCGGACCGATCTTCCGACAAGGCTTCATCCAGTCGCTGAATCGCATCAGAAATTTCCTCTGTGAAGCTGTCCATTACCTGGCCAGGCTCCAGTTCAAGCCAGGAGGGGAGTGCAGACCCGAATTTAGCTGCAATGCGGGAGTCCAAATCTTCGGCAGAGCCATGAAAGTTACGCAAACTGGCGGTTGGGGAGCCTTTATCAGATGGAGAAACCCTTGGCGTGAAGTTGGACTCAAATCTATTTAAAAAAAGAAAAAATATATTTAGAAAATCAGCTTTAACCTTTCAGCATCATTGCTTAATTAAATGTTCCAAATTACCATCAGCTATTTGTTGTAATTTGAGAATTCTGTGTTAATTGCCTGTACCAAATAATTTTAAGTGAATATTAATATTAAAAGTCTTTTGTAATCTCACATATTTATTATATTCAATTTCTCATTTATGCCATACAGAATACCTGTTTATTTACAAGGTTTGTGTAAAGGTTTCAGCTGCTATGGCTATTCTGACTGGATGAACTTCCTAACATCATTTGTAGATAACCAAAGCACAATACTCAATTCTGAATGTTTTACTGCACAGAAACCGTTCAGAAAGCTTAATGCAACCTTTGCCAGCCTCATACTCTCTTACAAATATCTACAAAAAAGTATTTGTAACTTAGAAATAATAGCTACTTTTTTGTGTTACATGTTTCAAAGTGTGCCTACATTGTTCTAGAACATTTGTACACAAGTATAAGAGCTTGTGGCAATGCCAGCATTGCTAGCAGTCAGTCAGTGACAAGCAAGCACCGTGTAAACATCACAACACCCCATCAGACTTTCATCAAGCCAAAAGTTAAGGAGCATTCTTTTTATATCAAAAGCACTATTGTAAGAGAGTATGAGGATGGCAAAGGTTATATGAAGCTTTCTGAACAGTTTCATATGCCTATAAGGTCTGTGCAGTACAACATTAAGATGCGTAGGAGAGAAGTAACTGTGATTAGCCAGCTACTTCCAAAAAGTCAGATAGTCTGCAAGTCTATGTCCACGAATCCGTCGCGAGTCATCATAATCATCTTAGTTTTTCATCCTCTTGGTCCCGCTTCTACATGGTTGGATGGTTATGACTCTTCTCCACTGATTTCAGTCCTGAGCATCTTCCTCCGTAAGTGCCAGTCCTCCCATATCTTCCAAAACACAGTCCGTCCAAGTTTTCCTGGGTCTTTCTAGTGGCTTTCTGCCTTCCACTTGCATATGCATAGCCTCCCTCCTCTGATCTCTCAACATGACCAAACCATCTGAGTATACCCAGCTCTCCTAGGCTTATATATGTCCACCACCTCAAAGCTCTTGTGCGATTTTTTTTTTTTTTTAAAGGGGCTATCTGGCGACTGCCCACTCAGGCATAAGTCGCCGTAAACAAACAGCCTAGTTCTGGGCTACTTTAAAAAATTTAAAAGAAAACAACAATAAAAAGAAATAACAATTACGAAGCAATAAAAATAACAAAAACAACTAGACCTAGTTAAATGAAAGGGAGAAGGCCAGCCTCCCCCAAAAAGTCAAGTCCACCAGTCAATGTGCACGCACTCGTCCCGAGTACAAAGGACAGGCGGTAGCGATCCCGCCCTTTCCAGTACCGGGACAGGTAACATGCGCGAAGATCACCCAGACTGGGACATTCGACAAGAATGTGCCGAACAGTCTGGGGGACGACGCAGTCGTCGCAATAAGGCGCAGGCGAGGGCTCCATCAAATAGCGATGCGTCACACGAGTGTGTACGATTCGGAGACGACAGAAAGCGACCTGAAGCCGTCGCGGCATTGGGGGATAGGTCCATGGGAACACTCGTGGCGCAATGGCACGCAACTTTAAGTTCCCTTCGACCATCTCCCATCTTCTTTGCCAAGCAATCCGAAGAGCTGCCCGTATTCGTGCCATGTAGTCGGTGTGAGGAAGAGCGAAACGCTGGTCCGGTCGCAGAGTCCTCGCGGACTCTTTGGCGCGCTCATTCCCCGCAATTCCTACATGTCCAGGAACCCAGTAGAAGATAATCTCGAAATCTGCCCGGCTCACCATAACCGTGGCGTCACGGATATCGCGAAGCAGGGGATGCGGAGATTCCAATGCCCCGAGAGCACTCAGGGCGCTTTGTGAGTTGCTATAGATCACAATCCGGTCTCCGAACCGGGCACGTCGCGTAATCTCCCGTACCGAGTGGTGTATTACCACCAGCTCGGCCGGAGAAGACAGACGCAGCGCCTGGCAGAGCCCCGCTGACTTCAAACAGAGGGGATACTGCGTGGAAGCCGACCCCCTATTGGGACTTGGCGCCATCCGTATACACTGGCACGGTTCCAGCGTGACACGCGGTGTGCTCCAAAAAGGTCGAACGCAATACTCCCGGTGCCGTACAAGCTTTGGGAGCAGAGGCGTGGCGACAAATAGCCAAATGTGGTACCCTCCAGGGTGGCGTCCTGGGCAGAACCAGGGGCGCCACCGGCCCGAGAGCTGAGCTATATCTACCTCTCGAAGGAGTTTCCTGGCCCTAAACCCAAAGGGCCTAGGGTATGACGGGCGTCTCTCGGCGGAATAGGCACCATCGAGATCAGCTGCGGATGCAGTGAGAGCTGTTGGCGACTGAGGGAGGCGCCGGGCTCGCGCATACAGGCGAGTGATGCACTGCACGCGGCGCAGAGCGGAGGGCATCTCCCAAGCATCGACCAACAGGCTCTCAATGGGGGAAGTGCGGAAGGCACCGGTCGCAAGGCGAAGGCCGGTGTGGTGGATCGAATCCACCGTCCGCAATAAACGCTCGGCTGCTGATGCATAAAACTCGCATCCATAGTCGAGCTTCGAACGAACAGAGGATCGATAAAAAAGTAGAGCAGTAGCCCTATCAGAGCCCCAAGCGCTGAACGTCACGAAACGGAGAATATCCATGGCGCGGGTACAAGAGACCCTAAGGCTACGAATATGAGCCTCCCAGGTGAGGCGTCGGTCGAATACAAGACCGAGGAAACGGTGCGACTCAACCACATCCAGGCGCACCCCATTAAGACACAAATCTGGGTCGGGGTGGAGCCGTGGATGGCGGCAGAAGTGCACCACCTTAGTCTTGGCCAAAGAAAACCGAAACCTGTGCGCTTCGGCATAGCGAGAGACGCGATTCAATGCCTGTTGGAGTCGACGCTCCAGAGTTGGCATCTGGGCCGAGGGACATTGCACTCATCGTAATAAGGTGCAGGTTAGCGCTCCATTAAATGGCAATGCATCCCGAGTGTGTGCCTGATTCAAAGACTACAGAAAGCAACCTGAAGCCATAGTGCCATTTGGGGCTAGATCCATGGAAACAGGCACGGCACAATGGCACACAACTTTAAGTTCCCCTCGGCCGTTGCACATCATCTTTACCAAGCAGGCCAGAGGGTTGCCTTGATTCCTGCCATGTAGTCTGTGTGAGGAAGAGCAGAGTGCTGGTCTGGTCGCCCAGTCCTCGCTGACTTTTTGGCACTCATTCCCTTAAATTCCTACATGTGCAGGAACCCAGTGTAAGATAATCTTGACATCCACCTGGCTCGCAGGGAGGTGGCGTCACAGATACTGTGAAGCAGGGTGTGTGGAGATTCCAATGCTCTGAGAGTGCTGAAGGCGCTTTGTCAGATACTAGAGATCACAATCCGGTCTCTGAACTGTGCACAATGAGTTATCGCCCGTACCAAGCGGTGTATTGCAACCAGCTCGGTGATGAAGACAGATCACCAGGAAGAGCCCCACTGACTTCAAATTGATTTGATACAGCATGGAAACCGACCCCCTCCTGGCACTTAGAGCCACCTGCATACATTGGCACAGAAGTGTGCTTCAAAGGCTGAATGAAATACTCACAGCGGTATAGAAACTTTGGGAGCAGAGGGGCAGCGACAAATAGTCAAAGGTGGTACCCTCAAGTGGTGTCCTGAGCAGAACCAGAGGTGCCACTGAGCTCTTGAAGGAATTTCTTAGCTCTAAATTCAAAGGACTTAAGGAATGAATGGCGTCTCACAGCAGCATAGACACCGTTGAGATCAGCTGCGGATGCAGTAAGAGCTGTTGGT
Organism: Ceratothoa steindachneri; assembly: GCA_963969495.1. Classification (NCBI taxonomy): domain Eukaryota; kingdom Metazoa; phylum Arthropoda; class Malacostraca; order Isopoda; family Cymothoidae; genus Ceratothoa; species Ceratothoa steindachneri. The sequence continues at coordinate 119,453,027 of OZ018318.1, read as the reverse complement.
GACTGAGGGAGGCACCGGGCTTGCGCGTACAGGAGCATTATGTACTGTACACGGCGCAGAGCAAGTGTCATCTCCCCAGTATTGACAAGTAGCGTCTTAATGGGGGACGTGCGGAAGGCACTGGTCCGCAATACACGCTCAGCTGCTGAAGCATAAAACTATCATCCGTAGTCGAGCTTTGAACGAACAGAGGATTGATAGAGAAGCAAGAGAGTAGCCCTATCAGCACTCCAGGTGCTGAACATCACTGAAAAAAGAGTGTCTATGGCGCGGGTACAAGAGACTCTAATACTGCAAGGTGAGGCGTCAGTCAAATATAAGACCAAGGAAAGGGTGCAAATCCACCACTTCCAGGTGAACCCAAGAGATCAAAAGCTCATCTATGTAGAGCATAGCCAGAACATCTTCAGGAAGAACCAAGGTACTAGCGTTGATGCTTAGGGCCGTGTATGACACTGAGGATACTTTGCTGCGGGCTGCCCTCTTCCTTCTTATTGAGTGCAAAGGGATACCCCCACCTGTACGTGGAATCAAGAATCTTGTAAGGAATTCAAAAATAAAAATTTGGAGGCATCCCCTCGCCCTATCGTGTGGAGGGGGCTACATAATACCGTTTCCAGATCGAAACTTGCGGAAACCGCACGTACTGTGCAGAAGAGAGGTAGCCTTCACTGTCTAGGAAATAAGCTAATCTAACAGTTAGCAATTTCTCCAACTTACACACACAGGGGGTTAGAAATTGGGTAGAAACTGGCCAGGTAGTGTGTAAAATCCAGTTGGCTGCTTTCAGTGACATGACCTTGTGCATTAAATGCTGGCAGAGCAGCATCTTGCCCAGATAATGTGGAGAAAGCTATTGTGAAAGACTCCGACACAGATGTAAAATTAAAACACTTATGCCCACCAGGAAGAGAGGCGGGTGTGAAAGTGTTTGGGTGACGCTTATACCGAATGTAGGCATATCGTTTCTGTATGAGGTGCGTCTAACACAGCCGACCACCCAGAAAGTGGTCGGCATGCAAAAGGGCCAGACATTTTAGGAATAGTAGACAGGCCCAGGGCGATGAGATTGCTAGAGAAGAACTCAATGGCCTCATCCACTGACCTAAACTACTTGATGGGACAGAGAAATTGGTTATTTCCTGAAATACAGATTACTGTGCCTACTCTAAACATACCCGAGGCAGTTTTTCAGGCAGCAGCAGCCCAGAAAATGATAGTTGAATGGCAAAGAGGTCACTACTATGAAGGTCATCGACCACCTCCCACCTAAATCATATAATTTAAAACACTCAAGCATTTTCACATACCACATACTTTCTCTCTGATTCAATAGCCTTTCAATTATGAGGCTCCCTTTCTTTCTCCCATGTTCTCATCCATGCACCAACCAGTTTAACCACAACACAATCATGTAATCAGATAGGCCCATATTTATACCTGTTACAGCTTTCACATCAAATGTTGGACAGCTTATTTCTTCTTATGGAGCACAGATCAATAATACTCATAAATTCTCCCCCTTTTCTTTGCACACACCATCTGCATTTATGCACATCCTTGCGATGAAAATTCTTGTTACAGATTTCTTTCAGCACAGAGCCCTACCACCCACTCTTCTTCCTTTTCTGTGGATGTACCAAATGCTCCAGTTATCTCCTTTCTCATTCTGTCACCTATTCATCCATTCATATCTCCTACAGTCATCAACCACTACCCATTCCTAATTTCATCCACAGAGTAATACCAGAACCACTTTTTATTAGGGGTGCACTGGATTCACCTTTTTGAAATCTAACCGAAACCGGATTGCACCGGATAGTTGGTCCAAATCTAGCTGGATTTAGTCTCCAAAGTACAAGTAGCTTTTGAGCCACCCTCCCCTGGTAATTGGGATAGATCTTGTGCCTATTCTATGTAAACAGGGAAAGAGTCACATTGAAAGCCCCAAAATGTCATATGTTTGAGTGTTACAAAAGAATTTAGGCAGACAATAGATTGTTTTAATAGAAATTCAGTTTTAATTTATTGTTTATAGTTTGATATGCTTAGTTTTTATAGCCAGCCTCTTTTATGTGTGATGCTGTTCTGTTTTTGAGGCAACTTACAGTTGTTTGTAGTAATAAAAATTAAAATCCCAGCCACTTGTGAATATTATACATCAATGATATCACTCACATATGTTAATTGCATTTTTTTTCAGAACTCACTAGCTTAATAAGTAGTCATAATAGAATCCAATGGCATTGCCTGCAAATAGGAGCACGATTTTGCAGTTTTTTAAAGTAGCAGACAACTGTGACAACATAGCTAAGTGCTTGTTGTGCAATGCATCATTAAAGTGAGGAACAAAAGGTCAGAGGTCATACAGCACATCTCTGTTATGGACTCATGTTTGAACTAAACACCCAAAGGAATTGCAGAAGGCGTGTGAAGGCAGAGAACAGCAAGAAAAAATCTAGCAGTGACATCGCCCTCTGCTGCAACATCTCCTGATGTCACTCCTCAGCAGCAAAAACATGTTGCAATGAATAAACAGCTATCCCTAGTTGACAGCTTTTCCAGTAAGAAAGTTTTTGAAATAAATGACAGTAGGGCGCACATGATTTCCAAGAAAGTTATGAAGATGATTGCTCTTGACAACCAACCATTCTCCATTGTTGAAGATGATGGTTTCATCAAATATAGATGGCTCACATGCAACCTCGTTACATGCTTCCTAGTCTCTGTTACTTCTCAGACACTGTGCTCCCTCAGGTTTACAAAGATGTCAGGTCTGCAGTTGAGCGTGAGCTTGCACCACCCAATGGAACCTACGTTTCCTTCACTACTGATGTATGGACATGCTCCACCTCTAAAGAGACTTATCTCACTATCTGGACACTAGATCAAAAAAGATTTTACATGTGAAAATGCTGTCCTTGCTGCATCTCACTCTTCATGTCTTCACAGTGGGATAAACCTTGCAGCAATGGTTTCAGCAGATGTGGGCAGATTGGCCCCTGGATGAAAGTTGTAGACGTGCCATAGTGAGAGATGGAGCATCCAAAATGATTCTTGATACCAAGTTGGCAGAAATATCATCCATTCATCTTCAACTGGTTCTTCAAGATAGTATCCTGAGTCAATGAGCCATTAAAGATCTTTTGGCACAAGTTAAAGGCCTTAAAAAAAGAAGAGAACATGAATCTGCTCATTTCCATCCAAGATGTTGCGACTCGCTGGAATAGCGCAAATCTCATGGTTGAGCACATGCTGAAACTGAAACGTTCCATGCAAATGTTCCTTTCTGATCATGAAGATCTTCCAATGAGTGGTCACTTTGCAAATATTTTCTATTCTTTACAAAACCTTTTTATGATTTAACCAAAGATATGAGTGCTGAGAATTCTTTACTCTCCAGTGTTATCCCTAACATCGCAATATTGGAAGGGTTTCTGTCCAAAATTAGTGAAAAAGATGAAGGTGTGCAGACAACACGAATCACTCTTCATGACACATTCAGCCAAAGGTTCCTAAGCATCTTCCAAAGACTCCGCTTCTATGCATATAATGAAAAACAAGCAATATGTTATGGCAACCTGCATTGATCTGCGCTACAAAGACAAGTTTCTTCAGACTGCTCAACAGAGTCAAGCAGCAGTGTGGCTATTGGAAGAGTTAACGGTTGAGTCCTGCATGAGCCCACACTGCAGCAGCAACAGTTTGTCCACTGACAGTGATAAGGCAAATTCAGAGCAATTCTTCCTTCAAGAAACAGAAGAAAGATGGTGAAGAGGTAGAGGATGCATTCCTTTCGTGCTTTGATGAAATTGCAGCCACAGCTTCAGGTAAGAAATAAAGACCAGCAAAATGAATTTATGTCTATAACTATCTATAACTTACCCTCCTCGGTAGGGAGGATAATCCTGATGTATATAAATAAATAAAAAATCACTTTAAAATATGCACCAGTTAACTGCTTATTATTATTATTATATGCTAAGGTCTTCCTCTCACTTCTGATGTCATTATTCTTTTAACCAGTTGGTTTGTTAAAGAAATTTCAGTAGATATGGACAATATGCTTAGGATTTCAATAAAGAATCTATCAGATGATGAAACATAATAGAACAAAATAAAATAATATATAGTCTGAAAATGAATATAAGTGGTAAGGTCTATCAAGTTGGAAGTAATACTTTAGCTCATCATCTAATAAAAATATTAAAATATACTAAAATACATACAATAAATTTTTAAGTGCATAAACAAGTAGTATATCATCCGTGCACTGTAGGTTTCTCATTGTTTTTCAGAACATGGGCGTTTTGAATTATTTTCAATATTGTTGATTATACATCTTGCAGGAGTGACACTAGCCTCAGCAAAGACATCCAAGGATCAACATTCACAAGGAGTGACTGTTGTGACAGCAGCCAAAGAGGTGGACTGTTTTCTGAAACTTCCACTGATCAACTGAAAGAGCTGCCCTCTGAAGTGGTGGGGTGGCAATGAAGGTGGCGATGCACACTCTTTTCCTTTTATACAAGAGCTGGCCTACAAACTGCTATCTACGCCACCTTCCTCAGTTTTCTCAGAACGACTGTTCTCCGAGTATAGCAACATATTTGAACAGTAGCGGAGCAGACTAGTACCCAATAGAGGAGAGAAATTGCTTTTTATTCACCACAGTATTTGCCTTATGCTGTGTGTTTATTTTTTATGATTTCATTTACATTTCAATTATTTTTAAAACAGGACTTTTAATGTAAAAATTAATCAGTAAAGGTTCATTTGAATTTCAATGCCATTGAATTATCAGCAGCTTGTTCCAGCATCATCTGACAGTGCAAGTTGAATGTTTCTGTGATTTTCTTAGCTACACATTGTACAACTTGTTCTTTCATCTATATGTGATGATTTTTCCTGGTTTCAAAAATGCTTGTTATTAATGATGGATTTCAATAAAGGTTTAAGACCCATAAAATTTATGAATAATAAAAAATGAGAGAAATATGCAGTAACCATTTTTTTCAGTTGCGCTCTGCTTGTCATAATTTATATACTGGTTTCTGTACCTCCTGGTTACTAGGTTGGGATAGGGGCTGGGCTTGGTGGGTTTCTGTTTTCTCTCTTTTATCACTAGTTCATTACCACTTTGTTATTTGAGATATTTTTGACAAAATTTCAAAATCCGGCAAATGCGGCCGGAGACTGAATCCAGTGCACCTTTAATTTTTATCAGCTTTAGTTCTATTATTATATGGCACACACGCCACAATCAGATTGCAAATCTAAACTTCCATATAACTTTCGAGATCACTCATTCAGACCCAACAATTGCATTAAAAGAAAAAAATTAGGAGCTCATCTGGTGACTGCCTACTAGGGCAAAAGTCACTGTACTCGCACAGCCTAATACTAGGGTAGATTAAAAAATGAGTAACAATATGTAAATAACAAAGATTAAAAAAGGAACAAAGGCTAAGAAGACACAAGCTAAAAAACACAACAAAGAAAAACAAAATAAGCAAAAAGGCAACAAGAAAGCAGCTCACTCTGGCATTGGGGGTAGGCCCGTCTCCCCCCTGGTGCAGGAACATGCAACCTATGACAGTCAAATAAAGTGGAGGAGGCCAGCCAGCATCCTCCAAAAAGTAACATATTCTGCAAGTCTGTGTACACGAACCAGTCCCGAGTACAAGGGACAAGTGGTAGTGATCCCACTTGTCCCGGTACCGGGACAAGTAATATGAGCGAAGATGACGCACTGGTTCATTCAACAAGAATGTGCTGAATAGTGCAGTCGTTGCAATAAGGTTCTGGCGAGCGCTCCATCAAATGGTGGTGCATCCGGAGAATGTGTCCAATTTGGAGATGACAGAAAGCAACCTGAAGCCATCGTGGCATTGGAGGATAGGTCAATGGGAACAGTCAGTGCAATGGTACACAACTTTAATTTCCCCTCAGCCATGTCTCATCTTCTTCACCAAGCAGCCCGGAGGGATTTCCATATTCCTGCCATGTAATCAATGTGAAGCGCTGGTCTGGTCATCTAGTCCTAGCAGACTCTTTGGCACCCTCATCAGTGTGCTCATTCTCCGCAATTCCCAAATATCCAGGAACCCAGCAAAAGATAATCTCAACATCCACCAGGCTTGCCAAAACCATGGCATCACGAACCAGGGGCTGCAGAGATTCCAATGCCCCGAGAACACTCAGGGTAATTTCTGAGTTGCTATAAATCACCATCCTGTCTCTTAACCGGGCATGTCATGTTATCTGCCGTACGAATAGGTGTATTACAAGCAGCTCCCCAACAAATATCAAATGGACTCGAAGATATGGTTATAGAACCCGGGCCTCAATCACAGGAGGAAATAGATTACATGTGGGTCAAACTTATTAGTGAAGTGTATCAATGTTCCTTAGGTTTAGGAAGGAGATTGGGAGGAATTGGTTTACAAATCGTGTGGTAGATGAATGGAATAGGCTCACTAGGCATGTGATAGAAGCCTCCTCTCTGGGTAGTTTTAAGAATAGATTAGATAAATATATGGATGAAGCTGCTAGATGGGACTGACTTTTTTTTATGTACATATGTATATATTTTTCTAAGGAGTGGGAAGATTATATTTTGCGGTTGCATGAATGGACATAATCCTCTGGATGCATTTTATGTATATTGTAGATTAGATCTGACGAACTCCTGTTAAGGGTGACAATGTTGATGACTTTTCTCTGGTAAGAAATCTTTTGTGTGTTGAATGGAACAGGAGCTGCCAAGTGTAGGCCATGAATGGTCTTTTGCAGTCTCCTTCTTTTCTTATGTTCTTATGGTAGATGAATGGAATAGGCTCACTAGACATGTGATAGAAGCCTCCTCTCTGGGTAGTTTTAAGAATAGATTAGATAAATATATGAATGAAGCTGCTAGATGGGACTGACTTTTTTATGTACATATGTATATATTTTTCTAAGGAGTGGGGAGATTATTTTGCGGTTGCATGAATGGACATAATCCTCTGGATGCATTTTATGTATATTGTAGATTAGATCTGACGAACTCTTGTAAAGGGTGACAATCTTGATGACTTTTCTCTGGTAAGAAATCTTTTGTGTGTTGACTGGAACAGGAGCTGCCAAGTGTAGGCTATGAATGGTCTTTTGCAGTCTCCTTCTTTTCTTATGTTCTTTAAAAAACGTAACCTGGACTGGTTTGATGAATCAGACGAAACCATAAAGGATCTTCTAAAGGAAAAGAATAAAGCTCATGATGCTTATTTAGCCAACTCTGCATCTATCACTAGGAAGAGGAAATGGCAAGAGAAACGAGCAGAGAGACAAAGAAAGCTAAGAGAACTACAAGATGAGAGGAAGATAGCAAGAGCTATAGAAATACAAAGATATGCAGAAGACGAACACAGAAGACACGATTTCTATGATGCAATTAAATGCCTGTATGGACCATCAAAAAACTCCACGACCCTGGTCCGGAGTGCAGACAGGAACGCACTCCTAAAAGACAAATAGGGAATATTACAACGATGGGTAGAGCATTTCAATGTTCTACTCAACACCATAAATGAATGTGATATGTCAATCCTCAAAGAAATTCCAAGACTCCCACAGATACCTGAAATGGACGCACCACCTTTGCTGGTTGAGTTGGAAAAAGATGTTAAGCAACTGAAGAACACAAAGGCTGCAGGATCTGATGGTATCCCCTCAGAAATATACAAAAATAGAGGGGAATCGTTAATTAATGTTCTTCATAATGTTTTCATGACTTGCTGGTCAAGTTCTAAGATTCTCTATCAATGGCACAAAGGAAACGAATAAAATATTCAAAATAAAACGGGATAAGGCGGTCTTCAGAAATAGCAGGGGTGTGACACTTTTGTATGTTGCTGGTAAAATCTTGAGAAAAATACTACTTTCAAGACTATTAGCATTCATAGTTGGTAGAGTTCTTCCCGAGTCCCAATCTGGCTTTTGAGCAGACAGGAGTACAGTCAACATGATCTTCTTCTGTCGTCAACTTATCGAAAAATGCCTTGAGCAACTAAAATCTTCTAGCGCAGCTTTTGCCGACTTAATTAAAGCTTTTGACACAATTAACTGGGACCTTTTATTCAGGATATTCAGCAGACTTGGATACCCACCAACATTTATAGAGATCACCCGCCAATTTCATGAAAACATGCAAGTTCGAGTGCTATCAGATGGTGATTATTTGGACTACTTTCCTGTGCATGTCGGAGTGAAACAGGGCTGTGTTCTTGCACCTGTTTTATTCAATATATACCTTGTTGCTAATATTTACCACTATTATAACCACTCCACACCGGAAAACGGCATCACAATTAAGTATAGGTTCGATAATGGGCTGTTCAATATATGTAGGTTTGCTATAAGAACTAAGACAGAGCTAACATCAATTCATGAATTGCAGTATGCAGATGCTGCCTCCATGGTCACTCACCATCCAAGACAACTGCAAAACCAACTCTCAAATCTCAGCGAGGCCTACAGACGAGCTGGACCCAAAATAAATGTTAAGAAAACTGAAGTCCTCACACATTTAAGGGAACCAGAAGCTCCCAAGACTATAACCATCGGTAACGATCATCTTGTCGAGTCAGAGCACTTCACATATCTTGGGAGCATTATATAAAAAAATGAAATACTGGACAGAGAAGTAAGGAGCCGCATCCAGCTAGCTTCATCAGCTTTTGGATGGCTTAAAGAAAGGGTCTTCCTTACTGCAATCTTAAGTTACACACAAAAATTGCAGTTTACGTTGCATTATGCGTCTCTACATTGCTCTACGGAAGTGAAGCCTGGACACATAGGCAGCACTGGAGGCTTTCCAAATATGTAACCTCTAGAAAATACTAAGAATCACATGGAGGGATAAAATCACCCACAATGAACAAACTGCAACTGTATAATGGCGCACATCACAAAAAGATCACTCAGGTGGGTGGGGCATGTGATCAGAATGCCAGAACCATCTCCCAAAGAGAGTATTATTTTGTGAACTCGAGCAAGGCACCAGACTAACAGGTGGACAGAAAAACCGGTACAAGGATCACCTAAAACGCACCCTTAAATTTTGCAATATCAACTATCACCAACTGGAAGAACTAGCTGAAGACCGGGTAACTTGGCGACAAACAGTTAAACAGGGTGTTCAGGAGCTAGAAAATGCAAGACGTAACAGGAGAGATCAAGTTCATGCAGAGAGGCACTGACAGTGACAACACCCTATCAACAATGAGGACACACCCCACAATTTCAATGTCTGCCAGAGGGCTTTCTGGACCAGGACAGGATTGCTGAGCCACCTTAGATCACAAGTGAGAAGAAATGGGAGGTCATCATCAAGCCGATGGACAACCTTAAGCAAGTAAGTAAGCATAATGACACTCATCACTCAAAAGCAGTGCTACACTTTCTTTACTCCACCAAACACAAACTTCATTCCCTTTCATGTTTCTCTCACATAGAACAAGCATCTTCAATCTCCCAGTTTTCAAGATATTGACTAAGAGATATTTATAAGTTCCTTAGACCAACCTCATAATAAGCGAGCTTTCATGGACTGTAATGTTATGTTTCTGAAAAATTCTGCCATCATCACTTAATTGATTCCAACGCTCCTCAAAATCAACATCAGAAGAAGACTCAAAACCACATTTCTCCAGGTTTTGCAGCAGCGAATGAAGGTAAACCATAGATGGACGATTTTCCGAAGTCATGAAACAGAGTTCCAAAATTTTGCATCTGGGAAAAAAAATAAAAATATATATCACTTCTTGAAGGTGGTATAGACAACTGTCCACATGTTATTTTCGTGGGATAGATATAAGCTTAATTGTTGGGTTAGTTTAGGTTGCCCATGTTTAGGGTCGCTCCCCTTAAACTAGCAGCAATAATAAACTCCGCTGACTGCACAAGATTTAGGTGCGGATGACATGAAACACATACAAGTATTGCACCGGCCTCATCCAACTGCATATTCCCCCACTGCCACAAAGAACCAGACACATATAACACATATTTACATGGCATGTTGTAAATGTGTTATATGTGTCTGGTTCTTGGTGGCAGTGGGGGAATATGTAGTTGGATGAGGCCAGTGCAGTATTTGTATGTGTTTTGTGTCATCTGCACCTGAATCTCTTCCCAGGGAGACCCATTTGTTGGGTGGAAGGATCTTTCCCCTGTGTGATCTGGTTGAATGAAATTGAGGTGGTAGTCTTGGCCCAGAGATTGCATGCTTTGATGTGTTGTGTGTGTGGATGAATGTCCATAATGGGAGACTGGTTTTGGGGTGGAGGGATTACTTGGAGTGTCATGACACATGGGTGTAATGGGATGGGTGGTTTAGATTTCTTGTATTATGAAGAAATTGTGTTCCCCGGATGGGGTGGTGGTGCTTTAGCAGTATGACCTTTATATCATGGTGGTGGTGGTTAAATGGGGTGCTGCAAGTACAACCTGAAATGGTGGAATGCTTTGTTTTGTGTCTGATGTAGTATGCTGAGGTGAGTAGGTGCAAGGTTTGGTGGCCAGACTATGGAAGCAAAGGGAAGGAAGGATCAATGTATTGCTTCTATGAGTGGGTGATGGATTTATTTGAGTGCTCGACTATGGTTTCTGTGAGTGCTTGAAGTGTGTTCATTTTTGTTATTTTGTGTGTGTTGTTGAACATTTAGTTCTGTATCTAGTGTGATATAGTGTAGCTGTTTTATTTAAGGGAAGCAGCATATTTGCTAAAGTAATGCAGAGGCATTTTTGTACTACAGTTTGTAAGTTGTGAACAGTATCAGAGAATTTTGAAGGTGAGATGGTCAATTGGTTCTGTTGTAACCAGCTTTGGAGTTTTGTGATGTAAAGTTGTAGATTGAAAGCTGCTTGGTTGCAGCTTGGATGTTGTGTGAGAATGGTGATGTCATCTGTGTAGCTGTAATGTGTTCAGGGCTGGTACAGAAAACTTTTTTGAAAGGAGTGGCAAAAATAACTAAAAGGTGACCAATTGAAAATTACTATTTATGATTATTTTAGAAAGTTGCTCCAGTACCCACAAAAATTCCAACTTGATTGGCAAATAATGGGCAGCAATTCTAAATTTTTTAAAACAGATTACAACATTATTTGGCAATCAAGCTACTGCTTTAACTTTCTTGTTTATTTTATTTTTAATAGGTATAAATTTCACAAAGCATTTACATCAATAATAGGCACATAAAAAGAGCAAAATTAAGTAGGTATACAATTTTTTATCTCTTTTAAAGAAATTACTGATTAATAAGGTTTGCTTCTTTTCCACTTTGGATTGACTTTCTTAAACTTTTTGTGATTTCTTCTTTTCTACATCTCTTTTTTTATGAGCATCTTCTAACAAAGAATGTCCTATTTTAATCTGTATTGTGTCATTATTATTAACTCCACTTTCCAAAATTTTCATGCCTTGTTCCATGTATTTGTCAGAGGTGCTGGTACTAATCTGTTCTTGTTTCTTTGCTTATTCCAGTTCACTTTTTAATTCTTTTATTTTCCATTTTTTATTATTCACTTCTTGTTGAAATTGCATTTTTTTATCCTCATTTTCTTCATGTGATCATTTTTCTTTTGCCTTTTGTTCTTTAATTTTTTTCTCATCTAAATTATTTTGATAACTCAATCTTGCTGATTTTGCTAGAGTTTTTTTATCAAGGACCACAAGATAAATTAAACTTTTGTGGAAATGCTTTAATCCATATCTAATGCTAAGTCTGGCATTGATCATTTTCTCACTTATAGCATAACGCTTCTGTTTGAGGGCCGTCTCACACTCGGCCGACCAACATGGGAGTGGTCGGTGTGCAAAACGGCCAGATGTTCTAGGAATAGTAGTCAGGCCCGAGGTGATGAGGTTGCCAGAGAACTAAACGGCCTCATCTACAGACCCAAACTCCTCAACTGAGATAGAGAATTCAGTAATTTCCTGAAATGTAGGCCACCGCGCCCGCGCCAAGCACCACAGAGGTGGGCTCTCAGGCGGCAGTTGCCCTGAAAATGATATTTGAATGGGAAAGTGATCACTACCATGGAGGTCATCGACCACCCCCCAATCAAAATCAGGCTGTGCATACAAAAAGCACAAAGATAGGTCAAGGCAAGAAAATGAAGTGGTTCTCTAACAGTGATGCGTAAACTCATCAACATTTAGGAAACCTATCTCAAGCTCTACGATCCGATCGGCAAGGACTTGTCCCCTGGGATATATTGAGTAATCTCCCCAGAGAGGATGCCTGCCATTCAGATCTCCAAGCAAGAGAAAGGGCCTCGGCAACCGTGCCACGACGCGGCGGAAATCCCCCGCGTTGAAGTCAGCTGACGGTGGAATGTACGCAGAAATGATAGTATACATCCTATCCAGGTGAAGCTGCACAGCCACTGCCTGAAAGGAGGTATCTAAAGTGAAAGGAAGAACGGAGATATCATGACGGGTGTAAATCCCGCATCCCCCTGCCCGGCCATCCCGAGGTGGTGAAGTTGGAAGACCCTTATATCCCGGGACGGTGGGCAGGGGGCACTGGCCTAGCATGGTCTCCTGCAGAAAAATAGCTAACGGGGAACGGGACGAAACGAGCCTCCGCAGCTCCTCCCAGTTGGTCCGGAGTCCACGTCAATTCCATTGAAGGAATATGCCTTCCAGGCCTAGCTCGGAGGAGACGCGGGGGCCCTCTTCGAACAGAAGACCCTCACGGGAATGGCCGTACGCTTCTCGGAGGCAGAACCCCAGGCGCTGTCGCCTTCGAGGACTTATTGGGGGAGGTTCGGCTCACATGCGAGACTTTTCCTCCTTCCACCTCGAAGCCTTAGGCGGGCGTTGCGGCTTCGGAGGGGAAAGGTGCCCTCTTTTCGAGGAACCACCGTCTCCGAGCCACTCAGCACACCACTAGGCGTGGGCGAAGGAGCCGAAGCTCCTTTCTTGCTGTCCTCCTTTCGGGTAAAGGTTTAGGAACCTCGGAAGATGGCCTGGCGACCAACTTCAGGGGTGTTGCCTCCTGTGAGTCTAACGACTCGGTGGAGGCACGTGGCCGTTTCGCCTTACGGGAAACTGTCACGCTGGGGGAAGAGTAGGGAGCCTTGGTTTTAGCCGGGGCTGGGTATGAACCCTTTTTGCCGCCAGCTTTACCAGGGGAGCGCCCGGGTTGAGTAGAGCCCACAGAAGGGCTCCGAATGGGCGCGGAAACAACCGTACTCGTTGGCCTGGATGGGCCAGGAGCAGAGGGTGCCTTTGACACACTTGGCCACACATGATTTAGACTTATCGTGTGCGACCTTGGAGCAATTTACACAGACTTCGGGTGACCCCGACTTTGCATCTCTACAAGAACGATTCGTATGGCCGAAGCGGTGACAGTAATAGCTGGCACGAATGCCTTCACGCGGTAGCGGTACCAATCAGCATGCACCGACTCAGGGAGCTTGTCACAGTCGAACGTGACGAAGAGTGTCGGGGTGGGTCTCGAGGCCCCTCCCTGTTTTCTCATCACACGTTCGACCTTGACCACCCCATGATCGGCCAGCTCTAAGGTGATGTCCTCTATGGAGTATTCAACGAGTTCCCTCGCATAAACTACTCCTTTCACAAAGTTCATGGTAGAGTGCGGCATCACACTCACCGGGGTGCTATCAAATGTCCGAAGAGCACTTATCTTGGCTGCCTCGGCGGAATTCGCCGCATTCGCCAGAAGGCTCCCCCGTCCAAGAAACAGGTCACCTTCGGCTCTCTACCAATTGCACTAGTTAATGCTCTCCTCTGATGGATCATGTTGCCCTTGGACAACATGCTGCCATCAGTGGAGCGAATAACGAGGAAGCGTTTGAAGCCAGCAGGCTTGAAAATGCCAGGTAACCTCTGAATCAGGGGCCCCGATGTCATTGAGGCTCCAACCGGTGCACTTTTGGTCTTAGTCATAGTCACGGACTCAGCACACAGGCAGGGTAGAGGGGCCAGATGTGCCGATCTTGGCTTGGTCGCTTGCCAAGTGATAATGCAATAGAAGTTTTGTTACAAAAATTAGACAGTGTTTATGTTGGATAAAAATAGACAAGCATTTATAGCATATTATGAGTTTAAAATGTTTAAGCACACTACTGAAATGACCATGCCTGATTACTTGGTAGAATTTGAAAAGGTACTAAAATTTAAGAAGCATGACATGGAATGGCCTGAGCAAGTCTTAGCTTTTCAATTGTTGAAAGTTGTGATGTATCAGATATTCATTTTCAATTGGAAATGTCAACAACAACTATTACCATCGATGAGATGAAAAAGACACTGCAGGGAATGTTTGGAGGTGTAATTATGGATCATAATTTGAGTGGAAATGTACATAGTGACAGAGTGCAGGTGAAGGCTGAGTCCATCTTACAGGTTGGTTGGGCAAATTTTTGAGGCAGCTATACGGGTCATAGACGTATGTCTAACAGATTCTGGAGTCTGAGAGGAGTCTCAAATGCAGTTGGTTGTGATACAAGAAATCCACTGGGTCCAGGTGGTAAGCGTACAAAGTTTGATGAAACACTGGATGAAGGATTATCTCAGAAAAAAGGAAAATCAGGAATTTGAGGATGGTACTGGAGATAAGGAAGTGCAGTCAACATTGCTACCAGACTGTGTTGATCGAAGAGGAAAATTGATGTCAGAAGCTTTGGTAGCCTTGGTTCTGGATTCAGGGTGTTTTACAACTGTCTGTGGTGAAGAGTGGTTACAGGCATATATAGATACATTATCCTCAGATGACATACAGTTGATTAAAAGAGAAGACTGAAACATCATTTAAATTTGGAGATGGTGAACATGTAACATCTAAAGGTATTGTGCATATACCCTGCTACATACATGGAGTAAAGGTCATGGTTCGAACTGATTTAGTTGGTTGTAGAATCCTACAAATGATGAGTAGATCTGCTATAAAATGCGGAGGCATGATTTTAAATTAAAAAACAAACAAAAACAATCTACATGTTTGGAAAGGAAAGTAAGCTACATGTTACCTCTATAGGACATTATATAATGCCTATAGTAAAGACACTGTGTAAACAAATGCTAGATTGGGTATTGGCCACAGATAGCCATGAAGAAATACCTAAGAAAGTATTGAAGCTACATAGGCAATTTTCTCATCCGACTGCAGAGAAATTAATGAATTTAATTAAATAGGCTGGTCTATTTGAGGAGAAATGGAAACAAGATATAAATAGAATGAGTGATAATTGTGATATTTGCAATAAGTTTAAGAAAATATGTCCCTGTCCAGTGGTAGCACTTTCCATTGGTAAGGTATTTAATGAGGCTGTTGGAATGGATCTGAAAGTATATGGGAGTAACTATTTCCTCATATTAGTTGACTTGGCTACAGGATATTGTGTAGCCACAGTTATACATAATAAGAAACCTTAGGCCATAATAAAAGTATGAGTAATTCAATGGATCAGTCAGTTCAGTAAACTGGATAAGTTTTTATCAGACAATGGTGAAGAATTTAACAATAGTGATTTTTGTAGTAAGGCTGAAAATTATATCATTAAAATGATGTGTACAGCTGCAGAAAGTCCATGGAGTAATGGCATTTGTGAATGATTGAATGCTGTAATTGGTGATAATGTGGCAAAAATTATCTTGGATGCAAAGTGTGATGTGTCACAGCACTGGCATGGGCTATATCAACTTGGAATGCACTGCAGAACAAAAATGGTTTTTACCCAAACCAGCTGGTGTATAGATTCAACCCAAGCCTACCTAGTGTGCTAGATAATAAAATTCCTACTCTGGAAAAGAGGCCATCAGTAGTAGCTAAAAGTCTTAATGCCATGTGTGTGGCCAGAGAAGCCTTTATCAAAAATGAGTAAAATGAAGGTATAAGAAAGGAAATGTTACATAATGTAAGAGGGGACAGCATGGAAGGCTTACATAATGGAGACCAGCTATATTTTAAACATGGTAGTGAAAACCAATGGAGAGGTCCTGGTATAGTGATTGGAAAAGATGCTAGGCAAGTTCTTGTGAGACACAGAGTATATAAGAGCACACACCTGAAAATTTCAAATTGCTGCTGACCAAGGCCTCAAAATGCAAGATACTGATGATATCAACAGAGACAAGATAAAGGAGACAGAAATGCAAATTCCTTTGGAAGGAGACCCAATGTGGACTAACAAGACAGGATTACATATTCTAGTGGAAGAAGGCATAAATGATGACAAGTAATAATAATAGAGAATGAGCATGATGATGATATAAGCAATAATGGGGATGATAACAATGAATATAGTAAGGGACATGAGCTTGAAGAGGGATCTCATGCTGAAACTAGAATGCCTAAAGCAGGAGAGAGAATAGAAGGATACATGGTTGAGAATAATGAGAAGGTGAATATCATTATTCTGATTCGAGATGGCAAAGCTACAGTAATATACAGAAAATGTTTCAATATGAGAAATGAGTCAAATAACAATAGGACGGATTGATTTTGATAAAGATATATATGATTGGCAGATTGTAAAAGATACAGAGGAAGTAATGATAGCATGTTCTGATGATGAGTGCTTGAAGACCAAGAAAGCAGAAATGAATTGGATTGACAAACATGTGGCATACAATGTCAGTGAACTGAGCACAGCATTCAATCAAACAACTGGAAGGGGAGGGATATATTCAAAGCCAACAAAAGTTAGGAAGGTGAAGGATAACCCACTATCCCATTGGTTTGGAAAATTTGATCTAGATGAGTGTGCACTTGAATGTTATAGTGATGCATCATTTGATAGATCAAAGTGGCCATATTATATTTTTAAGAGACAAGGAAGGAAATCAACTTTGGCAGCAGAGACTAGTTTACTTGATGCAGCAGAAAATGTAATGTATTCGGTAAATCTACTGGAAACCATACTGCAACATAAAAATATAATACCATTATGATGCTATGTAGATAATAAGTTTCTGATTGAGTATCTACAACCTACTAAGTTAATTGAGGATAGAAGTTTAAGGATTAAGATAGTGTTGTTGTGGAATATGATCCAGAAAGTGAAGTGGATAAAAAAATCAAAGCAAAGTTCGAGCAGACTGCCTTACGAAGAAAGGGGCTTCACCCATGATATTACTGAAAGAACTGTGTAAACAATGATTAATAAAAAAAAGAAAAAAAAGGGGGAGGGATATGTTAGTTATAAGGTTGTCAATAAATAAATTAAAGAATGGGGTATAAAAAACTGAAAGAACTGTGATAACAATGATTAATAAAAAAAAGATGGCCACCAAAAAGGGAAGTGACATAAATAGTGTTGAAGATAAGTTAGTCAGTGTGAAGACAGGCATTATTATGTATAGACATGCCAATATTAGTGGGGAAGTCGTAGCCAGGCAAAATAGAACATAGTATCAGGAATCACTTAATTAAGGTGCAATAAGTGAACTTATAGAAGAAAAGAAACATTATTCTGAAGAATTGTATTTCAATGCAAAGGTCTCAACATTGCTTTTATTATATAACCTTACCAACTAGGTGGATGTTATTTAAGTTTTGAAACAGCAAGTACAGTGGTTGCTTGATGTGATGTGCAGAAACTGGGTTAGGAGGCATCTAGTAGGATGTGAGGGTCTATTTTGTTTAATACAGACTTTCCATATTTTGGATTGGAAGGGGTACAGAGTATGATGCAGGGTCAGTGGGTGGCATGTTTGGCTTGAGGATGGGCATGATGTGAGCAGATTTCCAGAGATCTGGGTATTTTAGGTGAATGTTTGATATGTTGTCAGGTCTAGATGCAGGGAGAACTTTGCCTGCTGTAGAGCCTGGGATGCCATTTCTGTGGTGAATTGTCTTAACATCTCAGGGTCAAGTGATAGTGAGTGTAGGTGTTTGTTTGTACTTTTTTGTGAGAGGTCAGATGTCCTGGTGCTGATTTTTACATGCATGTTGTATGAGGGTGTTTGCCTGGCTGATGAAGTCAATCCTCTTTGTGTAGATGCCTTTGTGTGAATCTTGTTCACTGCTGTTTGAGCTGGCAAGTCTCCTGATAGTTTAAGAATTTGTCGCTGTTGGTTTTGTAGTTTCAATTGTTCAGAAAGGCTTGCTAGTGTTGTTGTTTATTATTTTAATGTTGTCAGTGGTGTTTTGGGTTTGTGGTTGCTTTCGCAAGCTGGCCTTCTGGGGTGAAGTTTGGGTTACAGTGTCCCTGTTTCACCCTAGGATGTATGTATTCATTGTTGGCTGTTGCGAGAATGGTGGCAAAGTGCCTTGTTTATCTTGTTTATGTCATAAAAGAAGGCAACTGAGAAGCCTTCAAGTTTTTGTTCAGTATAGTTGGCAAAGTGGCCCCAGTCAGCTATGTTGCAGTTAGTGTAAGAATGTGCTGTTGGTGGAGGTACAAATTTCTTGATGGCTATTTGTATGATGATTGGGAGATGGTTAGAGGATAAAGCAGTATGGGGTTGCCAGTTTGTTTTGGTGGGTAGGTCAGGTGGTGGTCATGTAGGTGTCTTCAAAGTGTGTGTTGAAGAGTTGTTAAGGATGAATAGGTGGTTTAAGTGTTCTGTGATGCTGCATGCTCTTGTGTGTCTGTCTTGAGATTCTAGGCAGGTGGGGGTCTTGGGCATTGAAGTCTCCTGTAACAAAGGTGTTATTTTGCTGTGTTGGAAAGTGGTAGAGTGCAAGTTCATAGTTTAGTAGACAGTATCTGGGGGAAGTATGTACAGGTTGGTGAAGGTGTAGTCGGCTCTGATGATGGGGGCTCTGAGGGTTTAGATTTCCATTAGGGTGTGGGATGTAGACTGAGGTGATTTTTGAATGCAATTAGACCTCCCCCCTCCATCTTTTCTCTGTTTCTCTTGCCTGATGTGCATGCAACGTGGTACTTTTGTTATGCAAGCCTGAATTGTTTTGATTCTTGGATGAAGGCTAGATGCATGCTGTAGTGGTTGAGGAATTTTTTGCATATACCTCTTATGTTTAGTTGTAGGATATTGCCTGAGTCTTGGCGGTGGGACTCTGGACTGCAGGGTGGGCTAAGAAAGCAGGGTAGGTTGCTTGTTGGTTTGTGGAGGAGTGTGATGGTAGGGTGGGAGTGTGGGGTTGAGCATGAGGTGCAGATGAATTTGGTTTCATGTGAGTGGTGCCTGTACTGGAAACCAGTACAGCATGTATGTGTTGGGTGATAAGTATCATTGTGAAAAGAATCACACCTAAAGTACCAGGAATGTGGCCAGTCAGAATGATGCCATTCTAGGGAGTGTGTGAGAAATTAAGGAAATGCTTTTAAGATAATAATCCTATGAATGGAGATAATGACCAAAGACAATCTGGGGATTTACCAACACCCATCTTGCCTTAAGGCAGCTTGTTTATTCTCTTTCATCTATTACTCTAACTTCTCCCTTTTCAATGTATGACTCTGATGCATACCAGCCTCCTAGTTATTGGTATGTGTGGTTAATATTCTTTGCCCGGAATTTAGTTAGTCTTCCTTGGGTTTTTTTTTTTTTAAGGGGCTATCTGGCGACTGCAGACTTAGGCATGAGTCGTCGTAAACAAACAGCCTAGTTCTAGGCTACTTTAAAAAATTTGAACAGGAAACAAAAATAAAAAGAAATAACAATAACAAAACAGTAACAAAACAATAAAAAAAACAATTAAACCAGGTTAAATGAAAGGGAGAAGGCCGAAATCCCCCCAAAAGTCAACAAGTCAAAGTGCACACACTCGTCCCGAGTACAAGGGACAGGCGGTAGCAACCCCGCCCATCCCGGTACCAGGACAGGTAACGTGCGCGAAGATCACCCAGACTGGGACATTCGACAAGAATGTGCCGAACAGTCTGGGGGACGACGCAGTCGTTGCAATAGGGCGCAGGCGAGCGCTCCATCAAATAGCGATGCGTCACACGAGTGTGTCCGATTCGGAGACGACAGAAAGCGACCTGAAGCCACCACGGCATTGGGGGATAGGTCCATGGGAACAGTCGCGGGACAATGGCACGCAACTTTAAGTTCCCTTCGACTGTCTCCCATCTTCTTTGCCAAGACGTCCGAAGAGCTGCCCGTATTCCTGCCATGTATTCGGTGTGAGGAAGAGCGAAACGCTGGTCCGGTCGCAGAGTCCTCGCGAACTCTTTGACGCGCTCATTCCCCGCAATTCCTACATGTCCAGGAACCCAGCAGAAGATAATCTCGACATCTGCCGGGCTCGCCAAAACCGTGGCGTCACGGATATCGCGAACCAGGGGATGCAGAGATTCTAATGCCCCGAGAGCACTCAGGGCGCTTTGTGAGCCGCTATACATCACAATCCGGTCTCCGAACCGGGCACGTCGCGTAAACTCCCGTAACGAGTGGTGTATTGCCACCAGCTCGGCCGTGAAGACAGACGCAGCGCCTGGTAGAGCTCCGCTGACTTCAAACAGAGGGGATACGGCGTGGAAGCCGACCCCCTCTTGGGACTTGGAGCCATCCGTATAGACTGGCACGGTTCCAGCGTGACACGATGTGTGCTCCAAAAAGGTCGAACGCAATACTCCCGGCGCAATACAAGCTTTGGGAGCAGAGGCGTGGCGACAAATAGCCAAATGTGGTACCCTCCAGGGTGGCGTCCTGGGCAGAACCAGGGGCGCCACCGGCCCAAGAGCTATATCTACCTCTCGAAGGAGTTTCCTGGCCCTAAACCCAAAGGGCTTAAGGTATGACTGGCGTCTCTCGGCGGCATAGGCACCATCGAGATCAGCTGCGGATGCAGTGAGAGCTGTTGGCGACTGAGGGAGACGCCGGGCTCGCGTGTACAGGCGAGTGATGCACTGCACGCGGCGCAGAGCGAGTGGCATCTCCCCAGCATCGACCAACAGGCTCTCAATGGGGGAAGTGCGGAAGGCACGGGTCGCAAGGCGAAGGCCGGTGTGGTGGATCGAATCCACCTTCCGCAATAAACGCTCGGCTGCGGATGCATAAAACTCGCATCCGTAGTCGAGCTTCGAACGAACAAAGGATCAATAAAAAAGTAGGGCAGTAGCCCAATCAGCGCCCCAAGCGCTGAACGTCACGGAACGGAGAATGTCCATGGCGCGGGTACAAGAGACCCTAAGGCTGCGAATATGAGCCTCCCAGGTGAGGCGTCGGTCGAATACAAGAACAAGGAAACGGTGCGACTCAACCACATCCAGGCGCACCCCATTAAGAAACAAATCTGGGTCGGGGTGAAGCCGTGGATGGCGGCAGAAGTGCACCACCTTAGTCTTGGCCAAAGAAAACCGAAACCTGTGCGCTTCGGCATAGCGAGAGACGCGGTTCAGTGCCTGTTGGAGTCGACGCTCGAGTTGGCAGCTGGGCCGCTCCAAAAGAGATCGAAAGGTCGTCCACGTAGAGCGTAGCGAGAACATCTTTCGGCAGCACCGAGGTGATGCCGTTGATGCTCAGGGCAAAGAGTGTGACACTGAGGACACTTCCCTGCGGGACACCCTCTTCCCGCTCCTTTGGGCCGGAGAGGGCTCCCCCCACCCGTACGCGGAATCGACGATCTCGCAAAAATTCAGATATAAACATTGGGAGGCGTCCCCTCGCCCCCACCGTGTGGAGAGTCTCCATGATACCGTATCGCCATGCGGTATCATAGGCCTTCTCCAGATCGAAAAACACCGTGGCGTAGTGCTGTCTACGAAGGAAAGCCTCGCAGACGGCATTTTCCAGTCGGAGCAGAGCATCCGACGTGGAGTGGAACTTGCGGAAGACAGATGGCCTCCGCTGTCCAGGAAAAAGACTAATCTAACATTTACCAATTTCTCCATCAACTTGCACACGCAAGAGGTTAGAGAGATTGGGCGGAAACCGGTCAGAGTAGAGTGATCTATCCCCAGTTTGAGAAAGGCGAGCACAGTAGCGATTCGCCAGGAGTCTGGGAGAAGACCTTCCACCCAGATCCTGATGAACAAATCTAACACAAAGGCCATGCCTCGCTCACCTAGGTGTCGAAGCATGGCGTACGGGACATCGTCCGGACCATGGGCGGTGTCCGCGCACGAAGCGAGAGCGGAACGCAACTCACTCACAGTAAACTTGTCGTTGAAGGGTTCTCCGCCTCTGGAGGTAAAGTCCAGCCGGCGGCCTTCCGCGACATCACGACGTGCATTGAATGCTAGCGGAGCAGCCTCACGGCTAGAGAATGCGGAAAAAGCGGTCGCTAAGGATTCCGCCACGGACGAGGGGTCCGAGATTGCGTTCCCATTCTCCTGGAGAACGGGAGGGGGGTCCTGCGAGAACTTGCCCCGAATCCTTTTGACTCGCTTCCACACCTCAGCTAAAGGGGTCTTCCCGTTAAGTGAAGACACGTATGCACGCCAAGAAGAGCGGCGGGCGTGCTTCGAAATATACCGGAACCTAGCCCTAGCCTGACGAAATTCAGCGACAGGGAAATCGTTCGGGCGGCGCTTATAGCGCATGTAGGCATAACACTTCTGTTTGAGGGCCGTCTCACACTCGGCCGACCACCATGGGAGTGGTCGGCGTGCAAAACGGCCAGACGTCCTAGGAATAATAGTAGTCAGGCCCACAGCGATGAGGTTGCCGGAGAAGAACTCAACGGCCTCATCTACCGACCTAAACTCCTTGAATGAGATAGAGAATTCAGTCATTTCTTGAAATGCAGGCCACCGCGCCCGCGCCAAGCACCACCGAGGTGGGCTCTCAGGCGGCAGTTGCCCTGAAAATGATATTTGAATGGAAAAGTGATCACTACCATGGAGGTCATCGACCACCTCCCAATCAAAATCAGGCTGTGCATCCGAAGAGCACAAAGATAGGTCGAGGCAAGAAAATCAAGCGGTTCTCGGACAGTGATGCGTAAACTCATCCACGTTTAGGACACCCATCTCAAGATCTTCGATCAGATCGGCAAGGACTTGTCCCCTGGGATTTATGGAGTAATCTCCCCAGAGAGGATGCCTGCCATTCAGATCTCCAAGCAAGAGATAGGGCCTCGGCAACCGTGCCACGACGCGGCGGAAGTCAGCTGACGGTGGAATGTACGCAGAAATCAGAGTATACCTCCTCTCCAGGTGCAGCTGCACATCCACTGCCTGAAAGGAGGAATCTAAAGAGAAAGGAAGAACGGAGACATCATGCCGGGTGTAAACCGCGCATCCCCCAGCCAGGCCATCCCGCGGTGGTGGGATCGCAATACCCTTATACCCCGGAAGGGCGGGCAGGGGGCACGCGCCTAGCATGGTCTCCTGCAAAACGATAGCTAACGGGGAACGGGATGAGACGAGCCTCCGCAGCTCCTCCCAGTTGGCCCGGAGTCCACGGCAATTCCATTGAAGGAATATGCCCTCCAGGCCTAACTCGGAAGAGACGCGGGGGCCCTCCTCGAACTTAAAACCCTCACGGGAATGGCCGTACGCTTCCCGGGGGCAGAACCCCGGGCGCTGTTGGCCGGACAAAGCGCTGAAGGCGCTGTCGCCTTCGAGGACTTATTGGGGGAGGTTGGGTGCCATGCAAGTCTTTTCCTCCCCCCGCCTCGAAACCTTAGGCGGGCGTTGCGGCTTCGGAGGGGGGGGGAACCTCTTTTCGAGGAACCACCGTCTCCGAGCCACTCGCTCCACCTCGGGGCGTGGGCGAAGGGGCTGAAGCTTCTTTATTGCTGTCCTCCTATCGGGGAATAGCCTTAGGAACCCCGGAAGACGGCCTAGCGACCATCTTCAGGGGTGTTGCCTCCTGTGAGTCTAACGACTCGGTGGAGGCGCGTGGCCGTTTCGCCTTACGGGAAACTGTCACGCTGGGGAAAGAAGAGGGAGCCCTGGTTTTAGCCGGGGCAGGGTATGAACCCTTTTTGCCGCCAGCTTTACCAGGGGAGCGCCAGGGTTGGGTAGAGCCCGCAGAAGGGCTCCGAATGGGCGCGGAAACAGCCGTGCTCGTTGGCCTGGATGGGCCAGGAGCAGAGGGTGCCTTTCTAACTATTGAGGCATATGACGTCCCAGGCAGGGCCGGGCGCGCCAGGACAGGGTCCTTTGCCTCGCGGAATG
Organism: Ceratothoa steindachneri; assembly: GCA_963969495.1. Classification (NCBI taxonomy): domain Eukaryota; kingdom Metazoa; phylum Arthropoda; class Malacostraca; order Isopoda; family Cymothoidae; genus Ceratothoa; species Ceratothoa steindachneri. The sequence continues at coordinate 119,428,976 of OZ018318.1, read as the reverse complement.
AGAGTCGATCCTGGGCCTGAACGGCCAGGATTTATTTCTCAAGGAGATATGCACAACATTGCTTCGAAGAAGCAGCGTGCGGCTCTCCGCAATTGACACACTTGGCCACACACGATTTGGACTTATCGTGTGCGATCTTGGAGCAATTTAAACAGACTTTGGGTGATCCCAAATTTGCATGTCTACATGAGCGATTCGTATGGCCGAAGCGGTGACAGTAATAGCACCGCCGCGGCAGTGGCACGAATGCCTTCACGCGGTAGCGGTACCAACCGGCACGCACTGACTCAGGGAGCTTGTCACAGTCGAACGTAACGAAGAGTGTAGGGGTGGGTCTCGAGGCCCCTCCCTCTTTTTTCATCAAACGTTCGACCTTGACCGCCCCATGGTCGGCCATCTCTAGGGTGATGTCCTCAATGGAGTAGTCAACGAGTTGCCTCGCATAAACTACTCCTTTCACAAAGTTCATGGTAGAGTGCGGCGTCACACTCACCAGGGTGCCATGAAGTGTCCGAAGAGCACTTATCTTGGCCGCCTCGTCGGGATTCGCCGCATTCGCCAGAAGGCTCCCGTCCGAGAAACGGGTTACCTTCGGCTCTCTACCAATTGCACTAGCTAATCCTCTCCTCTGATGGATCATGTTGCCCTTGGACAACATGCTGCCATCAGTAGAGCGAATAAGGAGGAAGCGTTTGAAGCCAACAGGCTCGAAAACGCCAGGTAACCTCTGAATGAGGGGCCCCGATGTCATCGAAGCTCAGCCCTGTGCACTTTTGGTTTTAGTCAGGGGCTCCGCTACCGGGGGGGCAGAGGGGCTGGATGTGCCGGTCTTGGCTTTGTTGCTTGCCAGAGTGGCAGCAGACCCATCCGTCCCCGCAGCCCCCGCGGATGGAGAGGAGCCCCGAGTCTTCTTTGTCTTCTTCTTTTTTGGAGAGGAGGGCGGGGAATGAATCCGCTTCTCACCCCCGCCGGTAGAAGCCCCTAGGCCAGATGTACCGGCCTCAGCCAGGTCCTTCTTCGAAATGGAGAAGGTCCTGGTGGTCGCAGGGGCATCATCCGGAGGAGATTCCTCCCCTCCTTGTACTGCCTGAGAATCCCCAGCCGTTTGAAGAGGACCTTGCATAGGGGCGGATTCGGGTTCGGTGCTTGGCGCCGATCCCGGATTCCCCCCCATGGAAGGCCCTACCGTCTGAGGCTGGGGCTCCTCAAGGACCATGTCTATCACAGGAGGGGCCTCCAGCTGGCCATCCCCTCCCAGGACATCGCAGGTCCCCTTGGCAGCGTCATGAGTCTTCAGTGGGAAGGCACACGCCTTGACCCCTGCAAGGTTCAATATTCTTGCCAGCAGGTCTTTTTAGGGAAGCGACTGAAGGGGCCTGGCTTCCCTCTCCCCCCTAAGGGGGTTTGCCCTACCGAGCCGTTTACCCGAGGGGCGGTCGGCAGTGGGCTGCCTGCTGGCTTTCTTGGCAGTCCCCTTGGAAAGAAAAGAGGGAAATGCCGCTGGAAAAGGGGAGGTGCCCGAGATTACCTCCAGAGAAGGGGGTGAGGGAGAGTCCCCTGCACCCGTAAGCGAAGGAGAGGAGTAAGCCTCCTCTCCAGTTAGAGAAATATGGAGGGTCCCCTGAGCAAGCACAGGAGGGGGGGCGACCTCCATCTTTTCTGTGGAGCTGCACGAGGGCGGCTCCGTTGTGTTGTTATAGGGGGAATTAAGGGGAGATGGTTTTTTTTTGCATCATTGGGCACGGTGACCCTCTTTGTTTTATGGGGCGCAATCCGTCACCACCCCTGCACTGCAAGAGGTGCATATAGGCCTGGCAGAGCCAGGCGCCGCCATTTGGGACCACCCCTCCCGCCTGGTGGCCTGGCAGTCCTTCGGCATGGCGGCTCCACCGTGAAAACGGCGTAAAAAAGATATATTTTGAAGACGAGAGGAAAAGGGATGTGAGGAAGGTATGGGTGGGGATGAAGCAAGTTGTTAAAAGTCAACCACCCCAGACTCGCGCTCAGGGGTTAGGGGACATTGTCCCCTACCCCCTCAGCCCCGATCCGGGATGATTGGCAGAGAAGAAGGTCAGCTTCTACCCTGTGAAATTAGAGGCTGACCAGAGAAAGTTGTGGGAGAGGTTGTATGAAAAGCGACGAGGTAGGATAGGAATACAGGCTATCTGAAGAAAGGAAGAGAGGCTAAGCTGGGGCTGGACGGGGCGCTGGATCCCGTCAGCACGGCGGCCAGGATGGCAAATCGCCGCGCCCCTTACAGGGTAGTCTCCCTTGGGATGGGTCCTGCTTCCCTTAAGAAGTTAGGGAGGCCAGAGCTAATTGCCAGTCAATTATAATTATGAATACGTTAAATAACCTAATTTTCAAGGAAAATGGCATTGCAATTAAATGGGGTAAGCATTCTCCCCTGGGGAACACTTGAGAAATGAGGGGAGAAAGTACAGACAAGACATGACCAAAAGAATAATGGAGATAGCAAGGATTGTTATCACAGAATTCACTCACCATGGAGACCCTATTTCAAAACCCAAAGAGGCAATTGGTGAGAGGGGTGTTAAAAAACAAAAACAAAAATCACTACACATTCACAGTGATCCAAACTATGTGCCTCTCAATCAGAGGTTGGACCATGTTGAGATGAAGCAAGAGAACACAAAACCAAACAAACTCACAACTTTGAAAGGTAAAAGCTCTCCAGGAGCATCGATAACTGAAGGGTGAAAGAACGCTCGAGGATAACTTTCTGAATGATCCCATCTTCATCAAGATCATCGTAAGGCAGCCTCCCAGAAGAGAAGATCTCCCATAGCAGTACTCCGAAGCTCCAAACATTGGCAACTTTTGTAAGCTGAAGAAAATGAGGCAGAAGTAAGGTCCAGTTCATTAAATGAGACAAACTTATTAAAAAGGTAAGGTGGACTTTTGTTTGTGAACGAAAGCCATGTTTCATTAGTTTTTTTATTCTTCTTCCAGCGACTAAGCGCAGGTAGCAGCCATTGGCCTAGGAAGCTACGTACCCACAAGTTTTAGTCCTGTGAGAACAATATGCATTGTGTGGTAATAGGCAGGGCTGCTGTGGATCCTGTCCAGCCATGCCACCCCACCTCCTTGTGCAAAAGGGGTTAACGATGATCAACAAATGCTAGTTTCCCCAAAGTGTGGTCGGCTGGTGTCACCACACAAAACTAGCAGTTTCCTCTCACTCCCTGTATGCCCTATCAAGCACAAAGCTACCCATCATTTTGTCCACTGTAAAAAGGCCTTTTAGTGATGACGTGCTAGTGTGCGGTAGCATCTCATCAAGTCTGAATGAATTCTTGGGAAGATGGCCCCGAGTCAAGACCTTTCGCTTTCAAACATTCACTCAATCACTCTACAATCTATGTGGTCTTCAAAACCTTTGCATGCCCTCTCACAAGTTTACTTCCATCCATTACTTTTACATGCCCATTCTACCTCAAAACACTGTCAGAACCTCATTCACACCATAAAGATCTCTTACTCAGTTGTTACTATCTAACCTTCAAATACTGAGGATCCCTCTCAAGTTTTCTATTTGCACTGCTCTTACTCATGATTTTTCATTCTTCCATACAATAGTCTTGCACTCATACACAAACCATTGGTATTTTATAAATGCTCTGATCACCATGGAGTTTCTCACCATTTATAAATTTGTGATCACAATCTGCTTCATCTGTACCATTATCATTCACAATTTAACACTGCTTGTTCAAGGGTAACACAACAGACTCTAATATCACAGCCCTCCCAACCCACATTGCCAAATAACATAAGGTTCCTCTTTTCTTCATTGTTTTAGCCTTCTCACACACATCCTATCAAAGGCTTCAATCAACATTTCCAAATCTCTCTCTCCATCAGCCACTAATACCAGGTCATTAGCATATGCTAACCATAGATAAAACCCATTCTTCCTAAATCTCCCATACTGTTACCTCATTACTATCCCTACTTCTCTCAATACTTCATTCATAAGCATATTAAACAGTCACAGCAACATCACACAACATTGTCATACCTCCCACATATATCAAACCACTAACTCATTATTTTTTATCCTAATGAGCACGGTTTCCAAAAATAAATACTATTCACACCAACTGATAGTGTATCACTCACTCCATACATTGATCTAAATGCCCCCTACCCACTTGAAACACACTGTGTTCATCTCTTATAAATTCTCGTTATCCTTATTTTATATACCTAATCAGAATTTTTCCATATACTTTGCCTACAACATCCAATAGACTTATTCCACTGAGTTAATGTATTCACCTTTCTCCCGGTTGCTCTTCTTCCACTTTCAAATTCATTATGAAACACCCATCACACCAGTTCCATAACAATTATTTTTTTATCTCAGCGATTATCATTTACTCCAGCTCATCTTTTCCATACTCTAAAACAACACCCGGTTTACATCCACAATGTCAATAATATTCACATCTTCCTTACAATAATTATACAACTCATCAAGACATTCTTGCCTTCTACATACTTTCAACCTCCTCCAAGTACAATACGGTTCTTAGCTTTGGTATCAGCTTGGTGCCAGGTTCAATCCCAACATTAGCATAGTACAATAAACACATATTTGCCCTCCAAGGAATCCTTCGCACCGGTGATTGGTATGCTGATCTTTGTGTTTCATTATCCAGTCAGAGGGTACTATCCTGACCAAGTGACTGATGGATGGCATTCCTTGCCTACCTACCTAGATGGAGCAAGTGGTACACTATAAGATTTTTATTTTTTTTTCAAGGGGGGGGGCTATCTGGCGACTGCCCACTTGGGCATAAGTCGCCGCAAACAAACAGCCCAGTTCTAGCCTACTTTAAAATAAAAATTTTAACAGAAACAACAATAAAAAGGGGATAACAATCAGGGAGCAAGCTCCGGTGTCAGGGAGGAGGTCCCCCTCCCCCCGGCGAAGGAGCCTGCGACCTACAAAAAACAAAACAAAAACAAACAATAACAAAAAAATCAAGTTAAATACAAGGAAAAAGGCCGGCCTCCCCCCAAAAGTCAACAAGTCCACAAGTCAATGTGCACGAATCTGTCCCGAGTACAAGGGACAGGCGGTAGCGACCCCGCCCATCTCGGTACCGGGACAGGTATCGTGCGAGAAGATCACCCAGACTGGGACATTCAACAAGAATGTGCCGAACAGTCTGGGGGACGACGCAGTCGTTGGTAAACTATAAGAGAGTGTGAAGAATATTTATGTTAGAAGCAAGGTTTGTGTTGGGGTTGTAGCGGGCCGAAAGCAACACTAAACCCGCATTCCAACCTTATCCTAGGATTTATGGACCTTGAGAACCCTGAGGAAGAATTGATATGATTTGATATACAGTCTTTTACTTTACAAAAAAATGTACAGGTATAATAACAGTTAATAGGGTGAAAGTGTGAGTGAGTGGTTTGACATACATTACCAGTCAAAAGTTTGAGGGCACCCAAACATTTTTGTTAAAATGTATGAAATGCAATCTTTATGTCATACTGTGAAGATGAAGAAGAGAATATGTAATTTAGATGATATGTAATTTTATATACTTTAGTAGATTCTTTAAAAACTCATTTTTCAATTCATTTAACCTATACTTTGACTTCATCCAAATCCCTTCCTCTTGCCTTAAGAACTAAAGCACAAATCTTTGAGATTCTACAGAACAAATCCTTGGTATTCTAAGTAATAATTTGTCAAGATGTGAACATGGCAATGCTTTTTCTACACATTTTAATAACTCTGGCTCATTTATATATGCTGCATATTGCACAAAACTTTATCAAGCTCATTCCATTCAAGTTCAATTGGAGACATCTGTAGATTGTGGCAGTCAGGTGATAATTATTAAAACTTTTTCTTTTGAAATTGTAATTTTTAGAAAAATTTGAAAAATGCTTAGGAACAAAAATTCTCTCTTATCCATCATCTTAAACCACTTGGAGGCAGATTTCCCTGTGCCTGCTATCACCCAATATTGCTCTCTGTTGTTGCCATAATCACACTAAAAAAAAGGAAAAGAAATGCTTAGAAATTAGATACCATGCCCTCCCAATGCTTTGGAAGGTTGAGAGAAAAGTATCCATAAGACCATAAAATTCTAGAAGGTGATCATTTACATATACTCAGCCCACAGGTCCAACTAAGATAGGCTTTTGACAACCTGGCCAACCATTCAGGTAAAATTGTCCTTGAGCTGTCGTAAATTTTTTACTCCTGGAAATGAACGTGGGAATTGTAAATAGACATTCCTTTTAATTTAGTTTCCCTTACTTGTTATATTAAAGTAATAGTAATAATAATGATTTGGGTTAATTAACTTTAAATAAGTGGTCGTTGTTGTGTTTTGCAAAAGTGTAATGTTTCAAGTTGCCACCTAGCCCAGCTCCTGGTGTCCTGAAAAGCTGTATTTTTTCTCTGCCACTAAAACTCAAAGTGACAAGACGTAAATACAGATCCCATTAAATATCCACTAAAAATTCCGCAAGTTGTCAAGTTTTGGTTCATACGGCGTGCAAGTCATATGACAATAAATTAGCTATTTTGGTTTAAGTCTCATAAATATTAATGGATAAATAAGCCATTATCTCGTTTCAAGGCCAAAAATAATCACCATTTCACAGGCTAAGTATATATTTAGCTATCATTTATAAACAATAGCTACCTATTAGGGATATTGGGATATTTAATGACCACCTTATATTAGAGCAAGTAAATGATTATTATTTTTCATTTATAATTTAATTTAATTATTTTTCTCATATTTTCTTGTTCAAATTGTTCCCAGTAACCAAATTCATAATTGAAAATTAAACAGGAAATTCGCTATATGAGGTTTAAGCATAAGGGATGGTGCCAATGTAGCCACCTTAAATGTGTACTGTAAGGTGAGCAGAACAAATAGCCCAACACACCCTGCACCTAATACTTGCCTCAGCTAGGGAGCTCTAGGCCCTTAGGGCAGGCAGTTAATAAATTGCCACATGACTAATAACCCATAAGAGGACAAAAGTGTGCTGGGCAGCCAGAACCTGTGTGGATGGAAGAGAAAGTTTGGAAAGGGGTAGGAAAAGAAGTAGGGATAGAGGGCTCCACTAATGAATAGGGTGGGTGATAACATATTGTTATTATACCCTGGTGCTACATGACTCCAGAAAGGCACCATGGCTAGCAGACCAAACTATGTCCAAGAACAGTCATCTTGGTACAAAGTGAAGGTAAACGAAAGATTAAGAGGATAGCCATAATAATAATACTAAGTAAAAATAAGATAAATGATAATAATACGAATTTTTTTTTTTTAAATTTTATAGAGCCCATCTGGAAACTGCCCACTTGGGCATAAGTCGCCGAAAAACATGACAGCCTAGAACTAGGCTACTTTAAAAAAAATAAGAAAACATAACAATGATATAAATTGGAAAACTTAATAAGGAAGCAATCTCCGGCAGCAGGGGGAGGTACCCCTCACCCCGGTGCAGGAGAGTGCAACCTACAAAACAACAATAACAAACGAAAAATAACAAGAACGTAAAATAAAGGGGAGAAGCCCGGCCTCCCCCCAAAAGTCAACGTGCACGAACTCGTCCCGAGCACAAGAAACACGCGGTAGCGACTCCACCCATCCCAGTACCGGGACAGGTATCGTGCGCGAAGATCACCCAGACTGGGACATTCGACAAGAATGTGCCAAACAGTCTGGGGGACGACGCAGTCGTCGCAATAGGGCGCTGGCGAGCGCTCCATCAGATAAAGATGCGTCACACGAGTATGTCCGATTCGGAGACGACAGAAAGCGACCTGAAGCCGTCGCGGCATTAGGGAATAGGTCCATGGGAACAGTCGCGGCGCAATGGCACGCAACTTTAAGTTCCCTTCGACCGTCTCCAATCTTCTTTGCCAAGCAGTCCGAAAAGCTGCCCGTATTCCTGCCATGTAGTCGGTGTGAGGAAGAGCGAAACGCTGGTCCGGTCGCAGAGTCCTCGCGGACTCTTTGGCGCGCTCATTCCCCGCAATTCCTACATGTCCAGGAACCCAGCAGAAGATAATCTCGACATCTGCCCGGCTCGCCATAACCGTGGCGTCACGGATATCGCGAATCAGGGGATGCGGAGATTCCAATGCCCCGAGAGCACCCAGGGCGCTTTGTGAGTCGCTATAGATCACAATCCGGTCTCCTAACCGGGCACGTCGCGTAATCTCCCGTACCGAGTGGTGTATTGCCACCAGCTCGGCCGTGAAGACAGACGCAGCGCCTGGTAGAGCACAGGTGACTTCAAACAGAGGGAAAACGGCGTGGAAGCCGACCCCCTCTTGGGACCTGGAGCCATCCGTATAGACTGGCACGGTTCCAGCGTGACACGATGTGTGCTCCAAAAAGGTCGAACACAATACTCCCGGCGCAGTACAAGCTTTGGGAGCAGAGGCGTGGCGACAAATAGCCAAATGTGGTACCCTCCAGGGTGGCGTCCTGGGCAGAACCAGGGGCGCCACCGGCCCGAGAGCTATATCTACCTCTCGAAGGAGTTTCCTGGCCCTAAACCCAAAGGGCTTAGGGTATGACTGGCGTCTCTCAGCGGCATAGGCACCGTCGAGATCAGCTGCGGATGCAGTGAGAGCTGTTGGCGACTAAGGGAAGCGCTGGACTCACGCGTACAGGCGAGTGATGCACTGCACGCGGCGCAGAGCGAGTGGCATCTCCCCAGCATCGACCAACAGGCTCTCAATGGGGGAAGTGCGGAAGGCACGGGTCACAAGGCGAAGGCAGGTGTGGTGGATCGAATATACCTTCCTCAATAAACGCTCGGCTGCGGATGCATAAAACTCGCATCCGTAGTCGAGCTTCGAACGAACAAAGGATCGATAAAAAAGTAGGGCAATAGCCCTATCAGCGCCGTAAGCGCTGAACGTCACGGAACGGAGAATATCCATGGCACGGGTGCAAGAGACTCTAAGGCTGAGAATATGAGCCTCCCAGGTGAGGCGTCGGTCGAATACAAGACCAAGGAAACGGTGCGACTCCACCACATCCAGGCGCACCCCATTAAGAAACAAATCTGGGTCGGGGTGAAGCAGTGGATGGCGGCAGAAGTGCACCACCTTAGTCTTGGCAAAAGAAAAGCGATACCTGTGCGCTTTGGCATAGCGAGAGACACGGTTCAATGCCTGTTGGAGTCCACGCTCCAGAGTTGGCAGCTGGGCCGCGCCAAAAGAGATCGAAAGGTCGTCCACGTAGAGCGTAGCGAGAACATCTTCCGGCAGCACCGAGGGGATGCCGTTGATGCTCAGGGCAAAGAGTGTGACACTGAGGACACTTTCTTGCGGGATACCCTCTTCCTGCTCCTTTGGGCCGGAGAGGGCTCCCCCCACCCATACGCGGAATCGACGATCTCGCAAAAATTCAGATATAAACATTGGGAGGCGTCCACTCGCCCCCATCGTGTGGAGAGTCTCCATGATACCGTATCGCCATGCGGTATCATAGGCCTTCTCCAGATCGAAAAACACCGTGGCGTAGTGCTGTCTACGAAGGAAAGCCTCGCAGACGGCATTTTTCAGTCGGAGCAGAGCATCCGAAGTTGAGTGGAACTTGCGGAAGCCGCACTGTGCGTAAGACAGATGGCCTCCGCTGTCCAGGAAAAAGGCTAATCTAACATTTAACAATTTTTGCATCAACTTGCACACGCAAGAGGTTAGAGAGATTGGGTGGAAACCGGTCGGAGTAGAGTGATCTCTCCCCGGTTTGCGAAAGGCGAGCACAGTAGCGATTCGCCAGGAATCTGGGAGGAGACCCTCCACCCAGATCCTGTTGAACAAATCTAAGAGAAAGGCCATGCCTCGCTCACCCAGGTGTCGAAGCATGGCGTACGGGACATCGTCCGGACCATGGGCGGTGTCCACGCACGAAGCGAGAGCAGAGCGCAACTCACTCAGAGCAAACCTGTCGTTGAAGGGTTCTCCGCCTCTGGAGGTAAAGTCCAGCCGGCGGCCTTCCGCGACATGACGACGTGCATTGAATGCTGGCGGAGCAGCATCCCAGCTAGAGAATGCGGAAAAAGCGGTCGCTAAGAATTCCGCCACGGACGCGGGGTCCGAGATTGCGGTCCCATTCTCCTGGAGAACGGGAGGGGGGTCCTGCGAGAACTTGCCCCGAATCCTTTTGTCTCGCTTCCACACCTCAGCTAAAGGGTTCTTCCCGTTAAGTGAAGACACGTATGCCCGCCAAGAAGAGCGGCGGGCATGCTTCGAAATATACCGGAACCTAGCCCTCATTCCCCGCAATTCCTACATGTCCAGGAACCGAGCAGAAGATAATCTCGACATCCGCACGGCTCGCCAAAACCGTGGCATCACGGATATCGCGAACCAGGGGATATGGAGATTCCAATGCCCCAAGAGCACTCAGGGTGCTTTTTAAGTCGCTATAGATCCCATCCGGTCTCCGAACCGGGCACGTCGCGTAATCTCCCGTACCGAGTGGTGTATTGCCACCAGCTCGGCCGTGAAGACAGATGCAGCGTAAGTCAGAGCCTCGCTGACTTCAAACAGAGGGGATACGCCATGGAAGCCGACCCCCTAAAGTCAGTGACAGATGCAGTGAGAGCCATTGGTGACTGAGGGAAACATTGGGTCTACACATTAGTGATGAAACAAGTACTCTGAATCGGTAATCGCAAGTATTGGTACTTTTTAGTGGTACTGGAATCGGAGAATTTTATCTGATTTCCAATTCCTTGAAATTTATAGGCTTAAAATTTAATATTTCTTTAGTTATTAATTAATATTTTTCAGAAAATGTTTGTTTCTAAAACCTCACATTTGAGCTCTGGCTTCAGTACTAATAGCTTAAATTTCTATCTCTAGCAACTTTAAAATTCTTCATTAGGTAGATCCGTGTTGATGAGCTCTAGCTAAGTTTCATAAAGAGTAGATGGAATTCAGCTTCACTTTAATAAAATTCCCTGTAAAGTGAAAAGTGAGGAAACTGGTAAGGAAGAAAACCCTATTTTACAAGAAGAGACCCCTCTATTTATACAGCTAATCATTAATCCTCATATTAGCTAAGTCAAAAGCCAGGCAAATGGAGTGAGGAAATGCAACAAATGATTTATTTTTTTGTGGGACAAATCATTACATAAAAGAAACTGTTATTGAGCTAAAATATTGAAATTATTTAATGCAATATCCTGTTATAAAACATTAATTTTTAAATAAACTTAAAATTCAAAAATAATAATAATAATGCATCAGTCAACGCTATTCCACTAGAAGCAAGTATTCCTATATTTAAATTTAAATGCCCTAACAACAAAAATTGTAGATTTCAGTCGTTTCTCCAAAATGCGTGAAAATATGTCTTATACATTGGGTGCAATAAATATCTGATACATGGTCAAGTTTATTTACCGTAGTTCAATGATGATGATATAACTGCAGAGGGAAGCTGAGGAGATTCTAATTATCCTCAGACTCCTGCTAGGTAAACACCGGAGGAGGAGGAGGAAAGTTTCTCTAGAGGTGGAGGGTGTAGTTAGGGGTTCAGGCTTTTATTTGGGGTGAAGAACACTGTAATGGGCAATTGAGATCGTTGCTTTTTCATGTTCTTTAGCATGTCCCAGTAAGGGCCCATAGCAAGATCAAGGCTATTTTGTGCCTTCATGGAATGAACCATGTGAGGGTCCCATGATTCCAAATCTCCCTGAATACTTTTAATTCTTCTCTGAAGATCAGTTAGCCTCTCTAACGTAAGCCCAACTTCAGCTTGAACTTCCTCATCTTTTTTGTCAGATTCTTCCGTATTTATCCTGGTAAATTCAACCAAGTCAGGAACGTTTAATGGGGCAGAGTGTTCATCTATGCAGGTTTCAAACTCATTCTCTGTTACATCATCAAAACCTTCACCACCAAAGAGCTTAGCCAATTTAACAGAGGTGGTAACTGCCACAGTTCTGATCTCTTAAGAGATAAACCCTCGTGTTCGTTTGCAACGTTAGGCCACAGCTTCTTCCAACAAGCATTCATGGTATGGGGGTTTCACTTCCTCTACAGCTAGTTATATTATTTGAATGCAATTAGCGATGGTAAAATCGTGCCAGTAATCCTTCAAGTTGAATTTTTCATCTCTATCCATTACGTTTTACAACTATGTACGTAAGTTTCCGCGGATGTCAGGAAATGGCGCCAATTTTGAATTTTAAGGCCCCCCCCCCAATTTTCCACGGATAGTTGAATGCACGGATGATGAACCGCGAATAGCCGAGGGTTGACTGTACTCATTGGGGCATGGTTTTGAATGCTGGAAAATCACACTTACTCGTAGTTATTTTTAGTTGCAGTACAGCTTCAAATCCAAATCATCTGCCTTTATTGCTTGTTAATATTTGTCTAGATTCTTCTGATAATATTAAGTTGCTTGGCGTTGTTTGAGACAGCAAGCTTACTTTTGAAACTCATCTTCATTCAGTTTCTTCCTAACTGAGCAGTGTATTGGAACCAGCTTGGCTGTGAAGATAGATGCAACAGCTGATGTCAAACCAGGGATATAGAGCTCGAGCCATACACTTAAATATTACAGGCTCCAGAAGTTTTTTTTAGCGTTATAGTATACCAAAATTTTAAATTATGCATTGACAATACAACTTACCAATAAGTTGGGCTTTAATAGTTTAATTTGTAAAATTGATAATGAATTTAAAAATAACAGCAGTAGAGTTCCTTGCATTTACCATGTATTTGCAGTTTTGTGCATGCAACATAGACACAGTTATACCCCAAAATAATGACAATACTTTAATGCTAATTAATAATAAAGAAACATAATTGCTAATTTGATTGACATGAAAATATCTTTCCCAATTACTCTATGTAAGAGTAATTAACTAATTATTTGTGGGAATAATAATATGACATTAATTTTGTAGTTTGTAGTAGCATTGCCATAAATTCCCCTTTTTTTTGTCACTCGCACAATGTAAAATAGCATAAGTACTTAAAACGCATCTGTTTTGAAGCGAGTTGTTAAAACTTTAAAAGTTAATATATATTTTGGAGATTTTTGTTCTGTGGCCTTCTTGAAAAGTTTCCAAATACAGTGATTCAATCACAATTAAAAATATTAATATTTGCTAATTAATATATTTGGAGTGCTTGATACCTGTCACAGTGGTGACCCAAAAGTTGGCCTTTTTTTATAACTAAGTTTCAATTTTTTTTTTAACTGAAAATTTTGAATAATGAATTCTTGTTCATAGCTTAAAATTTGGAAACTTTTACAAGCTGATAACATTATGCAATAAGTTTCTCCATCTTGGGCCCTGTAATCTGCACAACAGTTGTAGTGCAAGCTGCAGGGCTAAGAGTCATATCTACATAATGTTTTCAGTTAACAGTTCAAGTGTTCAACTTTGCTCTGTTATTAAGTTATTGTTCTTTCATCTTACATATTTTAAAATAATTGATGCAATAGTGAGCACATAAAATATAATTTTTATTGAAAAAAAAAAAGAAGCTGAAAACTGGAAAAACTTGATAAATTTTAGCTGTTTTTTAAAGCAGTTTTATCCAAAAATAGTAAATCTGTGAGTTAGCAACAGTATAATTGCCTACTTGTTCAGTGTCTTAGCAACGCGGAAATATAATGCATGTAATTGCGTAATTATTTCTGAAAGTAGGATTAATTAGGAATTAGTGAATAAGGATAGAACTTAAAAAGTTTCTTTCAAAAAATATTATTAACTGTTTTATGAAGTAAAAAATAATAAAACAGGAAACTAACTAAAAATTTATCTATTGAAATACTCCATATAATAACACTAATGAAGATAAAAGAAGTTAAGTTAACCAAAGCTGTGGAGTCAGAGGCATTTGTAGTAAGGTCGGGGGTCAGTTAAAAATGTTGGACTCTGACTCCTTACTTATAAAGATAATTATACATGAATGTTATTTTGCATTCCAGTTTATATTTTTCACATTTTGAAATAGAATCTTACTTTTCACAGTGCACTCAATGACAACCTGGGGTGCACCAATGTGCCGCGGCACACAGTTTGGAAAAAACACTGGCTTAGTGGTTAACGCACCAGGCCAGAAGCCTAGGGTTCCAAGTTTGAATCACAGGGATGGCTACCAAGTTTTTCAAAGCCATACATGATTGCTTCAGGTCATAGATTCTCCACCCCTGTTGTGAAACAATGCACTAGAGGATTAAAATTTAAAAAGAGTAACTTTTTTTTAGGTATTAAAAATTCACATTTGTAACTTTTAGATTTAAGTGGTTTAGCAACTTTTGAATCACTCTGTACTCCAATCAGATTATCCTAGTGAACTACAAGCTCAAGATAAATTGGAGAATTTTCACTGAATGAGACAATGTGTGTCAATTACTGGTAGGCTGGTAGTCCAGCATAAAGTGTTTGTTAGTGGTATTTTTCCATATCAAATACAATTTCTTTATTTTCAGAAACATTTTAATTTCTTAATTATTTGACCCTTCAAAAATGGTCACAAAATCAAAAGAGAAATCCAAAATGTTTAAATATTTCACTGAAAGCCCAAATAAAAACCTTATGTATGTATATGTGAAGTGACAAATACTACTGGAAATATTTCAAATTGTGGAATCAAAATTATAAAGCCCAAATCTACCAAGGCTGGCACTTCTACAAAGAGCTTATAATTTAAAGCGCCACATGACTCACTTGCATCCTGAACTTTTGAAATTTATTGAAGAAGCAAATCCATGAATCTTTAAAAAATACAGCACTTCAACTACTAAGTCTACTTCAAATATGAGTGCTGGAGTAAGTCAACAAAGTCTTGTGAAATATATGATTCCTCAAGCAATTAGTCTCAATGACTGCAGCCCAGTTTAGAAACAGCATAATTGAATTGGTAGTGAAAGATTCATTGCCTCTGTCAGTGTTTACCAAGCTGGCTATGCAAAGTTTACTTGGAGAAATGGCACAAAAATTAAAAATTAGTTAAGATAGAATGAATATTCGTCATCTAATAATAGAAAAAGCAAAGAATGAAAAAGAAGTTTTCAAGAAGCAATTGAAAGGCCAATTCATATTTTTAAAAGTTGATGGTTGCACAAGAATAAGAACACTACTTTGCAATCAATATCAGATTTGTTTATAATGATATAATCATAATTCATACATTGGCAGTAAAAGAGAAACATGCTTGAAATACAAGTGACTATCTTCAAAAGCTTATAATGGAGATTCTTTCAGAGTATGAAATAGAAAAGCACTATGTGATGTGCATTATTAGTGAGAATGCCTCAAATATAAAGACTGTAGGGAAGTTAAATGAAAATGAAGAAAAACAGATGATGATGGTAATAGTAGAGCATTTTCTGAACAGGTTTCTAATGCTGAAGTTTTTGAAATGGAATCTCCTGAAGAAGTAGATATAATAAATGACATTACAGAGAAAATAACAAACTTCACTAGAATTTAACACATGCATTGCGGTGCACATACACTGCAATTGGCAATTAGAGATGGTCTAACAGAAAAACATGCTGCCTCTCTAATAGGTAAATTGAGGCTGATTATTCTAGCAGCAAGAAAACCCAAAGTCAAGGAAATCATTAAAAGACGAGTTGGAAAAGTAGCACTTTTAGACCAGGCTACCAGATGGGGCAGTACCTATTTAATGATGGAATGGCTACTAGAACTAAAACCTGTTCTATGTGACATGCTAAATCCTGAAGTGTTCTTATCAGAAGTGATGTGGGACTAAGCTAGGAGATTAGAAAGGGTGTTATATCAGCCATATGTAGCAACAAAAAAAATTCAAAGTGAAGACTTATCTCCTGGCCAGTTTTTAAGTGCGGAAAGCTCTGATTTATTACCTTACCAAGACAAAAGGTGTTATTGGTGATGGCATTAAATCCTCCATGGAGAAAAAAGAAAATGTTGTATTAAACAATGACAATGTTGGCGGCTGTTTACATTGATCCCAAACACCTGAACAAGTCACCAAAGACAAGAATGCCCTTTGGGGTATAACAATTAGAGTAAAATACATCTCAGACAGCTCAAAGGAAGAATCTCTTGAGTCAGAGCAGGAAATGGCCCAAGTGGAAAATATTGCAACATTTTCATCATCATCTGAATCTGATGAGTTTGATTTTGAGAAAGTAATCAATAAATTGCATGGCACAAAAGCAAAACATCAATGCTTTGAAATAGAAACTGAACAATCATCTCTTAGTCCCAAGACCAAATTTAAATAACAGATTTACCAATCATTTTCTGAAATTGAAAAGTTGATCGCTGATCAAAACTGACCCTAGAAGAAACTTAAGAAAATATAAGAAAAGTGTCCCAAATTCTAGTTGCCATGCCACTACCCAAGTTAGCGTTGAGAGACTTTTTTCAGCTGTCAAAATAATCAAATATGACTTAAGAACAAACTTAAAGAAGATTTGATTGAATCAATTTTGTTTTTAAGAACAAATTTGTTCTGCTAGGCATATGTAGGCATATCATGATATAAAAGCAAACTTTAATTTTGAAGTGATTCATTAAGGCATATAATGATTTAATGAGATATAAAGGAAACTTCAATTTTGAAGTGATTTATTTAGTCTTAATTTTGTTACGATTATAATTTTAGTGAGAATATTATTACTAAAAAAAATGAGTATTTACAGAAAAGTAATTTTATTTTATAAAAAATGTATTATTTTTTTTGTGATATAATGTATTTAAAAACAATTACAACTCATTATACATATCAAGACTTTTACTATCCTTTCATTATAAATATAGACAAACAATATATATATATATATATATATATATATATATATATATATATATATATATATATATATATAAATATATATATATAATAGGTTGCCCACACCTAAAAATGTAATAAATGATAAAATATATAAATATAACAACATGAAACATTGTAATAGTAATAATTAATGTTGAGCAGTAGCCGTGGCCAAGAAAATTATGACTCCGGCTCCAGAGCCGTAGATTTTTCGGGCAGCTCCACATCCTTGCTTTAAACAAAGGGGATACGGTGTGGAAACAGACCACTTCTTGGGACTTGGAGCCATCCATGTACACTGGCACGATTCCAGTGTGACACGGAGTATGCTCTTAAAAAGGCAGAATGCAATACTTCAGGCTCTAGAGAAGCTTTGGGAGCAGAGACGTGGTGACAAACCGTCAAAGTTTTGGTACCTTCCAGGGCTGCATCCTGGGCAGAACCAGGAGCGCCACCGGAGAGCTATACCAAGCTCTCGGAGTTTGTTAGCCCAAACCCAAAAGCCTTAGAGTATGACTAGCGCCTCTCAGCGGCATAGGCACCATCGAGATCATGTGCGGACACACTGAGCACTGTTGGTGGCTGCGGAAGGGGCCAATCTCGCGTGTACAGGCAAATTATGCACTGTAAATGGGGCAGAACGAGTGGCATCTCCCCAGCATCGACAAGTAGGGTCTCAATGGGGGACGTGCGGAAGACATCGGTCGCTAGGCTAAGGACGGTGTGGTGGATCGAGTCCACCTTCCGCAATACACGCTCAGCTGCGAATGCATAAAACTCGCATCCGTAGTCAAGCCTCGAACGAACAAAGGATAAAAAAAAAAGAAAAGTAAGGCAGTAACCCTATCAGCGCCCCATGAACGTCACGGAATAAAGAATGTCCATGGCGCGGGTACAAGAGACTAAGGCTGCGAATATGAGAATACCAGGTAAGGCGCTGGTCAAATACAAGAACAAGGAAACAATACGAGTCTACCACTTCCAGGTGAACCCCATTTAAAAACAAATATGGGTCGGGATGTAGCAACGGATGGCAGCAGAAGTGCACCACCTTAGTTTTGGCCAAGGAAAACCGAAGACTGTGCGCAGTTTATTGATTGTTTGGGGTCGACGCTCCAGAGTTTTCATCTGGGCTGCACCAAAAGAGATCGAAAGATACACGTAGAGCGTAGCGAGAACATCTTCTGCCAGCACGGAGGTGATGCCATTGAGGAGACTTTCCTGTGGGCCCCCCACTTCCTGCTCCATTGGGATGGAGAGGGATCCCCCACCCCACCCCTACGCGGAATCAACAACCTTGCGAAAATATTAAGGTAGAAAGATTGGTAGGCATCCTCTCACCCCCTCCATCATGTAGAGAGTCTCCATAATACTGTATCGCCATGAGGTATCAGAGCTCTTCTCCGGATTGAAAAACACTGGCGTAGTGCTGCCTATGAAGCAAGGCCTCGCAGAAGGCAGTTTAGAGTTGGAGCAGAGCACCCAACATGGAGTGGAATTTGAGGAAGCCACACTGTACAGAAGACAGGTGGCCTATGATGTTAAGAAAAAGGCTAATCTAAGATTTACATATTTCTCCAACAACTAGTACACACAGCAGGTTAAAAGTATTGGGCAGAAACACGCCGGGGTAGATTGATCTCTTCTCGGTTTGCAAAAAGTGAGCAGTGTAGCGATTCGCCGGGAGTCTGTGAGGATACCCTCCACCAAGATCCTGTTGAACAAATTTAACAGAAAGGTCATGCCTCGCTCAGCCAAGTGGCGAGGCATGGCGTATGGGACATAGTCCGGACCAGGCGCGGTGTCCGCGCACGAGGGGGGAGCGGAACGCAACTCACTATGTAAACCTGTCATTGAAGGGTTCTCCAGCTCTTTAAGTAAAGTCCCGTTGGCGGCCTTCCGCGACATCACAATTCGCATTGAATGCTGGCGGAGCAGCATCCCGGCTAGAGAACGTGGAGAAAGCAGTCGCGAAGGATTCCGCCACGGACACGGGGTCCGAGATTGCAGTCCCATTCTCATGGAGAACGGGAGAGGGGACATGTAAGAACTAGCCACGAATCCTTTGACTCACTTCCATACCTCTGCTAGATGGGTCTTCCCGTTAAGTGAAGACAAGTATGCCCGCCAGAAAGAGCGGCGGGCGTGCTTCGAAACATACTGAACCTAGCCTGAGCTCGACGAAATTAGGCCTATAGTAATATCATTCGGGCGACGCTTATGGCGCATGTAGGATAACGCTTCTGTTTGAGCGCCGTCTCACTCGGCTGAGCACCACCGGAGCTATCGGCGTGCAAAAAGGTCGGACGTTTTTAAAATACTAGTTAGGCTCACGGCGATGAAGTCAACGGCCTCATCTACCGACCTAAACTCCTCGACTGAGACAGAGATATGTCATTTCTTGAAATGGGACCACTGCGCTCACGCCAAGCACCACTAGGGCGGGCACTCTGGTGGAGGCAGCCAAGAAAATGATAATTGAATGGGAAAGTGATCACTACCATGGAGGTCATCGACTACCCCCACCCGAAATAAGGCTGTTCATCTGAAGAGCACAAAGATAGGTCGAGACAGGAAAATGAAGGGGTTCTCGGGCAGTGATGCGTAAACTCAGCCATATTTAGAACACCTATCTACAGCTAGTCGATCAGGTCGAGAAGGACCTAACTCCTGTGATTGAAAAGGTAGTGTCTTCAGAGGAGGTGTCTATTGTTCAAATCCCTGAACAATAGAAAGGGCCTCATAACCTACAACTCGGCTGATGGTGGAATGTACGCAGAAATACCAGTATACCTTCTATCTAGGTATAGCTGCACAGTTACTGCCTGAAAGGAGGTATCTAAAGCAAAGAGGAGAATGGAGAGCTCATGTCGGGTGTAAATGGCACATTCTCCTGCCCGGCCCCCATCCCATGATGGTGGGGGCGAAAAACTGTTAAGCCGGGGAGGGTGTGCAGGCGGCATGCACCCAGCATCTTCTCCTGCAAAAGGATAGCTAAGGGAAAATGGGAGACGAGCCTCCACAGCTCCTGCCAGTTGGCCCGGAGTCCACGGCAATTCCATTGAAGGAATATGCCTTCCAGGCCTAGCTCGGAGATGTGGGGCCCCTCTTGGAAGAGAAGACCCTCATGGGAGTGGCTGTACAGGCACTGTTAGCCGGACAATGCCCTGTCACCTTTAATGACTTATCGGGGGAGGTTAGGCTCGCCATAATAGTCTTTTCCTCCTTCCACCTCAAAACCTTATGCAGGAGTGGTGGCTTCAGATGCGGGGATCCCTCTCTTGGAGGGTCCACATCTTTGAGTTCCCCAGCCTACCACTGGGTGTGTATGAGCTGAGGTTCCTTTAGTGCTGTTCTCCCTATGGGGAGCATCTTTATGAACCCTGGAAGATCGCTCCACATGACCATCTTCAGGGGTGTTGCCTCTGGGTGAGTCTAACGACTCAGTAGAGATGTGTGGCAGTTTCGCCTTATAGGAAACGGTCACACTAGGGGAAGCCATGGTTTGTTTCACAAGGGCTGGGTGAAAACCCTTTGTGCTGCCAGCTGTACCAGGTAAGTGCCTGAGGTGGGTAAAACCCATAGAAGGGTTCCTGTTTAGTGCGGAAATGACTGTGCATAGGCCTGGAGCAGAGGGTGTCTTTTTTAAATTTGAGGCATAATACATCCCAGGCAGCACCGGGCGTGCCAAGACCAACTCCTTAGCCTCATGAAATAAGAGACGATACTGGGCCTGAATGGCCAAGATTTCCTTCTCAAGGAGATACTCACAACATTGCTTTGAAGAAGAGTGGTGTGACTCTCTGCAATTGACACACTTGGCTCCACACAATTTGGACTTATCGTGTGCACTGTGCAGCATTGGAGTAACTTACACAGACTTTGGGTAACTCCGACTTTGCACATCTACTGGAGCGATTCATATGGCCGAAGTGGTAGCAGTAATAGCACCTCCATGGCAGTAGCACAAATGCCTTCACGTGGTAGCGATACCAACAGGTACGAAGCAACTCAGGGGGCTTGTCACAGTCAAACGTGACAGAGTGTAGGGGTGGGTCTTGAGGCCCTCCCTGTTTTCTCTTCACACATTTGACCTTGACCCTTTCAATGGTTGGCCAGCTCTAAGGTGATGTCATATATGGAGTAGTCCACAAGTTCTCTCGCATAAACCACTCCTTTCATGAAGTACATGGGAGTGTGTGTCATCAAGTGTCCAAAGGGCACTAGGTATGGCTGCTTCAGAGGGATTTGACACATTTGCCAGAAGGCTCCTGTCCGAGTTAGAGGGTCACCTTTGGCTCTCTACCATCGCACTAGCTAGTGCTCTCCTCTGATGGATCATGTTGCCCTTGGCCAACATGCTGCTATCAGTGGAGCAAATAACTAGAAAGCATTCAAAGCTAGTGGCCTCAAAAATGCCTGGTAACCTCTGAATGAGGGGCCTCGACATCATTGACACTCCGCTCTATGCACTTATCGGCATCTGGCTTTGAGAGGCAGCATCAGCCAGCCTTTACCCTCATTCACATTCCCAGTGACTGAGAAAGGACCATCCTCAAGCATGGGTGGTTAGAACTTGCGCCTCCAAGTCTCCAACACAATCGTTGGGACTTGTGACTCCCAGTCTCCAACAAGGTAATTGGGACTAGCGTCTCCCAGTCTCCAACAAGGTAATTGGGACTAGTGTCTCCCAGTCTCCCCCCCCCCCTCCAAAAGCGACTGGAACCAACGCTGTAATATACTCTTTTCCAGTATTTTAATGTATATATTATTATTATTTTTCTAAATTTAAAAACCCATGTTTCAGACACTAACTTATATACTTACTCTTTGATAATTAATTATGTCATATCCCGATACAAAGTGTGGCATAATTTATAATAAAAGTCATACTCTTGTTTAATAATTAAGGACATTAAAGGAAC
The DNA here is from genome assembly GCA_963969495.1 of Ceratothoa steindachneri. Lineage (NCBI taxonomy): Eukaryota > Metazoa > Arthropoda > Malacostraca > Isopoda > Cymothoidae > Ceratothoa > Ceratothoa steindachneri. The sequence goes on along the minus strand of OZ018318.1, from coordinate 119,407,223 downwards.
CCCAGTGAAGGAGTATTAGGATTAATTTAATAGAATTGTGTAAGCTAAACCATCAAGATAGTAGCTTAACTTTGTGATTTAAATTGTTTTTGTCTTGTATTTTTGTTCTCTTCATTGTTGCATAGTGTCACTATAATTCTTTTTCTAATTAATCCTGCATATAAAATATAGACATTGTTTAAATTGTTAAATACCCACCCAACAAAAACTGTTATCTTTTCGTTTTAGGTGCGTATGCCGGAGCTGTCTGGACTGAAATTCCATATACTGGAGCATTTTATGCTGTAAATTCTTGTAGTAGAACTTCGTATCCAAGAGCTTATTGATGTCTGTCCCTCCTATTCTGAGTTTCCAATACTTCAGTTGTCAGTCAGATTAAGTATAATTGTATATGTACCTGTATTCTAATCTGATATCCCAGTATAATTTACTTTTATTTGAGTGTAATTCTACTTTTGTCTGAGGATAAAAACTTCTTTGTGACGTTTCTCTCATAATACCTGTAAAATATGTAAATATCTGTAGTCATTAATATTTAAATAAATCTATTTTTGTAATCTGTTATTCATTACTAACCCAATTACTTACATTATAGCAGTTCTCTCTCTCTCTCTCTCTTTCTTTTTAGTCTGCCCTCTTTCCAGATTTCTGAAATTCTGTAGAACCTTGGACACTGAACCTGTTCAAGCCCTTTTCCCTTTTACCCTTCTACTATCTCCTTTCCTATTTCTCCCCCAAATACACCTTCTCCGAGTTGTCATTTGGACTGGATTTACACCCCAGTCGAGAAACCACTTGAACAACTCACCTATCCTTGAATGTTCTGCTGATCGTTCTCTGAGCGGCAACGTTTACAACGCGTCCCAGTTCCCTTGAGTGTGGAATGCCTCACTGAGTCCCAGACTATAAGGAATTCCTTGAAGATGGCAGGCTCGCCTCATTTATCCTTTTTCCCCCTAATAGTGGTTATAGCCTTTTTGCGCGATTAGATGCAATATATACCTAGGGGCAGAGGTGCTGATCTTGGCTTGGTCACTTACTGAAAAAGCAGTGGAGTGTCCGTCCCCATGGCTCCCGCGGAGGGAAATGAGCCCTTAGTCATTTTTGTCTTATGGTTTCTTTTCTATTTAGGAGGAAAGGGTGGGGAATAAACCAGCTTTTCTGCTAGTCAGGAGACCCCAGGCCAGATGGACCAGCCTCAGCAAAATCCTTCTCTGAAATGGACAAGGTCTTGGCTGTCAAAGGGGCACCAGCTAGGGAAGGAGATCTGTTCTCTCCTTATGAGGCCTCAGGGACACAAGACATCTGAGAAGCTCATACAGGGGTGGACTCAGGTGAGGGGCTTGGTACTGAGCCCAGATTCAACTCCATGGAAGACCCTACCATCTGAGGCTGGGTCACCTCAGGGACATGTCCATCTCAGGTGGGGCCTCCATGTGGCCATCCCCCCCAAAGACATCATGGATCCCATTTGAGATTCCTATTTTTTGGTCTACTGCCGACAAACTGGCATCAATCGGGAATGGGAGGGGGGCAGGTACCCTGACCCCTGTAGACTTGTCATGCATGCAAGCATGACATTAGGGGGCACAGAATGATGGGCCTTTTTATTCCTTGCTCCCCTAACAGGGTTGGTCCAATCAAGCCACTCCCAGTGGGTCAATTATGGGCCACCTGCCTGCTCTCTTGGCAGTCCACTGGTAAAGCAAAGGAGGGACTACTGCTCTGGAAGGAATGGAATCGCCCAAAGATGCCTCCATAGAAAAGGATGAAAGGGAGTGCCCTGCACCCATAGTCCTAGGAGAGGAGTAAGCCTTTTCTCTGGTAAAAGAAGTTTAAAGGGTCCTCTACGAAAGCACAGAGGGGTGGGGGTGACCCCCTTTTCTGCCATAGAGCCTGCAAAAGAGCAGCTCGATTGGTGGTAAAAGGTTTTAGGGGGTTTATATCATTGGGCACGATGATCCTATTAGTATTGAAAGAGGGCAACTACATGCTTTTGTTTTCACTCAAGCAGTTAAAGAGAGTTGGATTATTTGAGGATCCTTCTTCCCTTATGGATTTTTCATTTGCAGGAATTCTCTATTTTGAGAGACTGCCCCCCCCCCCACCTTTAATTATTGTCTGGGCTATCCTTTAAGATTTCTTTTTTTATTTCCAGTATTTAAATTGCTTTATTAATAGCACAATAATGATAATATTGAATGCTGTAAAAGAAACCCCCGAATCAAACAAATGGTAAAAGCTTAAGGAGCATAATTACTGCCGACCAAACTTTGACCAATTCCTACACCATCCCTATTTGGTGGGAGCATATCTGGGTTTAAATAAAGAGAAAAGAGGAATAGTTGTTTACTTTCTCCACCACAGTAAATAGTCTAATTTGGTTTTTATATGTCTTGTGAATGTCATCCCACACTCTTTTTGTTTTTCTTGTTTTGAAATAGCCTAATACTATAGAATGTTGTGAACTTGCAAATATTATTATTATGGTAGTGTATTCAGTTTAATATAATATATATATATATATATATATATATATATATATATATATATATATATATATATATATATATATATATTTTAGTGTAGTTGGGTAGCAGTCTTTCTTGAATGCAAATTTTGTTGAAGACCATTGTGTATTTTGCCTTAATTAATTTCCTTTGGCCACTTTCTCTTCTTCTAACTATTTTTTTTATTCCATCTTGTAGATGGTGGATTACTTGTCCAGTATTCACCTCTTTTTTAAATGAATGTGTTTGGTAAAAAACAAACTAAACTGCTAAGCTTTCGATTTTATTTGATCATCTTTGGAGCATTTTGAAATGGTCTTGCCTCCTTTACCGATGTAATGAGTGGAGTGAGGATCTGACATAACGTTAGAGGAAATGGGCCACTCCTGTGAGTGGAATTTTAAGTTTTAATGTGCGATTCCAGCTTGTTGCTCGACTGTTGATGGCCGGCTTATCTTCATTTATTAATATGGCTTCTAAGATGTTCAGCCTTGCTATATTAACCTCTTTTCTTTTCATAATGGTGTTATCAAAAAGCATATCTCTTGTTAGGTTAATATTATGGACACTCTCCATATGATTCTTAGGCCCTCTACTTTGTAGATGCATGGTTAAACGTCTCAAAAGTGTAGTGGTTGTCATGTCAATATATGAGGGGCGGTCAATAAGTTTTGCGAATCGGTAGGGCAAAACAGAAGCAGGGGGATGGCTGTTTGTGGGGGTGTTAGGACAAGTCAGGACCTGCAGCTGCACGCTCCTGCCTCGTCTATTTAAGAAGCAGTAGCTGATCGCAGATCATCAGTCACAAATTTTTCAACAATGGAGAAGGTTGAGCACCGCGGAGTGATCAAATTTTTGACCAAGGAAGGCAAGACTGCAAAAGAGATCCATGAACGCATGGTTGAAGTGTACACTGACACTGCCCCTTCCTATGCAACTATTGCTCACTGGAAAAGGAAGTTCCGCCATGGTCGTGAGTCCCTTGAAGATGAGCCCTGTCCAGGATGCCCGTCAGATGTGACCAACGAGGACAATGTGGCCCGTGTGGACAGGGTGATCCTCAAAAACCGGCGGGTGAAGGTTGAAGAAATCAAGCAAGAATTTGGAATATCACATGGAAGTGTTATCAACATCATCCATGACAATTTGGCCATGACCATGGTCTTTGCCCGTTGGGTCCCTAGAAACATCACGCCCCATGATCGACTTCGACATTGTCAAAGTTCTGGGGCGCTGCTGCTCCTGTACAACCAAGACCCGGCAGGATTTGAGTCATGCATAGTGACAGGTGATGAAATGTGGGTCCATCACTGGGATCCCAAGACCAGGCTCGAAAGCATGGCCTGGAAGCACAGGGACTGTCCGACCCTCATCAAGTTCCGGACCCAACCCTCAGCCAGGAAGATCATGGCCACCATCTTCTGGGATTCTGAGGGAGTGTTCATGGTGGACTATGCGCCTCGTGGAAGGACCATCACAGGCCAATATTATGCTGAGGAACTGGCTGGGTTGAAGAAGTGCATCCGTTAGAAGGCCAGGGTTGCACAAGCTGCACTGCGCGAGTGCGGATTTGAGGAGCTCAACCATCCCCCTTACAGTCTAGATCTGGCCCCTAGTGACTACTTTTTATTCCGCCAGCTCAAGGCTGCATTGCGTGGATGAGGGTTGGGGACAATAAAGCTGTCCAGCTCACTGTCCAGGAGTGGATTGAACAGCAGTCAGGAATTTGAAGCCTCAGGGACAAGTGACGCAAGTGCATTGAAGTCGAGGGTAGTTATATTGAAAAATAATAAAACACTTTTCCTCATATCTCATTTCCTTATATCCGAATTGCAAAACTTATTGACCGCCCTTCATATTTCAAGATTTTATAAAGCTCACAGTCTTTATCAAGGCAGATGAACTTGTAAACTATGTTGGTTGACTTGAGATTCAAGGAGTTTAGGCAGATGTTGTTTTTCATCAGGAGATTGCTGGCTTTTGTTGTTTTATAATAGATGATGAGTTGGATTTTATCCGTTTGATTTGTAACCTTGATGTTACAGTTAATAATCTTGATGTTTTTTTTCATCTATTTTATATGCCGGCCGTGGATATCTGATTTCTGTAATACACTTTGATGTTGTTGACTTCTCCATGATTACTTTCAGTTTTATCCACATGTTTGTAATGGTTATTTAAAAATGATTAGAGTTGTTTGTCAATCATGCTGTTTGAGAAACCATTATTCACGAGTATTTGTTTTACTCATGCAATCTCTTGGTGTAAAAGTTCCCACATAGAGCAGCATTTATAAGCTCGGCGGATGTATGAGTCGATTATGCATATTTTATACCTTTCAGGGCATTCACTCTCCGCATTGAGGCATCTTCCAATGTCTGTACTTTTCCTATGTACTTTAGTGATGTAGCTGCCATTGATGTTTTGACTCTCAACATCCAAGAAATGGAGTTTATTGCCCGTGCTCAATTCATAAGTGAATTTTAGCACAGAGTTCTCCTCAAAATGCTGATTGATGTTAACCATGGTCTAAAGTTTATTTACCATAGTTACAAAACAACAAAGTAATACAAAATTGAACATCTTATGTATTTTGTACATTGAATACAAATTGGTATCATATTGCAAAAATAGTAAAACATTACTATGATTACGGCAAAAATATCAAACAAACATTTCAAAATGTATCTGATACATCTATGAAAACCAGTTAGTATTTGGTGATATGACCTTTCATCACTAGTACAGCTTTCAACCGTTTGGGATATTTACTTTTGAGATTCTTATAAATATTTGTAGGTATCTTGGCCAATTCTTCTTAAATGTTATTTCTTGGGCCCCTTTTCTGAATCGTTAGTTTTAATTCTCACCACAGGTTCTCGATAGGATTTAGGTTTGGCGACTGACCTGGCCATCCCAAAACCTTTATTTTCTTCTGCTAAAACCACCCTGTAGTGCCCTTGGCTGCATGTTTTGAATTGTTGTCCTACTGGAATGTCCATCCTCTTAGCAACTTCAAGTCATCTGCAGACTGTAAGAGATTATCATCCAGAATCCTACAATACATCTGAGCATTCATTTTTCCTTCAATAATATGCTCTTCCAGGACCTGCATAGGAGAAGCAGCCCCATACCATTATGCTGAATCCTACAAACTTCACTGTTGGGATTGTATTTTTAGGATCATGTGCCAAGTTTTTCTGCTTCCAAACGTGACAAACACTATTCCACCCAAATAACTCAATCTTTGTCTCGTCAGACCATACATAGTACAGTGTCCCCAAAACTTTCAGGCTTCTATAAATGTTCCTTGGCAAAATTCAGACGATTCCTGTCATGAATTGGTTTCAACAAAGGTGTCTTACTTAGTGAGCAAGAATGGAATCCCTCATTCCTAAGAGCTGATCTAATTGTATTTTTGCATATATTTGTCCCAGCTGCATCCAAATCTTCCTTTAATCAGATCGAGTCACTTGAGGTTTTTTCTTTACTTTATGGACTATATGTTTAGTCGCACAGTTTGAAATTTTAGATGGACATCCTGAACATGGTAGACTTGCAGTGGACTGATATGACGTGAACGGTGAATCGTGTAGCCAATAGTTGAGATTGGTACTTTTAGCATAGGTAAAATTTTTCTATAGCCCAAACCATTCTGGAATGTAACTGAACAATTAGTTCTCTGCTCCTTTTTGGCAATTCTTTAGTCTTTGCTATATTAGAATTAGTGTTGAACAATGACCTCCTTCTCATGCAGCTTTCAGACACTGACTGAAGTCCCGCTGTTTCATGTGAATGAAGTAGATTATTTTTCTAGAAAGTTCTACAGCATTCCTGTCACATAAACCACTCTGGAATGTTTGAGAACTATTTATTATCAATTTAAAACTAATTTTGTAGGTGTTGGATACTTTTTGAGACGATAATCTAACACTTTTGTTGATATAATATCAATGCTTTAGTATTTATGTATTCTAATACCAAATTTGTATTCAACATGCAAAATACATAAGATGTTCAATTTTTGATTACTTTGCTGTTGTGTAACTATGGTAAATAAACTTTTAACCATGTAACAGATATTTATTGCACCCACTGTATATATTTTATGTTTTCTAAAAAATGTTCTTTTGTTGCAAGATATATATATTGTTGAAATTAATTTTAGAGATATTAACCCTTAAAACGTCTACCATATTTTCCTGAAATCGCCCTGGGTGAAATTACCCTTGGTACAGCATTATGGAAAATAATAAAATAAAATATTTAAATCCTTTATTATAAATCAAATAATATATCATTTTGATTGCAAAGAATTATTCTATTGATCTAACCTAAAAAATATTAATAGCTTCGACATATTTAGAATTATGATTGGAAATATTTGCTTGTTGCTCAAAGCTATTTCTTGTTAACTGAAGAAATAAATTATTACATTTTAGTTACTGCTTTTTAGGCACTGCCATATTATAGAAAATGTTGCTTATATTTACAGAGAAATTTTTATATGAAAGAATTTTTCAAATTCTGCAAAAAAAAGAAGAAAAAAACAAATTTCATCTTTTTTGGCTGAATAGGCTGATTTTAATTGGATGAAAAAAAAAAGAAAAAAAAAGTGTAGATAGTGAAAAAGAGGAAGTCATTAAAAACTATAGGTGGGCATTATCGTAATAATGATATCGGGTTATCCAATATTTTCTTTTTCTGCATTAGTGAATCAGCTGTATCGCCGTTACTTTAGGTTCCAAACTAGTGATAATTGATAATTTCAGTTTTTGGTTCCAGTTTAGCATAGGGGCAAGCCGTGTGTGCCTTGGAGGCAGAAATAGGTAGGTTCGAGCTGGAAGGAGGATCCTCATAACTTACGAGGGGATGAAGGAGAGCCTCAAAACATAACATAATTTCACGGATGACGAAAGGCACAAGACCTTATCAAAGGTCATCCGCATCTGTCAAAACCCACCCACAAAAAGCACCATCGCCAGGGAAAGACAAAATCAAAGTCCCTCCCCCCCCCAATATAATATAACAGATGACCAAAGCCACAAGGGCCCATCATAGGTCATCCGAGTCAAACAACCTCTTTTTTAAGGCACCCAAACTACCAAGAAAACTACATCCAGAGGATTGCGTCCAGAAACAAGGGTATCACCAATCAAGGCTTGTCAAGAACTAAATCATGCAGCTATAGATATATACAAACAATATTAATATATACAAAACTTAGGAACCATCACAACCTTCCCTCCCCAATACATTTGAATTTGGACTACCTACTACCCTCCGCGACAATTTGTTCCAGAAGTCTACCACTCTATTGGTGAAAAAATATTTACTTAAATCCAACCTACACCCTTGCTTTTTAATTTTCAAGTGGTGACCTTAGTCCGATTTCCATCATCTAACTCAAAAAACTTGCTAACATCCAATTTATCTATCCCAGAGAAAATTTTAAAGAGCTCAATCATATCCCCTCTCACACACCTCCTTTCGAATGAGAACATATTTAATACTCTCATCTATCTATATATTCAAGGTACCTCAGGGAAGGAATAATCTTTGTTGCCCTCCAGTGCACTGACTCGAGAAGGTTAATATCGTGTCTAAAATGTGGGGACCATGCTTGTATACAGTACTCTAGATTTGGCCTAACATAAGAGTTATAGAGTTTAAGAATAACCTCCTTATTTTTGTAACTGACATTTCTCTTAATGAAACCCAGCACTCTATTTGCCCCATTTCTTCATTCAATACACTGCTTAGAAAACCTTAATGACTTATCTATTACTACTCCTAGATCTTTCTCATCCTCTACTGAGCTCAGCCAATGCCCATCCATTTCATAGTTAAATTCTCTATTATCTTTTCCCATGTTAATAACTTTGCACTTATCAAGGTTGAAAGTCATTTGCCACTTATGTGCCCAGGATAACAATTTATTTAAATCCCCCTGCACTTTAAAATTATCATGAATATCTTTAACTACAGCTGCTAATTAGGTATCATCCGCAAAAATTGACACTTTATTATTAACTGCCTCCCCAAGATCATTTATATAGATGACAAATAATAATGGACTGAGAACTGATCCCTGAGGAATCCCACTGATAACATCCCTCCAATCTGACTTTACACCATTTAGCACTACCCTTTGCTTCCTATCTTTCAGCCACTCAGCTATCCAATTTGAAACACCCCCACATATCCCAATCATTTTTAATTTATGAACTAGTCTCCTATGTGGTACCTTATCAAATGCTTTACTAAAATCCAAGTAAATTACATCTACATTCTCTCCCTTATCTACTTGATTTGTTACGAACTCCAGAAAATCTAATAAATTAGTCAAACATGATCTACCTGATCTAAACCAATGCTGAGCATCGCTGATTAACCCCTCCCTCTCTAGATGTTGGCAAATCCCTTTTTTAACTATTTTCTCAAGAATTTTATAAACTACAGTAGTTAGGCTAACCGGTCTAAAGTTATTTGGATCCTCTTTACTGCCCTTCTTGAAAATGGGGACTACATTCGCTCTCTTCCAATCATCGGGTATTTCTACATATTCCAGTGACCTAGTATACAACTTCTCCAGAGCTATTGATACTTTCTACCCCTTCTTAAGTATCCTAGAATGAATATTATCAGGGCCGGAGGCCTTGGTAGCATCTAACTCACCCATTAGTCCTTTTATCATCCTCCAATCCACACTAATGGTAGTAAACACCTCTTTCCCTGACCCATGAGTACTATACATAAGACTATTTAGTTTCTCCTATGTAAATACTGATGCAAAATGACCATTTAGTACCTCAACTATTTCCTCATCAGTTTCTCTCACAACCCCTTCATATTTGATAGGTACTATTTTAACTCTGCCAGACTTGTTATTAATTTTATAGTAACTAAAGAACTTTCTAGGATCTTTGTTGCTATCTTGAGCTAATTTAATTTCTGACACCCTTTTGTTCTTCTTTATAATCTTATTTAACCCATTCCTAGCCATTCTATAATTACTTAAATTTTGAATATTATTTTCTACCTGTAATTTTTTGTATGCCCTTTTCTTCTCTGAAGCTTTTCTAGCTATCTCCTGATTCTACCATAATGGTTTCCTACTTTTGTTTCTAATAGCCTTCATTGGGATACATTGCTCTTGGACTACATTGATATTTCCTCCCTATCTAATGATGTGGCCTCCAAACTTCCTCCCATTGATGATTCTGCCTCTCTTGACCAGATTCTCTTTTCTTTGGAGCAACCCCTTCTCATTTGTCTTGATGCCCACTCTCCCCTTGTCACCCCTTCGAACTCCCGTTGTCACCGTGCCCCTTGGTACTCTATGGCACTCCTGCATGCTAGGCAGTCCATGCGTGCCCATGAAAGAGTCCTTAGAAAGGCTTGCACCCGTGGGCAAGACACGACCACTCTCTCGCTGGCGTTCCAACTTGCGACAGCTTCCTACGTGGCAAAATTAAAATCTGCTTGTGAAGCCTACTCACGTAATCTGATTACTGATAATAGGAATGATCCCCATACCGTCTTCCGTCTGCTCTCCTGTCTTACTTCCCCAACCCAGGTCTCCCCACCCATTAGCCCTGCTACTCTCTCAAATTTCTTCGCAGATAAGGTCACTAACATCCGTCCTCCCTCCCTCAGCCTTCTGTCCCGGCTCCTGCCATTCTCCCTGACTTCCTGCCTCAGCCGCTTATCGTTTTCCCCGCTGTGACCGCGTTGGAGCTTACAGCCCTGCTCTCGCGTTCTACGAAATCAGGCTCCCCAAAGGACATTTTTCCGCCTAAACTGTTATGTAAAATTCTGCCTGCTATCCACCCAACGCTTCTTCACCTGTTCAACACTTCACTTGCAACTGGTCTTGTTCCCTCTTCTTTCAAACGTGCCCACATCCGTCCGATTCTTAAAAAGCCTCAACTGAACCCCACTGACCCTTCCAATTATCGCCCAATTTCGCAACTTCCTTTCCTCTCTAAGGTTCTGGAGAGAGTGGTTGCTTCACGAATCAACAGTCACATGGTGGCCTGTAACATTGATGAAACCTATCAATCTGGTTTCAAGTCCCTCTTAGTTCCCTTCTCCATAATCTCGGTTTATCCTTCCACCTATATGCTGATGACACTCAAATTTTTGTTTCCTCATCCCCCACGTCTCTTGCCTAATCTATCACTGACCTCCTGGTGGCCTACTCCTCCATTTCTGACTGGCTCTCGACCAACTTCCTCAGGCTTAATCACTCCAAAACTGAGGTCCTCCTCGTCGGCACCCCTCATCACCTCACGCCTTGACTACTGTAACTCACTGCTTGTGAATCTGCCATCCTCCTCTCTCCGCCCCCTTCAACTTGTACAGAACTATGCCACCCGGCTTCTCCTCCGTCGCCCTCGCTTCTCTCCTCTTTTGAATATTTCTCTTTCATCCCTCTGCTCAATGGGCAACTGCTCCTTCTCAATCTGCGCCCCTAAGTTGTGGAATGCTCTTCCTGCTGAAATCAGGTCTTCTCCCTCTCTTACCACATTTAAACGTCTTTTGAAAACGCATCTTTTCAGTATTGCCTTCTCCCCCCTCTTGAATTTCCATTCTCATCTCAGCACAATGTGCGCTCTGGGAAGGCCTCAGGCCTTGAAGAGCGCATTACTAAAGACTTATTATTATTATTATTTATTATATGCTTGAAAGTATCCCACATCCCATAAGCATTTTTACCTCTGAATTCTACATCCCAGTCTACCAAATTTAGCAAGCTTCGAAATTTTACATAATCTCCCTTATGAAAATTTGGAACTTTTACAGCATTCTCACTTATTTTACCCTTCTCAATTCCCAAGTTAAAACAAACTATCTGATGGTCACTATTTCCCAATGCTTCCCAACAGTCAATTCTTGAACTAAATGATCACTGTTAGAAAGTACTAAATCTAATATATTGTTCCCCCTCATTGGCTCATTAACAAATTGATTACAAAAATTATCCTCAAAGCATTCTATGAACCTGCCACTTGTTTTATCCCTACGTATCATATTTTCCCAGTCCACAGAGTTTAAGTTGAAGTGCCCAATAATAACTGCATCTGTTTCACATCCCTTACTTATTTCCCTTATCATTAGTTCATCTATATCATCAGTCTGCCCAGGTGGTCTGTAAAAAGCTCCCAAATGCACCATTCTATTTTTACTGAACCTAATATCTATCCAAAGTTTTCATTGCAAATTTACTTGGGGAAATAAATTTAGATAAGGTCGAAGTTGCATATCAGTTCCTTTGCTGCCAGAAGTTCCTTTGCCATGAAGAAGCCCAAGAGCAGCTCCGATGGTGGTAAAGGAGAAGTGTAAAAGTTTTTTTAGGGGAAGGCGGAGGTTTACATCATTGGGCATGGTGACCCTATTATTATTACAGGATGCAAACGCTAATCACTTCCATGCAGTAGCCCGCTCTGTGAGGGGAGAATATGTGGCTGGCAAAGCCAGCTGCCATCATTAGAGACCATTCCTCCTGCCTAGTGGCTAGGCAGCCCTTCGGCATGGCGACTCCACCTTAAGCTAGGCGTAAAATTGATAGACCATGAAAGGAGAGAGAAAGGGTATGTGGGGAAGGTGAGGGTGGGGGTGAAGCAGGTTGTATAAAAAACACCACCCCAAAGTGGAGCTCAGGGGTGAAGGAGCGATATCCCGTCCCCGCTGATCCAGGATGGTTAGGTGAGAGGAAGCTGGTCGGTGTGGGAGGTTATAGGGAAAGTGAGGAAGCAGGATAAAAAGATAGGGTGTAGAAAATGAGAAGAGGCTAAGCTGGCTGGATGAGGTGCTGAGTCCCATCAGCACGGTGGCCAAGAAGGCAAATTACCATGCCCCTTACATCAGCAAAGGATCAAAAGGTCATCTATGTATAGAAGTGAGGACATCTGGTAGCACAGAGACGATACCATTGAGGCTCAGGGCAGAGCATGACACTGAGGACACTTCTCTGTGGGAGACCCTCTTAATGGTTAATTAGGCACGAGAGGGCTCCCTCTATCCTGAAAGAAACTGAGGGGTAGTGCTGTCTACAATGGAAGACCTTGAAGACAGCATTTTCCAATTGTAGCAGAGCATCTGATGTGGAATTGAATTTGGGGAAGCTTCACTGTGCAGAAGACAGGTCTCCTCCACTATCCAGGAAAAAGGCTAGTCTAGCATTTACAAATTTCTCCATCAACTTGCACAAGCAGGAGGTTAGAGAGATTAGGTGGAAATTGACCAGTCCAGCATTGGGTAGGGGTAGATGAGCCAAAGCTCCTTTGGTGCTGTCCTCCTTTCAGGGGAAAGCTTTAGAAAGCTTGAAGACAGCCTCACGATCACTTTCAGGGAGGCTTCCTCCTTTGAGGCTAATGACTTGTGGAAGCATGCAGCCATTTTGCCTTACAGGAAACTGTCACAATAAGGGATAGGAGGAGTCCTGGTTTCAACTGAGGCAGGGGGCGAAACTTTTGTGTTGCCAGTTGTACCAAGGAAGAGCCAGATATAAGAACATGCAAAAGGGTCTCCAAATAGAGGCATAAGATGTCCCAGGCAGTGCCGGGTGCGCAAGGACCAAGTGCTTAACCTTGCAAAATGAGATGATTAGCAGCCTGACAGGGCAGGATTTCCTTCTCCAGAAGATATGCACCACAGTGCTTCGAAGAAGCGGGTTGCAGCTCCTTGCAGTTGACACACTTGGCCATACTAGATAGTGCCTTGGAGCAACCTGTAGACTTTGGGTGAACCCAACTTTGCATGTCTATACAAGTGATTCGTATGGGCAGAGAAGTGGCAGTAGTAGCACCTCCGTGGCAGTGATGCCTTCACAAGGTAGCAATACCAAATGGGATGCACTGACTCAAGGAACTTGTCACCATTGAATGCGACGAAGAGTGCAGCAAGGGTAGGTCTCAAAGCCCCTCACTGTTTTCTCATCCCACATTCGAATTTGACTTCCCTGAGGTTGGCCAGCTTTAAGGTGATGTCTTTTAAGGAATTAGTCCATGAGTTCTCTCGCATAAACCACTCCTTTCAAGGACTTCATAGTAAAGTGCAGCATCACACTCACCGGCTCGCTATTAAGGGTTCAAAGGGCACTAATCATGTCTGCCTCGGAAAGGTTTGACACATTTGCCAGATTTCCTCGATTCTCAATCAATCAAACTAGCTAATGCTCTCCTCTGGATTATGTTGCCTTTGGCCAACATGCTACCATCTGTGGCGCGAATAACTAAAAAGGTTTGAAACCAGTGGATAAAAAAAATGCTATGAGGGGGCCCAATGTAATGGAGGCTCTGCTCAGTGCAGTTGCGACTTTTATCTTCATCTGGGCCTCCTCGCCTGAGGGATCCTTGGCCTGGTCTCCTGACGAAACAGCAGTGGACTCATAGGCCCCTGCAGGGAAAGGAACCTTTAGTTCTCTTTGTGTTCTCTTACTCCTTTTCTTTTTAGGAGAGGAGGGTGGGGAATGAACCTGCTTCTCACCAACCTCAGATATATCATTCTCTAAAATGGAGAAAGTCTTAGCTGTCAAAGGAGTATCCTCAGTTAGGGGAGGATATCTCTCCTCTTCTTGTGAGTCATCTAGGTCTCAGGCACGCGAAGAGAAGCTCTTACAGGGAAGGATTCAGGCTGAGTGTTTAGCACAGAGCCCAGGTTCACCCCCATGGAAGATCCTGGCATCTAGGGCTGGGTCACCTCCGGGAGTAAGTCCAACTCAAGTGGGGCCTCCATTTGGCCATCTCAGATCCCATTTGTACTACCTTCTGTCATGTCCTTTCTGTCCTACAAACCGACATCGATTAGGGAAGAGAGGGGGGATGGGCAGGCACTGGCCACCTGCAAGGTGCATATGCATGCCTCTAAGACCGTAGGGGGCTTATCCTATCGAGCCACTCCCATTGTGGCTGCTCAATTTTGGGCTGTCTTGGCAGTCCCCTGTGATAGGAAAGGGACAGCCACTGGTACTAAGATAGTCACCCAAAGGCAGCTCCAAGAAATGGGGTAAGGGGGGAAACCTCTGAGTCCTTCAACAAAGGAGAGGGAAAAGCACCCTCTCCACTCAAAGAAGTTTGGAGAGGTCCCTGGGAAAGCACAGGGGAGTGGGGGCACCTCCTTTACAGAGGTGGAGCTGCCCAATGGCAGCTCCAAAGTGATAGGTGTGCATGAAGGGACTCTGCCACGAGGCATGCTTAGGGACTTCTGCCCAGTGATGAACCCCAAATGGACAAGATGCTACAGTACATAAAAATAATGGATGACCTAGTGCTTAAGGCATAAAGGGGGTGGGCAGGATGTGTAGTTTTAGTGATGTTGACACCCCCCCCCTCCTTCTAGACACACTTTGTAGGATGATTTTACCCTCTCAAACTTCAAGCACAATAGTAATAAGGCTGTAGCACAAGAAAGTTTGCAAAGATCTGTAAATAAAGTGACAAAGATAGAGCAAGAGAAAATGTCAGGAAGATATATAGCAAAGTGGGTTTTAGGGCTACCTACTTTGTGGGAAAGTGGTTAATTAGGGTAGTGCTGAAGTAGTAAAAAAGATTTAAAGACCTACATACACTTCAACTTCCAAAAAGTCACTGCCAAGCTTTTCCCAGCATGAAGATTGACCATTAAAATAAAAGAAATTCAACACTAAGAAGCCAAGCAAAAAGAACCAAACCTACTTGGATGGTTTCGATTGTAGTTTCTGTGCATCTCAACGTCTCTGGGGCACACCAGCGGATGGGGAGAGCGACGTTCTCGGCAATATAGTAATCATCCTGGAAAGAGTGAGTGTTAAACTTAAAGGAGAGCATTGATTGTCAAAAAGTGACTTACAACAGATCCATTAAGAGGCAATAATTGAAATTTTTCATGTCTAGACTAATGGACAAAAGCAAGAAGGAGTTATAAAGAGAAACATTGCCTTAGCAATGAGGACTAGGTCAAGAATAGAGGCCATAACCTTAAATTAAAGAAAATCAACTACAATAGTGATAGGGGTAAATACTCATTCAAAAATGAGCATTATATATATATATATATATATATATATATATATATATATATATATATATATATATATATATATATATATATATATATATATATATATAAATAATATATATATATATATATAATATATATATATATATATATATATAATATATATATATATATATATATATATATATATATATATATATATATATATATATAGTTAATTCTTGTTTGTTGACAATAAATATAATATGTATTGATAATAATTATTCATAGAACAAAGAAGTGACAATTCCTAGGCTATACTTCTGAACATTCTGACCTGTTAGCATATGTGCTACTTTAGGTTAACTCGCATTGATCCAGACCAATCTACATTATTTTAAATAAACTGAACTAATACCTTGTAAAATTCTCGATTAAGGCTTGATACCCCACCATCCCATGTGATGATGTAAATATGCTGGAAGCGCTATGTTCAGCAGTGGCATCACTTTAAAGGGCCCTGGGGGCTTCTGTGATTCCAATTTAAACCTTCTTATGATCTTATGAATATAAATCCCCAAATATATGAACTGATTAAATAAAAATTGTCAATCTGGTTAATAGATGCCAATCTCTAGTCATACTCTTAAGGAATTAGTTAAGAAATTGTATTAATCAATACTTTTTTACTATTACAAGCTAACTAATATCAACAGTTTGAACCCTTATAAAAAAAAGAATAGGGCAAAATTGTAACTGTGCTAGCTAATAGGTAAAAGAATTTATAGGTAGATATAATTAAGTAGAAAAGTAACACAAGTATTGGGTTGTCCAAAAAGTTTCTGGTTGTTTTGTTTTTAGCAAAAAATGAAACAATAGAAACTCAAAGCAATATATTTAATCAATAACTTTTTGCCATTTTGTTCAATTACTTGTTGCCATCTTCCATTTAGATCAAATATTTCTTGTTCAAAGAATTTGAACTCTTTAGTGGCAAAACACATATTCAGTTTAATTTTCAAATCTTCTTAGAATTGAATGTTTGCTCATTAAAAGAATTTTGAAAAGAGTTAAACAGGTGGAAATTAGAAGGAGCAAGGTCAGGGGGGTATAGAGGGTGAGGAAAAACCTCTCAGTCAAACCCTAGCAATTTTTGCCACATTAACAAAGATGTGTGAGATCTCACGTTGTCATGGTAGAAAACAATGCCCATTCGATTGGCTAGTGAAAGATGTTTCTTTGGTATTGCCAAGTTTAATTTATCCAGCTCATCACAATACGCATCTGAATTGATGGTTATGTTCATGGGAAGTTCATAATAGACAATACCCTTACAATCCCACCATATTGACACCAAAATCTTTCTTGAATGGATTCTTTCCTACCTAAGAAGTTGTTTTTGGTTGTGATACATGATGCATACAGATCATTTCCGTTTCAGTGTTGTAGAATATCCATTTCTCATTTCCAGTGATTATTTTGCTCAAACAAGGTTCATTTTCTTGTTGTTTAAGCAGAGATTGAAGATGGAAATCCTTTGTCGAGGGTGGCTTCAGTCAATTAATGGGGAACCCAAGCATTAAACATGGAAATTTAACCAAGTTTATGTAAATGGTTACAGACCTAGATTAGGATGTATGGATAATATCTGCAATCTTGCTAGTTGTCAGACCACAGTTAGTTTTGACCACCTCCTTCACTTGGGTGCTGTTGGCCTCATTTGGCCGCTCAGCATTGTGCAAACAAATTCTGACATGCACATTTTGCACAAACATACCACATTTATATTCCTGCATATTTCTGTTGCTTTCTTACCTTTTCTAAAGTAAAAAAGCATAATGTTACACTTTGTTCTCCATTTTGAGGGTTTAACTAAAAGTACACAATATAACCTATCACACTGGAGATTTGCTATAAACTAATTTTAATTAATACGCTTCTATCAAATAAATGTCCTGACATAAAAAATTTAAATATTAGCAACTATGAGAGCATCTGAAATTTGGTCATATCAAAAACAAGCCAATAAAGCCAATAAAGCCAATAAATCGATAAGCATAATATATGTATTTGAAATCACTGATAAAAATATTGAAGTGGTGAGTGTTACATACATACACACACACACACACACACACACACACACACACACACACACACACAACACGGTGAGGGCTGGCTTAAGTATCCACACTAACATCAATCTTTAATTGATTTTTTTTTTTTAGGAGCCTATCTGGCGACTGCCCACTTGGGCATAAGTTGCCGGAATCACAACATACTAGCACTATGCTACTTTAAAATAAGAATATGAAAACAACAATGATAAAAAAGGGAAAAACGTAACAATTAGGAAGCAATCGCCGGCGTCGGGGGGAGGTCCCCCTCACCCCGGCGCAAGAGCATGCGACCTACAAAGAAAACAATAACAAAAAAATAAAACATAGTTAAATAAAGGGGAGAAGCCCGGCCTCCCCAACAAAAGTCAACAATTCCACAAGACAATGTGCACAAACTCGTCCCGAGTACAAGGGACAGGCGGTTGCGAATCCGCCCATACCGGTACCGGGACAGGTATCGTGCGCGAAGATCACCCAGACTGGGACATTCAACAAGAATGTGCTGAAAAGTCCGGGGGACGACGCAGTCGTCACAATAGGGCGCTGGCGAGCGCTCCATCAGATAGCGATGCGTCACACGAGTGAGCCCGATTCGGAGACGACAGAAAGCGACCTGAAGCTGTTGCAGCATTGGGAAATAAGAACATGGGAACAGTCGCGGCGCAATAGCACAGAACTTTAAGTTCCCTTCGACCGTCTTCCATCTTCTTCGCCAAGCAGTCCGAAGAGCTGCCCGTATTCCAGCCATGTAATCGGTGAGGAAGAGCGAAACGCTGGTCCGGTCGCAGAGTCCTCGCGGACTCTTTGGCGCCCTCCTTTTTCGCAATTCCTAGATGCCCTGGAACCCAGCTAAAGATAATCTCGACATCCGCCCGGCTGGCCAAAACCGTGGCGTCACGGATATCGCGAACCAGGGGATGCAGAGATTCCAATGCCCCAAGAGCACTCAGGGGGGCGCTTTGTGAGTCGCTATAGATCACAATCCGGTCTCCGAATCGGGCACGTCGCGTAATCTCCCGTACCGAGTGGTGTATTGCCACCAGCTCAGCCGTGAAGACAGGCGCAGCGCCTGGCAGAGCCCCGCTTACTTCAAACAGAGGGGATACGGCGTGGAAGCAGACCCCCTCTTGGGACTTGGAGCCATCCGTATACACTGGCACGGATCCAGTGTGACACGAGGTGTGCTCCAAAAAGGTTGAACGCAATACTCCCGGCGCCGTACAAGCTTTGGGAGCAGAGGCGTGGCGACAAATAGCCAAATGTGGTACCCTCCAGGGTGGCGTCCTGGGCAGAACCAGGGGCGCCACCGACCAAGAGCTATACCTAGCTCTCAAAGGAGTTTCCTGGCCCTAAACCCAAAAGGCTTAGGGTATGACTTGCGTCTCTCGGCGGAATAAGCACCGTCGAGATCAGCTGCGGATGCAGTGAGAGGTGTTGGCGACTGAGGGAGGTGCCGGGCTCGCGCGTACAGGCGAGTGATGCACTGTACGCGGCGTAGAGCGAGTGGCATCTCCCCAGAATCGACCAACAGGCTCTCAATGGGGGAAAGTGCGGAAGGCACCGGTCGCAAGGCGAAGGCCGGTGTGGTTGATCCAGTCCACCTTCTGCAATAAACGCTCGGCTGCGGATGCATAAAACTCGCATCCGTAGTCGAGCTTCGAACGAACAAAGGATCGATAAAAAGGTAAGGCAGTAGCCCTATCAGCACCCCAAGCGCTGAACGTGACGGAACGGAGAATATCCATGGCGCGGGTACAAAAGACCCTAAGGCTGCGAATATGAGCCTCCCAGGTGAGGTGTCGGTCAAATACAAGACCAAGGAAACGGTGCGATTCAACCAATTCCAGGCGTACCCCATTAAGAAACAAGTCTGGGTCTGGATTGAGCGGTGGATGGCGGCATAAGTGCACCACCTTAATCTTGGCCAAAGAAAACCGAAACCTGTGCGCTTCAGCATAGCGAGAGACGCGGTTCAATGCCTGTTGCAGTCGAGGCTCCATGTTGGTATCTGGGGCACGTCAAAAGAGATCGAAAGGTCGTCCACGTAGAGCGTAGCGATAATATATTCAGGCAGCACCGAGGTGATGCCGTTGATGCTCAGAGCAAAGAGTGTGACACTGAGGACAAATCCCTGCGGGCCACCCTTTTCCTGCTCCTTTGGGTTGGAGAGGGCTCTCCCCACCCGTACGCGGAATCAACGATCTCTTAAAAATTCAGATATAAACATTGAGAGGCGTCCCCTCGCCCCCATCGTGTGGAGTCTCCATGATACCGTATCGCCATGCGGTATCATAGGCCTTCTCCAGATCGAAAAACACCATGGCATAGTGCTGTCTACGAAGAAAGGCCTCACAGACAGCATTTTCAAGTCGGAGCAGAGCATCCGACGTGGAGTGGAACTTGCGGAAGCCGCACTGTGCAGAAGACAGATGGCCTCCGCTGTCCAGGAAAAAGGCTAATCTAACATTTACCAATTTCTCCAACTTGCACACGCAAGAGGTTAGAGAGATTGGGCGAAAACTGGCCGGAGTAGAGTGATCTCTCCCTGGTTTGCGAAAGGCGAGCACAGTAGTGATTCACCAGGAATCTGGGAGGAGACCCTCCACTCAGATCCTGTTGAACAAATATAACCGAAAGGCCATGCCTCATTCACCCAGGTGTCGAAGCATGGCGTACGGGACATCGTCCGGACCATGGCCAGTGTCCACGCACGAAGCGAGAGCGGAGCGCAACTCACTCAAAGTAAACCTGTCGTTGAAGGGTTATCGCATTTGAAGGTAGAGTCCAGCCTCGGCCTTCCGAGACATGAAGACGTGCATTGAATGCTGGCGGAGCAGCATCCCGGCTAGAGACTGCGAAAAAAGCGGTCGCTAAGGATTCCGCCACGGACGCGGGGTCCGAGATTGCCGTCCCATTCTCCTGGAGAACAGGAGGGGGGTCCTGCGAGAACTTGCCCCGAATCTTTTTGACTCGCTTCCACACCTCTGCCAGAGGGGTCTTCTCGTTAAGTGAAGACACGTATGCCCGCCAAGAAGAGTGGAAGGCGTGCTTCGAAATATACCGGAACCTAGCCCTAGCCCGACGAAATTCAGCGACAGTGAAATCGTTCGGGCAGCGCTTATAGCGCATCTAGGCATAACGCTTCTGTTTGAGGGCCGTCTCACACTCGGCCAACCATAATGGAAGAGGTCGGCGTGCAAAACGGCCAGACGTTCTGGGAATAGTAGTTGAGGTTGCCAGAGAAGAACTAGACGGCCTTATCTACCGACCTTAACTCCTCGACTGAGATAGAGAATTCAGTCATTTCCTGAAATGCAGGCCACTGCGGCTGTGCCAAGCACCACCGAGGTGGGCTCTCAGGCGGCAGTTCCCCTGAAAATGATATTTGAATGGGAAAGTGATAACTACCATGGAGGTCATTGACCACCCCCAATCAAAATCAGGCTGTGCATCCGAAGAGCACAAAAATAGATCAAGGCAAGAAAATGAAGCGGTTCTCGGGCAGTGATGCGTAAACTCTTCCACACTTAGGACAACCTAACTCAAGCTCTTCGATAAGATCAGCAAGGACTTGTCCCCTGGGATTTATTGAGTAATCTCCCCAGAGAGGATGCCTGCCGTTCAGATCTCCAAGCAAGAGAAAGGGCCTCGGCAACCGTGCCACGCCGCGGCGGAAGTCCCCTGCATCGAAGTCAGCTGACGGTGGAGTGTACGCAGAAATGATAGTATACCTCCTATCCAGATGAAGCTGCACAGCCACTGCCTGAAAGGAGGTATCTTAAGTGAAAGGAAGAACGGAGACGTCTTGCCGGGTGTAAACTGCGCATCCCTCAGCCCGGCCATGTCGTGGTGGTGGGGTCGCAAGACCCTTATACCCCGGGAGGGCATGCAGGGGCCACGCGCCTAGCATGGTATCTTGTAGAAAAATAGCTAACGGGGAACAGGACGAGACGAGCCTCCGCAGCTCCTCTCAGTTGGTTCGGAGTCCACGGCAATTCCATTGAAGGAATATGCTCGGTGGAGAGGCGGGGACCCTCATCGAACAGAAGACCCTCACGGGAATGGCCGTACGCTTCCCGGAGGCAGAACCCCGGGCGCTGTTGGCCGGACAAAGCGCTGAAGGCGCTGTCGCCTTCGAGGAGTTATTGGGGAAGGTTCGGCTCGCCATGCAAGTTTTTTCCTCCCTCCGCCTCGAAACCTTAGGTGGGCGTTGTGGCTTCGGAGGCGGGGGACCCTCTTTTCGAGGAACCACCGTCTCGGAACCACTCAGCCTTACGAACCCAGGAAGATGGCCTGGCGACCAACTTCAGGGGTGTTGCCTCCTGTGAGTCTAACGACTCGGTAGAGGCGCTGGGGAAAGTAGGGAGAAACCCTAGTTTTAGCTGGGGCTGGGTGTGAACCCTTTATGCCAGCAGCTTTACCAGGGGAGGGCCGGATTGAGTAGAACCCACAAAGGGCTTCGAATGGGCGCAGAAACAACCATGCTCGTTGGCTTGGATGGGCCGGGAGCAGAGGGTTCCTTTCTAACTATTGAGGCATAAGACGTCGCAGGCAGAGCCTGGCAAGCCAGAACCACGTACTTAGCCTCGCGGAATGAGAGTCGATCCCTGGCCTGAACGGCCAGGATTTCTTTCTCAAGGAGATATGCACCACATTGCTTCAAAGAAGCGGGGTTGCGGCTCTCCGCAATAGACACACTTGGCCACACACGATTTAGACTTATCATGTGCGGCCTTGGAGCAATTTACACAGACTTCGGGTGACCCCGACTTTGCACATCTACAAGAACGGTTCGTATGGCTGAAGCGATGACAGTAATAGCACCGCCGCGGCAGTGGCACGAATGCCTTCACGCGGCAGCGGTACCAACCGACATGCATCGACTCAGGGAGCTTGTCACAGTCGAACGTGACGAAGAGTGTAGGGGTGGGTCTCGAAACCCCTCCCTGTTTTCTCATCACACGTTCGACCTTGACTGCCCCATGGTCGGCCAGCTCTAAGGTGATGTCTTCAATGGAGTAGTCAACGAGTTCCCTCGCATAAACTACTCCTTTAACAAAGTTCATGGTAGAGTGCGGCGTCACAGTCACCAGGGGGCCATGAAGTGTCTAAAGAGCACTTAGCTTGGCCGCATCGCCGGAATTCGCCAGAAGGCTACCATCCGAGAAACGGGTCACCTTCGGCTCTCTACCAATTACACTAGCTAATCCTCTCCTCTGATGGATCATGTTGCCCTTGGCCAACATGCTGCCATCAGTGGAGTGAATAACTAGGAAGCGTTTAAAGCTAGTGGGCTTGAAAATGCCAGGTAGCGTCTGAATGAGGCGCCCGGACGTCATCGAGGCTCCGCCCTGCGCTCTTCTCGTTTGTCATAGTCGGGGCTCCGGACCCAAGGGGGGCAGAGGGGGCGGATGTGCCCAGGCCAGATGGACCGGCCTCAGCCAGGTCCTTCTCCGAAATGGAAAAGGTCCTGGTGGTCGCAGGGGCACCAGTTGGAGGAGATCCCTCCCCTCCTTGTACTGCCTCGAAAACCCTAGCCATTTGAGGAGGACCTTGAATAGGGGCGGATTCGGTGTTTGACGCCGAGCCCGGATTCTCCCCCATGGAAGGCTCTACCATCTGAGGATGGGTTGACTCAAGGACCATCCCCTCCCAGGACATCGCAGGTCCCCTTGGCAGCATCACCAGTAATGTGTGGGGAGGCACAGGCCTTGACCCCGGCAAGGTTGAGTATTCTGGCCAGCAGGTCTTTTGAGGGAAGTGACCCAAGGGGCCTGGCTTCCCTCTCCCCCCTATGGGGGGTTTGCCCTACCAAGCCGCTTCACTGGGAAGTGGTCGGCTATGAGCTGCCTGCTGGCTTTCTTGGCAGTCCGCTTGGAAAGAAAAGAGGGGACTGCTGCTGGAAAAAGGGAGGTGCCTGAAATCACCTCCTGAGTAAGGGGTGACGAGGAGTCCCCTACACACGTAGGCGAAGGAGAGGAGTAAGCCTCCTCTCCGGTTTGAGAAATATGGAGGGTCCCCTGCGCAAGCACAAGGGGGGGACCTCCATTTCTTCTGTGGAGCTGCCCGAGGGCGGCTCGGTCGATGACACAGGGGAAATTAAGGGAAGATTTTGAATTTTCTCATCATTGGGCATGGTGACCCTATTTGTTCCACGAGATAAAATAGTTCATCACCCCTTGCAGTAGCCCGCTCTGCAAGGGGTGCGTGTAGGACCTGGCAGAGCCAGGTGCCGCCATTTAGGACCACCCATCCTGCCTGGTGGCCTGGCAGTCCATCGGCATGGCAGCTCCACCTTAGACACGGTGTAAAAATATATATTGTGAAGAGGAAAGGAAAAGGGATGTGAGGAAGGTATGGGTGGAGATGAAGCAGGTTGTTAAAAACCAACTATCCCAGACTGGAGCTCAGGGGTTAGGAAACATTGTCCCCTCCCCCCTCAGCCCCAATCTGGGATGGTTGGCTGAGAAGAAAGTCAGCATCTACCCTGTGAAATTAGAGGCTGACCAGAGAAACTTGTGTGAAAGGTTGTATGAAAAGCGAGGAAGTAGGGGAGAAATACTGGCTATCTGAAGGAAGGAAGAGAGGCTAAGCTGGGGCTGGATGGAGCGCTGGGGCCGGACGGAGCGCTGGATCCCATCAGCACAGCGGCCAGGATGGCAAATAGCCGCACCCCTTACAGGAAATTTTTAATTGAATAAAAATGACAAAATAAGAGCTTATTCTCAATAAAGCGCCAACATTATTTTGGAGTATGACAAGTTGTGATTCACCCTATATACCTATCAATATTTTAAAAAGCGAGTTCCATTATTTTAATATTTGCTTATTAGCAGTTAGCTAATAATAACTATAATTATTTAAATACTCCCATCCTTTCTGAAAGCATAGGTATACTACGATACAAAATCTTAGAGATAAGAATGCTAGAAGAAAAATAAATTTAGCACCTCAGAGCAATGAATTATAAAAGAATATTTTAAAATCAAAGTAATTTAAGCAAACTAGTACTAAAATTCATCCTGAAGAATCTTGAGCCTATGAAAAGGTAAATCAAGGAACCCACCTTATATGCTTCTACACTAAATCCATAATCACCAATTTTAATATTCAGGTCATCTTCGACAACACAGTTCCTCGCAGCTAAATCACTGAAAAAGAGAATTTGGAAAAAAATCGGTCAACTAGAAATTTTGGGAGTATGCACACGTCACATTTAACGATGACTACAATAATTTGAGAAAGCCTAAACGGGCGTGATCACATCAAATCATGCCAGAATTCAAATGAAGGGGAATGAAAAAAGAAAAAAAACTAGACCTAGGATAAAATAGATGTGACAGACAAAAGGCTAAAACAGGAAAGCAATGAATAATGCTGACCTCACCATTCCGTCAACCATTGTTTCAGGCGAGGTCAGCTTAGCAATACCAAGGGGTATTATACAGAATGTTTGTAATGAGTGATCTGCAAAAAAAGTGGTTAAGCTTGAGGTAGGGAAAATGAATAGAAGTCATATAGTTGCAGATCATCCTGCACGGATAAGGGTTGGGAAGGCGCAGAATCCTCCAGATGAGAGCCACAGAATGGTTGCTCATGCTAAACCTCACATCTCATTAAGTGAGATAGTAATAGTAAAGGTGGTGAGGCGTTAGAAGGGGTAAAGGGTTTTTTTTGCAGATGTGTTACCTCCCCCAACTAAGGATGAGCTGTTTGAAGCTGGTTGACAAATTGCCTACGAAATTAGCTTCGAACCATGATAAAGAGGTTAGCTTAAGAGGCTGGTAAAAAAAATAAAATGAAGAAATGATAAAATGGAAATGTCTTGAAAGAATAAACCCAGGTAGTCTCAATCTAGTTTGAAACTGCCAGGAGCACTGGGGCCGGAAGGCTCCAATAATGGCACAGAAGCGATAAGTACAAATATAAGACTATCTTTGGGTTATTTAAAAATAAACAAAACATAACTAGAAAGAAAAACAAACAAAAGAAACCAATAAACTATAAACAAACAAAGCATGCCCAGTTGTCCTAGGGTAGGCCAGCCTCCTAAGGGAAAACAAATGTGTCACTGTTGCAACTGTTTGGAAGTTAAAGAAACTTTATGCAACATTTTCCTTTTACTTGAAAGAGAAAAACAAAACATAAATTACAACTGGGAAAGATGCAGAATGTACCCTGCAAAGAAGAGGTTAGATATGATAATAATGACATTGGTATAAAAAATAGTTTTGTTTTTTTTTTCCTTCGAGTAGGTGCTGTATTTTACACATTTAAAAATTATGCAAGTGCCTAAGGCTTAAATTAAGCTAAAGCAACATTTAGATTTGTCTAAATAATTTCTGGAATAATACAGAGTAACAAATGACTACAGTTACTAACAATTTAATTAAAAATTTAAATAGTATGGAGGAGTCCTGCCTCCTCCAAAAATTCTAGCACACAAGTTTGGCATGTCAGAAACTGAACCCACAAGTAATAACCCCAATCATTATGATAGCAGGATAGCTATAGCACAAAGAGCCCCCCCCCCCCAACCTGACTAGAAGAGTGAACTAAAAAGTGGCATACAGTCGGGGGGGGTGGGGGTTGAGTAGCTATCACAGAATAGTTAAAGGGAGTACTCTTATCAAATGATGATGCATCCTGTGAGTTTGACTAGTTAAAGGTGAAAGAAAATGCCTTGATATCATTAAGGGTTTGAGAAATGCATGAGATACTGATCTACAATCTCAAGAAAATCTTGGTTAAGTAATAATAAAATTATGCAGACACATAAAAAAATCAATAACATCCCCAAAATGACCACAAAGTTCATTTTTACATTCCCGTTGATATTTAGTCATCCCTCCCTTCTTATTTTTCACCCTCTGGAGTCATGTTGGCATGCTTTCCGCCAATTTGTGGAGGTAACTGGAGTCAATATTGAGGATACACATTCATGATGACATCCTTGAGCATGGGTAGGGAAGGTATGGAAGTATCTCTCAGCTTGATTTTCCTGTACTCCCAGCACTTTCTATGGGATTCAGGTCTGGACTGTTTGTTACCAGCGCATTCCAAAACCTCAAACCACTTCTGTGTTAAAAAATTGTGGACTTTTAAAGCACAGTGGCAAGGGGCTGTGTCATGTTGAAAAATTTCCTACTTGAGGAGGTGGATAAAATTCAAATGATAATCCTTAAGGTGATTTTGTTATTGGGGATGAAAAACAACACACCATTAAAGATTTGAGGTGTTTGACTGTCTTGTAAGTGTACTTTTCATCATATCAGTCAGTAGCGGGGTTTTTGTTGTTGACTAGTACAGGGTTTATGCTTGAAGAGAGAAAACATGATTTTATATAGTCTAGGGCCCAATCTTTGTAACATTTCATTTTTTTTTAGTAAGAAGAGGTTTCTTGGCTTGGGCAGGCAAGTTAAGATCATTTTGCAGAAGCTCTTGTATTAATTGATTAGACACTTTCTCCAAACAAATATGGGTGTTTTTTCTTCAATTTAGCAGCTGTAAGGCTTGGCTCCTTCATTACCTTCCCCTTCATAAGCTTGTCAGTGGCTTTTGATGTCTTCCAGGATGGTTTTGTGGAACTTAACATCAAAACTGTCTGTAGCAGCAACTTGGCATTTGATGTGTTCCAGTCGTATAACCCTTGCTACTTCCCTCAACAATATTTTTAGCTGACACATTCAAGCACAACAATGTAACATCTGTCTGGTATTTTACAGGCATATTAGTGAGTACAAACAAAGATAACTAACTACAATAAAAGCACATTTAATATGAGAAATTGTGGACATGTAGCGCAACATTTGACACCTACATCATCAAATCTTGGTTCATACTGCTGCCCCACTGGGTCTGAGAGTAACAGTAGACTGTAAAAGGTGATAGGTGTATAAGTGGAAATTCAGACCAAAGTAGGAGCAGAACACAAAAAAGCTTGCATGACATTTCCTAAGAACTTTTATGTGCCAACCAATCAAGATTTTCTGGAGACTGTAGAATTCACTCTTTTGTATAATGTTTTCATTTAAATAGTGGATTGAGACAGGGCAATAACTGCCTCCAACCTCCCTTCAAGAAGGCTGATTCTCCCTTTTTATTTATAAAATTCTAGCTATGCCCTACCTTTTACTCTATTTTCAATCTATGGTAATGATGCCTTTATAATTTGGGTATAATTGGATTTATAAACCTAAAAAAGTAAATATTGTTCAGAATGAGAGACACGCTTCATTTAATACTCACGTGTGGATGAAATTGTGTTGATGCATAAATGCTAATCCAGCTGAAACATTTTCTGCCATTTTGACTAAAGTATCATCCGTGAGTGACTGGTCCCTCTTCAGTAGACTCTTCAAGTCACCCTGTCAAAAGCACAATTGGAGTCAATCTATTCTGCAGTAGAGGAGGATAGAGAGTCACAGCTCAGATCCTTGTGAAGGATAAGGTGAGTTTAAAATGGAAGACAAAGATGGATACAGAGGGAAAAAAAGATCAATATTAATAAAAAAGAAAATAACATAACTTTGTTTAGCGAGGAAAGAATATTATGAAGAGAGAAAGAATCCCTACTTGCCCTGAAAATAAAACAAGCCCACCCCAAAATAGAAAAGTAGAGGATTTAATCTTTACAAAATTGGTTGGAATAAATCAGCAGCTTTAGATACTTAGGTAGGTAGGTAGCTGCCATTCCTCCCTCACATCATGAACAAGATCCCCTGAATGGAAATGAAATGCATATAACCATCAAAGTGACAATCAATGGTAAGCCTTAGGGCACCAGTCTTTATTGGGGAGGGGAGGGAAAGGGGTGTCCGGATCCTATGTTTTTTCATATCAATCAGTGAAATTCTTCAATGATAATGGGGTGGGTGGGGGCCAGGAGCATGCGAATATGGGTGCCCCTATTGGGGGTACTGCTATTCTATTGGTAGGGTTCTGGATGACAAGATAGTTGGTACATGTTGTGTTGTGATGGCAGGAGGAAGAAATGAAAAAAAGTGTTATAATTGACTATGTGCATGCTGAAATGTGTGGAGCTACTTATCCCTACAGCTGTGAGTATCAGTGTATCCATCCAATAGGTAGCCAGCTCCTGATGCCACTGAAGAAAGTTTTGTGTTGCTGGAATACAACCCTTGCCTGGATGTCAGAAATCCAACAATCTATCCACTCTACTGCGAATGAGAGATCCAGACACCTTTGTAGGTGGCTATGTGATAATGAGCTCAAGTTTGAACGTTTTTTAAAAATTTAGGGCACATCTGGTGACTGCCCATGAGGCAAAAAGTTGTTGTAATCACCTTACGGCCTAATGATAAGTTAGATTAAAAAAAACAAGAAACAAGAAGAAGGAAGTATGCTCTGGCATAGGGACGAGGCCCCAGTGCAGTTTGAAGATACAAAATTAGAATCCTACAATGAAGTGGTAAATGACTGTTTAATACATGATTGGAACAGTTTATTGCAGTGGTCTCCAACCTTTAAGTATGAAGGGGCTAATTTAAAAAGCAAACTTTGAAGGTAGGCTGCATTTGATGAATCATGTTATAATCAGGTCATAATATTCAGTAATGGTAGTGAATTCAAAGGATGCAAAACAAGCAAATTATTTAACTTTTATTACAGAATCTTCACTTAAACTAATAGTCATGGTGTTAAAATTATTTTTACTAACTCTCCCATTCTCTGTTATTCCAGAAGTTACATAGACTTATGCCTTATGCCACTAGTATAATTTCAATGTGTAAAATACAGCACCTGCTCTCCTTGAAGTTACGATGCCTATTATTGTCATTGTTATCATATCTAACCTCTGTGTAAACAAACCTGTCTTGAATACAAGGGACAAACTGTAACTACCCCGTTCAGCCCAATACTGGGACAGGTAACGTGTGAGATCACCCATACTGGGACATTCAATAGGAATGCGCTGAACAGTATGGGTAACAATGCAGTCACCGCAATAAAGTGTGGGCGGGCAGACCATCAAATGGCAGTGTGTCCCGCAAGTGTCCCCATTCAAAGACAACAGAAAGTGACCTAAAGCCATGTGGCATTGGGGGATAGGTCCATGGGAACATCCGCGGAGCAATGGCATGCAACTTTAAGTTCCACTCAGCAGTTTCCCATCTTCTTTGCCAAGCAGCTTGGAGGGATGCTATGATTCCTGCAAAGTAATCAGTGTGAGAATGAGCCAAAAGCTTGTCTGGTCACCCAGGCCTCGAGGACTCTGGTGCCCTCATTCCTCACAATTCCCACATGTTCAGGAACCCAGCAGAAAATGATCTTGATCATCAATCAGCATCACAGATACTGCAAATCATGTAGTGTGGAGATTCCAATGCCCCGACAGCACTAAGGCTACTTTGTGAGTCCACTAAAGATCACAATCCAGTAACTGAAATGGGCACAACACATTATCTTCCATACCAGGAGTGTAGTGCAACCAGCTTGGCTGTGAAGACAGATGCAGCACCTGGTAGAGCCCCGCTGACTTCAAAGAGAGGGGATATGGCATGGAAACCGATCGCCCATGGGACTTGTGGCCATCCATATATACTAGCACAGATACAGCATGACACAAAGTTTGCTCCAAAAAGACTGAACAGAATACTCTTGGCATGTAGAAGCTCTAAGAGGAAAGGCATGGTGACAAATAGTCAGTCAAAGGCGGTCCCCTTCAGAGTGGTGTCCTGGGCAGAACCAGATGCGCCACCAGCCCGAAAGCTAAACCGAGTGCTTGAAGGAGTTTCCTAGCCTTAAAAACAAATGGCTTAGGAAATGACTGGCATCTCTGCAACCTAGGTACTGATGAGGTCAGCTGCGGATACCATGAGAGCGGTTGGTGACTAATGGAGGCACTGGTTGCAGGTGGAGAACGGTGTGGTGAATAGAGTCCACTTTCTGCAATGCACACTTACCTGTAGATGCATAAAACTTGAATCTATAGTTGCTTCGAACAAACAAAGGATCAATAGAAAAGCAAGGCAGTAGCCCTATCAGCACCCCGGGTGCTCAATGTCACAAAACCAAGAATGTCCATGGTGGTGGTGCAAGAAAACCTAAGGGTGCGAATATGAACCTCCCAGGCAAAGCATCAGTCAAAAGCAAGTCCAGGAAATGGTGTGAATCCACTACTTTCAGGCTAACCCAGTTTAAGAATAAGTCCAGGTTGAGGTGGAGCCATGGATAGCAGCAGAAGTGCACCACCTTAGTCTTGCCCAAGGAAAACAGAAACATGTGCACATGAGATGTAGTTCAATGCCTGTTGGAGTTGACACTCCAGAGTTGGCATCTGGGCGACACTAGGTCTGGGAAAATAAAACCTGTTCAGATCCCGTTACTAAATCAAACAGAAAGGCCAAGCCTCACTCACATATATGTCAAAGAATGGCATATGGGACATCGTCCATACCAGGGGTGTTGTCCTCGCATGAAGAGAGAGAACACAACTCAATGTAAATCATTTGTTGAATGGTTCTTCACCTTTGTAGCTAAATTCCAGTCAGCAATCTTCAGCGACATCACAATGTGTATTGAATGCTGATGTTGCAGCATCCCAGTTTGAGAATATGATTGCAAAGGATTCAGCCAATGTCGCATGGTCTGATATATATTTTTTTTTAAATTTAAGAGCCCATATGGCGACTGCCTACTTGGGAATAAGTCGCCGTACTCAGAACAGCCTACTATGAGGATACATTAAAAACAAATAATATACAAATAACAATAAAAAGGACAAAGGCAAAAAAAAAAATAAAAAAGCAAAAGAAAAAGGGCAACAAGTAGGAAGCACGCCCCGGTGTCAGGGGTAGGCCCGCCTCCACAGGGTCTGATATTGTGGTCCCATTCTACTAGAGGATGGGAAAAGGGTCCTGAGCAAACTAGCCCTGAATCCTTTTAACTCACTTCCACACCTCTACTAGATGGATCTTTCAGTTGGGTGAAGACAAGTATGTCCTCCGGGAAGAGCAGCAGGCATGCTTCGAAATATACCAGAACCTAGCCCTAGCTCAATGAAATTCACTCACAGTAAAATCATTCAGGTGACGCCTATAGCACATGTAGGCATAACCCTTCTGTTTGAGAGACATCTTTTACTTGGCTAACATCCTGAGAAACAATTGGCATGCAAAATGGCCAGACATTCTAGGAATAGTAGTCAGGCTGATGGTGATTAGGTTGGAGAAGAACTCAAAGGCCTCATCCAATGACAAACTACTCCTGACTTAGCCACTGAACTCAAGTCATTTCATGAAATGTGGACCCTGCACCCGTGCTAAGCAACAGTGGTGCAGAAAATAATATTTGCATGGGAAAGTGATCATTACCATGGGTCATAGACAACCTCCCATACAAAATCAAGTTGTGCATCCGGAGAGCACAAGGGGGCATCAGGACAGGAAAACGAAGTGGTTCGCAGGCAGTGATGCATAAATTCCTCCACATTTAGGACATCTCCGGCTCATCAATCAGGTCAGCAAGGACCTGGCCCCTGGGACTAATCAAGTAGTTTTCCCAGAGGGAAGTCTACCTAGAAATCCAAGAGCAGTAGAAAGGGCTAGGCAATCATGCCAAGACATAGCAGAAGACAGCTGCATCAAAGTTAGCTGATGGTTGAATGTATGCAGAAATAACAGTATACCTCGTCTCCACAGGCATCTAATTGTTATTGAGTGAAACAAGGTATTTATACAGGGTGTCTACTACACAAACATTTGCAGCTGGCACAGAATTACCAAAGGAAACTTTTTGAAATGATAAAAATTTGGTGTTTTTTTTCACAAGTATAGTTCCACTCAGGGCCCACCCACCCTAAGCCAACTTAGAAATTTAATGAACTTTATATAGTCAAATTCTTTTGAATTTCAAAGTGGTTTCTTTTTATTTATTCTATTTTCTTCTAGATCCATTTTTTAAAAGTTTTCTAAATGTTCTCATCTTCTTCTAGAAGCTTGATTAAAATAGCTCATCATTTTGTTATAAATTTTTAAATCAGGAAAATTGACAGCAGTTTTACACTGAGATTTTTTTAAAAGATTTTAGGAGCCCATGTGACGCCGGCTTACTTGGGCATGTCACCCTACTCACGACAGCCTAGTACTTGGCTACAATAAAATAACAATATGTAAAATAAAACAAAAAACAAAAAAATAATAAAAAAAGGAGGAAAAAGCGCGCTTGATCATTTGTTGGTGACAAATGATCAAAAGTGGTATCCTCTGGGGTGGCATTCTGGGTAGAGGCAGGGGCACCACCGGCTCAAGAGCTATACCTAGTTCTTGGAGTTTCCTGGCCCTGAACCCGAAGGGCTTAGGGTATGACTAGCGTCTCCCTAACATCGAGATCAGCTGCAAAAACAGTGAGAGCTGTTGGTGACTGAGGGAAGTGCCGGGCTTGAGTGTACAGGCGAATAATTCACTGTGCACAGTGCAGAGTGAGTGGCAGCACCCAGCATTGACAGGTAGGCTCTCAATGGGGGAAGTACGGAAGGCACCAGTCTCCAGGGAAAGGCCTGTGTGGTGGATCGAGTCCACCTTCACAATACACGCTCGGTTGCAGAGGCATTAAATTCGCATCCCTGGTCGCGCTTCGAATGAACAAAGGATCGACAAAAGGGTAAGGCAGTAGCCCTATCAGCACCCAATCCTTTTGACTCTCTCCACACCTTAAGTGAAACCACGTATGTCAGCCAAGAGGAGCAGCGTGCGTGCTTCGAAATATACTGGAACCTAGCCGTAGCTCAACAAAACTCACTGACAGTGAAATCGTTCGGGCAGCGCTTGTAGCGAATATTGGCATAAAGCTTCAATGCTTCTGTATGAGGGTGGTCTCACACTTGGCTGACCACCACGGGAGTGGTTGGTGTGCAAAACAGCCAGAGATTCTAGGCATAGTAGATGGCCCATGGCAATGAGGTTGCCGGAGAAGAACTCCATCAACTAGAGTTTTGAGAAATACCTAATGAATGGAAATTATCGAATGTAGTTCAAATTTTTAAAAATGGGAAGTAAAGAGGACCTGAATAACTTTAGGCCAGTAGGCTTAACTTCTATTGTTTGTAAAATTCTTGAGAAGATAGATAAGAAGGAGATTTCTGACCATCTAGAGTATGGTAGGTTAATAAATGATCCTCAGCATGGGTTTAGAAGAGGTAGATCATGTTTAACAAATTTACTAGATTTTATGGATTATGTTACTAAACAATTAGATAAGGGAGAGAATGTTGATGTAATTTACTTGTATTTTAGCAAAGCTTTTGATAAGGTTCGACATAGGAGACTAGTTCACAAATTAAAAATGCATGGGATATGTAGTAAAGTTTTGAATTGGATAACTGAATGGCTGAGGCTGAAAGACAGGAAAGAGAGAGTTGTGCTGAATGGGGTGAGGTCACAGTGGAGGGACGTTATCAGTGGCGTACCTCAGGGATCCTTTCTAAGCCCTTTATTATTTATTATTTATATAAATGATCTTGGGGAGGCTGTAAATAAAAGTGCCAATTTTTGCTGATGACACTAAATTGTCAGCTGTAGTCAAAGAAGTTGAGGGTAGCTTTAAAGTGCAGAGAGACTTAAATAAGTTATTAGCTTGGGCTCAGAAGTGGCAGATGACTTTTAACATTAAAAAATGCAGAGTTCTTAACATAGGAAGG
Source organism: Ceratothoa steindachneri (assembly GCA_963969495.1). NCBI lineage: Eukaryota > Metazoa > Arthropoda > Malacostraca > Isopoda > Cymothoidae > Ceratothoa > Ceratothoa steindachneri. Next base: position 119,372,952 of record OZ018318.1, on the reverse strand, counting down.
GATAATAGGGAATTTAGCTATGAAATGGATGGGCATTGGCTGAATTCAGTTGAGTTTTCAAAGCATTGTATTGAGGCAAAAAAATAGAGCAAATAGGGTGCTAGGATACATTAAGAGGAATGTTAGCTACCAGAGTAAAGAGGTTATCCTTAAACTCTACAACTCGTATGTTAGGCCACTTAGACTACTGTATACAAGCATGGTCACCACATTTTAGACATGACATCAACCTGCTAGAGTCAGTACAAAGGAGGGCAAAAATAATACCTTCCCTGAAGCACCTTAAATATGAAGATAGACTGAGGGTACTAAATAGGTTCTCATTTGAGAGATGTGTGAGGGGAGATATGATTGAGCTTTTCAAAATATGTTCTGGGATGGATAAGTTGGATTTTAGCAAGTTATTTGAGTTGGAAGGTAGTAATAGAACTAGGGGTCACCACTTAAAAATTAAAAGACAGAGGTGCAGGTTGGGTGTTAGAAAATATTTTTTTACTAATAGAGTGGTAGATCACTGGAATAGTTTGCCATCTGAGATGGTAGACAGTACAAAGGTGAATGTTTTCAAATGCAGATTAGATGATTACATGTGGAGGGAGAGTTAACTTTGGAGGGTATTCAGGATTCATTCTTGTGGATGCAGTTTTTGATTATTGTATATTATGATTGATTTGGATTTTGACGAGTCTTGATGATGATGCTTTTTGTTTTTGACACATTCTTGTGTATAGTTCTAATTCTATATTATAGATGCATGATCTGACATAATCCTATGGATGCATTTTGTGGGTGGGTTTTGACAGATACGGATGACCTTTGATAGGCCCTTGTGGTTTTGCAATCCATGAAATTATGTTATGCTATGTTAACTTAACAGCCTCATCAACTGAACGAAACTCCTTGACTAAGATAATATCAGTTATTTCCTGAAATGTGGACCACCATGCGCCACTGGGGCGGGCTCTCAGGCAGCAGTGACCCAGAAATTCATATTTGAATGGGAAAGTGATCACTACCATGGAGGTCATTGACCACCCCATTTTTTAGGCTGTGCATCCAGAGAGCACAGAGATAAATTGAGACAAGAAAATGAAGCAGTTCTTGGGCAGTGATGCATAAACTCATCCACATTTACAACACCTATCTCCAGCTCGTTGATCAGGTCGGCTCTTAGTTGAATCCTGGGATTAATTGACTAGTCTACCGATCAGAGCTCCGAGCAAGAGAAGGGGCCTCGGCAACCATGCCATGAGGCGGAGGAAGTTCCCTGCATCGATGAATGCTGACGGTGGAATCTACACGGAAATAACAGTATACGTCATATCCAGATGCAGCTGCACAGCTACTGGCTAAAATGAGGTATCTAAAGCAAAGAGAAGAACAGAGACATCATGCCGGGTGTAAATGCCACATCCCCCATCCCATGGTGGTGGTGAGAGTGTAAAACCATTATACCCCATTAGGGTGGGCAGAGGACACACTCCCAGCATGGTCTCCTGGAAAAAGATGGCTAACGCAGAGCGATGAGCCTCCTCATCTCCTCCCAGTTGGCCTGGAGTCTGCGGCAATTCCATTGAATGAATATGCCTTCCAGGCATAGCTCGGAGATGTAGGGGCCATTTTCAAATAAAAGATCCTCACGGGAATGGCCGTACGTTTCCCGGATGCAGAACTCCGAGGGAGATTGGCTCACCATGCAAGTCATTTCCTCCCTCCACCTCAAAAACTTAGGGGAGCGGGGCTCCGTCTTTTGGAGGATCCACCTTTAGTGCTGTCCTCCTTTCAGCAGGCAGCTTTAGGGACCCTGGAAGATGGTTTCATGACCAACATCAGGGGTGTTGCCTTCTACGAGTCTAATGACTCAGTGGAGGCGCGTGGCCATTTTGGATTATGGGAAAGTTTCAATGGCCGAGGAAATGACCCTGCTCATAGGCCTGAGGGGCCACAGGTATACAGTGTTTTTCTTAGCATTGAGGCATAAGACATCCCAGGAAGAGCCAAGTGCGCTGTAGTAGTCTATTGTTATCTGCCTCCCCTCCCCTATCTCTTTTCTTCTTTTTTCAGGGTGTGTGGCCCATGAGTTTGGATGTCAATGCTCTGGGTGAGGGACTCGATAGACTTCTATCGTGCCTGGCATAACAAATTGAAATCATGACTTTAAATGAATAGATAGTGTTTATGAAAGGAGAAATTAATGAACTCTAGAGAATCATTGTATGTTAAAATACCTAAAGTGTTAGATTAAAGAACCAGCTGGACAACATCCAGGTGAAAACCAGTGTGAATGGTTGTTTGTATGTGTATGTGGGTGTTGATGATTTTATGAGTGTGGCAGCAAATGGGTCATTGAATATGCCTTCTCCTTTCCAGCTTCTTGGTGCCGGCTGGTCAATCATACATATTCTGGCTTCATGAAGCAGCAGCAGACAGCATAGACCCTCACTCATACCTGGGACACGGAAAGGGGACTTCCAAAGTGTGGGTTTCGAGACCATCTCCCACTCATTGGTTGGAGCCAGACTGGAATTTTCATGTCCCAGTCCCTGAGTGCGGGGCATTTTACTTTGGCTGGAGCTCGGATCCCGGTGTTAGAAGATGAGACACCCATAAGAAACCTCCCTCTTCCTGAAGAACGCAGGCTGGCCTCAAATTCCCTTTCCCATCCCCCCCCCCCGACTCATGAGCTCGAAAGAAATTCGACGGTGAACCCAGTAACTTTGGCCAATTCAATCTTAATTTTATGCCAGAAGTTTTGGGGGATAATAAATTTGTAAGGCCATTTGGAAATTGTATTGGTATATATATATATATATATATATATATATATATATATATATATATATATATATATATATAGTGCTCAACAAAAGTTTAGGCCAGGTGTGTGTCAGACAAGTTGCAGCATGATAAAAGTGTCCTAAAAAATATTAATCTTACCCTAAATACTTTCTTGGGCATCCTTTGCGTTTCTTGACATCCCTCAGGTGTTGTGGCATGGACATAGCAAGATCATGTAGCTTCTGGGTAGGTATGACATCCCAACAAGCCCTGATTTCCTTCTCCAGCTTGGGGCGAGTGCTGACGTCCTTCCTTTGTAACCCGTGTTTAACCACCTGCCAAAGGTTCTCAATTGGGTTTAAATCTGGACTGTTACCAGGCCAATCCTCAATGAACTTAAATCTCAGTCTTTAAGCCAGGTTATAACAGATTTGGCAGTGTGGCAGGGCGCACCATCCTGTTGGAACACGCTTGCGTCTTAACTCAAAGCACTCCTCCAAATGTTCATTTAGTAACTCATAATAAGTGTACTGGTTGACTTTAATGTTGGCAGGCAACACAAGCTTCCCCAAGCCTCTGCCTGAGAAACAACCCCATACCATTAATGAACTGGGGTGTTTCACGGTTCCAAAAAGGTAGCGTGGGTCAAGGGGGTCACTGTCAGGCTTCTGATACACGTTGCCACCCTTCCCCTCAGTCACTGTGAACGTTGCTTCATCAGACCAAAGCACATCAAGCCAGTCAGCATCATCCCACTGAAGATATTTCAGAGCATAAGCGACCCTACGAGCCTACTGCACACAGGTAAGAATCGGTTTCTTGATGGGGGAGGTGGCTTGTGTAACCAAGCTCATGAATACACCGACTAACAGTGTGCACAGGCACCTCACTGAACAGACCACTATTATTTTCCTTAATTTTACGGGCTGAAATATGAGGACACTTCACTAGGTCTCTCTTAACGTTATCAACACGCCTAGAGGTCTTACAAGGCCTACCAGACCGCTCTTTCCGGGTTGGTTTGGCATCACACCCTCCCTCCCTCCACCTAGAAATGTAACGCGTCACAACACGATCACTTATTTTAAGTTGGTCGGCTATTTCCTTAGTTTGCTTACCAGCCTCCTTGAGAGTGATAATCTGGGCAATAGTTTCAGACGATAACTGCCTCGATTTCTCCATAATAAGGCCACAAACACTCCTAAACTACAAAAAACCCAGTCACAAAATGGCGTCAGTCAGGAGAACACAACAGCACAGTCCTCTCACTACCGCAGCCAAGCCAACACTGAGCATGTGCTGGCAGGCTGAGCGGGAAAATGAGGGATGTAGTGACATCATGCAGCCGGCCCAAACTTCTGACTAAATTAAATCACCCTCATCTATACCATTGTTTTTTTAGACATAAGTTTAGTCTGCCCCCGCTCACCCGACCTAAACTTTTGTGGAGCACTGTATATATATATATATATTTAAGAAATTTGTCAGGATATCAGATTGTTTGATATAACAGTATATATTTTTAAAGAGGTTTTGGGCTAGTATTAATGTTATCTGTAATTTTAATAAAATTAAAATTGTACTCTCTCCTCATTGCCCTCTCCTTGATCAACTGAGTTGGCCTTGTCATGGGGGAAGGATTGTTGGTGTGGGAGTTGCGACCCTACTGTCACAGCAGCAGGACAAAGTCCTTATCCTGGCGAAATGAGAAACAATCCTGAGCATGAATAGTCATTATTTCCTTCTCAGGGAGATATGAACCACATCTTCGAAGAAGCAGGGTGCGGCTCTCTGCAATTGACACACTTGACCACACACGATTTGGACTTATCATGTGCAGCCTTGGAGTAACTTACAGAGACTTCAGGTAACCTTGACTTTGCATGTTAACAAGAGCGATTAGAATGATTGAAGCAGTAACAGTAGTAACACCTCCGCGGCAGTGGCGATACCAACCAGCACACACTGATTCAGCGAGCTTATCACAGTCGAACGTAACAAAGGGTGTAGGAGTTGGTCTCGAGGCCCCTCCTTGTTTTCTCACCACACACTCAACCTTGACTCCCCATGGTCAGACAGCATAAGGTGATGTTGTCTATGTAGTAGTCCACAAGTTCCCTCTCATAAACTACTCCTTTCACAAAGTTCATGGTAGAGTGCACCATCACACTCAGCCTTTGCCGAAGCCTCTTTTAGTTTTTGGTCAGTATATAAGATTGATACATTAGTAGTATTGCTTGCAGGATATTTACCGATAGTTTGCCTTTGAGCTATAAAAAAAACATTTAGATACTGAACTGCCTACAAAATTTCTATTTTAAAAATTTAATATTTAATCATCAGATTCACAACCCCTTCATATATATTAGGAGCTATTTTATTTCTGTTAGATTTGTTATTGATTTTATAATAGCTAAAGTATTTTTTAGATTTTTATTATTTTGAGGTAAATTAATTTCTAATGCCCTTGTTGCTTTTCTTAACCCCTTCTGCAGGAGTCGGCCGCACACGCGTACAGTGCTATATACAACATTTTATTTAAACTTAAATTTGGCATTTATTGCATTATTCATGTTGTTATGTTTAAATTTTGCCTATTCTTATGGTTTGTTCATGTTGAGAATATCTTTCAAATAATTAATTAAAAAAAAGTTTAAGAAATGACATTTTGCTTACTCACCTAAATGCAATGTTTCCACCCACCCGATAAATCCATTGTTTCACATTCTTCATCACTGATTGAAATACAAGTGTCACTATCACTACTATCATTTGATTCATTGATTGAAATATAAGTGTCACTATCACTACTATCATTTGATTCATTGTCACTCTGCATGGGTTTGAAGTCACTATCTTAATAATTATCACTATCGCTTGAAGTCATCGTCAAAATATACAACAAAATTAAAAGTTTATGTTATATATTATGCAATCAATCACAAGTAATTTCCAACTGGCATATGATATGCTTTTGCCTTGTGGATATAAACAAACCCCACCCAAAAGTGTTTTTATTGGTCAGTTGAGAATTACATCATTATGAGACACTGAGTAATGATCAAGAATGTTAATAGCATACTCTGTCAAAATTACAGAACCGAAAAACAATAATTTATTTCATAACGATAACCCTTTCATCATCGGAGACACATGCAACTGTATAGGTGATGAAAGCCGTTTCATCATCGTTGGGAAGGGTTTAATAATCTTATTTAATTCATTCCTAGTTAACCTATAAAATGATTCAGATTTTCAGTAGTACTTTACCCCTGTAATCTTTGGTATGCTCTTTTCTTCTCATAAATTTTGGTCTCTATTAATTCAGTGCATGATAAAAGCCAGAATGGGATACATTTCTTCCTAATGACCTTCATTGGGATACATTGCTCTTGGACTACATTCAATATAGTCATAAAAGTAGTCCACATCTGGGAAGTATTCTTATCACTGCATTCTACATCCCGGTTAACCCGATTCTCCAGCTAATTGTTCTGAAGCATTTTTTATATTTTTTTTAGGAGCCCATCTGGCGACTGCCCACTTGGGCACAAGTTGCCGGAATCACGACAGCCTAGCACTAGGCTACTTTAAAATAAGAATAACAATGATAAAAATGGGAAAAAACGTAACAATTAGGAAGCAATCTCCGGCGTCGGGGGAGGTCCCCCTCATCCGGCGCAAGAGCGTGCAACCTACAAAGAAAATAATAACAAAAAAAAAACCTACTTGAATAAAGGAAAGAAGCCCGGCCTCCCCCCAAAAGTCAACAAGCCAATGTACACGAACTTGTCCGGAGTACAAGGGACAGGCGGTAGCGACCCCGCCCAACCCGGTACTGGGACAGGTATCATGCGCAAAGATCACCCAAACTGGGACATTTGAGAAGAATGTGCCAAACAGTCTGGGGGGCGACGCAGTCTCACAATAGGGCGCTGGCGAGCGCTCCATTAAATAACGATGCGTCACACGAGTGTGCCCGATTCGGAGACGACAAAAAGCGACCTGAAGCCGTCGCGGCATTGTGGGATAGGTCCATGAAAACAGTCGCGACGCAATGGCACGCAACTTTAAGTACCCTTCGACCAGCTCCCATCTTCTTTGGCAAGCAGTCCGAAGAGCTGCCCGTATTCCTGCCATGTAGTCGGTGTGAGGAAGAGCGAAACGCTGGTCCAGGCGCAGAGTCCTCGCGGACTCTTTGGAGCCCTCATTCCCCGCAATTCCTACATGTCCAAGAACCCAGCAGAAGATAATCCCGACATCCGCCTGGCTCGCCAAAACCGTGGCGTCACAGATATCGCAAACCAGGGGATGCGGAGATTCCAATGCCCCGAGAGCACTCAGGGCGCTTTGTGAGTCACTATAGATCACAATTCGGTTTCCGAACCGGGCACGTCGCGTAATCTCCCGTACCGAGTGGTGTATTGCCACCAGCTGGGCCGTGAAGACAGACGCAGCGCCCGGCAGAGACCCGCTGACTTGAAACAGAACGGAAACGGCGTGGAAGCCGACCCCCTCTTGGGACTTGGAGCCATCCATATACACTGGCACGGTTCTAGCGTGACACGAGGTGTGCTTCAAAAAGGTCGAAGGCAATACTCCCGGAGCCGTACAAGCGTTGGGAGCAGAGGCGTAGCGACAAATAGCCAAATGTGGTACCCTCCAGGGTGGCGTCCTCGCCAGAACCAGGGGTGCCACCGGCCCGAGAGCTATACCTAGCTCTTGAAGGAGTTTCCTGGCCCTGAACCCAAAGGGCTTAGGGTATGACTTGCGTCTCTCGGGGGCATAGGCACCGTCGAGATCAGCTGCGAATGCAGTGAGAGCTGATGGCGACTGAGGGTGGCGCCGGCTCGCGCGTACAGTCGAGTGATGCACAGCACGCGGCGTAGAGCGAGTGGCATCTCCCCAGCATCGACCAACAGGCTCTCAATGGGTGAAGTGCGGAAGACACCGGTCGCAAGGCGAAGGCCGGTGTGGTGGATCCAGTCCACCTTCCGCAATAAACGCTCGGCTGCGAATGCATAAAACTCGCATCCGTAGTCGAGCTTCGAACGAACAAAGGATCGATAAAAAAGTAGGGCAGTAGCCCTATCAGCATCCCAAGCACTGAACGTGACGGAACGGAGAATATCCATGGCGAGGGTACAAGAGACCCTAAGGCTGCGAATATGAGCCTACCAGGTGAGGCGTCGGTCGAATACAAGACCAAGGAAACGGTGGGATTCAACCACATCCAGGCGCACCCCATTAAGAAACAAATCTGGGTCGGGGTGGAAACGTGGATGGCGGCAGAAGTGCACCACCTTAGTCTTGGCCAAAGAAAACCGAAACCTGCGCGCTTTGGCATAGCGAGACGCGGTTCAATGCCTGTGGGAGGAGGGGAAGCCCTGGTTTAGCCGAGGGTGGATGTGAACCCTTTGTGCCACCAGCTCTATCAGGCAAATGCCCAGGATGAGTAGAACCAGCAGAAGGTTCTGAATGGGTGGGAAAACAACCGTACCACTAGGCCTGGAAGGGCCAGGAGTAGAGGGTGCCTTTTTGAAAATTGAGGCATAAGATATCCCAGGTAGTGTTTGGCATGCTAGGACTAAATTCCTTAGCCTGGCAAAATGATAATGGTCTATAACTTGAACAGCCAGGATTTCATTCTCCAGGAGATATGTACCACATTGATTCAAAGAAGCTGGGTGCACCCTCCACAATTGAAACACTTGGCCAAACACAATAGGGGCTTATTGTGTACAACCTTACAGCAACTTTCAAACTTCAGTTAAACCTAGGTTTGCAGCTTTGCATGATCGATTCGCAAAGTAAAGCAAAGCAAGGGCACTAGTAACACCTGCAAAACACTGGCACAAATGACTTCACAGATTAGCGATACTTGCCAGCATGCACCGACGCAGAGAGCCTGTCACAATCGAATGTAATGAATAGTCTAGAGGTGGGTCTCAAGGCCTCTCTCTGTTTTCTCATCACATACATTTGACCCTGACCACCCAATGATTGGCCAGCTCTAAGGTGATGTCATCTATGGAGTAGTCCAGGAGTTTACTTGCACTCTGCCACTAAGTTCATGGCAGAGTGTAGCATCTCACTGACTAGGAACCATTGAGTGTCTGAAGGGCACTAATCATGGCCATCTTGAAAGGGTCTGATGCATTCACCAGAAGGCTCCCATGCAAGAAAAGGGTCACCATTGTCTCTTTAACAATCAATCAAGCTAATGAATGCTAACTTGAAGTCAGTAGGCTAAAAAAAACTCCAGGTAGTTTCTGAAAGAGGCGCTCCCGACACTGCCATCTAGAGGATCAAGTAGAATTTGCAAATGAGGAAGGAAACTTTATTAGTTTATGCAACTGTAGGCACCAAAATTGTAAGAATATTCATTTAGCTTTTGCTATAATATATATTTGAAATTAAGGAATATTTTTGTGGTCACTCTGTATATTCATTTATGTTTTGTCAGTAATTATTATTATAGGAATGCGAGCCATATAAGTAAAAAATTTGGAGTACAGTCGACCCTCGGCTATCCGCGGAAAATTTGGGGGGGCCTTAAAATTCAAAATTTGCGCCATTTCCAGACATCTGCAGAAACCTATGTACATAGTCGTAAAATGTAAATGTTGGTTGGCTGAGATGGAACGAATCCAGCTAATCAGCGTTCAGATCTCACTCGCTCGACTATAGTATGTACAGTATATGTACATACTGATTTCCTGTGCTCCATTCAGTACGCTTGTGTCTCACGTGTGTGAGTGGTGACTTGTGTATTTGTTGTAATTTTGCGTGTTTTATTTCTCATTTTTCAATCATTTTACACCCTGAATAATTTTTGCTTTGGGCACCTTAATATTAACAATACCTAAGCACCCTGCATTGTCTAGTGTTGCTAAAGACATGCCTAAGCGTGCCAAGAAAGGGATGAGTTTGGAGGAGAAGGCGAAAGTGTTAGATAGGTTGAAAGGCAAGAAAAAGGCCGAAGTTGCCTGAGAGTTTGGCGTGAAAGAAAGCACAATTCGATCAATTTTAAGCTGTGAAAAGGCTATTAGAGAGAGAGTGTCAGTGAGTGCAAACCAAGTGATGAAGACTAGCAAATCAGTGCATGATAAGGTTCTTGTTAGGATGGAGTCTGCTTTAATTATTTGGATTTCTGACACTCATAAAAAAGGTGTTCCTTTGGATATTAATATTATTCGTGAAAAGGCAAGGCAGCTCTATAAAACAATGGATGAACAGGAATCGAATCCTGAAGATGGTGACAATCCCCAATCATCAACGTCTGAAGGCCATTGTTCATGTGAATTTCAAGTCAGTAAAGGCTGGTTTGATAGATTAAAAAAAAGTTTCAACTGAGGCCTATATCGTTGCATGGCAAAGCTGCATCTGCAGACCATAAGGCAGCTTCATCATACCGCGAACAACTGTAGGAAATGATTAGGGAGAAGGGCAATAAGCCAAAACAAGTGTTTAACATGGACAAAACTGGTCTATTTGGAAAAAAATGCCCAAGAGAATTTACTTGATGATTGAAGAGGTCAAGGTATCGAGATTTAAAGCAATGAAGGATCGATTAACTCTTATTATGTGTGCCAATGCTGTTGGCTTTATGATAAAACCAGGCTTAATTTACAGCTCCAACAACCCCAGAGCCCTCAAAAATAAGAGTAAAAATATGTTGCCAGTTTATTGGATGGCAAATAAAAAGGTCTGGGTCATAAAAGTTCTCACTGAAGACCTGCTTTACCATTGTTTTATTCCTGTAGCTAAAGAATATTTGCTTAACAAAGGCCTTCCTTTCAAAGTTCTTCTTTTAATGGACAATGCTGGTGGGCATCATTTTGATTTTCCTTGTGAAGGTCTCCAAATAGAAATTTTACCACCTAATACAACGTCACAAATTCAACCAATGAACCATGGTGTCATAAGGGCATTCAAGGCCATCTACACAAGGAATTCTCTGCAACAATTGGTGATGTCAATGGATAGAGATGAAAAATTCAACTTAAAGGATTACTGGCACGATCTTACCATCACTAATTGCATTAAAATAATAACACTAGCCATAGAGGAAGTGAAGCCCCAGGCCATTAATGCTTGTTAGAAGAAGCTGTGGCCTGTGGTTGCAAGCGATCACAAGGGTTCATCTCCTGAAGATATCAGAACTGTGGCAGTTACCATCTCTGTTAAATTGGCTAAGCTCCTTGGTGGTGAAGGTTTCGATGATGTAAGAGAGGATGAGTTTGAAACCCTCATAAAATGAACACTCTGCCCCATTAAACGATGATGACTTGGTTGAATTAACCAGGATAAATATGGAAGAATCTGACAAGGAAGAAGAAGATGAGGAAGTTCAAGCTGAAGTTGGGCTTACGTTAGAGAGGTAAGCCGATGTTCAGACAAGAATTAAAAGTGTTCAGGCAGATTTGGAATCATGGGACCCTCACATGGTTCGTTCCATGAAGGCATAAAATAGCCTCGATCTTGCTATGGGCCCTTACTGGGACATGCTAA